>OY728160.1:621464448-622104698 GCA_963277665.1 Viscum album
ACCCTGTTTGGATCTTCATTTAAATGGGTGAATTGGTGGAGGAACTTCACACAACCTCAAGTAATTGTCTCCCCCGCTATGATCCCCTTTTACATAAAGATTATTCTATTTTTATTGAACAATAAAATGAAAATATGTTCGGGTTTCGAACATAGGAATTAACTTTGAGTTTTCATGGACTATTCTTCTAGTTTTAGGCTCGATCTACCTTTCTTGAGATGCGTCGGTAGTGTGATAGAATTCGCACACAAAGGATTCATGGTATTAAAATTTTTTTAGGTGATTTCTGTGCGTATGAAATCCTTATGAGTTCTATTGTTGTGTATATAGTATTTTCATCTTTATATCATTATATTATTGCAGAAAAAAATTGTTTTTAGTGGTATTTGTAATGAAAATGAATTTTAAGACCATTGATATGTGAAATTGTGGGGTTTTCAAAGAAATATTTTATTTGTTCTTTGGGGGATACCCTATTATTACTTATTATAATTTATTGAAATTTATTAAGGATGAATGTTTTTTTAAAATATTTATTATGCTTATTTGTTGCTGTGAAAGTTGGTTTTAATGGTGTTTGTGAAGCATTGGGACTTAAAGTGCCATGTTTGTGTGGAAAGGGGGGGGGGGTAATGAAAAGGAATAACTTCTTGGTTCATATGGGGCTTCCCCATGATAGAATATGTGGTTTAATTGAATCGTTATGGTCTCTCATTTCAGTTTTGGTTACTTTTTAGTGTGTACATGGTGTTCAATGTTGTAATTTCATGGTGTTTTGGTTGAAACACAATGTGAGATTTTGAGAAGTTGTTTTATTGAAAATCAAAATGTTTCGTTTTGTGTTTTATGTGATATAAAGTGTGTATAGATATCATATTGTATTTTTTAAATATTAGTGGTGTTTTTATATCCATAGAAATGTATTTATTATGATGAATTGTTTTTATCACCAAGGGGGCAGCCCGGGTACCTAGGTGGGCCGACATGTACTAGTACAACTAGTGATCCAGATGGGTTTCGTCTCTTTTTCACATAAAATATTGGATAATTAAAAATCTAACTGAACTATGTGGATGATTATAGGGGACCTCTAGGTTATGATTATACTCTGTACAATTCGCTCATGTATAAAAACATATATTTTCTAATGTTACTTTACACCGAGGTACGATGTTCATAGGGCCCAAGACTGCATAGTGCCTATGGGTGTTCCCGGATTTGGTTCTCATTGGATTATTGGTATATAACATGGTATTAGGGTTGGTTTTCCATTAAATTATAGTATCTAACATGTATTATTCAATTGTGTTAATATTATTAATGTTTTACCTTTAAAACTATTTTCAATTGGATGTTTCACTTCTTGAACTTTATTGATGTTTTTCATACATATTAAAATTTATTTCCTTTTAACCTTGTATTTCATAATATTTGGATTATTTGTGGGGAATCGTATTCTTCTTAGGAACACACCCTAAATACACCCCTTGGGAGTATGTAGACTTGAAAATTTTTTAAATAGTTAAATGGAAAGGCTCGGGTGAGGTCGGTTCGAGTTGTTAGACCCCTCAAATGGTGTGGTGTCATAGAGATAGTTGGGGGTGATGACCCCTTGTCACGTGGAGTCTTTTTGGATTTCTATGTTGTTTTTATTTATGTTTTAACTTTTTTTACTTTTCTTAAAACCATGTATTCATATCTGGTTTTGGTTAAGGCTTGCTTGGCATTAAAATTTAATATTCATATTTTTTAGTGTTTATAAATCTTTGTGCTTTCATTATATGGTAAATAGAACCAAAACCATATTTTTAGATACTCAGGAACTTATTGTAGCCTGTGGGGATGGGAAAAACATTTGGGAGACGTCATGGTCAATATGGGTTACCGGTTTTAGTGGTGACCAAATTCAGTTCCTGATAAAATGGTATCAAAGGATGCCAACATTTTTGGGTTATATCATTATTTTGGGATGAGTGGGGATAGACATGTGCTAGGATAGTCTGGGATCAGTTTTATGGTCGTGAGTAGGTTTCCTAGTCCACACCTCTCATGGGAGGCTGTGAGTCCCCAGGGGACATTGTAATTTTATAATTGACTTCACTTCCAGGTGATACGTGTGGGTTGCAGACCAAAAGTGGGCAACAAGAGGGGTTGGAGTAGTTGTTTCTTTAATTATTGTAATGTGTTTAAATTATCTATAATTGTTGAATATGATTTATATTTTCCTAATTGTGGTATTTAATATTTTTTAGTGATTGTTTCTATTTTTAGCAATTTGGCTCCATAGAAAGATCTCATGCTCCCACAGGAGGAAGACGAAGACGGTTTTCCCACACTAATTGATCAAAGGGTAATCGAGGTCATCGTCTGGGATGTCCAGGATCTTGGATAAATATAGGATCCTATTTTATATGTTGTTAGAGAAAATGATACTGGTCCTAGAAAAGAAAAGTCAATGGAGTTCCTAACAAATAAGCCTCCCACATTCCGAGGTAGCATTAAACCCCATAAAGTTGCGTAAAGGCTCATTAAAATCGAGTGCATGTTTGTGTTCTAGGATATGCACATGGAGCTAAATGTTATGTGTGACTACATTTTATTGTATGTTCCTAGCTGCATGTGGTGGGAGTCAAAACATCATACTGGTAAGAATGAGCAGATGCGCTGCGGAGATTTAAAGGCTATCTTCCTTGAACAGTAATGCCCTTAGGTATTGGCATATGTCAGGTCCCAGGAGTTCATGGATCTTGTTACGGGGAACTATCTGTGATGTATTATGCCAATTTTTTCTCTGAGTTGGATCAGTATTCTCATGAAATAATCTCAAATGATCAGGTGAAGGCCCAAAGGTTTGAAAAAGTCTAGCGACCGGAGATATACTACTAGGTTTTCTTGTTCAAGTTGAGGTCCTTTGGCGAGTTCGTCGACCGGGCTTGTATTGTGGAGGTTCAACATAAAGGATTCACTGTTTTTTCTTTATCTATATTAGTAGTTCATAGTGGAATCTCTTCAAAGATGAAAATGTAGTGTGATGAACATGTTAATAAGAGATTTAGTAGTCCGGTCCACTCTTCCTAGAAGTTTTCATCTGGGGATTCGGATGCAAGATCGGTCGTGTGCCACCAGTGTTAGAGGTCGGGGCACATCTGACTACCATTTCCATTTCCCCCAATGTCTTGTTACCAATTTGGAGGTACATGTCACATACAATGATTTTCTAGGGTGGCACTCCCATTTCACATACAATGATTTTCTACGGTTGCACGTCCTTTTACCAATTTGGAGGTATAGCCACAGTATAGAAGTCATCCTCAGTTAGGGAATGGACAACTCTATTATGTAGATAATGCACTAGTAGGGTCAGAGGAGGGACCATCGACAGTTCGAGGTACCATTCTGATAGAATCTTCAATAGCTAGAACTATTATTAATATCAGTTCCTCTATTTCATTAATTTCATCATGTTTTGTGGACATGATGAATTTCCAACTGAGTTGTTGTCTTTTTATGATGGAGTTGGTGATGCCATAGGGAATGAAGAGCTGTGTTTTAGGTGCTCATCATGTGCACTTTCTGTGTCAGGTGTTGAAATATAGTGGGACCTCATGGTTATAGATAAGGAAATTCTTGATGTGATACATGGAATGGATTGGATAGTACACTTCCTGGAACAGATCGATTGCTATAGGTGGAATGTGAGTTTTCTGACACTTAATGGGAGTCATCCGGTATTTCATGGAGAGTGGGAACCCTGGTCAGGTCATACATGACCTCCACACCATGCGTTGGGATGTCTTATCTTCCATTAATCATCATTTGTGCTTGAGGATGATGGCATTTCCACTGAAGGATCACTACTTAAAGGGGTGAATGAGCTTCCAGAGGTATTCCATATGATATTTAGGTTTTCCCCCAGAGCGGGCTGTGAAGTTTTCGATTGATCTTGCACTGAGAAAACATATGAAATCTATCGCATCATACCGAATGGACCACATCGAGATGAGGAAAATAAGGATACATTTATAAGAAATAGAATCCAGAGGATTTATTCGCCTGAGCATCTCTCCAGGGGCCGCTCCTGTGTTGTTCACTAATAAATCATACATATCCCTTTAATTGTGCATTGATTACCTAAAGCTGAATAATGTTACAAGTAAGATCAAATATCATTTTCCTAGAATAAATGATTTATTTGATCAATTGAAAGGGGGAATGTGGTTCTCAAGGGTAGACGTGCATTCAGGATATCATGAACACATTGTGAAAGAGGAATATATCCTAAAGATATCCTTTAGAAGAAGGTATGACCACTTTGATTACTTGGCAATGCCCTTAATATTGACCAATCCTCCAATGATAATTACTGAACTCATAAATAAGGTGTTCCACCAGTATATTGGTTTCTTTATTGTGGTGTTCATGGATGACATTCTTGCACACTCTGGCTATGAGAAGGAATACAAACATCACTTGAGGATCGTCTTGGGCACTTTGAAGGATCACTGCCTCTATGAAATATTGTCAAAGTTCAAATTATGGATTAGGGAGGTAATATTTTTGGGGAATGTGATCTCGGATAAGGGGTTTAAGTGGACACCGAGAAGATCAGTCTCTTCAAGTAATGGGAGAATTTGAAGAATGTGTCCGAGATCACGGGTTTCCTTGTCCGGGTTGGTGATTACAGGTGGTTCATTTGGGATTTCTCTCATATTCCTTCACCAATGACTATGCTCACCCAGAAAGGGGTGAGGTTTGTATGGGGACTAGAATGACTAGAATACAACAAAGAGAAAAAGATGTGGTGTAATTCCCCCACACCCCACCCCTCGTGATGAATCTTCTAGAGTATGTAAAGAGTTATTTGGTCTATTGTGATTCTTCAGGTATGGGTCTCAGGTTCATGATTATGCAGGATGATCATGTTGTGTCATATGGCTCTCATCTCTCTTACCAAAAAAAAAGAATTATCAGACCCACGACATGGATATTGTAGCTATGATGCATTATTTGATGACTTGGGGTCACTACCTCTTTGGGATGATTTGTGTTGTCTACTCTGATCACAAAATCTTGGAATATATCTTCTTAAAAAACCACCTCAACTTGAGGCTTTATCGTTGGATCATGTACTTGAAGGGTTTAGACTTATACAAATTGTATACCATAGGTAAGGGTAATGTGGGAACATATTCCTTTCTCAGAAGAGTTCTATTGAAGTATATGAACATGTCCATTGTTGATAGAATTTTATGAGGCTCTTTTCTCATATGCATGTGGAGACGAGGGAGAAAATGGGGGTATGTTCATTGTGAGCATTCAGTTAACTCCTTCCTTATTTGTATTGATTAAACAATAATATCACTGTTAAGAGATTTGTTAGTGGTGAACGTAGTTTATTCATGATGGGGAGACACCATCTGATTGATCGTCATCTATTGAGGGCATCCTATTCATCATGTGTCTTACAGTGGTGACGTTATCTACACAGATGGTTGGGATGGAGGATATCCACTTATCTTAGTGGTCTATCCATCTGAGTTCCACAATGATGTGTTATGATGTCTGTTGGGAGTTCTAGTGGCCTGGAATGAGATGGGGCATCACAAAATCTTTGTCGAGATTCAACAGATGCCAATAGGTGAATGTAGAGCATCAAATTCCCTCTAGATTGCTCTAACTGTTACCCATTTCTACAAGGAAGTTGGACGAGGTCACCATAGACATAATTGTGGGGTTACCTCATACACCTGGGGGAAAGAAATCTATTTGGGTGGTGATTGATCATTAGGCCAAATCAACCCTCTTCATTGCATTCAATGATAATGATAAAATAGATGAGTTGGACTCATTTTATCATCAAAGGGTGGTAAGAATCCTTGGTCCTCTATTAGTAGCTGTCTTAGATAAAGAAACCCATTTTACTTCTTAGTTTTTTTATACCCTTCAGAAGGCCTTGGGATCTCAATTTAAGATGTGAACGACTTATCATCCTCAAATGGATGGTCACATAGAGGGGGTGAATCATATGTTCGAGGGCCTGATCAATTCTTCTGTTTTGAGCTTTGGAGGTTACCAAGACATCAACCCATGATTGGTTGAATTTTCAGAGATTAATAGTTAATACTCCATGATTCAATTTTAATTTATTGAAAATCTCTATAGTTGGGCATGTCAGTCCTCGCCCCCTATGTTGGGATGATGTACATGAGACTACACTGTTGGGTCCGAGTCTTGTGCTTGAGACGTTTGAGAAGGTCATGTTGATCAGCAAGTGATTGTTGACATCTCAGAGTCTTCATAAATATTACACTTACTGAAGGTGTCGAGATCTAGAATTTTTTTGTGGGGGATATGGTATTATTTAATGTGGCCCCTTGTCTGGGCCATCATCGATTGGGAAAGCAAGGGAATCTGAAGTCGCGATATGTAGAAGGTTTTAAGATTAATGATAATATTGGAAAGTTGGATTATATATTTTCATTATATTTTTAATTTACAACCATCCATGATGTCTTATGTGTCTCCCAGCTAATTAAATACAACATGGATCTATCCCATGTGCTGAGTTGGGAAGAACTAAAGATAGAGCCCGACTTGTCTATTTTTTAGAGGCCAGTGATAATAGTTTCCTCATAAGAGAATGTGATTTGAGGTAAGTATATTCTATAGTTCCAGTTTCCTTGGCAATACGGTTGAGATACATATGAGACCATGGAGTGGAAATCATGGGTTGAGGGCGATTACCCTGTCACGACCCATCCTCGGGGCCCGTGCCGTGACTACCCCAAGCCTGCCTTGTATAGGCCAGGGGCTGGTGACTTGCACGAAGGCGTAAATCCCGATAATTGGGAAGGAATTGCCTTTATAAAAGTAAAAAAAACACCACAGAGTACAAGAGGAAGTAAAACACTAAGTAAAATTGAAACAAGATGTGCTAAAAGTAAAGGGGCTAAAAATACAAGCCAAATTGTAAAGTACAAGGGAAAAGATTAAATAGCTGGAATGTGACAAGAAGCTCCTGGGTTGTCCTCCTAGGATCCTACCCGACGGGTAGGTACAGATAGCACAACTCTCGGATCGTCCACCATGGATCCTACCAGAAGGGTATGTACATATAGCATCCACAACGCTCTCGCCCGTCAACCTCCTCCATGTGTCATCTCGTCGTGAAGTCCACCACCGGATAATGTCTCGTCGTGAGGTCCACCTCTGGGTACCATCGAGTCCTCGAACACTCTGCCTCTATCTACGATGCTCGTCGTCTGCAACAAACACAACGAGGTGCGGGCATAGCCCATGTAGGGGTGAGTATAATGATACTCAGTAGGGACCCCGAGACCCTCAAGGCCTCACTAAATCCAACAAGAATAACCACAAGAACGATCTCAACAGACAACCTCTACATAGGTATATAACCATACATATACCTATGTTACCAACTAACCCATCTCAATCCTGAGGAAACACAAGATTATGAAATCAACGGATAACCAATACCTAAGTATATGCTCGTACATATACCTAAGTTAATAAGTGACCCATCTCAATCATGAGGTAAACACAAAGATCACAGACTCATCTCAACCAGGATTTTATTCATGATGTTGAAACCACGGCTGCTGGAGAACTTCTCCTCTGTCAAGTACAGTGGGCCTGCTGCTATAACCAAGCGCGCCCCACTAACCTTGGACTGCTGTAGTACTCCACCTGTCGAGTACTGTGGCCCTGTTTCTACAACCAAGCGCTTCCCACCATGGGTCTTCTTCTACAACCAAGCGCTCCCCTCATAGGCTCTAGAGGTACTCCTTCTGTTGAGTACTGCGGGTCTGCCGCTACAACGAAGCGCTCCTCCGCTGTGGGTCTGCCGCTACAGCGAATCGCTCCCCCTCATAGCCTCCAAAGGTACTCCTTCTGTTAAGTACTGTGGGTCTGCTACTACAACCAAGCGCTCCTACATTGTGGGTCTGCCGTTACAACCAAGCGCTCCCCACTAGGCTATCTGAAACACACGTAGATGATAGATCAATAATCGTCAAGTCTCAGCACGCTACTAGGTCTCTGCAGTCTGCTAGCTCATCACCAGAAGGGTCCGCTCCACAATCTACTGGTCGATACTCCATGTATGTCAAATTTCCATGAAGAAGTATCTCAAAGGACCACCTTGTCATAGGGGTCTCAACGAAAGAGGAGGCGCGTCAGTCGGACGCCCGGTCTGTGAGTTACTAGACTTTTTCGTCCCAGGGCCCCGATTAGTTTCGTGTGAAAACCAACCCGGCCGTATCTCGACTGTACCCCGAACTATCATTGGTTATACTCATAGAGACTGTTTCCCAATGTCTTCAACAACGCTGCTGACTATTCGTCAAACAGAGGTCTGGTCTGAATGTTATCAGCCTTTCCGTTCCAGGGGCCAAGTTGGATTTCGGGTACAATCCAACCCGGCCGCTATCCAATTGTGTCCAAAACTCCAGAGAATCATTCCAAAAGTTCTGTATCATCATGATGAATTCAACAATGTTGACGGCATGTCAATCGGACGTTCGGAGCTCATGATATAAACTTTTCTACTCTGAGGGACACGTTTGTTTCGTATCTAAACCAACACGTCCATACACAATGTTCTCCAAACCTTTGAGTGTAACATACCGAAAAGACCTTCTCGATCCAAGGATCACAACTCAACTGACGGTGCGTCGATCAGAGGTACGTGGACCAAGATATGGGGGTTTGAACGGAATCTGCCTGAAAATAGGGGGTTCGGGCCCGGTCCGACCCGGCCCGAGACCCCTTGGGTCGGTCCGAACCGGGTCACCCCGAATCGGGTCCGATTCCGGACCGCTTGGGCGTGGCCCGGCACGGATGGCACGGCCCGGCCCGACCTGCACGGCCCGGCCCGGCCTGTGCGGCCCGCCCCAGCGCTGGCGCTGGCATGGCGCGACGCCCGCGTGGCCCGCGGGTGTGGGGGTTAAAAACCCCCGCGGTCGACATAATCGGCGCGGCTTTGAGCCGGGCCGCTCTGCCTCTGGAATGGATAAGCTATTCCTGTTAGGCCCGCCGCCACGGCGGTTCCGTTCCTGCGGCGTACCGCCGCTGCCTTCTGCGGACCATCGGACGCACTCCGGTGGTCCGTTTTGCTCGCCGCCTTCGCCAACGGTCCTCCCGGGACCCGAGCTTCACTGAGGAGACTTCAAAACACCACTGCGGCCTGTTCCGAAAATTTCCGAACATCCTCCATCAATTAACAATCTGCGGAGCCTTCAAAACGCCACAATGGCGCGGTGCGATGGCGCCGCGCTTCTTCATTGTTTCTGGGTGGTGCCGCTGAACCGCGCTGCCTTTGCTCATGCCGCAACAAGAGCAATCCTAAAAAGGTGGAAGAGGGTCGGCTGTGTTTGTGCGGTCCGACCTCCTCCCGTCATTACGATAATAGGCATCTCAACAACTATCAACAAAATAATCAATGGCCGAGGATATAATCCAACTAAATGAGAAATATACAATATTCCCTTACCTCGTTGAATTCGTTGAGCGAGGGTTCATCATGGAATTTATCGTCGTGGAAGAAGGCTTCGTCGAAGGAGAGGGTCATTGGAGTCGCGGTACACGGCGTCGCGTAGTCGATCTCCCAGGATTCGGCTTTCTTCGTCAGAGATCGGTGCGTTCTTCGCGTTCTTCTCATTCTTCGCGTTCTTCGACGAAAAAGATTAAGATCTTCAAGCCTACCCTTTTCTCCTAATCCCCTCTCAACAAAACAAGTCCAACCAAAAATAAAATAAGTTCTTCACTTATTTTATTACCACAACTTATGTTTTAAAATTCAAAAATTCAATTAAACCACTTAATTGAAAGTTTTCATTAAAAGGGAGGTTAAGGAGTTAAGGAATATGAGAGGTCACCCACTAAATGGTGGAGTTAGAGTGGGTTTAAGTAATGTGATGGTGTGGGGTTTGAGTGGGCCCCACATTACATTTATCCTCACTTAGGTAGTTAGGTTCACCCAACCTCCATCGATAGGTTTTAACCACTTTAATGAAATAAAATTAGTTCCACAAAATTTATTTCTCGGATGTCTTTATCAACAAAAATAAACAACTCTTCCCGAGAAAACGCAACTATGGAAAATGTCTTTTTAAGAAATTACCGGCTCTTCCGTTCCATCAGTGCCCTCAGATTTCGATTCCGAGCACCGGTTCAAATGATAGAAAAACCCGCTCGTTCGCTCATTGAATGTACACGAGATAAACTTCAGAAATTGATTCCGTGCACACCGGGCCTCAGAATCAGGCGCCGTCAAAAACTGCATTCTCGTAAAATACCAAAGAAATTAAAAAAATAAATTTCATTGAAATTGCCTAGTCTTTACATTACTCCCACCTTAGGGATATACATCCCCATAAAGCTTTAACTCAAACTAGGGATAAAAAAGCGGTACTGAGCAGCATATCTGCTAGCAATTCTAAAATTTTTCATACACACATAAAATCCACAACTATGGGAATTATATTTTAGACCACCTACCTCAATTCATTGAAAAATGTTCATAAAATGGAAATCCAAAAAATTTGAGAAGCACAACGACATAGATCTGAATTTCAGATCTAAATCCCTAAATCAAGATCAAGGATATCAAGATCTTATCAATTTATATCTAGATATACAATCCTAGATCTAGATCTCACTAAAAAGGTATTGATATAAAGTAACAGAGGATAAATTCCACCAAAAGATCAAGGAAAGAGAGAAGAATTAATGAGATAGGAATCAAGATAAGATACAATTACTGAGAGAAGAGAGGATCTTCAATGCAGGCTTTGAATCTTGAATAAGAGATATTGGAAGGCCTTGGAACCCCTATGGAAAGCTCTTGAATTTACCAAAAACATTTATTCCTAAGACAACGTCGAAATAGAGGTGTTTCATGGTTTTAGGTGAATTTAAAATAAATTTTCAGATAATTAAAAACCGCATTCATGGTTATTTCGGTAGGGGTGCACGGTTAGGTAATCTATGCACCAACCATAAAGACCTCATAATCCAAGGTCACACGGTTACCAAGGTTTGGGCGTATAGTTTTCACTAACCATGCACCAACCGTTCATAGACCCTTTTCTTCAAATTTATCTTAAAACACCACCCAATCACACCCCAAGTCATAACTCTAATAAAAGTTACTTAAAAACCCAAAAAAGTACCTTAATTTGCACCCAAGATAACTCCAAAAAAGGTCGGGATCTTACAATCTCTCCACCTTATAAAATCTCCTACTTGAGTTGTACACCCAATCTTTTCTAAGATTACAAGCTAGAAAGATTGGGGCACTGAGCCCCCATATCATCTTCCCTCTACCATATCTCCTCTAGCACATGTCTATGTTTCTATAACACACAAACTATTGGCACAATCCTTCCTTGAAACACTTTCTCACTATGATCCAGCACACATATCGGATGCTCCTCAAAGAACATATCTATCTCCAGGTCCACCTCATTTACATTGATCAGATGAGAAGGTTCAGGGTGAAACTGTTTTAGTTGTGACACATAGAAGACATCATGAATAGTGCTATATTTTTGCGAAAGGTCCAATCAGTACGCCGTCGGCCCGATTCTCTCCACTACCAAAAATGGTTTGACAAACCTAGGCACCAACATTCCATGCATCCTTATCCTATGGTGACCCAACCAAGGTGACACTCAAAGGAACACACAATCACCCTCAATAAACTATATAGTTCATCCTAATATACCATAATATTACTTATTCATACTCTGATCCATAGCCAACTATTTTTTAATCCACTGCACCTGCTCCGATGTCTTTTGTACAAGAGTCGATCCCAAAAACTCTGAATCACCCACCTCCATCTAGCGTAGCGGTGATCTAAATGGACTACCATAAAGAGCCTAATATGTTTCCATCTCTATTTTTTCGTAATAAATATTATTATAGGAAAATCCTCTAAAGTTAAGTGCTTCTCCCAAGATCCACCGAAGTCAAGAACATATGCTAGTAGCATATCCTCCAGAACATGTATAGTACGCTCTGACTACCCATCTCTTTGTGGGTGGAAAGTCATACTCAACAAAACCTATGTACCAAGCACTTTCAGCAAGACGTTATAGAAGCATGAATTAATGTGTGAATCACGATATGAAACTACAGTCAATGGCACCCCATCCAGATGGAATATCTCCGGAACGTACAGTTCTCCCAACTTCTCTACTGTAACGGTTTCCCTTATAGGTAATAAATGTGATACCTTTTTTAGTCAATCCACAATGACCCAAATAGAGACATTATTCCTATGTTTCTTTGGAAGAACCAAATCAAAATCCATTGTCACTTCATCTCATTTCTATTCTGGAATAAGAAATGGATGTAGTAAACCTCTAGGTCAATGAAGCTCTCCCTTCACATGCTGAAAGGTGAAGCATATTTTCACAAAACCAACTATCTCATTATTTATATCTGGCCACCAGAACTGTCATCGTAGGTTATTGTACATTTTGGTCACACCTATATGCACTGCCCACATTAAGGCATGAAATTATCTCATGATATCCTCTTATATTCTCTTAGGTAGAAGCAAATCAATTCATCACATACATGATCTCATCCTCATTAATCATCCAGTCTGATGGTGACTCCCCACCTTTAATTCTTTACCTTAAGGCCAAATACCCTAGATACTCATATATTATATCCCTGATCCATCTCAAAAGTATGGACTCCATTGAAACTGAAACTAGAGTCATCTGCTTCTGAATCTCCAGAACCACCACATGCATTTTATCTATCAAATTCATCATCTTTCACTCTGCAGTCGACTCATAAACCATCTGAGTCTATGTTTTCCTACTCAAGAAATCATCCATGCTATTTTCCTTCCTGGGCATATATGCTAGTTCAAAATCAAAATACAACATATACTCTACCCATCTTTAATGCCAAAGATTCAAATTAGGTTTTGAAAAGATATACTTAAAGCTCTTGGGATCGATATAAAATGTAATCTTTTCTCCCGAAAGGTAGTGTCGCCACCACTTAAGATCATAAAACACTAATTATCACTCGAGGTCTTTCATAGGGTAGTATCTTTCATGAGGTCTCAACTACTGAGATCCATATTCCATGAACTGATCCCCTTGTGTCAACACGACTCTGAGATTGTTCCCAAAAGCATCAAAATAAACTGTGTACTCCTCACCTGACTCAACTAGGATCAAAATTGGTGTCTTCATTAAAACCTTCTTCAACTTATGAAAAACATTCCCTCATTATTCTATCCACTCAAACTTCATAACATTCTTGGTCAAGCCCAAAATTGGAACTACAAAATGGGAAAATTCATTGTTGAATCTCCTGTAATATCCAACTAATCCCAAAAATCTTTGGATATCAAAAACATTATTAGGCTACTCCAAAGAAACCACTAACTGAACCTTCTATGGGTCCTCTAACACACCTTTTTATGATATGATGTACCCCAAGAAGTATACCAAGTCAATCTAAAACTAACACTTAGCTAGATTAGTTTATATTTGATGCGCTCTCAGGGTACTCAGGATGATGTCAAGATATTGGGCATGATTTCCATGAGTCTTATAGTACAGTAAGATTTAATCCACAAAAACAACCACAAACCGATCCATATATAGATGAAATATCATTTTAATCAAATCCATAAATATTTTTGGTGTATTTTTTTAACCCAAACGGCATTACAAAAAACTCATAAAGGCCATACCTACTCCTGAAAATAGTCCTCAGTATATCATAAGTCCGAAATCTCAACTGATGAAAACTCGATCTAAATTAAATCTTTTAGAACACAAAATATCCCTTCAATTGGTCTAATATTTAATTGATGTGCAGAACAGGATATCCGTTCTATACATTAATTTTGTTCAACTTTTGATAATCGACACACAAAAATAAACTCCCATAGACCTTTTTTGCAAAAAATACAGGTGATCCCCAAGGCGACGTGCTTGGATAGATAAATCCCTTATCCTACAACTCCACCAAATGAGTCTTGATCACTTGAATACTAGTCATTTCTCTTCTGTATGGTGGAATATACACTAGATAAGGCCCTAGAATGAGCTCAATAGTGAATTCCACATCTCTCTCAGGTGGTTTCCCTGAGAAGTCTTTAGGAAATACATCTTGAAATAGTTTCACAACTAGTAGAAGGGAATATTGACTAACACCCCGATAATAAATGTAATGCCCCGACCCCAGTTACCCGGAGTCGGTGCATTACTTCGTAACATTGGCATGATCACAATAGATCAAGTCTCAAAAGACCGATTAGTTTAGTAGCCTTGGAAACACTAGATACATTCATAAATGTTACAATACATCATAAAGCGAAAAACTAATAACAAAGTCTTCATAGTCCACACTCATATCCTCTTCTGACTATCCCTATAGGTCATTCATAAAATACTTCTTCACATCCTGGAAAATATTAAAACATTGAAAGGGGTGAGCTCAGATGCTCAGTAAGGATAACAATATTGTAGAAGATTTCATAAATAAACATTAACATTTAAGGCAATGTATAACTAAAACAAAATCCTTTTAAACATGAACATTAGTATAATATTGCAAAAGTAAAATGAAATAATGCCATTTACTTATTCACATTGATATTCTACTGGTCGAATAATCACATGAAATATCAATAACCACTTTCATAATGATGGAATGCATAATGCCAGACTATCATAACCGAGTAGCCAAGGCCTCATGCCAAGACCACAAATAAGATTTTGTCAAGGCCTCGTGCCAAGACACTAGTTTGTATCATGAGACATACCGATGCATCAAGGAGCTATAGTGGGCTCCACCAGTCACTTATTAATTCCAACGCATTCCTCATATGAATAGGTTCAAACATATCATAAACCATAACATAATCATATCACATAAAATATGCATAAAGGAAACATAACATTTCAACATTTCAATCACAAGATATAAATAAAACACATTGATATAATAAAAAGACATTAAAAACCATTTTCAATACCAAAATAAAATAAAATTAAAACTTGATATTTATTTTTCATTTAAAAAAAGTTATGGCTTGTAGAGGAAGACGAAACCCAAATAATGGCCATGGCGGCGGCGAATTCGTTGTCGCCACATACGTACGAAAAGAAAAACATTCCTTTTTGACATTTATTAAAAAACTTTTTATAAAAAGATTCCTTTTGAATAAACATAAAAGTCAAAGGGGTTTATACACCTTATAAAGAAAAGTTGTGTATAAAACCAAATATGCCTCAATGAAAGGAGATTGAGACGAAGTCCCTCACAAAGATAATTTTTTTAAATAAAATAGATCTATTATGTGTATTCACTATAATTACACATAAATAAAGTAAAAATACAATATAGGAAATAATAATATCAGGACATAATTTGAAAGTAGGAGATTAACCAAAAGAATGGAAATTGGGTTAAGAAGTTCCCTTACCTTGCGTCCTGTCTTGACTCGACCATTCCTTAACCTCCCGAATAATAAACTAGAGTTAATTTATAATTTATTAAGAACATTTTTCAAGTTTTTTATTCCTTTTATATCACTTATTAGCATTTTATGAACATTATGTAATTATTTAAGTTAATAACAGTCGTTTTGTCGATCGTTGGTACTTGAGTCAAAAATAAAATTCTTATAATTACAAGTTGTTCATGTGGTGAAATATCAATTATATCCAGAATTATATTCATGATATAGATATCATATATCTCATATATATCAAGTATATACATTAATTTATAATATTTCATAATGTTTAGAGGTAATAAATGAAATGCATCGTTCATGGAGACGGTAAGCGGTACATACGCATGAACGCTACTTTCATTTCTATTTCATATTTAATGAAATCATAATGATATAAAGGTATATTATAATTCCAGTATAATATAATATATAATATCATTTACTCCATCCTTTATACATCCCACACATGGAATTAACGATTTAAATTACATTGAGGGGGCGGTAGTCCGCACTTCCTAAAATGAAAATATCACGTTTACCCATAATGGAAAAAAGGTATTCCATAAATGAAAAATATAGAACCTTAAGTAAAACATAAACATATTATATATCATATATAAATATAGTTACATCTTAATGGCCACCTTTGAAGGTGTTATATGAGTGTTGAACAATCATCGTTTCGTGAGGCAGAAATTCTCCATCCACAGAAACAGTATGTTCTTTAACCATTAGATGTTGGTGTGTATAAGTGTAGCTAGAATAATTCTTCTTAAAACATCCTAGTATATTGAGGATACTGTTTTTGTTACAAAATAAATGAATAAAAAGAGTTTAGGGGGTTGGATAAGCAAAATAAAACAAAATAACATAAGCGAAGACATTACCTTAAAATCGGGTAACTCTTTTGATTTGAGCCAAAGGCTTCCTTGGGAAGAATTATTCCCAAATTGAGGCTTCTAGGAGTAAGGGAGGGATGTTGGGAGAGTATTTGGGTAGAGGTTGGACGAGCCAAAAGGCTTTTAATGTGTGAGTAAGGTGGTAGTGGTGGGGGCCTTTTATAAGTTGAGAGGAGGGCCACTTTTGGAAGGTAATGAAATGTTACTTTATTATATAATGAGTTGCGGATTTTAAAGGTCCCACACTTATATAATTCGAGGATATGGTGATTAGGGTTCTAAATATACTCATACAATAGGTTTTTGACATGTTTAAGCCTTGTATTTTACATTATCTTTTCATTTTATTTAAATCGTTAATTAATGAGGTAATCACTGCATCATCATGGTGTCATAAATAATTTACTTTATTTAATGTCTACAAATTATAAAAAAAGTACCTTGAAGTAGGAAATATTTTCAGATTTCTAATGAATATTTATAGACAAAAATATGTCTTGGATAACCCCATTTAAAAATTGTTTTAGTAAAACAACTTATGTTTGTGACATTTTTATTTTAAAATTAAATAAAAGTTATTTATGTCATTTTCCTACCAAAGTGGATTCATAGGGTCCCCAAGTAGACCCATGTATTTTATTGGACTTCCATGACTCATCCAATAGGTTTAGGACAAGTGTAAAGGTATTTTCATATTTTTATAATATCATTTTTACATTAAATTTCACTAATTACCTTTAATCGCGATTAATTAAACTTAAAAGTTACTATTCACCAAAAAATTATTTTAATCCCATTGAACAACATTTTACTTCCTAATGAAAACCTTGTATGTAGGATTTTTGAAAATCAAATCACAGAAGTGATAATATTTCATTTAAATGAAAAAAATCAGTTATTTAACTACCACTTAGTGGTTTCACTATTCATCAAAAATTGATGTTTTTCAGAATAGTGTCAAAATTTTACGTTAAGCTATAATTGATATTCTGAATTCAAAAATGATGTCTATTTTGAAAAATTCCAAACATATAAGTTGCATTATTTTATTTTCTAATTAATTCTTGTTGTCACAACAAATAGCGTGTTTTAAGAAAGAATATCAATCAAAAGATTGACAATTGTTTATGTCCAATTTCAAAGTGAAATTAATTCTAATGAACACCATTGGATAAAATGGTAAAAATATATTCTAATTATACTTTAAAACAACTCAATAGTATAATTTATCACTATAAATTAATTTGATTAATAAATTTTTTTTATGTATTTTTCATTATTCATAAAAAATTTAAAGTTCTCAGAAAATTACAAAAATTTTAACATAGGATATTTTTGGTATTATGAATACAAAAATGAAGTCCATTTTGAAATATAAAATTTCTATAACTTTAAAAAGTGGTTATTACTATTCATAACAGCTACTTTGATTAGTCGTGGTGTTTTAGAACTCGAACTTGTGTACAATGTAAGGTATTTCATTATTGAAAGAGAGGTGTATCGTGGAAGCTCGGGGTGTTACATTCTCCCCTCCTTAAATAAATTGCGTCTTCGCAATTTGAAATTTTTCTTTGAAAATAAAAGGTCGAAAATAGAAAATACCTTTATGGAAAACCAAAATCAGAAATAAGGTTAATAAAAATATAACTTTAAAAGAATGAAAGATAAGTACAAAGGTCACCCGAGATAGCCCATAATAGGATTCTATGAAAATATGGATATAGAAGAAAAAGAAACCATCAAGTTCTGATGGATAGTTGTAGAAAACTGTATTAGGAGAAAGTTAACCATAAGAAAATCACAAACTTGTGATTGGTTAACCGGTCATTGAATCCCCAGTTGGAAAATTTAACCATCAACGTATTTTTGAAGTTACCTTTTATAACGTTGACGAATTTATTTAGGAGATTTACTAAGAACGTAAGGGAATATACATACTTGTCATGTAGACATTCATTCTTTAATAATTTTTTACCACAAACCCATCTTTCACTCTAAAAGGTAATAGAACAAAAAAATATTCTATTTATCCTAATTTTATAAGGTTCAAAATATTAACACATACCATTTAAATTAGTAAAACTATATTGTAATAACCAGGGACTTCCTGTAGGCTAGTGGTAGGAAATAAAGGCATGTCGCACTATGGTTGTGGGTTCGATTCCTGCAGCTTTGTCCGACGCGACGGGTTATGCCCCACCCTGCAGGTTGTCCTTTTCCTAAAACTATAGTATTATAATATTCCAAAAATGATATTCATAAATGTTTT
This sequence comes from Viscum album, assembly GCA_963277665.1. NCBI lineage: Eukaryota > Viridiplantae > Streptophyta > Magnoliopsida > Santalales > Viscaceae > Viscum > Viscum album. Next base: position 621,483,137 of record OY728160.1, read on the forward strand.
AACCTTAAACAATACTATCCAAGGTTCAACTTAATCCATTCCAACCTTTATAGTTATCCAAAATAACTCTATCCAGTCTTTCTGTAAAAGGTATCTCAATTCCAAAATCAATTATATCATTAGATTCCTCAAACAAGGTAAATTTTCTCTATTTTTCACATACAAAAATATTATTACCTTCATCATATAAAAACCTTAACTAAAACATCAAGTACTGCAATAAAATCCTTATATATATCACATTATTCTTATAACTAGAATATAATCCTTGAGTCCAAAAGCACCAATACACTAATTATTCCGCTTCAACTGTAGTCACATCATAAGATTTACCTTGATCCCTTGGCATTTTCTACGGTAAGTTTCCCTGACGCTTAGGACATTCATTTTCATAATGCCCCATTTCTCTACAATTGTAGAATTCAACATTGATAGCCTATTTCTTTCCCTTGCAATCACGCACCTGGTGACCTTTTTCTCCACATTTATAACAAACTCTCATTCCTTTTAGGCAAGTTCCAGGGTGATTCTTCCGAAAATTATCGCACAATGGAAAATCATTCATTCCCTTTTTCCCTTTATCTGTCTCTTGTTCCACCGTTCTCTTCTTCTATTGCTTTACTTTATTATTATAAAACTTAGAGAATTCCTTTTTCGGCTCCCATGTGTCCACCCGGAGGTTCCAGTGCTGCCAACGAAAGCACACAAGAGGAATCAACCATCCTCATAGGACCCACTCCTGTCGATCCTCAACCTCTACTAGAACCCCACAAAAGTCACCCCATTTCCAATTTCCAGTTCCCCATGGGCGATGACATGCGTCAGGTCCAGAACATATTTCACCAGTTGAGATATATGGAAGTCATCATGCACCTGGTGGAAATGAGGTGGATGGTTCAAATGGTAAGACACCTAGCCTACCCAGCTGAGGACCTGAAAAAGGTTCGCTGCACCTCGGAGATTACATGCCGCCTCATCCACATCTCTGTGAACCTCATTGAGGTGAGACCCGTATAAGGATGTGGTCGTCATCCTTGAACTCTAGAGGCTCCCGGTCAGCTCTGTGGAGTCTCATATGCCATGATCCATAGGCGATCACCGTGCTCTCCTACATCAAGACACACCCGAGTCTGGTCCCTAATGTGTCGCAGTGAACTATGTAACCAACATCCATAGGTTGGGCGCACCGGTCAACCCAGCTCCTGAAAATCTCTTTTGAAAGTGGTGTCGCAAGTCTGGAGAATTCTGGCACAAATATAAGTTTGGCCATCTCCATAGTGATCTAATGCACCATATTATGCATGATTCCATCTTGTGCTACTTGAGTTTTCCTTTTCACCGACCAAGGAAAACCCCATCCCAACATTTTAGATAAACCACAACATTTTTGCCTAATAAATTCAATCTAAGTATGAACCGTGAATCCAATCCATACCCAGATCAACATCGTAAGGCCTCGAAGCTATCCCCAAAAGATTCTAACCAAAACTCTAGCCTCGAGGATCTGACTACACCGTTGGCGTATGTGTGGTTATTGAGTCTCCTCCCAAGGTATCTCTAGACGTGAGGGTCCAGTCCATAGCTTACCGGAAACTCTAGGTCTGGGACATGATTCGTGGAAGGAAGGAATGATTCATATCTACATCTGTTATTGCGGAAGCTATTAGTGGACATAGACTGTCCCTAGAATCATTCATAGAGCCATTGGGTCACACTCTTTTATTGCTTGCAGCTATTCTCTAGCCCTGCCCTCCATCTCCCTGAGCCTAGCGGGGACTACAAAGGCGGGTGATTGTAACATGTCAAAAAGTACATCACCCCATGCTACTCTCCTAGATCTGCTTCCACGTTTGCGACTCTGCAGATTCATCCTTCCATTACACTTCCTCTTCTTGAAACATTTTACACATCCAAGTCTCTGGGACTGACTCCAGTTCACATATTCCCACTGCTAACATTCACTGGCTATAACCGATCATCCAAAGAACATTCAACCACAAAGGTTCTCTCTAGAACCCTAACACAAGTAGGAATGCATATAGGAAAGAGTTCTTACTTAGATATCCTTTAAACACACCTTTCTCTGAAGTACGAGCTCTAAATCACTGATCATATCGTAGTCATCAAGTACCAAGAACGATCGGTATGCCTCTATGATTACTCAGCTACTGAAACATCGTCCTGCCGAAGCTGTATAAGCTCTAGAAAACTCTCAGCCACCTCCTCAAGCCAGTTCTCAACTGCCTATGAGCTGGACTCACCTTGGAACCCAAGGGTATCTGATATTAGAACACGTGTAAGGCAGTAAGCCTACATGTGTCACCTACCGGAATCGCCGGTTGTAACTACAGACCAATAGTTAGAGATGTATAGCTGACACACTACCCTAAGGCACTATCTCAGGCATCGGTCCACATACCAAAGCCTCATCACTATGCGGACCATCCTCATGGTCACTCACTGAAAAACACTAGTATCTAAGTACCCCATCCACTCTACTGATGTCTCATCTAGGCGGAATAATCTAGCAATCGCCTCCAGCCAGTGCTCTGCTGTCTGGGGATCTGCCTCACCTCATAACCTCGGACACCGCTGCTGCTGGAACTCGTGCAACACGATCTGCCAGCGTGCACAGTTCGCTAGTAAGGCAGGTTGAATCTGCTGCCCAGCATGTGGTGGCGCTGCTGGTACACCACCCGAGGGTGCCAACATAGTAAAAAGGGCCCTGCACCGGAGCCTCGCCACTCGGTGGGCCGTCATCGAGTACTCTATCAGAAACATTAACTGACGGTCTACTTGGAGACATACTGATCAAATGCGACACGGTCAAACAATTTATACCTGGTTTGAGCTGACTTTCAAACTTTTTGGAAACACACGCGTAATCAGTGTTTTCGTGCACAATGTCAGAAATCAGTAGTCAGGGTCCTGGTGTATGGATACGTCGGCCGCCGCACCAACACTGGACTCCCTGAACTGAAGACTACACTCATTACTCTTAACACTATTGCTTCACATAGAAAAAGATCAGAGTCCTGGGTTCTGCAGTAGAACTGAACCTCCTATGATAACAATTTTTCACGACCTGTCCTCGGGGCCCGTGTCGTGACTACCCCAAACCCTCCTTCCATAGGCCAGGGGATAGTGACTAGCACCAAGGCATTAATCCCGATAATTGGGAAGGTATTTCCTTTATAAAAGTAAACAAAACACCACATAGTACAAGAGGAAGTAAAACACTATGTAAAACTGAAACAAGATGTGATGAAAGTAAAGGGGCTGGAAATAGAAGCCCAACTGTAAAGTACAAGGAAAAAGATTAAACAGCTGGAAGGTGACAAGCAGCTCCTGGGTTGTCCTCCTCGGATCCTACCTGAAGGGTAGGTACAGATAGCGCAGCTCCTGGATCGTCCACCACGGATCCTACCTGAAGGGTATGTACAGATAGCCTCTGCAACGCTCTCTCCCATCAATCTCCTCTGTGTGTCATCTCGTCGTGAAGTCCACCACCAGATAGTGCCTCGTCGTGAGGTTCACCTCCGGCTACCGTCCAGTTCTCGAACACTCAGCCTCTGTCTGCACTGCCCATCGTCTGCAACCAACACAACGAGGTGCGGGTATAGCTCGTGCAGGGGTGAGTATAACGATACTCAGTATGGACCCCAAGACCCTAAAGGTCTCAATAAATCGAAAAAGGATAACTACAAGAAAGATCTCAACAAATAACCTCTACTTTGGTATATATACCCATACATATACCTAAGTTATCAAGTAACCCATCTTAATCATGAGGAAAAACAAGATTATGAAATCAACATATAACCACTACCCAGGTATATGCCCAAACATATACCTAAGTTAACAAGTGACCCATCTCAATCATGAGGTAAACACAAAGATCATAGACATAGCTCAACCTGGATTTTATTCATGATTTCGAAACCACAGATGCTGGAGAACTCCTCCTCTGTCGAGTACAGTGGGCCTGCCGCTACAACCATGCGCGCCCCACATACCTTGGACTATTGTAGTACTCCACCTATCGAGTACTATGGGAATGCTGCTACAACCAAGTTCTTCCCACCGTGGGTCTGCCGCTACAACCAAAAGCTCCCCCTCATAGTCTCCAAAGGAAACCCTTCTGTTTAGTACAGCGTGTCTGCCGCTACAACCAAGCGCTCCTCCGCCGTGGGTCTTCCGCTACAACCAAGTGCTCCCCCTCATATCCTCTAGAGGTACTCCTTCTGTTGAGTACTTCGGGTCTACCGCTACAACCAAGCGCACCTACACCGTGGGCCTGCCACTACAACCAAGCGCTCTCCATTGGGATATCTAAAACACACTGACACGATAGATCAGCAGTCGTCAAGTCTCTGCTAGATACTAGGTCTATGCACTCTGCTAGTTCGTCACCGGGAGGGTCCGATCCACAAGCTACTGGTCGATACTCCAGTTATCATAATATTCAATAAATAATTAACTCAAAGGACCTCCTCGTCATAGGGGTCTCAATGCAACAGACGACACGTCAGTCGGACGCCCGATCTGCGAGTTACTAGCCTTTTGGGTCCTTGGGGCCTGGTTGGTTTCGTGTGCGAACAATCCCAGACGTATCTCGACTATACGCCGAAATCTCATAGGGTATACTCATAAGGACTGTTTCTCAACATGTTCACCAACGCCGCTGACGGTTCGTCAAACGGACGTCCGGTCTGAATGTTATCAGCCTTTCCGTTCTTGGGGCCCGGTTGGATTCTGGGTACAATCCAACCCGGCCGCTCTCCAACTGTATCCAAAACTCAGGCAAAGCATGCCATAAGTTCAGTCATATCAAGAGAAATCCATCAATGTTTACGGTACATAAATCGGATGTCCGGAGCTCAAAATATAAACGTTTCCGTTCCGAGGGCCCGGTGGGTTTCATATTCGAAACAACCTGGCCGTACTCAAAGTTCTACGAAACCATGAGTTTAATATACCGAAACGGCCGACTCGATCCAAGGATTACATCACAACTAACGGTGCATCGATCAGAGGTCTGTGTTAAAAGATATGAGCGTTTGAACGGAAACTACCCGAAAATAGGGGGTTCGGGACCGGTCCGACCGGGCCCGAGACCCCCAGGGTCGGCCCGAACCGGGTCCGGGTCTGGACCGCTTAGGCATGGCCCGACACGGATGGCACATCCCGGACCGGCCTGCGTGGCCCGGTCCGGCCTTGGCACGGCCCGGGGGGCCCGGCCTAGCGATGACGCTGGCGCGGCGCCCGCGTCGCCAGCGGGTACGGGGATTAAATACCCCTACAGTCGATATAACCAGCGCGGCTTTGAGCCGCGCCGCTCCACCTCCGGAACAGCTAAGTCGTTCCGGTTTGGCTATCCACCACGGCTCAGCCACGATGGTTCTGTTTCGTCGGCGCGCCGCCGCCGCCTTCCGCGGACCACCGGACGCGCTCTGGTGGTCCGTTTTGCTCGCCGCCTTCGCCAATGGTACTCCCGGGACACGAACATCACTGTGGAGACTTCAAAACACCACATCAGCCTGTTCCGAAAATTTCTGACGAATCGCTGTCTATTAAAGATCTGCGGAGCCTTCTCTATGCCGCAACGGCGCAACACAATGGTGCCACGCTTCTTCATTGTTTCCGCGCGGTGCCACTGCACCGTGTCGCCTTTTCTCGTGACGCAACAAGAGAAATCATAAAAAGGGGGAGGAGGGTCGGCCGTGTTCGTGCGGTCTGACCTCCTCCCATCGTTACGATAATAGGCCGCTCAAAAACTATCTAGAAAATAATCAACGACCGAGGATATAATCCACATAAATCATAAATATAATATATTCCCATACCTCATCGAATTCATTGAGCGAGGGTTCGTCGCGGAATTTATCATCGCGGAAGAACGCGTCACAGAAGGAGAGGGTCTTTGGAGTCACGGTACATGGCGTCGCGTAGTCGATCTCAAAGGATTCAGCATTCTTCTTCGAAGATAAGTACATTTTTCGCATTCTTCACGTTCATTGCATTCTTCGATGAAGAGGATGAGGATCTTTAAGCCTCCACTTTTTCTCCCAATCCCCTCTCAACACACCAAGTCCAACGAAAAATAAAATAAGTTCTTCCCTTATTTTATTATCATGACTTATGTTTTAAAATTCTAAAATTGAATTAAACCACATAATTAAAAGTTGTCATTAAAAGGGAGGTTAAGGAGTTAAAGAATATGATAGGTCACCCACTTAATGGGGGAGTTAGTGTAGGTTTAAGGAATGTGAAGGGGTGGGGTTTATGTGGGACCCACCTCAAATTTAACTTCACTTCGTTAGTTAGGTTCACCCAACCTCCATCCTTAGGTTTTAACCACTTTAAAGAAATAAAATTAGTTGCACAAATTTTATTTCTCGGAAGACTTTATCCAAAAAACTAAACAACTCTTCCTGAGAAAACAAAACTCTGGAAAAGGTCTTTTTAAGAAATTACCGGCACTGCGGTTCCATCGGTGCCCTCAAATTTTGATTCCAAGCAATGATTCAAATGATAGAAAAACTCGCTCGTTCGCTCACTGAACGTACCCGAGCTAAACTTCGGAAATTGATTCCGGGCACACCGGGCCTCAGAATCAGGTGCCGTCAGAAAATGTGTTCTCTTAAAATCCCAAAGAAATTAATAAAAAAATTCCTTGACATTTTCGGGTCTTTACATACCCATACTTGTTTTTGATCATTCCTCCAGTCCACTTTTCAGGACAAAATGTTTTCATTGTGGTGAGAATTGTCACACCCATGTTTATTATTAAAGGAATTTATATTTATTATAATTATAGCCTAAAATCCCCCCTAATTCCCTCTATTCCTCCACCAATTCTGGTGACATATGAGTAGTTTTGGCGGGAGAACGGAAAGTTCACAGTTTCAGTGCTGGTTTTTCTAAACAGTGCACACAAGCAGTGCAACCATGTCCACGCGATTAAAATGTACTAAAATAAAAAATTCTCCCTCATAGTTTTTATAAAAACTCATCACTTTTAATCCCCATTCTACGATTTCATCCATGGAATCCTCCCAAAAAATTTAATTCCTCCTTGGAACTACATTTTGATGGGGGATTTGGTGGAGGAACTTCACTCCACCTCAAGTAAGTGTCTCCGCCACGTAGTTCCCCAATTCCATAAAGTTTCAACCATTTTTATTGAAGTAAAACTTGAATAGAGGTTATTGTTTTGAACCTAGGGTGTAAATTTTTGTTTTCTTTGTATATTTATCTAGTTTTATGCCCGATCTACCTTCCATGAGATGCGGCAGTGGTGTAATTGAATTCATGAACAAAGGATTCAAGGTTTTAACCATTTTGGTAGGTGATTCCAACGTGTATGAAATCCTTAAGAGATATCTTGCTATTCCTATAGTATTTTAATGTTTTACTCGTGATATTTTTGATGAAAAAATTGGTTTTAGTGGTATTTTTAAGGAAAATTATTTTTAGGTTCCATGTCTATATGAAATTGGGGGTTTTTCATAAAATCTAATATTGTTTCATTTAGGGATACCATATAATTACATAGTTTATTTTATTGATATTTATTAGTTCTGAAAACCTTGTTTTGAAGGTTTATTCCCTTTGTTTGATGTTGCGAATGTTAGTCTTAACTGTTTTTGTGAAGCATAGGGACATAAAGTCCAATGTTTGTGTGAAAATGAGGGTTAAAAAATGGGTACCTTCATCATTCATATAGGGAAACCCCATAACTGAATAATTCTTGTTTCATTTAATGGTATTAGGAATCCATTTCTATTTTTATTACTTGTAATCGTGCACAAAGGATGCATAGTGGCGATATCAAGGTGTTTTTGGTTGTATAACAATGTGCTTTTTTGAGAAGTAGTTTAATTGTAAATAAAAAAGTTTAATTATGTCTTTTAGGTGATATAAAGTATTTATTTCTAATGTATTGTATTTTTTTACAAGTACTAGTGATTATATATTAAAAAAAATTATGGAGACTTGCGAAATTGATTGAGCACAAAGGGGGATGCTAGGGTAACTTGGTGGGAAATTTTTACTATTATGACTAGTGATCTAGATGTGTTTTTTCCCTATTTCACATAGCATATTGTATAACGAAAACTCAAAATAAACAATATGTATGATTATTTGAGACCACAAGTTTATGGGAATGATCCCTACTAGTGGATTGTGCAAGAGAATGAATTTATTTCTATGGTGACATTACACCAAGGTATGATGTGTATAGAGTCCGAGACTATCTAGTGCCTAGGGGTGTTCTAGGTTTTGGTGCTGAAGAGATTTATGGTATTATCCCTTGTTGTAGGGTGTGATTGGATATTCATTATAGTAGATAACATGTCTTATTTAACTGCGTTAACATTCATAATATTTTATGTTGATTTTTTTCAATTGGATGTTTAACTTCTTGGACTTTATTGGTGGTCTCCATACATTTTAAAACTTTCTTCTTTTTCACCATGTATTTCAAAATATTTGGAATGAATGGGTGGTATACTATTGATCATAGGTTCACAAACTACCAACACCCCTTGGGTGTATATAGACTTGATTATGTTTGAAACTATAAAAGGAAAAGCCTCGGGTGAAGGCGGTTCGAGTGGTTTATCCCCTCATATGGTGTTGTGTCGTGGAGACGGCTTGGGGGTGATGACCCCTTGTCATGTAAAGTCTTTGTGGATATATTTTTTATTTTTGTTATTTACAGTTATACATCTTGTACTTTTCATAAAACCATGTTTTCAGATCTCGTTTTGTAAGTATTATTTTTAATGAAAAATTCATATTGATATTATTGAGTGTTTTTATGGTTTTGTGCTTTCACACTCGGGTAAATCATTCCCTAAACAACTTTATTGATACCCGTGAACTTATGGTAGCCCTTGGGGATAGGGAATTACCTACAGGTATTGTAGTGGTCTAGATTTGGTGCCGGTATTATTGGGGACCAGATTCGGTTCATGTAACTAACATTTAATATAATTTCAGGCCCCACTTGTCATTATGGGTACAAATCTTTCTATCATGTAAAAAATGATTACATTGATTAATTTTCAAGGAATTAAAAAGATAAATACATAGTATAACTTCTCAATGAGGATTATTATATATTATTTTATTCATTCGTAATAAATAAATATATTGTAAAAATTTTCCATCTACACTAAAATATTGAACAACATAGCATAATTTCTTAATGTGGTTTATCTTTTAATTAAAAATATGATTATTATTTTGAAGAATATTTATATCATGTCATGGATTGAATAAAGATATCATGTGGAATCTTTTAAAGAATAACTGGGGATTTTACATTTATAAATACGAACCATTAATAGCATAAGGACACAAGAATGAATTAACTCGGTGTACATAAGGAATATACATTAAACATAACTGGGTTATTGGAATGCTGAATTTTAATTATTTTGATATTAATAAAATGATAAATAAATATTTCAAGAAAACTTTTACAGATCATTTAAATTAATTTAAGCATAGCCTACCTAGAAGTGTCAAACGAAGTTTTTATCATAACCTTTTGTAAAAAATAAGGATATGATTTTTTCAAATACCAATTAACACTTTTCAGGGTCATTACCCCTAGGAATAAATATTCTAAACCTATAACCAATTATAGAATCTATACATTTATTTTATTTTTTGTAAAACCTCACACTTCATAATTTATCAAAATATTAGGATGGTTTTATAGGAATGGTATTGTTTAAGTGTTTTGATAACATGAAATTTATATAATATATGGGAATAAATAAAATCACACAAAAAACATATAAAATAATAAATAATAATATTGAATAATAAACATGTAAGTTTAGGAAATAGAAATTTTTAAATCCAATACTACAAAAATAATATACTAGAAACATGTAGGATAAAGATTGAGGAATCCATTACATTGGAATTTTAATGACATATGATGATGATATAATAAGATGTAATAAATAAACAAACATTTAAAACATATCATATTGAATGCAATAATCTATAATAAGAAAAAAAATTACTATAGTAAAATGATATATAAAATGGATATATAACAATTGTAATGAACATGAAAATGAATGAGAAGGATTATAGACCCTTACAATGGGAGGATGGTACATAATGCAAGATAGAAACTCCATATGACATTGAAACTACTTATATGGACTCTTGAGTCGGTTGTTGAGAGATAAAACATTATCAGTATCCATTGTGTTCAATATTTGGAGGGAATGTGGGCATTTAGACTTGTGGATGGCCGATTTTATGTGATTAAATATTGATTACATTTATATATAATACAACCACGTGGTGGGGAAATGAATTATAACAAATGTTTTGGACTATTAATGAGAAATATATTGTGTTTTTATTTTCAATTCCTTCCAAAATTGAATCATTCCTTCAAAAAAATTCATTAAATGAACACGAATAAAAAATATTTCTTATCTTTAAATTTAATTTATGTTTGCAGAATGTGAAGTGTAAATTTTTAAATAAAATTTTATATATTTAAATAAAATTATATAATTATTGAATGTAATTTTTGTTTAATAAAATGTTTGACATTTTATATTCATTCTATAATTAAATTATTTCTTCAAATCATTGTTCTCGTAAAGTGGTAATTTTTCAATTGTAATAAAAAAATTGACATTGTCAAAAAATTCCAAAAAAATTACAATTTTTATTTGATGATTAAAAAAATAAAATTTAGTTTAATGTATTAAAGTTTACAAAAAATTAATTTATATATTAAAATTAATAACATTATTTATTTTAAAATAATTATTTTATATAGTATCCAAATATTTTTCCCATTATAGAAATTACATATGGATTCATTAAATTATATTTTGTTTAATTTTTTTATAAAATTATTTACTGGAAACAAGTATAAGGTAAAAAAATTTATATTTTCCTAAATCATAATCTTATCAAATATATATTTATATTATTGAATAAAAAAATGCATGTCGTATCATTAAAATAATATTATATAGTACATAATTGCATATATGTAAACCATATTATTAATAAACAACAATCATTCTATTTTATGATCCAAACGATTATCAACCTGATAGGTAGACAATAATTATAGAAAAATATCAAATTAAATGTTTATTATATGTTTTTTATCAGTTTTCTACCAACTACATCACGTAGAAAGGTTCATACTCGGTTATTGATAATATATATCATCGTCCTAATGAGTCTCTTCCTTTTTTTGATTTCATTAGAGATATTATTGGGGAGTTTTAAACCATTGAACATTGTTTTTGTGGATATAATATTATTCAATTTTTTAATCCCTTTATTATTACTAGTTATACTAGTCCATATTTAAACATAATTTGTTATTTTATTATGAAATATAATAATGTAAATGTCATTCTAATTGTTGAAATGGTTCGTATTTTTTTAAATAATCCATTTATAAAATAATGAAATAATGATTTTTTATTAAACAACATACATATTATATTAAATGTGTGATTTTAATATAAAATCATTTTAAAGAAACAAATAAGTTATTAAATTTAGAAATTAAATGTAATACAATTTAAAGAATTAAATAATAATATTATATTTACATTTAACAATTTATTATACATGTTTCCTAAAAATTTTCATATGGTAGTATAACCAATGGTTATAAGTTGGAAGACATGAATCATAATTATTCAAACATAAAATGAAAATTCCTTAATTATAAATATGGTTGGAAAATAAAATTATTAATAAAAGAAATGTAGTTATCAATTAGAAGACTATATTTAAATCGAATAAGGTGAACACTAAAATAATATGAGTATATATATATATATATGATAGAAAATTAAAATAGTGAAGTTATGTAGTATGAAAAAATGGGATTCACCCCTTCCACCCTTTGGAAAATGGGTTTCAGCCTCGTGTCAATGCTAGAAGCACTAGGTTGTTCCTCATCCTTTGAGCTACACATTTTATCGAACATTTAGTATAAATATAATTATACATTCAATGAATAAAATGTAAATGTAAATAATAACATATTATAATTTATATAATGTTTTGTTTAATTGATATAAATAAATTCATCTATCTTTTACAATTATATTCATGTAATAAAAATCAAAAAAACATTCATAGAATATTTCAAGATGTTATATTGTACCACAAAAAATCTAAATTATTTTCGAAATTTTTTTATAATTATTATTATTTTATACATATGTAATACCTAGAGATAAATTTCCAAGATTAATTATAGTGGTTATTTATACTTACATGAAATAACTATGTCATATGAAACTAGTCATAAAATTATATATATAATAATTCTCTTAAAATTAATCATTCCATCAATATAGTCTACAGTTTTCCCTATTCGGATATATCTTAATGATCAATGGTACATTAATTTTAATGAATCGTTGGAATATTTTCAAAATAATGAATCTAAAATTTTAAAATAATACTTATATGGATTTAATAAAAATGATGGAAGTATAACATAAAATTGGGAATCTATTTTCCAATTATTCTTATAGAAAAAAATTGTAGATATGTTGGTAATAAAAAAACATAATTATTCATTGTCAAAAATTTTATAATTAAAGTTGTATAAATCAGTGTTTATATTTACTATGTAAACTAAATCTATAATTAGATACATATAGGATGTTTGGTGTTCTCCCTCCTCTATTGATTCGAGAAAAACATTATTTTTTTCACGTCACATGAATATTTTAAAATGAATTAATGTTATATTGGCATTAATTTTGGATTATCATTAAATATAGATACTATGGAAGAGAGAGAAGAGTTTTATTTGATCTTCCTCCCCCCATCATGGAAGAAATATGGTAATTTATTGAATTAAATTATAATTAATACATGAAACGAACAATATTCAATATAATTCCTATCCTACCTAACAGTTATTATTAATTGTCTTCAAAAACGCTAATATAATTAATGATGAGTGAGAAAATATATATTAAGAGAATAAATGTTTATAAATAAGTAATAATCCATCTTATAAATTTTTAAGCTATACAAATTTTAAACTAGTATATATTCATATCATCTAATATCACTCTTAGATCAATATTGTTTTATATAGGTTGGGTTTCCACGTAATCATTACCCAATAACATAAATTACTATCCCAATGATATCAACACCATTCCCAAAAATCATTAAAATATATGCTATGAAAATATTACATATCCTCTATCTAATTAAAGCACAGAGCAATTCATATATTCCTTAAAGTAATAATATATATTTTATCTATGATTCCAAGATTATATTCCTATTTGGATCAATATATGTGCTTTTAGATATTTTTCATATTCATTTTAATAAAATATTGTTTGATACCAAATTTAATGCCCTCAAATCCACCTCCCAAGAGTATGTGCCTATTTTAATAAATTGGTGTATATATTACAATACAAATGATCCAATTTTTCTACTATAAAGAAACCAGCGACATTAATGTAATTGACATTAAATAGGAACTTAAAATTAGATCATTTAAATACATAAAAATATTATTATTCAAAATGAATTGCATTTTTCGTGTATAATACTCTTCATGGTTTCTTAGAGAAAAGGATAAAAATATGAAGGGTGAGGTAAGATTCTTAGTAAGGGGGTTTTATCAAGTAGATGAAATTTTATAAAATTTGATATTATGGAATAAATAAATAATCTATCATTTTCTATACAAAAAAATTGAATATTTGTAAATCCATATAAAATATTTAATTTCTGGTGATATTATAATGAATGAAAATTTTCTATATCATACAAAATACATAATATCAAGCATATATGAGTCACCAAATATTATAATTTAAATATGAAACATATATCCTATCAATTATGTTAGTGGTTGTGAATAGAAAAAATATATTTTTTATAATCTGTATCAATGTTCTGATCAAAAAAAATTAATTAAGTAATTATTATGAAATATGTACTAAATTTTTTATTAGAACCATTTTATTCATAAAAAATTTGTTTTCCTAAAAATGATTTATCTTCTATTTCTAAGTGATTTTTTTTTGAAAATTTTATAATTGTAATTGATAAAAGAAGACAACATTTTAGAGAATCATATCAAAATATTTTTCATGTGAATTTTTTTTATTTTCATGTTATGAATGGTGTTTCATTTAATAGTTTAATAAAAAAATATTTTTTGAAATATTTTTTTTATGATATTTAAAAATTAAAATTAAATTACGGGTTGTTAAAATTCCACTAGATACATTTCATTTGAAATAATAAATTTTTTTTTAAATTAATATTTTACATGAATTTAGTTTAAAAATATTGTATACATAAAATTATCATTTTTTTAAATAAATTTTTATCATCATGTTTCCCCGCATTAGTTTTATATTATGTACATTCATTTATATGCATCTATTTAAATTTATTCAATTGATGGAAAAATAAAATATATGATATTAGTAATATTACCTGTAATATAATAAATGTTAATTAATGTTATCCATTAATTTCATATATGAATATAACAAGTTATTTATTTACTAAAATATTTTCCTTTTAATTTCATTTGTTTTCTTGATATTATTTAAGTCAGTGTTTTTAATAGTTGAAAAAAATTTACTATAATGATATTTTATAATATATGACTAGTTATTAATTGACAATAAATTTCATAAAAACCAATTATTTTATTTTATATGTATATGATTGATATTATCAAACATATTCAATTCATGATCATTTTTTCATGTATAGTATTATCATTACCCTTAATCAGTAAAAACCCTTGTCTTTACAGTGTTCGTGTTGGGGGGTAAAGTAAAGGATGAGGGTAAAAAATAATTTTATTCATGAAAAAAAATTATTGGATAAGAGGATAAGGAATAATACTCAATTATTATCTATATATTCCCAATTTTTATCAATTTTTACCTCAAACTTATATTACATTAAACTAATATTTTAATTAATTAAAATATTGTCTCTAATCACTTTAAGTAACATGAATATCTAAATCACGTTACATTACACGTAAAAACACATTATTATTAGAATATATGGACCCAAATACCATAATAATGTCCCTTAACCTGTTATAAATACATTTTTTGTGGTTTAATATCAATATTTATTTTATGGAGGTTTTAATGAAATGAGGTTGTTCATAGAAGATGTATCATTCGAACACATAAATATATATTTTATTTCATAATCCACCACCATGAAATATTCCTTCATCTCATTTATATATTTAAATATATATATTATATATATTTGAATGTAAATCTAGTAATGGTATAACCTATATCTATCTTAAACTATGATCACATAGGTATAAAATACATCGTTTTTTGTACTGCGGACTACTTCCTCATAGATAGATGCTATTTGTTTTTTGTAAAAAAATTTAAAATATGTGTATAAAGATTTAATTAATTTATAAATAATATGTTATTATAATATTTTTCTTTATATAAGGACAATATATCACACAAAATCTTATTATTCTATTCATTGAAAAACAATCAGTTTATACATGTGTAGGTGTGGACTATGACCTCCAGGAAGTGATGAGATTCATTTTTCATCACTAAAAGATATGGATGGCCTATATATAATTATATTTAATTATTTAATATGATCTTTATGATATAATTATAATTTATACGATAATGTGGTATATACCATCATTCCATATTGATAATTTAAAATCGGAATTCTACCCATGTATATGTATAAACTATTGTTTATTTGAATGATATATACACAATTTACCAGAATCATACTTAATTATGGGGTATAAAAATATAATTTCTTTATAAATTTTTTTAGTATATCATTATTAATATTATATATTTAATTAAATAATTGAAAATTTTATCATAGACAACATACATATATCATTTTTAAGTTTGAATATAACGTCTTCAAACCACCAAATGCAGACATGATGTTTTTTGTAAGTAAATGTGTCAATTAAGGAAATTTATATTATTTTTTCTGGATATGTGATTAATGAATTATGATATAGTAAATATATATAATTATTTATTTTAATTGATTATGCATGTATTGAAGGACATATATAACATTTCTTTACCAGAGGTATGAGATTTCATATCAATTTACCTTTATAAGGGAATATTTTGTTGTTATGAACCTAATTTATTTTTTGGTTTATATATTATCATTTAATTTTTTTAATTTATACATAATAATAAATTTTATTTTATATGTAAATTTTAATTACTTCATTCCATGAAATTTTTATTTAATGATAAATGTTGCACAAATAATTTTTAACTCAATTTCCTTTAGTTGGGTTGTAACTTTTCATTATTGGATTTTATATATTATATATTATTATTTTATTGATCTCAAATTATTTCTATTCTAGATATTTAATTAATATTTGGATTTATATTATTAATATATAATCTCCC
The DNA here is from genome assembly GCA_963277665.1 of Viscum album. Taxonomy (NCBI): domain Eukaryota; kingdom Viridiplantae; phylum Streptophyta; class Magnoliopsida; order Santalales; family Viscaceae; genus Viscum; species Viscum album. The sequence continues at coordinate 621,499,618 of OY728160.1, forward strand.
AAAATAATATTTCTTAATTCATTTATATGATCATTATATGGGTAATTTATCTCAAATTATCATTTTTGGTCACACTTTTATGATATTGACATTACATAATTTATATGGTGAATATAGATCCACATTAAAATTTTATTAATGAATCTCATTATGTTCATGATTTTAAATATCTCATTTGATGTACTTATTTCATGGTGATTATGAAAGAAATGTTACCAATGAGGAAATATCTTTATGATACAATGTTCATTCTTTTCAAGGATATTGATGTTCAACATTCCTTCAGATGGAAAATTAATGATATGATATTCCTGAAAACCGTCTCATCTCTTCACCTCTTTTTATGTATTTCATTCACATGCTTAACTTTTTTCCATAAATTTATGAATAAAGATCATGAAAATTGTTTTTATGTCATAATGATCTTGTATATTTCATTATATAATGAATATCTATCTTCTATGTCCATGTTTTATAACATGATTTGGAAAATATTTTCTCATATAAATATATTTTTTCCTAAAGATGTTTCACATGGTCATTGACCTTCTTTAAATATGTTTTAAAAATAATTTTTCATATATTTTTTGAATGTGTCTCATATGAGTCATTTTACAAAAAAATTAGAAAAAATTAAATATTTTTAAAACCTACAACATAATTTTACTTGGATATTTTCACGATCATTATTTAATTTTTACGATTTTATTATGTTTTCTAGTATTATTTTCAAGGAAAAAAGGCTTTTAATATAATTTTTCATTTTTTAGTTTATAATGGTTTTTAATGTGAAATGTATATTTTCCTCAAGAATTATTTTAATGTTCATATAATACTATTCCCATTAATAAATTATAACTAACATTATTGTTTAATATTCACCAATTCTGATATTTTATAACGATGCATTTCATTATTCTTTCATTAAATGAAATATTATTTTTTAAAAGTAAATGTTATGGAACTCATTTGATTCCCATTTGTTATAGTTGTTGTGAAATAACTTCCCTATTTTAATATATATTATGATAAATATTCTTCATTCCTTCATAAAATTTATTTAATGTTTATATTTCTTATAATATTTTTTTCCATCAACAAAAAATATCATTCCCTTTGTTATAGGATTTTTTATAAATATATTGTGTATAAAGAAATAAGATATATGAACGTCCAAAAATAATTTATTATTGTTGAAATGATCATTTAATGATGAATGATTTCATATAATCTATTATGGTTCATGGTAATGTTTTATGTGGATGTGTGGTTCCATTATAAACCATGGGTGGGTCAACATCTAATTGCTCAGATGTGCATTGGATAGAGGGATAGATTGATCAAATTAGTATTATTGAAATAGAATATGGGAATATACTGTGATGTTTTTACAAATATGCGTTGATATTAACTATTTAGTTTCATTATAATAAAATATTTTAATTTTCAATGATGGTTATTCAAATTATTTCATGGATTTAGCTAAAAATATCTCTTAAGAGACTATAAGAATATACAATTATGATTATTTAATGTATAAAAATGTGTATCCATGAGGGTTACTCCATATGTATGACTGATATGAAAATTATTCACATGTATACAAAATCTATTATATATTATATATACATGTAGTAAATGTTTCCATTGATATGGGATGACATTAAATTTCTCATGATTATCAACTGATATGTCACTTATCCTATGTTTATGGTTTATTCCATGAATCGGGATTGATAATCAATTAATTGATTGGTATGAATCCTATTATATTATTCTAAATCACATTGAATATATCCTCATACCCTACTTTTTATCTTAATCTCACTAACTAAATTCAAATTTTAACACCCTTATTTATCATTTCTATAAATTTTATCTCACAATTCATATTTTTTATTTCCTTTCATTTATAATGAATGATGAAAATTTATATATGTTTTTAATGGATTAATATGTGGATAATTTTTTGGAATATCATTATGGAATAATATAGAATAGAAGAAGTAGTTTAAATTTGTTAAAAACTAATATGATTTCATGAGTGCTCTATATGTAATATATTTTCCTAATTTTATAAAAATCGTGAAATAAGTTTTCCTTTGGTTTATACATGATAAAATATTTCATTTTTTTGTCATAAGGTTAAGATGGAAAAAATGTATCAAATTTTTTAGCATGAAATATAGAATGGTAAATCAAATGTTTTTTGCACCATCCCTGGGCGTAAGGGTTTGGGGTGTTACATTTGTCATCAGAGAATGATTTTGATAAATTTGTAGATTATGATATTATTATGTGTTGTTATATTAAGAGTTATGAATACCATAATGGGTTTATAAGTATGAGGTCAGTCTAATGTTAAATGTTTTAGAAACCCTTTCATAGGTTTTATATTATGGAATTAAAGGTGAATAATGGTTTTTAACAGACATTCTAATGGTTTTAGGTATATGTAACTCTTATATATAATGTTATTTAACATTCTTGGAGTAATGGTTGAATCAACTTTTTTAATAATATATCATCTCAATGTGGAGTGATGGTTAATTCTGGATATTATATTTTTTGGGAACATACCATCTTAGGTGTATGAATTTATGAGTGTCTAATGTTATTTTTGGATAAATGACAGATTTATCTTGGATGAATGTGTGAAAATACCCTTCTAGTTTTTCTTTGTCAATATTGGTTAATTATATATTGATGTAGTTTATGAATAGATATCTATGTAATTATGTACATAAATCGTTGGTTATTAGTGTTGAATATTAGTGATCAATGTATTATCTCTTCCTATGATGGTTTATTTATTTTTTGGTATTATACATCATTTTACTAATAATTTTGGTTTTGGTTTGATTGAATAGAGTTTAGACACTCATATTATCCTTTTATGGGAGTATATTATCCAATGGAAATGAATTTTGGATAAACAAGTTCATCTAAAATACTCAAAATTTGGAGTAAAAGATCATATAATGGTGGAAATTTACTAATGGATTCAATTTTACATCCCATGTATGTATACTACCCTTTTTTACCATTATGGATATAAATTAGTTCATTAACTCTTGGAAAACGGTCTTGAAATCAACATGTTCCCTATTTACTTTTATTACCGATAAATCAATGGTCTTTTAACTATTCATAGATATATGGATTGTGTTTGTTAATTATTTCTTGATCATATTCAAAACTAATCATTATTAATCCTTTCGAATTATTTTTCAATCCCATGTCCAAATAATCTCTTTGATTAATTTTCACTTATTTATAAATCCTTTTTTGGTTATTTCTTAAGAACATAATATTTCCCATTCTCTCTTTTAAGTGTATTTTTATTAAAACTAATTAATAAATGATATTTCAACAAATTTATTTCATAATACCATCTATTGAATAATAATATTGTGTTAAAATGTGTATGGATATAATTTATTAAATTTTTTGATAATGTAATATCCCATGATTTTAAAATTAATCACAATGTTATATAAAGTAAAAAACTTCACATCAACATGTGTAAAAAACCTGTGGAATATAATCATTTAATATGACTGTTATAACTTTGTCATTATGTTAGAGGGAATTATCTGGATTGATTAATTATTTAAATACCAAAAAATTTTATAATATATAATATTTGATTAAATCTATGGAAATTAAAATGAATTTTATTTAAATCCAATATTATTCTTCAAAAAATTGTATTCATAAGAATTGATTATTGTTTCTATTAGTGATTAATTATTATAATTTTATATTTGGATAAATTATAAAATTAATTTAATGAAATAAGTATATTTTTTTATTTCATAAAAATAAAATTCAATTTCTGTGAAATTTTATTTTCTCTCAAAAAATATATTCTTTCAAATGAATAGTGAAAATAAAAATATTTATTTTTAAATTGAATTACAATTTAATGAATATGTGAAGAAAATTTCATTTTTAAATTTGTTATAAAATTTAATTAGCTGAATTTTATTTATAATAATTAATTTTTTAAATGAACTTTAAAATTGATTTTAGTATAAAAATCATCTTATTCATAAAATATTTATGTTTGTATAAATTTTAATTTCATTTTAATGTTATAAAATAATTATAAATTATGTTTTTATTATATCTTTATTTAATGTTTTTAGATGTGATATAGATATTTTAAATAAGAAGGTAAAAATTTTATGAATTGATTAATTTTATTTCTTTTCAATACAAATAGTTATCATATTAATTACGGTTACCATTGTAATAGGTTAATTATATAATCAAATGTTAAAAATAATGTAATATGATATAAAATGTACCTAACACTTTCCATTATTTTGTTGGATGAGTCAATTTTTGCAAGAAGATTAAAATATTCAGTTATATGGTATTTTTTCATTTTTATGTTATTCTGATATTCATAATATTATATATAATTGATTGTCAAAAAGGAAACACCATTGTTTTAATGAAATAAAATAAGTTTCAGACAATGATGAACATAAGAAATTTGAGGATGTAGATATTTATTTGAAATATTAATTAGTTTTATTAATTATAATATTTTATTTAGATTAGAAAAAAATTATTTCAACTCCTATATAATACTAACGGTGTAATTATTAAATTAATTATAAAATCTAATAAATGATACTAAAGATATTAAAAATAATATAATGTAAGATAATTAATGTTATCCATGAATTTTATATATTGATATAACTTGTTTTGTATATAAAAAAATATTTAATTTAATTTATTTTCCTCATATCATTAAAATCAATATAAATAATAGTAAAAAAATTATTTTAACATCATTTTATAATAATTAATATTTAATTAATTGATATAAAATCCATGAAAATTTAATATTTGGCCATGTGATTTAGAAATGTTTTATACTATAAATCATCGTACACATATTAAAATATTTTCAATTTATTGTAACTACACTTATCCTCAATGTGTTAAAATCCATGTTGTTTTGGTAAGTGAGAATGGGTAAATAGGGTTAAAACAAAGGATAAGGCTAAAAATGTGATTAATAATGGATAGAAAATTATTTTATGATATAATTTCATCTCATTATTTACCAATATTGTTCTAAAATCAATATATATAACTTTTATATATAAATATAATTTTATAATTAATTATTATATTAATTAACCCTTGAGTTCCCTTACCCGCACATAAAAAATGTATTATCTTCTAATTATTAATTCACAAATCAAAAAACCAATAAGTCTGAAAAAACCCAATTGAGATAACTTCATGAAATCCACACCAAAATTATATAATAATTAATTATTATATAAGGATAGCCTTAGTGGCCTAAAATTCTAATTAAAGGAGGTTGTCTGAAAAATATGTATCATTCATAATCGATATATTCTGTTTTATTTCTTCATCAACATCCATAAATTCATAAATATCCATATTTATATTACAAAATATGTACCATAAATATATTATTATGTTAGTAAGATAATTTAATATCATATATACATCTCTATCCTTTAAAAATGGGAAATTAAATCATCGTTTGTGTGTATTGCGACATACCACCAAGTAGACCAATACAATTTGTCTTCCACCACTTCCTAACCCAGTATATTATAATAATTAAAATTTTTTTCATAATATATATACCAATATATATATATATGAATATTAATGATTATTAAAATACAATATGTTTTTTTCTTACCTTTCTACTGACTAAACAATGATGATTTTATTCTTGCATATGTGTGGACTACCACCTACATGAGGCGATGTAAATATTTTTTCATCGACACATCAAATGGATGATATATTTATGTATATTTAAATATATTAAATTATATTTACCATGAAATTAACCTTATATAATGTTAAAATAATATATAAATACATTCAATAATGACAGTTGAATAATGGAAACATTACTCATGTGTACATATGACAAACCATCTCTAGGAATGTAACATAGTTAATTTTTCATTACCATAAATCATGATTGGATTTAAAAGTCAAATTTATATATATAAATTATAATTATTTCATGATTATTATTGTGGATATGATCAATTAATTTCCAATTTACCTTATTCAACCAAAATAATTCTAATTAAATGTATGCACCCAACGTCATCAAAATTCAAGATACTTAAATAACTGGTTAGTTAATTTATTATCTAATTCGAGTATATGATGAAGATTTTTCATGAACCAACTCGTACTAGGGCTCGAGCCACAACTACCCCAAGCCCTCTTCCATAGGCCAGTGGCTGGGGAATAGTGTCGAAGGCACAACAAACTAGGGGAGGCCTTTTCCAAACAAAACATTACACACAAACACAGCTAACTCAATGAAAAAGAGAAGAGAGATGAAAACAAGATACAACACTTCTAAAAAAAATAAAACCAACATACATGCATCAACCTATAAACTGTACAAGTAAAATGTTGAAAAGTACTGAATAGAAAGAGGAAAAAAACATGCGCCCAACTAAAATGGTGCCACAACCCGAAAATAGGTAAACGAAAGTACACAGCTGGTGAGTCTCAAACATGGAATTCCTCCTATGTCCACTAAACGCAGCCCACGCTTAGGTGTCCTCCACACTCCTCTGTAGTATCGATCGACTTATCTATCGTCCGCAAAGGCACACCATGTGCGGGAAAATCCCAATCAGGGGTGAAAATAAATATACTCAGTAGGGTTCCCAGAAAACTCGAGGGAGAATCAAAGGATATACTAAAACAGGAAGCAATAGATAGATCAAGAACATTGTAAGAGTAAAAATGAGATAGTACAGCTCAACCAAACTAAATAAAGAAAGTGGACTCATCCAATCCAAGAGGAGCTAGACACGGAAATCATGTGGAATACCCCTCGGGTCTTCGCCCCTCATAGAAGGAGATTAACTAAACCCAAGTGGTGGGAAAAATGTAGGGTGTATATATATTCTCAACAAGAAACCCGAACGACCATGTAAGGGGATCTCTATCTCCATGCTCAGCCCAAGAAGAGTTGACAAAATTTTATAGGAAATCCATCATTGATGCCCAACATTCCTGCATGCCAAAGCTGTGTCGTCACTAAATCGAACAACCAAGGGTCCTGATCCAGTAATAATGGAGAAATGTCACTGACTAGCCTCACAGAAAAAGGCAGAGTCTGAAAAAAGTCATTGGTTTACCCACTGCCCAGTCTCACTGGAGGGTAAACCCCAATAAGTCAACGGTGGCCCACTGCCCAGCCACGCTAGACGGTAGACCATAATAAATCATCGGGTGACCAACTTCCCAGCACTGCTGGAGGGTAAAACATAAATAATTTGGTGGTGACACACTGTCCAGCCCTGATAGAGGTTAAACCGTAATAAATCATCGGGGGACCCACTGCATAGCCCTACAAGAGGGTAAACCCAAAATATGTAGATGGTGACCCACTGCCCAACCCCGCTAGAGGGTAAACCATAATAAATAATCATATGACCCACTGCCTAGCTCTACTAGAGGGTAAACCATAAATAAGTCAACGGTGACCAACTACCCAACCCCGCTGGAGGGTAAACCATAATAAAAAATCGGGTGACCCACTGCCCAGCCCTGCTGGAGTGTAAACTATAAATAAGTCGATGGTGACCCACTACTTGTCCCCTTAGGAGGGTAAACTATAATAAATCATCGAGTGACACACACCCTAGTGTGGATGGAGGGTGAACTATAATTATGTCAACGGTGACCCACTACCCGTCCCCGCTAGAAGGTAAAACGTAAGTTCAACGGGTAACCCACTTCCCAGGCCCACTGGAGGGTAAACTCTAAGGTCAACGGGTATCCCACAACACAACCTCACCGGAGGGTAAACCCATAACTCGTCCGATAACTCCGCATTCTCGTTCCATCACTAGGTATTCATAACACAAATATTTTGTGTAGTTTTGGAGTGCATCAAAGTAACCTCCGACCAATGCCCTTTCATGTTTCCACTTTTAATAAGATCTTGAAAGAGGCTCCGCTCACCCAAACAAATTGAACAATTGTAATCCTTGCAGAAAGACATGCGAGATATACTACAGACTCACATGGAATGACTCCCGATGAAAAAGTTATTCAACACCACTTTATGCCCATACGACATCTCGTGGGGCCCGCACCTCAGTCCTGAAAGAGGCCGGGTGATCTGTGTCATCATGATGCTCTTGGAAAAACACACTAAAATGACTACTCATACATCTAAAACTAATGCCTGATGAAAAAGGCGCAAAATGATGCACACAGCTTAAAAGACGGTCTGTGGGGCCCAAACCTCAAATTTGGCTTCAACTCCTGAAACCACCATGGTCAACATCACCGCAATGCCATGGTCACAATGCCACTGACGGAATCTAAAAGGGACATCAGATACGTAAGATACAACTCCCCGTGTTACATGAAAGAGGGGCCCTCTGGGGCCCACACATCAACCCAGAAACACGTCACGCAGATCGTACCATTGTGTTCCATGCAGATAACCACGCAGGATAGGCTATTCATTTCCCCTGAATGGAATTCTGTATAAGAAGTCGTAAAAATGAACCATACATCCAAAAGCCTCCTTGTGGGGCCCATACGTCGGGCCTAAATTTAGGTGGGCGGACTACACCGTTGTAATCCCCTCGAGAAAACACTCAGAAAAGTGTACTGAAACACCCCAAATGTATGTCTGGTGAAAAAGTTGTGTTTCACCATAAAACGTGCGAATTAGGCCCTATGGGGCCTGCACCTTTTCTCCAACCTGAACTCTTCGAAAAGTGTCTCAAAAAGTACACATGAGGACTGGGGTTTTGTTGTCCCTGACGGCGCGTCAATCAGACATCCCAAATAGGGGTTAGGTCTGACGCATGAATAATTGATTAATTATTTAATTAATTAATTATTTGCATTAAGTGTATCACACCACCGAGAAATGAAACTGAACCGCAAAGGGTATGAACTAACCCTTGAAGGTCTGTCACAACTTGAGGGCCAGCACACCTCTGACGTCACATCAAACGGACATCCAGCTAGCGAAGTGCATCTGTCGCTGGCTTTGATAATAATTTAATATTATTACGTTAGAGCATTCCGGGATACCCGCCATCGGGAGACGAACCCAAAATACAAGGAACACATTTAAAATAGCTCGTCTCACTGACACAGACTTGCAGCCGTAGACGACGCATCAAACGGAAGTGCCGTTTGGACGTTACGACCCCCCGAATGCAAGGGGGCCCAACCGGGCCAGTTCACCCTGGCCGGCTCGGTTTGGACCGCCGGCCTTGTCTGAACCATTGTGGCCCGCTGCTTCGGGTTCCTCTTATCGTGTGTGACAGGCCGCCTACACCATGTCCTCCCTCTGAGATCCTCTATGACTCCGCCACACACCATATTCCCCCTCGAAGTCGCCCACTTCGGCTCCCCACTCCTATCGCCACATGCTCGACCACACCACGGCTTCCTGACTCACCACTCCACCAAAAGAGCGCACCACCCGGCCTAGTCCCCTACTCCACCGCAGCTACCCCGTCCAAAAACCACATCGTACCGGATCCGATCCTCCTCTTCACGTGAACCCCTCTGGCTCAAACGCACCGCCTCCACCCGACACCGCTCCCTCGTCCCTACCCCCGGCCGCACCCACTTCCTAATGCCCGACCTCCAGCCACCGCCCCTACTGGAGCCTAGACTTTCGATGGCCGCCTCCACGGATCTAGTGGCCCGATTTCTATACCGAACATGGTTTCGGGATCCTTGGGATGAGGCCTTCATAGCACCTGCCCCCAATAATTTATCCGAAAAGATTTGGTGCATCTGAAAGTTTGGGACGAAGAACGCTCTAGATTAGTTCTAGAACAAAGCTCAGGTGATGGCCGTGTTCGTTCTTCCATCGACCGAATTCATGAATTATAGAAAAAATGATGAAATTGGAAAACACATGAGAAATTGATGAAGGTTCATAAATTTATCAGAAATCATACCTCGATCCGCCTATTTGCCGGTAGTGACGCGTCCACCATGTCCCCGATTTGATCCACCGATGTTTCGGTGGTGGTTTCTCCTTGATATGACGAAGGACAGCAAATAAAGTCTAGAGAGAGATAGATCATGGGTGTTAGAGGGAGTTTGTGTGTGTGTGAAATAGGTTTTTTCCTTAACCATGAACATTTAACTATATTTATAGGGATTTTACTTATCGCAGAATCCGAATTCACCACACCCTATCATTTTATGTCACGCCTGAGAAAACCGCCCCCTATCGAGCTCAACGAAGGTCTCATATTTCCATTGCGATTCTTCATTCGAATGTAATTAGAAAATAATTCTAGTGATAAAAATCACTATGTCATTATTTCAAAATGACGATTTTTCCCCTGGGTGACATCTCTCACAGTAGGCCCACGCCCACAGCCTTTACACACCACCTACGGTAAACAACATGCTCCGAACGCATCTATGCCCTCAGATTCCTGATCCGAGCTACCTTTTATGATATAACACAACCCCTCCACATGCATGGTTTAAAAACACTCGATATTATTATAAAATTTATTATGGGAACACCGGCCTCAGAATCACATGTCGTCTTCACGCCTAGATCTGGAATTATATGTATAAATAATCCAAAATATTACATGAAAAAACATGGTCTCTAAATCATTCCTCATTCATTCTATTTTGTCCTTGAAATGAAAAACTAGGAAAAAAACACGGGATACCGAGCTCACACCTATCTCTCCCACTCCCAAGAAAACATGCACAACAACATGCTGGAACAACATGGGAACCAAATGGATGGTTCATACTTATAAGGTCTACTACCCTCGAGGGAACATGTAGGAATACACACGCAACTCATCATTCATGACATGTGGAAGACGATGTGCACCCACTCATTCTTTTGGGAGGGTAAGGCAAGATGGTATGCAACCTCTTAATCACTTGCAAGATTCCCGAACGGCACCATGAATCTCGGGGGACATCCCTGGATGATCTTCTACGTTCCATGTCGAAACCATAATCATTATTGGTTCCTGGAACAGGACAATGTGATTCCCCCATTCATAAAACATATCAGGTGAGTCGCCCGTGTAAATCTTATCACACGATACCTCACTGTCGACATCCCCTAGCTGCGACTCTCTCACATGCTCATGGAGCGAATGAGTCAACACCATTAACTGCAAGAAAAATTTACCCTCCTACTCCATCAGGTTCAGCTGTAAGGAAGCTAATTACTAACAATATTACCATCCCTAATGAGTTTGGGACTTCCTGTTAAGGGATCCTTCTATAACACTGACATTTTCTGGAACCTAGACTACCTCGATGTCATAGTACTGCTGAAATTCAAGTAGTAGCATCGTTTTAGGTTCAAGTCTCTTAGGATGAGGGTGCACCTGTGACACTGGTGGTCTGAGAGAACCAAAAAGAGCTCTCCCAAAAGATAGTGTCCCCACACTCTCAGGGCATGGACCGCCACCACCCACACCACATAGTGAAACACATAGTTTAGTTTAGGGGGTTTCCATCACCTCGACCTGCACTTGATAACGACATGAAGATTGACGTTGAGCATGCAAGGTACCAATGAACAGGGCAAGCGACCAAACTCCTCCAACTGCCAGAGGCTAGATACGGAAAGCACATGGCATACCCCACGTGTCTTTTACCCTCTCTGTAGGAGAGTAATCCCTAAAACAGGCACTCTCTAAAACCCACTAGTGTCAGCTCAAGCAAAGAGAGGTCAACCAGAAAAGCCCCACTGTAAAATCTAAGACCTGCTCTGACACTCCACCGTATAACCCTTCCATGAATACAAAGGTCATAGGGACTCATACACAACACCTCAATACTATATGCTATGGGTGGTACTAACTCTCTCTCACAGCTCTGATTGCGTCAAAAAATGCATCTTAGTGGGAGAAGAACCCCACTTTTCTGTCCATTCAATGCTATACTGAAAAACACCAACACAGGGTTACATCGATGTCCTGCGTCACCCTCGATAACCCCTAGATCAAGGAGTTAGATGAAAAGAGTACCTCAAACAGTGCCTAACAATTTCTACTAAGAAAATTAGAAAAAGACACAAAGTGTATCTCTTATCATCTCTTACGTTGGAGGATTGTAGACATCCAATGCACATTACCGCCCGCGGTCCCATCCGTCAGCTCCCTTAGCCTAACATGGGCTGCCAAGTGTTGGTAGAAGGACCTCAAAACATAATCTGCCAACCAAATTTCTTTTTTATTTTCCACCAACACCCTTACATGGGGACCACCCTATCCTTACCTGGGAGTTCTCTGATCATGACACTGCCTCTGTCATCATGGCGCATCTACCAACTGTCTAGAAGACTCAACACATCATGTTGGATAGTCTCATGCCACAAGACCTCACACATTACAAACATAGAACTAGTCCTCCCTGGGATATCTCGGTGCTATATGCGGCCCCTGACCATATTCCTGAGTCTCATCAAGGGGAGACTTCCAGTGTCGAGGCCCTGCCAATCGACGTCCCTCTGCCAAAAATTTCTCTATCACCAGTGTCTGCTCTAGCACCCTGAGACGGGTGAGGATGTACAAGGGAGCAACACTGGAACATATATCCTCTCTAGAGACCTTTCCCAAACATGCGTGGATATTTTTTTCATGCTTCAGGTTCAAAGAGTAACGAGTATGGTCTACGAACCTATTCGTGTACTCAGCCACTGCCATCACTCCCCGTTGAAACTACTGTAGCTCTTGAAACCGTAAAAAGCTTTAGCAGTAGGGGTAGAAATCTTCAAAAAAAGCTTCCAGAAGTTATCGCACGAGAGAACCAACTCATCATGCCTCTGAGTAACCCTGGCTCTACTAACTCCAAACTACTTGGTGGAAAGTGATTGGCTTTCAAAGACACCATCTATCTTTTCAGTGTCCTAACAATCCTGGAGAGGAAAACCACCATCTCTATCCAACCATTCACTACCTGAGGGTATGGCTCACTGCGGATCATCAGTGGTCTCTGACACAATAACACATATAGTGCACCCAGCCTACACTCGTCATCGGCCCTCACTGCCGGTAGTATCTTCTACTCCATAGGTGGAGGTGCTACTACTTGTCCTCTAAGAGAAAGGGTAATAGAATGATGGATCTCAAACTAAGGTCTCATCACTCACTAAATCATCGTCACGAACCAGAGCTAGTATCCTGGATAGTTATGATTTTAGAGACATCCTGAATCTGATCAGGGAGTACCACGGTCAAATGAAAATTTATATACAAACAGCGATGTGGAGCTAACTCAAGAAGGACAGTCAAAGACTCAATCCTATATGATGCACGAACCAAATTTCCTAAAACAAGTGTCTCAATGTGTCGAGTCAACAAAGCGGGTTATCAGGGTCCCAGTGAATGGATACGTCGGCCGCCACACCATCACTGGACTATCTAGCCTGAGAGCCACTCTCAAGACACGTTGACACTATTTCCCCAAAACTCAACCAATTCCTTTTTAGGGACGTCCCAACCATTCCTCAAGGAACAAACCACCTATGATAAAACTTTTTCATGACCCAACCCGTATCGGGGATTTAGCCACAACTACCCCATGGATGCCACCATAGGACAGGGGCTGGCGACTAGCGCTGAAGGCACAACAAACTAGGGGAGGCCTTTGCCTAAGAAAAATTAACCACACACGCAGCTAACTCGATGAAAAAGTGTAGAGAGAATAAAAAAGATACAAAAATACTAAAAAATTGAAAACCAACATACATTCATCGACCTATAACCAGTACATGTAAAATGATGAAAATCACTGACAAGATATCTGAACAGAAAGAGGGGAAAAACACGCACCCAACTAGAAAGGTGCCACAACCTAGAAACTGGTAAACGAATGTAAACAGCTGGTGAGTTTCACAACTGGAATTCCTCCAATGTCCACTGAAAGCAGCCCATGCTCCTGTGTCCTCCATGCTCCTCTGTAGTCTCGATAGACCTGTCTGTCGTCTACAAAGGCACCAAAGTATGGGCAAAGCCCAAGCAGTGGAGAGAATAAATATACTCAGTAGGATGACCTGAATGCTCGAGGGACAAACAAAAGAGATACTAATATAGAAATCAGTAGACAGATCAATTACAGTGTACGAGTACAATAGAGAGAGTATAACCCAACCCAAAAAAAATAAAGGAAGTGGACTCGTCTAATCCAAGAGGAGCATGAAATGGAATGCACATGGAATACCCCACACATATTCTACCCTCCTAGAAGGAGTGTAACTTAACCCATGATGTGGGAACAAAAGTAGGGTGTACATATATGCCCAAAAATAAACTCGATCAAGTGTGTAAGAGGATCTCTATCTCCATGATCAGCCATAGAAGAGTTGCCAATAGTTCAAAGGATATCCATAATTGATGCACAACAGTCCTGCACGCCAATGCTGCCTCATTTCTAAAACAAACAACCAATGGTCCCCCTATGTTAATCACGGGGAAAAGTCACTGACTAGCCACACATAAAAAGGTTGAGCCTGAAATAAGTAATCAGTTAACCCACTATCTAGCCTCGCTAGAGGATAAACCCCAATAAGTCAATGGTGACCCACTGCACAAACCTGCTGGAGGGTAGACTATAATAAATCATCGGATGACCCACTGCACAACACTACTAGAGGGTAAACCCTAAATAAGTTGACGGTGGCCCATTGCAAGCCCTGCAGGAGGGTAAACTGTAATAAATCATTAGGTGGCCCACTGCCCAGCCCTGTTGGGGGGGGGGGGGGAAACCTTATATAAGTAATGGTGACCCACTTGCTAGCCCTTCTGGAGGGTAAACCGACATAAATCATCTGGTGACCCACTTCCCAACAATGATGGAGTGTAAACTATAAAGAAGTTAATGGTGACCCACTGTCCAGCCCCACTGGAGGGTAAATCGTAATAAATTATTAGGTGACCCATTTCCCATACCTGTTGGGGGGTAAACCCTAAATTAGTCGACGGTGACCCACTACCCTGCCCTGATGGAGGGAAAACCGTAATAAATCATTGGGTGACCCACTTCCCTGCACTAATGGCGGGTAAACTCTAAATAATTCGATGGTGACCCACTACCCAACCCCACTAAAGGGTAAACCGTAAGGTAAATGGGTATCCCACTTCCCAGGCCTACTGGAGGGTAAACCCTAAGGTCAACGGGTATCCCACTGCTCAGCCTCACTTGAGGGTAAACCTGTAATTAGTCCGATAACTCCGCACTGCCCGAGCCATCACTGGGTATTACTAACACTTCTACTGTGTGCAGGTTCAGAGTGCGTCGAAGGAACCTCCGACCAAGGCCCTTTAATGTTTCCACATTTACTAAGATCACGAAGGAGGCTCCACTCTCCCAAACAGATTACACCATTTTAATCCTCCCCAAAAAACACGCGATATAGACTAATTACTTGCTGGGAATGGATCCCGATGAAAAATTTATTCTACACCGATTTATGGCCATACGAAGTCTCAAGGGCCCTGCAACTCGTTCCTGAAAGCTGTCTGGTGAACTCTTCCATCGCGATGCTCTACGAAAAACACACCAAAACGACTAATCATACGCCCCAAATAGAGGCCTAATGAAAAATTCACAAATCACAGCACAAAGCATAAAAGGCGGCCCGTGTGGACTATGTCTCAACTTTGGATTCAATGCCTGAAACCACCTTGGTTAACTTCGCCTCGATTCCAGGGTCACAACGCCACTGACAGTGCCTAAAACGGACTTTGAATAAGGAAGGTGAAACTCCCGGTGTAACATGCATGTGGGGCTCTGTGGGGCCCACACCTCGACCCCGAAACATGTCATGCAAATTGTACCATTGAGTTCCTTGAAGATAACCATGAGGGATAAGATATTCATTTTCCCTGAATGGACTTACGTTACATAAGTTTTAAAAACACAGCATACGTCCAACATCAGCCTCATGGGGCCCACACCTCGGGCATTAATTTAAGAAGGCGGACTGCACCTTTCCAATCCCCATGGAAAAACAATCATAAACGAGTAGTCAAACACCCCAAATGGATGTCGGGTGAAAAAGTGGTTTTTCACCGTAAAACATTCGAACATGGACCTGTGGGGCCCAAACCTTTTCTCATACCTGAACGCTTAGGAAAGCATCACAAAAAGTCTTTACGAGGACGAGGTTCACGCTGCCTCTGATGATTCGTCAATTACACATCCCAAACAGGGGTTAAGTCCAACACATAAATAATTATTTAATTAAATAAATAATTAATTATTTGCATTAATCTTTTCGTGCCACCAAGCAATGAAACCAAACTGCAAAGGGTTTGAACCAACCGTGGAAGGTCTGTTACAACTCCAGGGCCACCACACCTCTGACGACATGTCAAATGGGCGTCCGGCTCGTGAAGTTCGTTTGTCGCAATCATAAATAATAATTTAATATTATTATGTTAGAGTGTTCTGGATTAACTACCTTCGAGAGTAGAACCCAAAATCCCCAGAACCAACTTCAATAGTCCGTCTCACTGACACAGACCTGCACCTGCAGACGGCGCGTCAAACGGATGGGTCATTTAGAAGTTACAACCCCCCGAACCCAAGGGGGGCCCAACCGGGCCAGTTCACCCCAGTTGGACAGTTTCGAACCTCTAACCTGGTACGAACCACTTCGGCCCACTGTAGTAGCACCGGACCCCTCAGGTTCGGTTCTCACCACCATATAGGCCTTTCAGCAGGTCTTCGTCACGTCATGGAGGACACGTACTGTTCGGGTCCTTATTTCCTCCGCACCCCTGAGGTCACTGCCTCGGGTTCCGCCTGCCGAGCGTGACATGCCGCCTACACCGTGACCTCACTCTGAGCTCCGCTTCAATTCCTCCACACACATGCCGACCCCCCAAAGCCACCCTCTTAGGCTCCCTACTTCGGTCGCCGCCTGCTCGCCGAACTACGGCCACCCGGCCAGCCACTCCGCCGACCGAGCGCACCATACAACATGGTCCCCCGCTCTGCCGAAGCTACCCCGTCTGGAAACCACCTCCCACTTTCCACGATCCTCCTCATAACCTGATCCCCTCCGGCTCTACCGCACAACTAACACCCGACACAGATACCTCATCCAAACCCCCGGCTGCACCCGCTGCCCAACACCCGACCTCCGGCCACCGCCCCTACCGGATCCGGGACATTCGACGACAACCACCACTGCTCTGGTGGCCCAATATCAAAATCAAACGCAGGATTGGGATCCTCAGGACAAGGCCTTCGCAGCACATACCCCCAATTATTGATCCGACAAGATTTGGCGCGTCCAAAATTTTGGCACGAAGAACACTCAAGAACGGTTCTAGAACGGGGCTCGGGCGATGGTCGTGTTTGTTCGGCCATAGTCTCTATTCAGTAATAATAGAAAAAAATGGAGAAATTAGAAAAAACATGAGAAATTGATGAATGTGTGGAAATTAATCAGAAATCCTACCTCGATATGCCCGTTTGCCACTAGCGACGCATCCGTGACACCCTTGCTTCGATCCGACGAAGTTTTGGCGGTGGTTCATCCATGATCCAATAACAGATGGCGAAGAAAGACTAGAGAGACAGATCTTGGGTGTTAGAGAGAGAGATAGAGAGTGAATTAGGGTTTTTCCTTAACCCTAAACATTTTACTCAATTTATAGGGATTCCAATTTGCGCATAATCTGAATTCACCGCACACTCTCATTTTTTGTCGTGCCTAGGAAAAACACCCCCTTTAGAACTGAACGGAAGTCTTGGATTTTCATTCCAATGATTCATTCAAAAGTTATTCGAAAAGAACACCGGTGATAAAAATCACTATGTTATTATTTTAAAATGACAATTTTTCCCCTGGGTGACATCTCTCACAGAAGGCCCACGCCTATAACCTTTACACCCCGCCTATGGTAAACGACACTCTCCGGATGCAACCGTGCCATCAAATTTTAGATCTGGCCTACCGTTTAGGAGAAAACACAACCCTAAAACATACATAGTATAAAAACACTTATTATTATTATAAAATTTATTCTGAGGACACCGGGCCTCGGAATCACACGCCGTCTTCGAGCCTAAATCTTGAATTATATATTGAAATAATACAATATCCCATAGGAAATAATTCAGGTTACTAAAAAATTATTGAAGAAAAATGCATTCAATTAGGATATCCTTCTAATGATATCAAATAATTTAAATTATTCTATTATACTGGTTTTAAAATACATATATATATGAATTCTGTATTTGAGTTAAAGAATTTTATCTCAATAATATTTCATTAAGGTATATTTTATTTTTAAACACCATGATTCTTTTATATAGTGTCAATATTACTATTTTACAAATTATTTTTTTAATAATTCATACATCATGGTATTTTATATTGAAATTTTAAATACTCCCTTAAATTTGGTTTATTTTAATGTAATCATGTGGTAAAATTACTCATACCTAAATTTCCCTTTGCCGTGTTATCAATTTACTTCAATGACATTGATATGAAATTATTATGTGTCAATTCATGTAAAAATTGATTTTTTCTGTATTTACACTTATTCATGGTTAATTATATTAATTTTTATCCTCTTCATAAATTTATTCTCAATTCAAGGATATGATATTGGTAATTTAATTCTGCTCAAAATATATATTTTGTGGATATATGGTTATTATATTCACCCTAAAAATTTTAATAATGGTATATACATTACCTTTTACATTTTATATCATGACTATACTTATTTTACATATATTCAACATTTAATTTACTTTTATTATTCCATGATTTTTATTATTAAAATCACACAATTATGGAAAAATATTTATGTTACAACATGCTTTATTTTTAATTTTCATATAGTCAAGGAAAATTTTAGAAGAGTTATATGATCTTACATTCATTATCCAAATCTATTTTTTATAATATTGTTCAAATTTTTAATTTAAATTTACTATCTTATTGAGTTTATAAAAATTAATATTGTTATTTATATGTGATATAGAACTTGTATATTACTTCATATCGAGACACTTCCTATACTAAAACCATGTTTCCTAAAATGTTTTAAAAATTATTAATTTATATGAAATAAGTTATTTCTTAAACATATTTCACATGGTCTTAAAATGTCCTATAAAAATTTATAATATAAGTTTGTTCTTGAAATTTTACTAAATGGGTCATTATTTGATACATTAAAAATTTATTTATAAAGAATATTTATTTTTGAGGGAGACAACATTAAGAGGTTTTTCACCCATCAGGATGATTATTTTCATTGAAAAATCCATTAAAAAGTTTCCTTAGATATTTTAAAAGAAATGTCTTCCCACAATAATTTGGAATTTGTTTCATTTTATTAGAGGGTTTCAAATGGAAAATGATATTTTCCATAAAAATGTTATTTATAATTATTAATGGTACATCCAGACGACAATTCTAATAAACCTTGATGTTACTTATGCTCCTTTGGGGATACTTTGTAATGATCACATCCTAATTCTTTCTCTAGATGGATTATTTTTATTTATAATGGAATTTCATGGAACCTATATATTTTCATTAGTTTAATTATGTTTTCATAGGAATGTGATATTTTATTATATAAACTGAATACATATTTTTGTTTTCATATATCATTTATTTCATGATTGTATTCCCCTATAATATTTCATGATTTCATCAATGAAAAAACTGCATAAATTATTTCTATGAAATTTAGTATTCAAAAAACTTGTTTAAAGTAAATAGATATATCTATATAATAAATTGTATTCATAATTGTACAAATAACAATTTTTTGATGTAATAATAATTGTACTATATTATGGATCGTAGGAATTAATTATAAGGATGGGTGGTTCTTTTATAAAAAAAGGATGGGTGATCCCATTATATATCTCTAATTATGTAGGTATATAGATGAAGTAAACCAAGTAGGATTCCCTTAAGTGAATATTGGAAGTTTTTATGATGGTATTTGAATATATGAGATAGATTTAATCAATTAACATTTTATTTATTGAAAATGGAAAAATATTTGATGGTTTTTCAAAACAAGTGGTGGAGTTAAATAACATGTTTCATCCTTAGATTTTATGGGAATATACATTGATGGTTATTCTATCTATGTTTTTTATAGTTATTCAGTTTGTATCCATGAGTTTTACTTCATAATAAAGAGTTATATGAATATGATTCTTTTGTTTTTTTTCTTGTATTATCTATGAATTCTCAAATTTATAAATTTCACATGTGATAACAACGAACATCACTTTTATCATTTTTATTAATTCCTATAACTTGTTCCCTACTGTGAATATTTTTTTCTTGTTTCATGATTGTTGATCTACATATTCATCTATATAAAGTCCCTTGTGTTATGCACAATCACTTATATTATGTCATCATACCCATACACTCATATCATTATCAATGATGGAACTGGGTTTTAATTATTAAACATTCCCTAAATGAATATTTGATCTCACCCATGTTTTGTTTTTGTTTAAGAATGTTATGAATAATGGTAAAAATTTAATTGAAATTATAATTTATTCATATGTGTTGTCTTTTATGGTAGATTATTAATTCGTAATATGTAATTGGAAATATATGTTATAGTGGTTGAAATACTCCTTTTATTTCATCAGTTTTATTTATGTATGACCCATTCCCAGTTATATAAAAATAAAAACCAATATTATCCTTTAATATATAAGTTACACAATATTTCTAATTGATATATAAATATTTTGAATGAAAAAATGGCTCAAATTTAACTATATTAATGATTGAAATTTAAATTGTATTTTTTTTTCAAAAAAACACGTAGTGCATGAATTAGTACAATATGAAAAAATGAATATATGTTAGGATATAAATAACTGTGTTCATAACTAATTCCATAGCCAACATAGAAAAATAAATTAAAGGATATTAACAACTAATCATAAAGAGAAAGGAAGAAAGACTGAATTAACTGAATTTTGAAAAATCTTAATGAATAAATTAAAAATATTAATCAACTAGAAACATAATATTTAATAGATTCCAATATGTTAGAAACTAAACATATAGTGATCTGAATGAATAATTGCAGAAACCTTGTGTTTACCATTATGGAATTTATACAATACATATTTTGTAATGGGTAACGACTATACCATTACTAAATATTAATTATATCTTGATACCAATAGGTGGAGTAAAGTGATATATAATTCATGGACCCTCCAATAATTTCATGGCCAATTCATTATAATAGATAAAAATAGTTTGGGGAATAATATTCAAAAAATAATAATATAATTACTTAGAAAAATTTCCCATTTAAACATTAACAAAATACTATAACATATAAAATAATGAAACTCCTTATATAATTTCATTGTTTTTATCCCATAAAAATAATCACCATTAACAATTTAATGTCATGAGAATGTATACATCAGGTGTTCATAATGATTATGATTTCAATGTATCTAGCTAGTTAGAATATTTTTTTTCAGATGCATGATGACAATGTAATGATAAATAAATCCTTCAAAAAAAAATTCATAAAGTCAATGAAAAATAACCAACTTTTATCCACTAATAATGTGTAATGTTGTGTGAAAAAAATACCATTATCTTGAAATAGGTGATGACTGATAAAATATAAAATTTTCTATTTTGGGGTAATTGAAACTATGTAAAAAAAATTTAAATCTAAATCCCCTAGATTTATATATAGATAGAGAACTCATTTTTATGAAAAATACACACTTATTACATTACCAAAATTCTAGGGAAGTTTTATGGATATATTATAGTCTTGGGATTATAATACCTCGAAAAAGGATATAATTATAGGATATAAATTAAAAAAATAAAAAAAATCTATAATGGAATATAATTACAAACAATAATAGAAATTAATGTATGTGAGAAAATAATATGATAATACTATATAGAAAAGGTAATGTACTTGAAAATTAATGAATAAAGACTGAGGAATCACTTATTTCATAATAGTAACAGTTTGGGAAAATGATATATTGAGAGGGTGTAATTAAACTCCCATTCATTCCAATTTATAATGAAATAAATATCAATGGAATAAAAATCATATCAATATAAGAGAAGTAACTTAATAAAATATAACATATAAAATGTTAATAACATGAAAAGGGAAGAGGAGGGTTGAGGTCCCTTTCATTAGGAGGGCGATTGATAAATAAATAATGGAACTCCAAAAAACCATTTAAACACATTTAAGGTACTTTTGGGATTTACATTTGATGAAAATCATTAACAAAGAATGTGATGAGGTGTGATTTTATGGTTTTAATTATTAGTTATTTTATTATATAAGGAAACCAAATGTTAGATAATTGAATTACAAAAAAAATTATAAATTATTAATGAGTTAGTTAATATTAATTAACATTAAATTTCTTTCAAAGATGAATAATACAGTCAAGGATATCTATTAAATCGAGAGACACTAAAAATAATACTTATCTCAATAGTTAAAATTATCAGTTAAAATGTTTAATTTGTAAATATATAAATTAATAGTAGTATTTTTTATTTAATATTCAATAATATAAAATATAATTTAATTGAATAAGTTGATTCATCATTATTTTTTGTATACAGAATAATGAATTAATAAATTCGTAGTGCTCGTAATGATTTTTTTTCTTTATGAAAAATAATTCAATTTTTTCTGAAAATTATCAAACAAATATCCAAAATCTAATTTTTATGTGATGAACACAAAAAAGTAAATTTATCTTGTCAAAATAAATCTATAAATATGATCATTTAAACAGTGTAGTGAAATTCAAGGATTATTGAAAATTAAAATATTATATAGAATATAATTATTCATTCCATTATAAGAATCTTGTAGGATTTCCTTAAAATTTATTATTATATAAAATGATTTCTAAATGGATATTTTTAAAAAATAATATTTATTAACAACTTATACATTTATCATAAATCATAATGTTTATAGAATATATTTTTAATCTCTACAAATTTTTTCACTTATATCATTAAAATAATCATGTTAGTTACTTTATTGAGTCTCGTTAAGCAATAATAGTAATAAAAAATATCATAAGGACTGCATTTTTTATATCCAATCTATAATATTTTTTTATAAACAAATAGGTAAAAAATATTAAACCCCTATTAATACAAAATTATTATCATATAATTACTCAATTCATAGCATATTTAATTTCTTACTCATTCTATTATAATTATATTCATATTCTTAATGATTCTCATCCATTTTTAAATATTTATTTTAGGAGATATCCTCTTGGTGGATTTTTTACCTATAGAGTTTATTAGAATATACATTAATTATTCCTCATTTTAATATTACATATTTACTTATAATGTTTAATTTATTATGAATTCTAGATTTAATTCTATGTGTTTACTTGTTATAAGAGGGGTAACATTATTAGATAAGATCATATAATAAATATAATATTATTTAATAATAAAATAAGGAATTATATAATTTTTATTATGGAAAATATTATATGACCGATTCGAAAATAATTTTTTTTTCAAAATATAACATATACATTGAATATAATAAAATAATATTATGATATTATATGAATAGTGAGTGAAAGAAGAAAGTAATAATATATTATTTCCATTTATCCATTTATTTTGTCAATTTTCACAAAACATTTCTTATCATAGAACCCAAAATGGTTATATGTTGTAAGTTGTGATTTTAAAGACATGTATCATTCTATGTTAACCTTTAAAAAACAATGACTTAATTGTGAGGAAGATGTGAAAATTAATCATTTAAGAAAATAAATGTAGTGATCAAATAATAGTATATGTATAAATTTAATCATTTATATAATAAAATATATGTATATATATATGTGCTATAGAAAATGATTGTAGGATATTCAAATAGGCTAATTGAAGGGATTGTACCCTTATCACACATTGGTCATGGATTCGTGCCCTATGTGCAAGCCAGATGTAATGATTTATTACATATATTGTGCACTGCCATTTTCAAAAAATAATTTCTAGAAATAATTTTTTTCCAAACATCAATTAATATATCGGATATGTGATAAATATTTTTACATGATTTTGGTTATTTTAATGAAATAAATTCTTTTAAAACTTATGTTCATATTTTGAAAAGATTTATCATGAATATATTCCTTGTAAATTTTGTGATATTTTACGAAATTCATCAACATATTTATTCACCACTTGTACATCATAAATTTGACCTATTTATATATCATCAACAACATGATATGGGTATCTATAACATACATTACGAAAACATTTCACTACTTCTTGGTAGGTTATAGAAGGTATAAAATCACTGAATATCAAAGCCTAATAAATTGAATGTAAATCCATACAGAAAGTAATATCAAACTCTACCATGTTTCATTCTATGATATTTATTGTAAATACCATTAAAATAATAATGATATAATTATTTCTCTAAATATTGGTTTCTTTAATATTTCCTCCATGATTATTCCACATAATCCCAATATTATGTTCATGAGACCATTTTCTCATTTTATATGAAAATTTATTTTATGTGAAGGAATGAAAGATCGAGAGACATAAATTGTATTTGAATAGTTCAATTGAAAAGTAACATAATTTTTTCATCTTCATTAGATAATGAAACAAAAATAGTATACGAATAAAAGGATTTATGCATGCCTTTTTCTTTTAGATCACATTCACTTATGGCCTATGTTACAAAATTAAGACACACATTTTCATGATTCCCCAACTAATTAAAATTAAATATACTCATGATTTACATTTCATTACTTTTCTAGCAATTTAACATGTTATCATGATATATATTTCATATCATAGGTCAAAATAATAACTTACTATATTTCATAATAAATTTACCATGATCCTTATTACCACATTTATCATAGTATGGGAACTATAATTTTTACCTATATATTACCTTGATGGATTTTTCCCCATTTCATTTAATCTAGACCATTAAATGTTCTTGTTTTCATGGTAAATTTTATTATTAGTAAGATCTATTAATACTTTCCTTGAATATAGTACATGTTTTCCAAGCCATTTAAATTCGGTTGAGACTAAATCACTATTATATTATATTTTCATTCTAGAGTAAAAAAATTTATTTTTCAGTGGCGATTCATGATAAAATTTATATTTACCATGCTAATAGAGGGATGTTTTCATCATATGTGGAAACTAAATCCTCATTGTTTTCATGATTACAAGTGTTGTTTTTACATCCAAATTTTAAAATCTTATGTAAACAAGTCTCAATTAAAAAACACTTTAATTCATCTCTCTCTATGGTACCAATCTATTATTTTTTCTCTTATGTTCATAAATATTCAGCATAGTTGATTGTTTATACCTTCCAAATATTAAATATAATGAGTTTATATTTTAGTCTCCAATCAACCCATGAATAAAAATATCTTATCAAAGGATGTAATCCATCATTTAGATGTCATAGGGTCAGAAGATCCATTGAATGTAGGAGGCTATTATTTCATGAAATTATATATTATAGAAATAACCATTTTTAATGATTATAGTTTCTTTCTCGCATAGATACCATTAAAAATATTATAATGTTTCATCATATAAATCTCTAAAAAATATTATATGTTCTATCTATAAACATTCTAGTTTGTAATTTATAATGATAGTATCCTATCGTAGCCTTTGTGCAGTAGCTTCTCTATTTCCTTTGAGAAAACATATTTTTAATAGATATAGTTTATATGATGAAACATGGTAATATTAAAATACCATATTATTTTCTCAAATAAATAATCTAGATTACATCTTGGGTATTGTTTTAACATTAACCCAATACCAATATTCATTTAAACATTTCACTAGTACAAACTAAAACAACCAAAAATAAACATCTACCTAATCTACTGTCTTTATATAAGAATTGAATTTATTACATTGGAATAATCCTTCAAGGTTTATTATGTTAAATAATTATGCAATAATTATTACATAAAAAACTATATATTAGGATTTGGACACGTCAATTATGTATCCCATTTCATATAATATAAACATTTTAATATAATTCAAATTTTTATTTAACAAGAAATATTCATGAAATTACAATTCATTTCATATTTGTTCTTACTCATCCTTAAACATTATGAAAACTTTTTAAAATATAGAATGTGAACAAAATGACCAGTAAGGGGCATAAAATAATTTAAAAAAACTATATTATCTCACACATTCTTAATATAGAAAAAGCTTTATCAAAAATAATAATAATAATCAAACTGAACAATTTCATAAACATGAAATCAAAATGTGTCTAAAAAAATAGCTTAAATAATTTTATAAGAAATATTATTTGAAAAATAAAACTCAGAAATGGTACATTCAAATCGGTGAAAATTTATGGAGTCATTTTTCACAAATTTATTTCTTTCACCCTAACATAATAGCATATACATTCCAATAAAAGTAAACACATTGTCATGCATTTTGAAATGATTATATTTCCTTAATAAAATAATATGAGTTTTTTAAAAAATTATTTAAAATTATAAAGCACATTATATATCACTATTAAAAAATAAATAACCAATATGGTCACATAAAAAATATAATTAATCAGAGGGAAATTAGGTACCCACCTTAATTAGTTTATAATATATCCACTCATCCATATCTAATAACATAACCACCCATCCATGGATTATAATATAACTCTCCTTCATCATAAACACATGCCAATTATAATAACAAAAACCTAAAAAATTAAATTATTATTTTTCAATATTATAGACAAAAAATTCTCTTCACTAATATGGATAAAAATTCATCATATTGAAATTTTGATTCTATTTTATTTTTTATTGCAAAAAAAAATTAATAGTGATTTTTTATTTTGAGAAAAAATCAGTGCTTATAAAGTAGTACTAATGTATAATAATGGTTGTTGTAGTGAGAGTAGTAGTTATCACTGTATATGTTGAAAAAATATATTTATTTGTGTCTTTTTCTTGAAAATGTTTCAGATAAAATACCTAATATTATATTAGAAAAGTTGGGGGCGAACACTTTTATTAAAAAGAAAAGAACACACAAACCCATTTAAGGGATACGTAAAATAATAACTTTTAAAAACCATTGAATGATATTAAAAACTAACATAATATTAATTTTATAATTCAATCATGCCAATATAAATTTTTATAAAAATATTTTTATGAATATATTCTTGAAGTAAGATGATTTTGAGAATTAATAATTAATAATATTCTAATAATGGTTTTCAAGTAAAGTGTCCATTATATTGATAATGATTCATCATTTGTTTTAATTATATAATTAAATAATAAAATTATAGTAATTTTTTTACATTATTATGAAACATTATCATGATTATTATTTCCATTAAAATTTTATAATCATTTAATTAATTAAATAACCTCACATGAGACGTTTTAACCATCATTGAATCATATATCCAAAATGGATTTGGTATGTTAACTATAGAAATATTTTCCATTATTCCACCATCTATAAAATAATTATAATTACATAATTATATATTTGTTACTGAAATTAATCTTTTAGAAACATCCATAAAATATGTCTACGAAAAATGAAATGTACTAGAATCATGTAGGTGCTAGTTCATATGTATGTCAGAATAATGTTTCTATTCAACATCCAACATTATGTAAATAAGGTAATTATTATGGTATGAGTAATTAATTATAATTTTATCCTAAATACTATATTATTTCATTCAATACAATTATATATATTATTCATGTGATGTAATGATGGAAAATTAATTACAACACTTTATGGAGGTGGGTGTCCCCACTTATAAAAAACAACATTATCATTTTTAATGAACGAAAATCTTATGAATTAAATGATATATTATATTTTAATAATGATAAATATGTTAATATTATCATTTATAAACCTTAAATAAATCATTATAACTATTATTGATAATGGTCATACAAAATTAATTACAATTGTTCTAGAGGTGGTAGTTCACCATTGACACACTGGTATTGATTCCAAGTTAATCGAAGATGATATGGATGTGGTATATTAAAATAACACTATAAATTAAAATATATTGGAGATAATGTTGTTTATTTTATCATGATTATTTTAAATTATTTCAATTAGCATTAATATTAAATAATAAAAAATTCTTATTTTATAAAATAAGCTCTTCTTTAGAAAACTACATAGTATTTTTGGAAAATATTATATATGATAGTTCTTTATGAAGAGTATGACACTAGGATATGGGGAGGGATGTGCGTAACATATTTTTGTTGTATCTTTATGAAAATGGGTTTTTATATTTGTAGTGTAGTGTATTTTAAGTTATATTTTATAAGTGAGGGGAGTATCTTTTTAAAATACCTAAAATATTTAAATTATATAAATTAATTATACTATATCATTTTTTATAAACAAAATTTATGTCCAATATAGTATGTGTATAAGTTATTATTATATCATTCCCTATAATTTATAATTGTTTAGTTGATGGTTTTACATATATATTTTTATTTTTATCTCAGAGTATCCTTTTTTATGATTTCAATGAAATTATTATTTTTGACACATTTTAGGGGAAAATATTATTAGATAAAAGTAGAAATGTATTATAAATGAACCATGTATGGTATAATAATACATTCTTCAGTCAATTTATTAGGAATATATATATATATGTAAAAATAATATCTTTTAATAAAGTAATATTTATTTTGAAATATTATTAATTTTTTTGAATCATTTATTTAAATTTACTTTTATAACTACAACATAAAATATGAATTATAATAAAATGAATAAAAATAACTATAATATGTTATTTTTATGAAAACAATTTTGTGGAACATAATAAGTTAATAAAAAAATAATACATTTAAAAATATTAAAATCATTTATTTTATTTTATTTTTTAATTAAAGATTTAATGTATCATCATTGTGTAAGAATTTAATCTTACAATATGATAACTAAAAATTATAATTAAATTATATGTAAAAAATTAAATTTCAAATATAAATCTATAAAAACATAGAATATGGTTAAGCTATATATAAAATTAGTGATAAAAAAAAGAGGTTTACATATTTCAATTTTCATCACATAAAATATGTTAAAGGAACAAATCATGAAAATACAACAAAAAGTCGATATATATAGTAGACGTTTAGATATTTATGTGTTATATATAATTTTATATTCTTATTTATGAACCTTTAATAGTTACGTTATAATATTTATCTCATTATTATTTCACAAAATTATATCATTTTATCTTTACATTGGAATCAAAATATATCACGATTACTATTCATAAAGACGAAATAAAATGTCAAATATTAGGGAAATTATGAATTCATGATTCAAAATATAGAATATATATTTCAATGATCCATGAAATAATACAAATAATATAATTTATCATTCAATTTAAAATCCAATATGAAGAATAGTTTTGATAAAAAAGATACATTATAATTATTACAATCACTCTATTGAAAATTTTGGTATAAAGAATATTACTTTGAATATATTTGGATTAATCAAAATAAAATTAATCAATTCAAAATTTTAATATAATACAAAATCTAATTATTTTATGTAAATTCCTAAACAAAAAATATTTTTTTAATAAAATATCAATATTTTTAACAATAAATTAACAATATATTTTAAAAAAATTTAAATTTAATCCTCAGTTAATTTTAATGATGTTTTCAAAATGTAATTAATTTTTTTTAAAATAAAAAATATATAATTTTAAAATATATATATTATATAAAACCATATAATACATGAATACAATTTTTTTAAACTTAAATATTTCTACATATGTCTAGAATGTTACATAGTATTCATAAAAAGAATATATATTTACAAAATCTAATTAATTAATATTAATAATAAATTAAATTGATATATCTGTTAATTACAGGGGCCATTAATATTTTGGTTTAAAAAAGGTTTTATCTCTTCAAAAAAATCTCTAACATTAACCAAAATAGGTCAAGAAAATATAAGCACAATGGGAAGCCCCAATGTAGCTAGGTTATTAGGGTTTTATAAACATCGTACAATAGTAAATAATCATAAAATAATCCATTATAAAGCATGATGGATTTGGTTTAATGATGCTAATGGCTAATAATAATAATCCATGTCAAACCGTGGATTCATCATTTTCTCGTAAAACACATAGTGATTCCCGGACGACGCACCATCAACAATCATAACCACATGCTCCCACACACCCCCTTGGTAACGAGGTATCCCAAATTTATATATCATTGAAAACCATATAAAACAATCCTTCATTTAAACCAAACCATCACATCCTATGATTTTCATTACCAACAATTATCACAAGGAATTAGTCCTTTTTAGTGCCATACACAAACCACGAACATGGAAATCACCCATTGAACACATAAACTATAACCGCACAAACAATTATCAATCATTATTCTGCAATTATAATAATGTTATATACTACAAATCATATAAAATAACCTATATAATACAATAAAAACATTATAAATTAATAATGAATTAAATAATATATATTTATAAAAATTAAGGAATCTAAACAATTATAATAGTAACATGATCTGTTGAATTGTAATGTGTCTTTTATGAAAAAAAACCTAGAAAATATAATGGTAACCATGCCTATTAATGTATAAATAGTAATAGAGCTTAGAAATTAGAATATATGATATAATCATCCCATAGTATAAGTAAATTAATGTTTTGAAAATGAAAAAGTAAGTGTTGTTTTTTATAAAGTAGAATTATTTATATAAAATAATATAATTAATTTTAATATTTAAAAGAAAATTTATTTTCATAAAATTTATTATTTAATTATATAATTTTCTTCTTATGATAATAAAATAATTTTATGACACTTTAATTGTTTTTTCAATTTGTTATAAAGTAATTTATTATTATAAAATTTGTATTTTCTAGTAAATGGTGATTTTAATTAAGAATTAAATTTATGATATTTAGAATATTATTTTCATAAGATGGATTTCATTATCAAATAATACATGACAAAATAATCAGGTGATTTTTTTTGGATTTTTATAGAATAGTTAAATTTTCAGTGAAAATTCAAATATAGTAATTAACGGTATAAAGTAAATAAAAAAATGAGTAATCATTGACTAATGGATTATGTAAATTAATATCTATTCAAAATCACATATATTAAATACTATATTTAATCACATGAATTATATCAATTTATTGTCCGGAGCCAAAATAATAAACTAATGAATAAAATATTAAAAAAACATGCTTGTCCTGCACTATAAATTCCACTCTTCACCACATATTTTCCCCACATTTCGAAATACATAATGATTGTAAAAATTCTACCCAACCCTCTTTCGAATTCTCCTTAAGTCTAGTAACCATAATTCTAAACAAATTTCTCGTCTCAAGCTCCTTAAATTGCACAAGAATGTCCAATTTTAATGATCCTTAAATAATAATTTTTGAAACATTTCACATCATTTTCACCTCACTTATCATTAAATATTAATATTTTCTCTTATGAATGTCTATATATGATTTAAATAAATTATTTCATGGAAACTATGATGATATTCCCTTTTGATATGCCATTTGACCTGATTATGCCAAACAATTATTTATATGGTTAATCCCTATGTTTATGTTTGTTTCTTTTTGTACGATTCATTATATGGAACACTTATTAATGATAATTTTATGATGGGTGTTTCCAGTTAGAGCACATATGCATTGGTTAATTTTAGTGTCATGATTCGTCATGTGGACACGTCTTGGTGGTTATCCATAACTTGTTCTCCATTTGTAATGGCCTTGGTGGTTGGAATTATCTCTTGATCATTGATGTGAAATGAGCCTTGAATAATTCTCATGTCATGATATCTACTTTTTCCACATTAATATTAATAAATGAATAAATATTGCCATGTTCTGTATTTTATTCTTCTTTACTTTTATTCATGTTCCATTCGTTTTTATGTCATTATATAATTCTTTCAAACCCATATAAGATGATTTATTCTTATGATTAAACACATAACAAGATTTTAGGCTCATCCATTTCCCCATATATTCCCTGGGATATCTAATATAGATGTAATGGATCAATTGATGTCAGTTTATCATTGTGAATAATATATAATTGATTTCTTTATTTTGGTTTTATTGTTTTCTAATTATGTATATAATCATCAAAATACCCTAGGCATTTCAATCCTATGTATTTATTTGAAAGATAATTAATCATAAAAAAAGTAAAAATATTTTTAAATTGATAAGGAAAATATAGTTTGTATCAGAGCTTGGTCTATTTATTTTTGGAGATTAGAACTTGGGATGTTTAGTAAGAACCATAGGGAAAACTCTAACATAATTTAAAAAAATTAAAACATAGGGAATCACATGTTTGGATATTCATTTAAATTACAATTTGATCATTATTTATCCAATATTTCATTATTTTTATGTTTTTATATATGTATTGAATCCCCCTTAATCATACATTCTCTTTCTAAGTTAATGGATGGAAATAGGAGAACTCATTCCAATAATCAATGTGATAGGAACTATGGTAATTTCCCTAATGAAATTACAAAAATAATTGAACATGAACTCAAAACAAAATTATTTTACATTCTTAAAAAACACAATAGGTTTATCCATGGAAATGAAGAATGATTTTATATATCATTGAATTTGATGGCCACATTAAAATTTTGAAAAAGAGGCTTATACATAGAACAATACTCACTCAAATAACTCGTAAGGTACTATTTCTCATGTAAATTGTAACATAAAAGAAGGTATTAAGCTATAAATTTATGAAATTTGGTCTATTTATATCCTATTCCATAATTTAGTTGACAATTCTGAGAAATAAATACAACATTCATAATACGGGGTTGTTGGTTATGATCTTTGCATTGAATATACAACATAATTTTCCTTATGTGGAGAAGAATGAGGTATATACTGATCATACATTCCTTAAATATGTATTCACATTGCATGAGCATAGTATGTTCTAGTGATGATTTTTATATCTCATCATGGATTAGGAAAGCTAAATCCAGTAGAATCCGAGTAAATAAAAAAGGTGGTCGATGCTCTAAGTTGGAAGGATCCTTATTCTTTTTTGATAATGAGGATTGGGATAAATACTATTTTATTATATCTTTAAATGATGTAAATTTGAATCATTAAATAAGTAATATCATCAATAATTTCTCAAATGATTGGTCAATTATTCATTATGGAGAAAATAATGGATGATAAACATAATGATGTGGATGTTTAGAAAATGTAAGAAGCTCTAATAAATGGGAAATACTCTGACTTCCAAATGAATGAGAATGGAGTCCTATTATTTGGGTCATTACTATATGTTCAATAAAATCAAAAGGAATATAATGTCATTTTAAATGATGCATAATGCTAAGCATTCTCTATTCGCATGTGGATCACATATATATATAATGATCTTACAAAAAAAAAATTTGGGAAAATATAAACAACTAAATAACTAAATATAAATCTATGTTTCTATTATAATATCATATAAAGGATTAATGAAAAAATATAAATGGATGATGCGACCACTACTAATCCAATGATAAAATGGGGAAACATAACCAGGGTGTTTCTTTACCAATTTATGAAGATATCCATGGGATAAAACTCTATATGGTTTGTTGTGGATCAGCTTAAAAAGACATATCACTTTATTGAATTCCGAGATGAATTATCCCATGATAATATTTTATTTATATACAATATAGAAGTCATAAGGATGTATGGAGTACAACTCTATATTGTAACATATTGAGATATGAAATTCAACTCCAATATCTAGAAAAGTATCCTACAAGATCAAAATGTCAATCTGAGCTTCAATAAGTCCTATCATCCTCAATGTAATAGCCTATATGGGATGATTCCAAAGGCAGAATATTTATTTTTGAGAGATTATTCTATAGACTACAAATCAGGATAGGAGAAACATCTTCCCTTGATCA
The DNA here is from genome assembly GCA_963277665.1 of Viscum album. NCBI lineage: Eukaryota > Viridiplantae > Streptophyta > Magnoliopsida > Santalales > Viscaceae > Viscum > Viscum album. The sequence goes on from OY728160.1 coordinate 621,533,797, forward strand.
TGTTATCTAATAACAACACTTTGTAATTGAGCATCCAAATCGAACCATATGAATCCCTTTATGGGAAAATAATGAGAAATATGTTATAATGGGTTAATTTCAGGTATTAAAAGCTAATAAGACCTAAAATGTTCAAATAAATGGTATAAATGGTGAAATATATTTATTAGTATTTTCTCGAAGCCCAAATTTGACAGAATAGTTATGCATACAATTTCCAATGAGTCCTATAGTTTAATGTTATAGGCAAGTTATTACTGTGTAGATCCCCATGGAGAATGATTATGAGACTTGGGATGACGGGAATACTCTCTCAAAGGTAAATCATCACATTAAATAATCTTAATAGTGTTAGAGATGTGGCATATCTGCTAGCACTTCCACCAACCATGTCTCAATTGGACGATGTATTCCATGTATCATAATGGAGTAATTACAGACCATAACCCTCAAATGTAATAAATATAGGGGTGGTACATTTGATGAATGATATATATTATGAGAAGAATCCAATGAAGACCATATATAGTAGAGATAATGTTTCTTGGAAAAATTCTATTGACCTGGTCAATGTACAATTTAAAAAACATTATCACAAAGAGGAACCATCGAAATTGGAGGATGCTATGAAGTACATGTACACTCACCTATTTTCTCCACAATTTATAAAATTAAATTTAAAGGGTGAAATTTAATTAGACTGGAATAATATAATGACCCAAAAATTTATCAATGTAAATTATAGTATTATCATTGAATTATATAGTATATATCACATAAAATAACATATATTACACAATAAAAATATTATAAATGATGAATGAATTACATAAGATGAATTTATATAAATTATGTAACCTATACAAATGTAAAATTAAAATAACCTATGGAATATTGATGTGACACTTTAGAATAGTCAACTAACCAGTAGAATAGTAACTCGTCTATGAATGTATCTATAAAATATATCCACATTCTAAATGATGTATTATATAATTATATCATAGTATAATTATTTAGATAATTTGAAAATGAATATTTAAGAGTTGGTATTTTTATAAAGAAACATTTCTTATTTAAAATATTATAAAAAATATAATTATTTAATAGAAAATTTATTTTAATAAAATAGAATCTTAAATAGATATTTTTTTCTTATTATTATAACCTAATTTTATGACAACTTAATTATGTTTTCAATGTTTTATTAAAGTAGTTACAATATTAAAATTGGTAATGTTTTTTAATAAATGGTGATTTTATATAAAAATTAATTTCCTAATATTAAAAAACATATTTTCATAAAATGGATTATATTTATTTATTATACACATCGACTAATGCATATGGTGAATTTTTTGTAATTTTCAAATTTAGTTTAGTTTTTGGTGTGTAATGAAATTTGGTTATTGGACGTATATGGTAAATAAATTCATTATTGATTTAAGCTTGAGTGATGTATTATTTAATTGGAAATTGGATACAACTCACATTCATTAGTTACTATATTTAGTCACATGAATTAACACAGTTAATAATCTTGAGAAAAAATAATATTGTGAATAAAATGATCAAAAAACCACACTCTCCTCTAAAATAAATCCCACACCCAACACCATTAATCCATGCCTCTATAAATCCATGATGATTGTATAAATTCTTCCCAAACGTCTTCCCATCACTTTTCCTCGCATCTTAGATCCTTTAGACTTAATGAATGACCAAAATAAAGTGCCTCAAAGAGGTTCTAATAAAGAAGAAATGAAGACGTAAAAAATTATTTATTTTTATTTTAATACCATTCCATTTTTTTATATTTTATTATCCTCACGCCACCTAAACAGTCCTATGTTTCATGGTACGTCTAGTATCTCATATATACTAGAATATTATTATTTAATGTGATAATCGATTGTCATATCTTTCCACCAAAACTATTGGTTTTAAAAATGAATACATAAAATGTTATTTGTTAATTTACCGATTTCAAGGGTGATGAAATTTCGATTTACTATATTGACTTCACTAATGGTGATAAAACAATTTTTGTAGTAAAAAATATATTATAATAATTTCTTATTTCATAGATAATGTTTTTTAACCCTTATATATTAATAATACTACAAAATATAAAAAACCTAGTATGTGGTGATTGAGAAACCACCAAAATAATCTAAATGATTTTCATTAAAATTTTATCTAATGATTAATAAAAATACATTATAAAAAATGATATATATAAAAAAATTCCACATTATTTACATATAATTTCAATTTCAAATAATTATTCACATTCTATATGAACTTTCATACACATATATACAAATGATCTGGTCATGAAAACCAGAGAAATCAACAGTCCTGAATGATGAAATTGTTTCATATAACTCATCAACAATTCATTAAAATAACATAATGATATTATAATAATTATTGTAAATGTATAAAAGGTTAGGAATTATTTAACTAATAGATTTAATTTCATTATCCAGCACATTGTGTTCATGTCCATAACACTTTTAGACATAAGGTATGTGATTCTTTCCGAACCTCCATTTTTCTTCCAAGTTATGATTTTAATTTCATTACCCAAATGTAAGTATTTATAATTTTAATATAATTTATCATAATACTATTTATATTTTAAAATATCATGTATCTAAATAATCTCATCAATACTTTTCATGGATATTCATATATTAAAAAGGTTCAATTGTCAATTCTTCATGAGAAGCAAACTCGGTTAATGGGGAATTCAGGACTTATTAACCATTTTCAAGTGTTTTCCACAATCTATTTTAACCCTCCCTTATTTTTCTAAAATCACTTATTTTATCAAGAATAACTATCATGGTTCATTTCAATTTTTAAATAAAATATTATTCATTTTCTTTTTTAAATAATCATGAATATTTTCCTTAAACAACACTAATTTTTTTTCTATAGATCCATAAACAATATTTTTAAGATATTTCACTTCATTTCAAAATCACATATCATTTTCTATAACCATTTTCCCTTATTAATTTACATGTATGATTTAAATCCATTCCTTATTTGACAACATTATTATATTCTGTTTCGTTGCATCTTTGGAGGTAATTTTTATTCCCAATTAATTTTTTGGGTAACCCTTAAGTTTATGCGAGATTCATTATTTATTATTCCCTATGTGGATAACATATGAAATAACATGTTTCTTTGGGTTCAACCAAATAGTTGTTCAATTCATTTGGTAATGTTAAGTATCATGATATTCTTTATGGAATGGTAGTGGTGGTTAGCTATGACTTGTGCTCTATTTGTGATGATCTTTTTTTAGCCTTGTCCAGTGGTCCTCCAAGTGCAATGAACGTGTAATCTTGATTGTTTCCCTTTTTTTTGAAATAGAAGTATGATTTCAAGATTACATGATCCCATGTTTTTTATTTTATGATTCCATATGTTTATTCATGTTCCTTTCCTTTTTATGTCATCATATTATGTGATATAGCCCTTGTGTAATGAATTATTAATATTTTTATTCCATTACTAGGATTTATATATCATCCCATTTTTAATATATTCTCTAGGTATTCTTGTATATATATAAGGGAATACAGGCTGTTATGAAATCATTATGAAGACTAATTAATAGATGTTTTTATTTTGGTTTCATGAATTCAAATTTAGTGTCAAATCTTCTAAATACAATATATATTATGATCAATTAGTTCGAATGGGAAGGATAATTATTCTCAAAATAATTTAATAATATGTTTAGGAGGATAGGGATGTTATATAAACAAGTTAAGAAAACATTTTAAAATACTATATTGAATATTTGTGTCATGACACCACTAAAAAATTCCAATCTGTGACTACCCCAAGCTTGACTCTAAAAGGTTAGTGTATGGAAACCTCTATGAGTAGGCATATCCCACACATGGGAAGATTTACCCAAATGTCACTATACACATGAACACATCTTCAATCCCATAAGATTATGAAATTTAAATCAAATTAAACCAATACATTAATACATATATGACTTCTCAATTACTTTAGAATAGTATAGTAAATATTTTGATAATGAGTTATAAATAGAAGCCTAATAAAAAAATATACAGTGTCCAAAATTCTCCAAGTAGAGTAATACAATCAAATGCATCAACCCCAAAAATTAATTATTTAGTAAATCTTGGTATGGACTCCACCGTCTCACTTTTCGACCAAGATAACAGTAAATGGTATTTTTCAACATATGACATTATAGATGTATATGGGTGAGAAAACAAATACCCAACAGGGAACATCAAAAAAATCGTAAATGAATAATCATGAATTTTATGTTCATAATTTTTACATAACAATATATGAATTAAAAAAACCCAAACATACTCATGATGGACACCAAACCCCTAGGTGGTCAAAAATAACTATAATCTATATGATTATACATGATGAAATACTCTTTGAGAGAAATCACTCCACTTTCCATGCCCTAACTAGAGATACGCATCCAATATCTCAAGATCCTTTAGACCCACTGATGAAAATTCCCTAATCTTAGAATATCTTGACACTATGTTAGGGGGTAAATTCCAACACAAATATTGGATGACTTGAAAAAAAATATAGATCAATTTACTATGTAGTTGATCATAAGACAAAGAATCATGAAACCATACTGATACATATAACAAGATGGTGGTTAAAATACCTAATCCTAGAGGTCACTCAAATTCCACAAAACCCACCATGGTTATAAAAATGATATAGGATAACACACTAGTATCATTGTGTGTCTCCACAAACACTATATAAGGATCATCATCATAGGGGGATAAAAATCATGATATGTGGTAGTAATGTCAGAATATATGAGTGAAGAAACTGACCAAGGAAACACACTCAATTGATACTGGTATCGATTTAATATATGAAGGGTAATAAATACCCTCAAAGGGGGTTCACAACATGATCTACTGGTACATGAATTCTACTTGAGATATACAGTGTTTCCAACCAACCCATGCTCTTCCCATGTGGTAATTCCTCACATGAATTGTAAATCTAAAAATACATGACTATAGGAATAATAACAATCATGTATAGATAATCTAATACATTGTGTGTGTCATCTACTCGTACTTTTGTCCAGCTAAACATTCCCATGTAACAACCTCTATACACCATGCTATGTTGGTGTACTCATGGAAATGTATATACCTTTTTAAATCTGGTTGTGTAATCATTTCATGTATGTGTTTATGGTTAGTTCATGCCTGTGTATCCTCTATGATACTCATCGTGAATCAAATCACGTGTCACATGGAGTGTGAGAGGGTGAAATTTCATATTATATTTAACTCATTATAGAAAACCTATAACAACAACGGGGGGTTTCACATGGAATGTAATAATGAATTAAACATTATGAGACACATATTTTTCTAAATCTATTTATATTCTCCATATCACCAATATTAATTCCACTATTGTAATTCTCATTTTGGAAATTCCAATTAACGGGTATCTTACCATTTTCATTATCGATTTGGGGGATTTAGGTCAATATATTCTCATAAAACAACACCATTAATTCATCTTTCACTTACGTATGTCAAAATAAAATTAATAATTTAATATGAAAATTCTTTAGAATCATATTTTTCTTATATTCATGTATAAAAAAACCTTGATTTTTTACTAAATTATTATCCTCACACATGACATCAATACATTTTAAAAATTAATAATAATAAAAATATATAAAATTGGTTATTAGTTGGATAACGGGACAAATAAATAACATATGATGAATGTTAGAAGAACACGTTGGGGGAGATATCATTAAACCATCATATCTTTCGAATGAGCCTCTACAATTATTCAAACCTCCTCAATCCATGATGTATATTTAGACAAATGAAGAGGTATGAAATCAATAAAAAAAATAAGAACATCAATTGAAATTTTCCTTGAATAAAGAGAATCAATTATTTCACATGAATGTGATTCATGTTCCCTAAAAATAAAATAACATGTTTAAAATAAAAAATCAACATATGACATGGTGTTTTTATTAATCTCTTGTGATGAATGTCTATGTGTTACTATTGTTGGCGAGATCTTGACACTCGAATTGAACAATGATCCTCAATCCTGATCAGATCCAGTGTCATCTTGTAAAAATTCAATATAATGGTGCACTAGGTATAAATGTTATGGAGACTAGACATGATACTTCAATATAACTTTATATTTTTAATGGTTTGTGTTCTCTACATAAAAACAAATATATTAAATTTGTTTTTTTATTAATTTTATTCATTTGTTCCGATGATAGATTTTTTCCAAACAACATAATTAAATAATGGTTATGTATTCCCTAGAGAAATGTAAATTATCTGAACTCAATGGTTCCATATTATATTTTATACAGTCCACTATTTGATAGTTATTCCGATTTTTGTAAGAAAACATCATTCACATGATATTTAATATATTTAATCTCTTTCAAAAACAAATTGTAGGCCCATATGGCCTTGGAATCTCAGGCCTTTTCAGTTTATAAATCCAAAACTATTATATATAATATCTATACAAAATAATATAATAATATTAATTCATTTCATTCTCCCACATTAGTTGTTATTTTCTTGAAGTAGAAATACCAACTAAAAAGATGCTTATTCTAGGTTTGAATCTAGGTCTACCACTCAATACTTCTACATTGACAATTCTATTGTTTCAACAAAATATGCATAATTGTAATTTATAACCATTAAATAATCATCTCATACTAATCCCTAATAACAATTGAGTACTCATCATTGTAAGAACCATCCACGATTCACATCTCACAATAATCGTTAACATGCAATGAGTTATGCAAGTACCTTATCATATGCACCATATGAAGTATGTCTTGTACCCAGTCTAATTGTGGTGGTAGAGCCAAGTGGTACAATGCCATACCATATATAAAAAATAATATGGATGATCCCAGTAATCATAGGAAATTCATTCAACCCTTTCCAAATTAATGTATTCCACATCTAGCAGAAACACTCTAGAACACAGGGTGTCCCTTCCCCAACATCAGAGTTATCTTTAGTAAGTTTGATAGGATATATAATACTTTTGTGTATAAATCATCATATAATTTATGATCTATATCTTCAATTAAGTAGCTCATACCTACTTTGGTTCCATGAGTATTGAATCTCCTAGATTATTCTAATAATGTGGTGACCAGTATGGTCACCCATTAAAGGCCTTGAATAGTAACATTCTTGTGGTGGAATGGCTATTGTTGTTTTATGAAAACTCTTATAACGTTATATGTACATATAATCTATGGAAAATGTCCAACATTAAATACCATAGATTTCATACCAAGGACTAATTGGTACAATCTGTCTAGATTTCAATCATGTGGTGAAAAATAAATTCTGTAGAACAACTGATTACTAATGGACTCCTGCTATACTATATTTAATCATGAAGTTATGTGATATTCAGAGTATGAAATGATAATTGATTGAAATACATTGAGATAGACTATCTCATGATTTTAGATGCATCCTAATATATATACTTAACATTATTATTGAATTGATAGAAATTTGATCGATGATGTTAGTCAGTCTATGATCTACATGATGGAATCATATCCTCTAGAAATATGTGGAAACACCATATTGTCGTCTATGGATATCCTATTTAACCTCCACTTGGTAAAATCAGGGGGTTGGGGTAAGCCAACTAGAACATTGTTCTAATCATTCACTGGTAAACAAGTCATTCATTGAGAAAAAAACACTACAATTTAACTATTGATAAATGGTCCCCAAAATTGACAATAGTGAAACTAGTACATATTTTCAATACCATTATGAACTTCCAAATGGGATGTATGAAAGTAACATATCAACACCTCCTTAATTTCAATTATACCATCCATCTTCCTCAAAAACGTATTGTGTCCTCCCCACCTTTAGAATATCCATCAAGTTAATTTATAATGGATATAAGAGTACATAATTTCTCATAGTTAGTATATCTACTCTAATAATCCATGAAACACTATTGATGAATGGGTTGTAACAGCAATTTATTGAAGATACAAAGCACCATCCTCGCCTATAATTGATAACTCAAATGGGGATTGTTTCTTTGATTCCTCATTCAAAAACTAAGAACCAGATCTTCTAATGAGAGTAATTTCCCCAATAATCCTTTTCATTGGAGGATATAAAATATCAAATTCATAATCATGTGGGAACTCTATCCATATAATTGGTTTTATGTTATTTTTGTTCTAAGATAACATGTACTTTTGATATTGTTTCTCATATTAGATGATAAATTTCTTTCCCATCATCAAGTGTCGACACATATTAAGTTCAAAAAAAACACTCTATTGAAACAAGAATATGGTTCATATAGTACTTCAAATGTGGTCCCAACTAACATTACCCTATGAAAATCATGGTATTACTCTACTTCATAACTCAACAATTCCTAGTACATGATACAGAATAGAACACTACATACTCCATACCCTACTTGATAAATATTAAGACGGGAGTTCTAGTCAACCTCTATCTTATTTCTTAAAATCATTGTTTGGACATTAATACCTAAATGCAAGGCTAAACCATTAGTGTGGATGTTGTAATCATGTTGAACATGCGAAATCATGTACCAACCTCTGATAATTTCTTTGTAACCCACATAAAATCTACACCTAAAAATTATCTTGTATATAGACCAACAAAACATTTCTTCAATGTCCAAGGGATCTACTACCAGTCTAACCTAAGATATGGGGTGTCCCTAGAAGTGTACCTCTCAAATAGAAATGTAAAAAATTGAAATCTTCCTATAAATTGGTGATCTCAGAGTGTTTCCAAGACCATCCTCATCTATCTTTCAATATCCTCCTCAGTGACTGAGTGCACTAGGTTATGGTCAATGATTATTACCATGAACCCACTAGTGAATGGTTGAAGGATATTGATCTATAGTAAAATATTCCCTAATGGTAAATTCATCCAACCAAAGGGCATCACTAGGTACTCATAGTGATAAATAGGACATCTAAATGTCATCATAGGTATAATCTCATCTCAAATATTAAGTTAGTTATTGAATGATCTATGGAAAAATTTAAAAAACATACATGCCAAAATTAACTAATCAATGTAGTCAGCAATCCTCAATAGTATATATTTATTATCCATGGACACATGTTTCAAGAACATTTTATTCACACTCAATCATATGTTTTCATCTACCTTCTTGGAAAAAACATTGGTTTTCCCTGGGGAAAAACATTGGGTATCAAAAATCCATCCACATGCATGCTATCCAAATTCAGCCTCATCTCATGAATATATATTTTTGTTATCTAAAATATGGAAATGAAATCAGGGTTATACCCCAGTGAATGGAAAATCATAATTAAAGCACTTGGAATGTAGATAATAATATTATATCATCCAGAAATATGTATTGATACTCTACCACCACCATCATGAAATGGTAGCCAACATAATCCAATCTTCCAAGATTCAAGTTATCCATCCAATGAAAAATAAGATACACTATACTATTCTTGATTTAATCCTACTCTACCATGGTTTTCATTCTCACAATTAATTGAATAACATCTCCCATCATTATAGAGACATAAAATACTACACCTAAATTAGTCGCTAAGATAATGAATTTTGGGAATAAAATAAACAAACAATATGACTTCATAGACTATATATCTACTACAAAGGGATCCCATAAATTCATATCTCCTCCAAGTGTCGGATAATTATATTGGATGATGTGTGAAATAACTAATTCACCATATATTAGATTCTCCCACTACAATGTTCAAGCTATAGTTTGAACGAGATTAATTAAACCACAAACTAGATAAGTGGAATGAAATTAATAACTAAAACAAATGTATAAATATTATAGCTAAGGTGTAAAACTCACTAATCATATCTCATATCATCCCGCGAGTGTTGGGAATATAGGAATACATTACCATTAATTGTCTTCATCCCTGAACAACAGCACTATGAGCCATGTGTCTATCCTATAGGGATACTGCTATAAATAGATCAAGCCTATCACTACATTTTTCAAATCTTCCGGCCTCTCTACCATATCTTCTGCCCTGTGGACCCCCATGATCCTTCCATTATCTCTACCTCAGGGTTCCCATGACCACCTCTCAATCTCTTTTTTTATGGGACAAAAAAACATAATTTTAGATTTCCCAAAAAATTGAATGAGAATCATGACCTCCACTTTGGTTGATTCATTCCATCCTAAGATACATGTACCAATGACCTTGTGTATTGGGATAACCAACGAAATTATTTGATATGATGAAATCCTCCATCAAATCCCTAAACACCAATGGGGTCTAGAAAATCCTTTAATCTCGGTGGTCAATTCTATGGAACTCATTAAGAACATTCGCCTCACATGTTACCTCAGTTTACACTACCAGAGATAGCTACCATTAAATTTGTGGTGGTATAGATAATAAACCACCCCTAAAAAATATATCATGTTCATAGACCTATACTAAAGGCTTTTCACTTAGAGGATCATCATTGTGATCATGTGGTGGAGTCCAACATAATTGTCTTCACATAGGCATATGGATATAAAGACTTTGTACCCTAGTAAAAAAGTATATCTGAGGAGCTGACATAATATGGAAATATAATCATAAACACCTTCTTATATGATTCACTTATAAATATTATCTCTAAAACAAATAACAATAAGTATCATGCCAAAAAGAAGGTGATCATGGTCCTTGTGTTTGGATATATTGGTCAGAACATAAACACTATACTCCCTGGCCCGAATGTTGAACTAAACAGACATGAAACTATTACCACAAACCAATCTCACACAGTCATTCCCTAATGTAGATCCAAATTATTGGATATGACACTTTTAGGAACACACCTTCCAAGGTCAAAACAATGACTACCCCAATCCCTCATCTAATTTGATAGGGTCTAGAGACCAACATTGAGTCGGAATATCCCCAGCATGGGAGGCATTATTGTAATGTACTTGTATACTGGAAGACATCCCCAAGCCCATAAAATGATGAAATGAAAAATAATTGAAATCAATGAATACATACATTTATGATATCACAATGAGAGTAAAATAAAAATATAGTGAATTTTATAAAGAGTGAAAAATAAATATCTCTACGAAGAACTCTATATATTATAAAATTATCTAAGGCTATGGACAATGATAAATTACAACAACTTGGAAAACTCCTCAATATTTCATTCTCATGATAGACTCCACCAATACTATGTCCTCCTAACAAAACATCAATTGGTACATCATATATATAAGACATGGAATGTGTGGGATTTTACTGTGTAGATTTTTGTATAAAAATACTACCTAAGACAACCTAAAAAACAAAAAAAAACATCATTAATTGTCCACTAATAATGGTTACAAAAAATCAATGAATATTAAAAAAATTGATATACTCAAGAAGGAAAACATGCCACCTCGTGTTCACAACCATATTATAACTATATCATTCTCCTCAATGAAATGATTGTTATGGGAGAATCCATTCCATGAGACATGAGATCAACAGAGACACTCATCTATTTGGAAAGTATTAATGGGGTCGTCCCATGAAAAATCATTCATCAATGAAGACATGGATACTAAAAAATATGGTCAGACCTAGAACTATTGAGGCACACAACAAACCTAATTTCGATAGACCCTATACACAAGGGATGATATTCTAATTATACATTTAACCATACCAATACCTCTAACTAGATGAAGGATCAAAACCCTACTCACAGAGTTCGTACCAATTCCACCAACACGGAATATGGTAATAATTAACAGGGGATCAAAATTTGGTCTCACAGAGTGACTCCAAAAATTCTTTTCAATACTCATCCAATATAGGGGATCATCGACTTGATATGTGGACATAATGTAAAATTGAACCCTTAAATGAATTTTCCAAGGGAACACACTCATCTAATATTAGTCCATACTAAAGAAATGAAGGGCCAAAAACACCCTCAATGTGGGTACACAGTGTGTTCGAACAACCCAAAGTCTTCTCTTGTTGTGCTTCCTCACATTTCATTTAAATATAAAAATACACATCTTGCAGGAATTTTAATAAAAATGTACAAGTTTAATGGAATCATTCCCATGGTGTATGCCTAGTTTTGTGTACTTATGGATGTGCTGGTGTACCATATCTTGTACACCTCTTCCTACCCTTATACACCTAGTCATGTACGTTCCCTTGTAATTTTCCTACATGATCTCATGTATCCTCTGGGATACAGATGAAGATGATGCACACTTGTCACATGGTGTGTGAAAAGATCACAAAAGAATGTGGTATCTAAGTCACCAGGGAAAACCTAGAATCACACAAGGGGGTTCCAAACTTCATGTAACACCAAATGACACAGTGTGTAATTATGGGTTTTCTAAAATCCATTTATCTACTATTAATTTTCACTTTTTTTCAACTATCATGATTACCATTAGATAATGTGAATTTGGGTTCCTGAGAACATTAATACCCTCGATCATCAGGATTCAGGTTTATATCTTTTTATAAAACTTCAACATTGATCTATCCATCTTCATAGAATGTCAAAAACAAGGATGGAAGGAAACCTCCTTCAATCGATTTTTTGGAATTTCCTAAAAACCCAGTTTGAGGATAATTGGGAAATAAACATTCCAAAAATCCAAAACAAAAACAACAAAACTGAAATTCAAAAAACCATGCACCCAAAAAAATTCAAAATTAGATATAAATTTTAACATGAATAACTGACCACCATATGCCTCAGGTACTAAGCCATGAGCCTCAACCGTCAGCAATATTAATACCATCGACCATCTACCATCACTCCATCATGTCAACCATCATGTCCCATTAAAAAATTATCACATCTACGTCCTCATCATGTCGAAGGCCACAAAAAATCACACCGGTAATCGGAACAGAACATTCTCCTTTAACATCACCGAACCAGACCAAGTTAGATGAAGCAATCGTAATGCATCATCACCTTCGCCAGAAAAATTGAAAAACAATGAAATCTCCACTATCATCATTATTTTCATGTTGACTCCATCTTCACCTCCATCCAATCATTATATGCCGGTGATCGACTAAGGCCATCATAGCACATAATATTCATAAATAAGAATAGAACCAAGCCAGATATAAAACCATTAACGTAAATGAAACAAAACCTATCATCGATGTAAGAGATCTTAAACAACAAACAAGATTCAAAGGGATGTCGCAACCACTAACCGGACAACCTTCATAGTACCAAAGAAAAAACTAGTAAAAATTTAAACTGGGGATGAGACGCCAAAAGAAAAAGAAAGAGAAACCCAAAAATGATAAGGAAAGGAGACGCCAAGGATAACCATGACATTTGAACCGTTCATCCCAAAACCTCTGAGTATCTAATGCTCCAGATCCGACTTGGAGAGGTGCGGTGGAACATGAGGTCAGTGTTATCATGAGCTGGATGAGGAAGAAATCATAGCATATTCACTAGATAGAAATCGAATAATGCGACCAGAAGTGGGAAAACTACAAGAGAAGACATGTGGAAGAACCCTGGAATGATCCATGTTGAGGAGAATTATAAATATGAGGAAGGCAAAGTAGGGACACGAAATCCTCAGGGAGTGGGGATTTCTATTGGAAACCCTTGAGACAGCGAGTACGATCAAGAGAGAGAGATTGGGGAGAACCAGGAGAAAGAAGAGTGGGTGAGATGGAGGAGGGAACCTGGAAGATGCAGATCTGTATGGTCATGATGGAAGGAAACTGAAAATACATTCCAATCAACCTAATATTGAACATCACAATTTTCACACCTCGGTTATACCCTCTATCATGAACCTCAAATGAATTATTGAGTTGTTCCACTAAAGAAACGTTCAATGAATTAATATCTGATACTCTTCAATCCATGGTTCAAATAAATTACAATTGAAAAACATACAATAAATAGGGGATAAATACATAATCCATCATACATGAGGAATGTACATCATTCATTGTTCATTTGTCCTAGATTTATGTGTTAGATTCAGATAAAAAATAAGGGATTCAATTAATGAACAAAAAAATCCATCAATTTAAATTTATTTTTGATGCATGAATCATATTTTATTTAATTTTGTTATCATTGTTTGATTGAAATGTAATAATTCTATTTAAATAACAAATAAACATTCTTACAATTATAACAACCCTTATTTTATTATAATCTAAAACATGATTTATTACATAAACATTACATGATACAATATTGAAGATCAATATGTATAATGTTTTTGGGGATTAGTATCATTACATAATAACATAAAACAAGAAATGAATATTATTTATTGAAAACATCCTTTACATGACCCCTACATTTCCTCGTACTTTGCATTGCATGGGATAACCTGAGGATATGCATAAGAAAAGGGTGTGATATAATGCCTAGTAAGGGAATAAATAGTGAATAAAATGATGAATACAATACATGTTAAACAATAGTCATATCAATAGAGCATAATAGAATCATAAACATAAATTCATGGTAAACAATGATAATAATGACATGGAAATGTGACAACAACACTTAACATTGATTAAAATGAGCCCAGGCTAGTTACACATGGTGCATGAGTGAACCACAAATAAACATGAAGCATGAGTAAACCCCCATTGCACATGTATTATCATGAGTAAACACTAATTTAACATGACATATCATGATACTATACTTTAGCCAATGCATTGGATGGGTTTCAGGGTGCACCCTTCTAAAACATTTAATTTCATGTATAAGTGTGCCACATGGATCATATTACATTGAATCAATTAAAATCATAAGTTATTCCATTATTATGTAATATTGAATAAATAAATTAATTTACCATTCAATATGTATATGTTCGTAATGGTGAACACCCTTGATAGAGACATTGTTATGGTATTCACTACACAATGATCATGACATGGAAAAATGTGGTGCAATTTCGATAGCATAATGGCGTTACATAAAGATTAATGAAGATAGTTGATAAAAGAGAAATGGGAGTCTCATCATATGTACACGAAATGGAATGTAACAGGGTCATATAGATACATTTCCGAACAAACGTATTGGAATTTAGATGTATAATACAAAAAAATTACTTGGATGTAAAAGAGGAGAGAGAAATCCCTCATGAAATTTCGGCATGGTATCATGTGTACGTAGGAGACATTAATGAGTTATAAAGGGGTATCCCATCATCCAAATAAAAATATGGATGTAAAGTGGTGGTGATAAATCATACCCAAAAATTATTAACTAAAGAGAAAAGGGAATAACAATTGAATGAAAATTGGAGAATAAAGAGAAATGAAGAAATGCCTTAATTGGGTTTGTGATCTCAAAATCATGGGAGAGGCTTCAGAGAGGCTTCATGGGAGCTTGGATCCCCATGGGAGGATACTAGAGAGAGGCGGGATGGTTTTGGTCAAACTCCAATGTCTTTTAGGGAAGAGGTAGTGGGAGCATGGGTGGGTTTATATAGGGAAGGAGAAGAAATTATTTATTATTCAGGATTGGGACACCTCACATTAAACTAAAAAAAACCACAAACCAGCCCATTTTATTTGTCATTGGGATTTTCCAAAGTGGACTGGAAAATAATATTTTATAAAGCCAATATTCTATATTCTTAAAATAATAGGGTTACTTATGTGGAGGTGAGTCACATTCTCAAGGAAATCAATTTAAAAAGACCAACTGTTTTATAAGTCTTGGATGGTCCACTAAATCTTTGTAAAATAAATCAAAAAAATATATAAAATAACATTATATTAATCAAAAAACAAATTTTTTCCGAACATAATGTATATAGTATTTCATTACATCCCTATTGGGTCATTATGATTCCATAAAATAAGTTATATATTTAAACAATATTTATTATTTACCCAAAAACTCTACTGACTATGAAAATTATGAAAAATTCATTGTTGGATAATTTCGACATCCTGATTAAAAAATTTAATAAAATAATTTTATCTAAATAATTATGTAAATATTGTAATTTTTACTTTTAAAATAAAAATCGTAATTTATAAAACCTTCACTTATTTTGACAAAAACAACTTTCAATCCATAATAAAAATTACAATTGCATTCATAAAATTATACGATAAATAATATTTAATAAAAATTAATTTTATATTAATAATTATATTTTATTAAAATATTATTTAATACAAAAATCCATTAATTCATCAAAATAAATTTTTTTGGTTGAATATTAACTATATATACTATTTCTTCTTCAAAAACTATTTCGAAGTTAACAATACAAAAACGTATATTATCTATACAATAATAATGTACATAGTAAAAATGATAGGGTCTCATTACATAACCCCTTATAAGACCAACATATGACCGAAGAGTAATATGTGTTATGATGACAGACTCTTGTGGTGGCTTGGATTACATTGCTGTGGTGGTAATCTATATTAACATCCACTTCTCCCAAAGTCGGTTCTCCTCAAGCTTAACATCTCCAAGCTCGGCTTGGGCTTGGTCAAGACCAAAGCCCAATGATGCCAACTCCTTTCCGATCTCTGAAAAATGGGATTTATAAGGTGAATGTCTACTGGATGAGGCCATCACTTCATTTTTCTATGTAAAATGGATATTTATAGCCCTATATTTATATTAATAATGTGGTCACTATTGAATAGCTATATTAGAAATGGTTACATTTGATAACGGTATTTTAAAATATAGATACATAAAAACAATGATGTTCACCATTTATATAACCATAATAAGTATTTTAATTTGATCAAGAGGAATTTCCTTTAATTAATGTTCGGGTCATTGCAATCCTTCCCCCTTACGAAATTTTAACCTCGATATTTCATTTTACATTCTTAACCATAAACTGGTACATGAACATTTCGTAATTTGATCGACGACATGTTCTGTATTTCCTATTATCATTTCTTTCATGTAGAAAGGATTTGTGCATCACAGTGGTTACTCATGATATTTGAAATTCATTCAGTTCATTTTCCCAAAATCACCACATGAGTCTTGGTTTATATTGATGAAATCATGGAAAATTTATTAAAATGGAATTTCTAATATATTATTTTGAATTATTTTCATGAAATTTTATTTTAAAAAAATTCCTTAAAGATTCATCTTTAAATATTTCTATATAAGGCTTTGGTAAATCAGTTTTTTTATTTCCCCAAAGACAAAAATCTACAGTTTGATACATATAGGCTGCTTGGAGGTCTCCCTCTTTTTTAGTATATAGAAAATATATATGTGCTTCTTAATTTTCAAATAATGAGAAGAATTTGAAAAGACCCTGATGGTACATCCCATGATTAGCAAAGTAAGAATGTTGAGAGTGAGAGATTCCCCAATAGACTGTACATGACCCATGAAAGAATCATGCAACAGTAGAGGTATTGGATGCCTCATATAGTTGTTTATAGGTAACATGAATATTTGAAAAGGATCCAAAATCATTTGAGCATTACTTCAGGATGATCATTATTAGCCGTTCTTCAGGACGAGAGAGAAGAGTTGTCTGTGGTCCACCTCCTTCCATGTTTTATCTATGAAAAAAAGGAATTCAATTTGGCTGTTTTAATAATAAGATATGGATCATAAAAAGAAAACACTGATCATAAAAGGACAATGTTGTAACAAGTAAGTATATCCTAACTTCTGAACCCTTATGATTAAATCTAGGTTATCATTATTTTATTTCATAACATATATTATTTTGGGTATTTTTTATTCCCTTGATAATGGTTCATACTTATCAAATGAATTTTATAATACATATCCCTCAGGAGTGTCCTAACAAAAAGTGAAGTAAGGATCATTGTCGTGTACTATGATACCTCGGGTCCAGCCATAAACTCCATGTTAGTGTTTTCACCCCTAGGAATATCTGTTCGCGAGCCGCCTCTACCTACTCGTATCCTGACAGGGATGTATTTTTTTGATAAAAAACTTTCTATATAATATCTAAAACTTCAGTATGTTTTTGTTATACCTAATCTTGTTTCTATGGATTCCACTAGGGTGTTCTAATCCTAATCCTAAAAATAACTAAACCTATCGTATGATACCAAATATGACAACCCCACTCTTCAATACATACTTAAGCATGATTTATTACATATAATTTAATTGATAAAACATTTAAGATTGAGAGGTCTAGTGTCTTTGAGGATTTGGATCATTACATAACAACATATAACAAAATGAAAAATCATTATTGAAAACATCCTTTACAAGCCCACTACGTTCACTCATACATAGCTTTGCATGGGAAAACCTGAGGACTTGCAAAAGAAAAGGGTTTGAAATAATGCCCATTGTGGGAAAAAAGTGGAATAACACGAGGAATACGATTCATATTAGACAGTAGGTATATCAATGGTTCATAATAGAAACATGGACATAATGGCATGATGGTCCTAACATGGAAATGTGGAAACCACACTTATCATGTAATTATAATGAGCCAAGGATCATTGCACATAGAGCATGAGTAAACCCCCATTTCACATGAAGCATGAGTAAAACCTTGTTTCTATGGAATTGGAAAGAGTAAATACTCATTTCACATGAAATATCATGATAGTATACTTTACCCAATGCATTGGAGCACTATTATAGAAAACCCTTCTTAATCATTACATATCATACATAATTGTGTAACAAGGATAATATAACATTGAATCAATGAAAATCATAAGTTATTCCATGATTATGTAATGTGGAATACAGACATTAAATTACCATCCAATATGTATATGTGAATAAAGGTTATAACCTTGATAGAGACATGGGTTTGGTATTCATTAAATAGTGATATTGGCTTGAAGAAATGCGATTAAATTTTGACAACATAACAACATGAAATAAGGATTCAATAAAATGGTTGATGAAAGATAAATGGGTGTCTCGTAATATTTACATGAAATGGACAGTATGATGGTCATATTGATACATTTCCTAACAAAATTAATGGAATGTAGATACATAATACAAAACAATTACTTGGATGAAAAAGAGGAGAGTAAAATCCCTTGTGAAAATTTGGCATGGTAACAGGTGTTCATGGGAGACATTAATGAGAGATAAAGGTGTCTCCCATCATCCAAAGATATAGAGGGAAGTATGGGGAGGTGTGAAACTGTACCCCATCACTTGTAATTGAAAACTAAATGGCATAACAACATTAAGAAAATTGTAAAAAAATGAGAAAAGAAGAAATCCCTTACTTGGAAGTGTGATCCCAAAAGCTAGAGAGAGGCATGAGAGAGGCTTCCTGGGTGATTGGGGCACCTTGGGAGGATTATACTATGAGGAGGGAAGGATTTGGTAGAACTCCAATGGCTTTTTTTGAAGAGGTAGTAGGAGATTGTGTGGGCTTATATAGGAGAGGGGATTGAATTCTTTTTTATTTTTGTTAGGGAACCCTCACAATAAACTAATCCAAACCACAAATAATCCCATGTGTTTTTCCAATGGGTTTTTCAAAATGGGAATGGGAAAAGATATTTTATGAGTCCAATATCCTAACTTGTTAAAATAATAGGCTTTCTTATGTGTAGGTGAGTCACACACACAAGGAAAACAATTTAAAAAGATAAAATGTTTTATAAGTCATGGAGGGTCCAATAAATCTTTGTGAAATAAATAAATAAAATCTAAAATCACATTACATTAATGATAAAACATATAATAGCATAGGATAATGTTTATAGTATTTTATTACATCAATATTGGGTCATTATAATGTCATAAACACATTATATATTTAAATGGTATTTAATGTTTACTCAAAAATTCGACTATCTCAGAAAATTATGAACAATTCACCATTGGATAATTTTAAAATCTTGATTCCATAAATAATATTTATTTTATATTAAAAAATTTATAAATATGTAAATTTTTTAATTTAAAATACAAACTAACTTTTATTAAATAATCATTTGTTTTGACAAAAAATCTTTCAAACATTAATTAAAATTATAGTTGCATTTATAAAATTATATGATTATTTATATTTTATAAAAAGTAATTTGATAGAAATAATAATATTTTATTAAAATATTATTTTATTCAAAAATCTATCAAATCATCAAAATATATTTCTTAGTTGAATATTAACTAAATATTCTATTTGTTCATTAAAAACTATTTACAAAGTAACTATAAAAATAATGTAATTTTTCTATACAATAATAATGTACTTAGTCATAGAGATAAGGTCTCATTAAATAACCCCTTATAACACCCGCATAATATTGATGGGTAAGGTGTGCGATGGTTACATACTCGTGGGGTGGCTCAGATAACGTTGTTCGGGTGGTAATCTTTAATAACTACCACTTCTCTCGTAGTTAGTTCTAATCAAGCTTAATGTGATCAATATCAGATTTGGATTGGTCTAGAGCAAAGCCCAATTATGCCACCTCATTTACCAGCTCCAACAAATGTGCTTCGTATGGGTAAAATCTACTGGAGGAGTCCATCTCTTCCATTGTTTGAGTAAATTGGATTTGTTAAATCCCTATATTTATACTAATCTCTGATCCCTATACAATGACTATATTAGAAATAGTAATATTTCGTAATGGTATTTTTAAATCCATAAAGTCAAAAAAAATTAACTTCACATTTTATATAACCATAAGAAGACATTTAATTTGATGAAGATGAATTTCCATTAATGGATTTTTGGGTTGTTATGACAGTTGTTTGGATCAATTGCTGACAACGAATGGTCATCCGTTAACCTCAATTACCAGATCCAAAAAATACAATGGAACTATGGTCATATCTTCTAATATAATCTAGTATGGTATTATAATAACACATTACAAAGGACCTCTTGGTCTTTAGGGTTTACCATCAATCCCGGTTACATCTCTATAATCATATATTATTAGAATTTATCATCCATTCGATCAAAAAAATAAACTAAATTACTAAATTTGTTCATTTTATTCATTATAGTCATTTTCAATTGTAAATTGTTTTCATAAACTCACCAGATAAACTAAGGTTATGTTGATCCTAGGGAAAATCAACATAAAGAACTCACTGGTGAACTTAGATTTCTGATCTCGGTCCTCGTTCTGGGGTAATTCAAATTGTTTAGGTAAACAACCATCTTATAATAAAATATATATTTAATATATTTCAAAATTTAAATCTAGGATGTTTGGGATACATAATACCATTCCATCTCACTGAAAACCTTCATGAACGATCTATATAATATCAAAAATAGAAAATTTGAATATAAGGGTAATTATAATAAGAATCACAAAATAATATCACAACATGCATCCAATAATAATTTTTCTAAAAATAACCACCAATCATTTTAAAAATATATGAAAAAGAAATAATATATCATATGAATATATGAAAAATACACTAACATAATGAACAAAGACAAAAAAAATTCG
The DNA here is from genome assembly GCA_963277665.1 of Viscum album. Classification (NCBI taxonomy): domain Eukaryota; kingdom Viridiplantae; phylum Streptophyta; class Magnoliopsida; order Santalales; family Viscaceae; genus Viscum; species Viscum album. The sequence continues at coordinate 621,555,395 of OY728160.1, forward strand.
AGCCGACCAACCCTAGGTCACAAAAACCTTTTTAGAGAAGGGAACCCAAGCCAAAATTGAGAAGAGACCAAGTAGATAAAAGTGTATGAAGTTAAATGGAGATTCCTTGTACATATATGTCAAAACAAAAAAATGATTTATATCCATGTGGGAGGTGTAGAGGATGTGAATCATAAAAATTAATGGGATGATAAATGGGTGAATATTGTGGTGAAATAGGATACGAATCAAGGAGGGATAATTTTTTAAAAAATATATTTTTTATACAAGTATTTCCGAATTATTTTCCCCCATGGTCTTGTAGGACATATTCTAATCATACTTGAATATATATTCCATTAGTTGGACTCCCCATATTCTAGGTTCCATGTCCTTCCAAACTCATTACAATTCTATGTTGTCAGTCATGTTCTTCTTATAACGTTGCACATTATTGGGGGTTTGAATCATGGTTTCTAAAAATCATGTTAGAACAACTTACTACCATATGTCTAACATAAAATTAATTTTATTGGTTTATATCATAATATATATGTATAATAAGAAAGAAAAAAAATTGAAAAATGATTGTAAAAAACATAGGAGTGAAAATTATTCCTAGCATGATACATTCTTCCCATAGAATGTCAAGATATATTTTGATCAGATAACCAGTTAGGTAACTTCTCTTATATTAAACACATTCATTCACTAGTATCATGATCCTCATATTCATTCTAAAATAATAACAATACAAACCATATTAATCTACACTAAATAACATTCAACTAAAAATCCCCAATTCAAAACTAGTTATTCAATCACTAATAGATTGTGTTAAATATGATTCAAATACTATCTCAATAACTATGAAGGATTTTTATTATACTTTTCCATATAAGAGATATGGAAAATGACATGAATTTATATTCATCGTTAGAGATATACCATAAGAAAAATTACACTATATATTATTCCAATAATCTCTAATGGACTAACATGCAATGGTATTAGCATCAAATGGTTTTCATGATGAAGATAACAAATGTAAATACCCATATTTTTTCTTGTAGTTTTTTTTCATTATATGGAATTATTAAGACTCCATGAAAATTGACGGTGTGTGATTTCGTGACCTAGTTTTCCTAGAATGAATTTATTAACTTTTTAAAGGTACGTTCTGTAAACGCACGAGCGAAGTTTTCTAACATTTGAACCGGTGTTTAGATTAAAAATATGAGGGCACCATTGAATTTGCATCATTAGAATTCTCATAATGGAGGCTCCACATCGACCACAATTGGTTCAGAGATAAATATAATTTTTAGGACATTTTGAATAAATAAATAAAATAACATTGTTATTTTATTTTCATTATTTCCATCCTATGGACAAATGGCCACAAGTGACAAGCAGTGAGTCAACCTAGTAAATTTTTTGACCATTCCATCATATGTAACAAAATTGTTGGGAAATTGGGAAGGATCATAATAAATGGGCTACCATTATTTACTCGAACATTTCACACCCTCAAGCTATCGATTTTATATGGATCTTGGTGAGAGGTGTCGGTACTGCTTATCCATGGAACGAAGTACTGACAAAGATCCGACACACCAATCCCTTGGAGGAAGGAGCCAGATCCAATGGGAGGTTAAGAGAGACAAAAAAAACATGAACCAAAGATCAAAGATAGGGTGACGTCATTGAAGACTAGTTACGGAGGATGACGAACATCGACCCCCTTCCTCAACTGTGGAGTCTCTCCAAAAACCTCAAGTATGGGTTTGATTCTTGTTTATTTCAAATTAGTTTTTTTTTGAAAACCTTAGTCCTCATTCATGTTAATGAGCTAAAGCTGTGGGTGCATGTATATCAAACCCATACCGAAACCTCAGGTAGTTTACTACCCTTTCACCCTCCATGGAAGACTGCCATTGCAGTGGCACCGACCTACTATGATGGAGGTGACACACCAATGCATGCTGCAAGAGGAGGTAGTGACCCTTTGCTGCGGTGGTCATCAGAGCAGCCATCAATTGTTGGTTGCTGAGTAGGTGAAACGTGCTTTCACATGCCACCGGTGAACATGGGGCTGCTACTCTTCAGCTGCGGCGGTCGGAGGAGATAACTGTCACAATGACGGAATGTAGAAGGGGAAGCAGCGCCACCAGCACGCCACCCGAAAATGGGGAGGCATCACGACCAGTATCCCACTGGTGAGAAGAGGTCCTTGGATGAATCCATGGAGGAGGTATAACCCAAACCTCTGGAAGGGTCTATGGTGACAGAGTGGCACCCATGTGACACCATCATTTCATAAATATGAACGGTCTTTCAGCTGTTTTGGATACTAGGCGACACTCCCCCCCCCCCCCTTTGCCACCTCGATCCGATATCAGGGCGCCCCTTCCTGGCCTGTCTACACATGGTCAGACCACCCATCCGGGCCTCCCCCCTACTTGTATGGGATGGAAATTATCCAAGTAGTCCAACCCCACCATGGCCAGACCTGGACCAGGTCGGGTCGGGTATGTCCGACCGGGTCGGAGCGGGGCTCAGCACAACCGGACCTAGAAACATATAAAGGGACATATCTTGAGAACCAGACGTCCATTTGACGAATCGCCTTTGGCGATGGAATAATTGAATCAATATGGTTCTTTCTTTGTAATTCACATCAGTTTTGTAGATATTTGGAGTATGGGTGGGTTGGATAGAACCCGAATTAAAACAGGCCCTTGTAACCAAAACGCATATAATTCACAGACCAGGTGTCCATTTGACACACCGTCTATCACATTGGAACCCTTAACACATGGTGGCCCTTTGGATTAATCTCATGAAGATCATAGTGGTATTCATGGTATGAAAGATATCCCTAGTGGATGATTATATGACACATGAGTGCACCGGCTGTGAGGAATCCTATGACAGACTTTAACATAATGAAATATCATTAATCTTGTATGGCTCAACATCTATTGTTCCGGTGTTGGTCAGAATCTATTGATCCATTTTGGGATAGATTCTATCAGATCCTGTGTGGGTCAGCAATAATATATCCTAAGTGGGTGAGCTCATATTGATCCCATGTGGGTTAGATCCTGTGTGGGTTAGCGAGAGTTAGTACCTTTTGATCTTGTGTGGGTCAGCATCAGTGCTACATAACAGAATAAGAGGATCTAGCCTTCAACTATTCAGTTGTACTTATATACGTAAGTTATATCAGGTTTTGAGCTGAATATTTTACCTACAAAATGTTAACATCTTGGTGTAACATGGTTTGTACTTCTATCTTAGTGATGTTAACTGTGTGGAACTTCTACCTTAGTGGTGTTACCTTTGCGGGACTTTTATCTTCAAGATGTTACCTGTGTGGTACTTCTACCCCTGCGGTGTTGTTTTCTGGGTGTTAAATATGTTATAATTCTACATATGTAGTGTTACATTCGTAGTATTATTCCCTCATGTATGGGATGATTATGTCATGATAAGGTAGGTATATGTATGTGCATATACATAAATAGAGTTGTTTTCTTATTTCTATGGGATTTGAGAATTAGGTCTTCCTTTTTGGTATTTTTTTTGGAATAATGGGAGACCTACTAGGGTATCGAGGTCCCTAATGAATATAATTATAATCTCTCTTGCATGGGCTACACCCAAAACTTTTTGTGTCTTAGGTAGACGACGGAAAAAAATGATATAGGATGAGGGGTCCAGGACTGGAAGGTACTTGAAGGTTGAAAATCTAACGTGACGTGACACATGGAAATCTATTCGTGAGAAGTACCTAAAAATTTGGAAGGATCCTCGGTCGATGATCCTGGAGCTATTTATTACTTTTATTTTATTATTTTACTTCTTAGTTGTACATGTAATATCAGGTGGGCTTGAATTCAGTCCCCTTTACATTCATCACACTTATACTACAATATTTTACTTTTTTGGTTGCTTCTTGTCGTCTTCTTGGACTATCTGTCTATACGTGGTAAAAAGAAGATGTCATCCCATAATAGGGATATGTCTTTCTGATACTAATCGCCAGCCCATGGCCAATGGAAGGTGGGATTGGGGTAGTCACGGCATGGGCCCTAGGGGATGGGTCGTGACAATGTGGTATCATAGGAGTCGGTTCTACTGAAGAACTTGGAATCTAATAATTTATATATCGTAATAGTGTTATGTGTTATGAGTGTCGTTTTCAGTTTGGAGAATCCAATGTTGGTGTGGTAGCCGATGTATCCTTACAATAGGACCCTAACATCTGATTTTGGATTGAGTGCATGAAAACACTAATTATTTGTGTTTTAAATGGTTATCTTCTTACAATCACTTCGTGTCAGCTGACAAGATAAAAATTATTAACTATAGAAAATATATCTTATTTTATGATTCCTTCACATATACAACCATTTAGGATTCATGAGAGAGTACATGATGATAGACAACTGAGCGATGAGGCTTGGTTGCAGGTCCCTCTTACGGCGTTATTACCTTCTGGTTGTGTACCAGCAGCACCATTGCCAATTGGACTATCGTTCCCACAAGACCCACCAGCATAGAGTTCACGCCAACTGAGTGCATTGTACATGATTCAGTGACAGAGGAATCTGAGGTTCTGGGGCTAGATGGATCTGCACGTATTTGAGTACTAGATGGAGGTTGTGGCCTGAGTTTTTCATATAGTTGGGACACTATATGATCTGATGGTTATCCAAGCTGTTAGTCCTTTTCATGCAGCGACATGGAGTTTGTAGAGCCTGATTCCCTAGAAACACAATGATGTGACCCTCATCTAGGTAGACTTCGATGGACTTTTCAAGGAAGAGTTCATCCTAGTAAATATACTCTCAGTGAGTATGTAGGAGCTACTGCACCAATAACAGGGAAGCATGACTATGGCCGAATACATTCCAAAGTTCAATGATCTCCCCCACTACTCCACCGACATGGTTCGATACCCTTTCTTCAGGGCCCGTACCTTTGAGTAGGGTCTCTGCAGGGAGATCAGAGCATCAATGATATCGCTCAACATTCTGACGTCGGCTGGGGAGCTAGAGTGAGCACTTTTGGTGGAGATCATTCCATATGAGCAGGCACTAACAGTTAGAGCCACCACCAGATGTTAGGTTGCAGAGTCATCTGTAGGAAGAAGAATCCGGATGATGTAGGGGCCCTAGTGGCCTAGGCCTTCTGGTGGGAAACCTCCAGATATAGGGTTGGTTGGGTGGGGCACATGGGGCAGAGGAGGACAGCTGAGGAGTAGACATTGCAACTCGTGCAAAAGGAAGGGTCAAATGGCTCATTATTTCCAAACCAGATATAGGGATGACCAACAGATGGTTGAGGGACCACCAAGGAAGAGGCATAGAATCGATCCTGGAGGTGTACAGGTAGTTGGCGGACATGGAAGAGGAGAAGGTCGTATATCAGCCGGTGAGAAACGATTCGAGGTTCAATCGCCATCACCTCTTGGTGGTCCACCCCGACCACAAGGAGCCAGTGGAAAGGAATGAGCTCAGCTCCAGGAACCTGAGGACTAAGACCAAAGTGCTCCGGAAATGATAAGAGGTATGATAGGTGTCTACACCACCTTAGTTTTGTACTTATAGAAATAGGTTTTTGTCACTCTTTTATTTTCATGGCCCTCATTCAAATCTCGGAGATTCTGATGGAGCCATTAGCTCAATCCTTATGGATACAGAATCATAAGATAGAGGATTCAATGATTACACACTGGTTCTAGAAATGTGAGCTTATGATATTATCTGAGAGCTTTGAATGAGATCTTCTTGTAGTAGTGTTGAGGCCTTACGATGCTATCTTGTTTATGGAATGGTTATCCATAGTCCATACTCATATTGACTGTATTAGGTGCAATGTGTGGTGTGTCTGTAAGGACGTGACCTTGTTTTCTATCACCGGTGATAAGGGAATCTTTGCAGCACATGATGGACATAACTAGAGGAGGGTTCATCTGATCACACTCTTGTTGGATAGCCTTACCCTCTGAGAAAGAAATGTTGAATGTATGATTTATCCTACAGTGGTGGACCAGTATGATGATGTCTTTATTGAGGTTGTTCTGGGACTACCACCACGCATAAGGGTAGACATTTACATCGACATGTACCCTGAGATGATACTAATATCTACACCAGCATATCAGATGGCTCTCATAGAGCATCATCAGTTACAGGTATAGTTGGAGGACTTGTAGAGAAAGGGGTTCATAAGGCCAACCTTTTATCCATGGGAATCCTCGATTTTGTTAACCATGAAGGCTGATGAGAGTTTGGGACTCTGTGTGGACTATCGGTGCCTGAACTAGGTGAACGTGATGAATAAGTATCCACTTCTAAGTATTGATGATCTTTTTGATTATTTGATGAGATATCGTCTGTTTTCAAAGATAGACCTCAGATAAGGTTATCATTAGCATAGGGTACATGATGATAGTGGGAAGAAGATGGCCTTTAGATTTTGGTATAGCCATTATGAGTTCTCGGTTATGCCTTTCGCCGTGACCAATGCCCTGGAAGTGATCATGGGTCTCATGAAAAGGACAATCCAACCATTCATTGATCACATTGTGGTGGTCTTCATCGATGAAATCTTGATATACTCAGTGATGGAGTAAGAGCTTTCCTATCATCTATAGAATGTTCCAGATAAACTTTGAGATCACCAACATTATATTAAGCTCTAGAAGTTTCAGTTCTGTATATAAGAGATATAATTTTTTGCACATGTTATCTCATAGGTTGTAGTTGTAGTGGATCTAGAGAAGATAGATGATGTGCTCTCTTGGGAGTCACAAAGGATTGTGACTGAGGTGTGAAGTTTCCTTGGTTTGGAAGGATACTATCAGAGATTTGTGCCTAACTTTTCCAGTGATGTATCACCCTTGTCAACATTAATGAAGAAGGGATATCTCTTCATAGGGATGGATAGATTCCATCAAATTTTTCAGGAGATGAGGTAGATACTGATGAGTCCACCCATATGGATTCTACTAGATATGGCTGTTGTATATGTATTATACTATGATGCATCAGGGTCCGAACCTGGGGGTTTCCTGATTAAGGAGCGAGAAGTGATTGCCTACAACTCACGAAAATGAGGTAACAAAAGAAGAACTATTCTACCCATGAACTGGAGTTATCAGTAGTGGTCATTGCCCAAAGTAAGTAGAGACATTACTTGATGGGAGAAAGTTTTATAGTATATACTAATCACAAGAGTATCAGATATATATTCTCTCAGAAATACATGGACTAGAGCCATCAACTATGTCTACAGTTCCTCCAAAAATATGACTTTGAGATAGTCTATACTCCTTGGAGGGGAAACATGGTAGCAGACGCACATAGCAGGAGGTTCGGTTTGTTGTTGCTGAGTGTGGCGACATGGCAGCTAGCACAATTGTAGATATCCATTATGGATAGAGATGGAGAATCATACCTCTATTTTATGGCAGTCACAACCCCACTCCTTCAGTGATTCTAAGAGGTGCAGCTTGGGGACATTGACTTTGAGGCTCGATGTGATCAAATATCCTCTTTTCAAGAACCTTATGGACATTCTGAATGTGGGGAGAACCTCATCTTCTTCAGAAGAAGAACCATAGTACCATTGGTGCTACGGGGAGAGGTGATGAGGGAGTTTTATACATCCCCTTTGATGGTACATCATGCTGTAGAGAATATGTTCTAGGACCTCTAACATCAGCAGTAGTGTCCATGGATTAGGAAAGTAGTGGCAGCGTATGTTTCTCGATGCCTCACTTGTTAGTAACTTAATGTCGACCATCAGTTTTTAGAATGCTTTTCATAGCCTCTAGAGGTGACGGAGTGGAAGTGGGATGGAATCACTATTAATGTTGTGATAATGCCTCTTCATACGTCGATGGGACATGATTCCATCACGGTGATCATTTATTGACTCACCATGTCGGCTAACTTCCTAACTATCCGAGAGGAGGGATCTGTAGAGGGATGTGGATTCCTCTACGTACAGGTGATTGTGCGACTCCATGTGGTTCAATCATCGATTTTATCTGACCATGATGCATGATTTTTATCCCGATTGTGGAAGGGATTACAGGAGTCATTCAGGAATTAGCTACGTTTCAGCACCACCTTTTATCCTCTAATGGATAGTCAGATAGAGCAGACCATTCAGAAATATGTATTGATACTCTACCACCACCATAAGGAAATGGTAGCCAATATAATCCAATCTGCCAAGATTAAAGATGTCCAACCAATGAGAAATAAGCTACACTATCCTATTCTTTAGTTAATACTACTCTACCATGGTTTTCATTCTCACCAATATAGGAATAACATCTCCCATTATTACAGAGACATAAAATCATACACCAGAATAAGGAGATAAGATCATGAACTTTGGGAATAAAATTAACACACAATATGACTTCATAGACCATATGTCTACAACAAAGGGATACCATAAAAATATATCACCTCCAACTATTAGATAATTATATTGGATGAAGTGTGAAATAACTAATTCAGAACTTATTAGATTCTCCCACTACAATGTTCAAGATGTAGTTTGAACGAGAATAATTAAACCACAAACTAGATAAGTGGAATGAAAATAATAACTCAAACATGTGTATAAATATTGTATCTAAGGTAAAACACACACTAATCATATCTCATATCACCCCTCGAGTGTTGCGGACATAGGAATCCATAATCATTAATTTTCTTCATCCCTGAACAATAGCATTATGAGCCATATGTCGATCCTACAGGGATACTGTTGTAAATAGATTAAGCCTATCATTACTTTTTGAAAATCTCCTAGCCTCTCTACCATATATTCTGCTCTATGGACCCCCATCATCCTTCCATTATCTCTACCTTAGAGTTCCCATTTCCATATCTCAATCTCTTTTATTATGGGCCAAAAAATTTAATTTTAGATTTCCCAAAAAAATAAATGAGAATCATGACCTCCACTTGGGTTGATTCATGCCATCCTAAGAGACATGTACCAATGACCTTGTGTGTTGAGATAACCTCTAAAAGCATTTGATATGATGAAATCCTCCATCAAATCCTTATACGCCAATGGGGTCTAGAAAATCCTAGATTCTAGGTGGTCAATTCTATGGAACGCATTAAGAACACTCACCGCACATGTTACCTCAGTTTTCCCTACAAGAGATTTCTACCACTAAATTGGTGGTGGTATAGATAATAAACCACCCCTATGAAATATCTCATGTTCATAGACCTGTACTGAAGACTTTTCAATCAGAGGATCATCATTTTGATCATGTGGTGGAGTCCAACATAATTGTTTTCACATAGGAATCTTGATATAACTAATATGTACCCTGGTAAAAAAGTATATCTAGGGAGATGACTTAAGAAGGAAATATAAACATAAAAACCTTATTATATTATTAACTTATAAATATTATCTCTAAAACAAATAAAAATTAGTATCATGACAAAAGGAAGGTGATCAGGGTTCTTGTGTTTGGATATATTGGTCACTACTTAAACACTGGACTCCCTAGATGGAATGTTGAACTAAAAACACATGAAACTGTTACCACAAACCATCTCACACACTCATTCATTAATGTATATCCAAATTATTTGATACGACACTTTTAGATACACACCTTCCAAGATCAAAACAATGACAACCCCAATCCCTCATCTAACTGGATAGGGTCTAGAGACCAACATTGGGTAGGAATATCCCCCACATGGGAGGAATTATTGTAATGTACTTGTATGCTGGAAGACATCCCCAAGCCCATACAATGAAGAAATGAAAAATAATTGAAATAAATGAATACATACATTTACGATATCAAAATCAGTGTAAAATAGAAATATAATGAATGTCATAAAGAGTGAAAAATAAATATCTCAACCAAGTAATATATATATTATAAACTTCTCTAAGGCTATAGACAATGATAAATTGAAACCACATGGAAAACTCCTTAATATTTCATTCTCATTATAGACTCCACCAACACTATGTCCTCCCAGGAAACCATCAATTGGTACATCATATACAAAAGACATGGAATGTGTGGGATGTTACCATGTAGTTTTTGTATAAAAATAGTACCTAGGAAAACGTCAAAAAACAAACCAGAAAAGATCAATAATAGTCCACTAATAATGGTTACAAAAAATTCAATGAATAATAAAAAAAATTGATATACTCAAGAAGGAAAACATGCCACCTCGTGTTCACAACCAACATTCAACTATATCATTCTCCTCAATGAAATGATTGTTATGGGATAATCCATTCCATGAGCCATGATATCATCAGAGACACTCATCTATATGGACAAGATTAATGGGTTCATCCCATGAAAAATCATTCATCAAAGAAGACATTGATAATCAAAAAGTGGGCCAGACCTAGAACTATTGGGGCCCACAACAAACCTAATTTGGTTCAACCCTATACACAAGGGATCATATTATAATTATACATTGAACCATACAAATACCTCTAACTAGATAAAGGATTGACACCCTACTCAAGGAGTTCATACAAATTCCACCAACACCGCATATGGTAATATTTATCAGGGTGTCAAAATTTGGTCTCAGAGAGTGACTCCAAAAACACTTTTCAATACTCATCCAATATAAGGGATCATCGACTTGATATGTTGACTTAATGTAAAATTGTACCCTTAAATGAATTTTCCACGGGAACACACTCATCTGATACTAGTCCATACTAAATAACTAAAGGGCCAAAAACAAACTCAATGTTGGTCCACATTGTGTCCGAACAACCCATAGTCTTCTATTGTGGTGATTCCTCACATTCCATTTAAATATAAAAATACAAAACTTGTAGGAATAGTACTAGAAATGTAAAAGTTTACTTGAATCATTACCATGCCAAATTCCTAGTTTTGTGTACTTCGGGATGTGCTGGTGTACCTACGCTTATACACCTGGTCAAGTCTATTCCCTTTTAATTTTCCTACATGATCTCATGTATCCTCTCAGATACAGATAAAGATGATGCACACTTGTCACATGGTGTGTGAAAATATCACAAAAGAATGTGGTTTCTGAGTCACTGGGGAAAACATAGCACCACACATGGGGTTCAGACACTGCATGTAACACCAAATGACACAGTGGGTAAATATGGGTTTTCTAGATTCCATTTATCTACTCTAAATATCCACTTTTTGTTCAACTGTCATGATTACTATTAGGTAATGCGAATCTGGGTTCATGAGAAAATTAATAGAATCAATCATCGGGATTTAGTTTCATTTCTTCCTATAAAACACCAACATTGATATATCCATCTTCATAAAATGTCAAAAACATGGATGGAAGGAATCCTCCTTTAATCAATTTTTTTGAATTTCCTAAAAACCCAGTTTGAGGATTATTAAGAACTACACATTCCAAAAATCCAATACATACACAAAAAATGTGAAATTCAAAACACCATGCTCCCAACCAAATTCAAAATGAGATATAAATTTTAACTGGAAAGACCGACCACAATAGGACTCAGGTACTGGTCCACGAGCCTCGACCGTCAGAAATGTTAATACAATCGACCATCTACCATCACTCCATCGTTTCGACCATCATGTACCATTAAAAAATTATCCCATCTGCGTCATCATCATGTCTAAGGCCACAAAAAATCACACATGTAATTGGAACATAACTTTCTTCTTTAACACCACTGAACAAGGCCATGTTAGATGATGCAATCGTAATGCATCATCACCTTCACCAGAAAAATTGAAAAACATTGAAAATCTCCACTATCATCATCATTGTCATGATAAATCCCTCGCCACCTCCATCCAATCGTTATACATTGGTGATCGATTAAGGCCGTCATAGAACATAAATTGCATAAACAGGAATAGAACCGAGACAGATTTAGAAACATTAACTTTAATGAAACAAAACCTGTCACCGATGAAAGAGATCCTAAACAACAAACCATATTCAAAGAGATGTCGCAGACACAAACCAAAAAACCTTCATACTACCAAAGAAGAAACTAGTAAAAAATTGAACTGGGGATGAGACCCTAAAAGAAAAAGAAAAAGAAATCCAAAAATGATAAGGAAATGAGACTCCAAGGATAACCATTTCATCTGAACCATTCAGCCCAAAACCTCTGAGTATCCAATGCTCCAGATCTGACCTGGAGAGGTGCGTTGGAACGTGAGGTCAGTGCGATCATGAGGTGGATTGGGAACAAACCATAACATATTCACCAGATAGAAATCGAAGAATGTGACCAAATGCAGGAAAACTACAAGAGATTACATGTGGAAGAACCCTGGAAAGATCCATGTTGAGGAGAAGTATAAGGTTGAGGAAGGAAAAACAGGGACATGAAAACATGAGGGAGGGGGGGTTTCTTTTGGAAACCCTTGAGACAACGAGTACGATCAAGAGAGAGAGATAGGGGAGAACCAGGAGAATGAAAAGTGGGTGATATAGAAGAGGGAACCTGGAGAATGAAGATCTATATTCTCGTGATGTAAGGAAACTGAAAATACATTCCAATCCACCTAATATTGTACATCACTATTTTCACACATCGATTATACCCTCTATCATGAACCTCACATGAATTATTGAGTTGTTCAACTAATGAAAATTTCAATGATTGAATAATTGATACTCTTCAAAACATGGTTCAAATAAATTACAATTGAAAAACATTCAATAAATAGGGGATAAATACATAATCCATCAGACATGAGGAATGTACATCATTCATTGTTCATTTTTCCTGGATTTATGTGGTAGATTCAGATAAACAATGAGGGATTAAATTAATGAAAAAAATAAATCCATCAGTTTAAATTTATTTTCAATGAATGAATAATATTTTATGTGTGTTTTTTATCAATGTTTGATTGAAATGTAAAAATTCTATTGAAATAATAAATAAACATCCTTACTATTATAACAACCCTTATTTTAATATAATCTTAAACTTAATTTATTACATAAACATCACATGATACAACATTGAAGATTAATAGGTCAAATGTTTTGGGGGATTAGGATCATTAAATAAGAACATAAAAAATGAAATGAAACTTATTTATTTAAAACATATTTTACATGAACCCTACATTCCCTCGTACTTAGCATTGCATGGAATAACCCGAGGACATGCATAAGAAAAGGGTAAGATATAATGCCCAGTAAGGGAATAAATAGTGAATAACATGAGGTATAAAATACATGATAAAAAATAGTCAGATCAATAGAGCCTAAGAGAATCATGAACATAAAGACATGATAAATAATTATAATCATAACCTGGAAATGTGACAACAACACCTAACATTGAATTAAAATGAGCCAAGGCACGTCGCACATGGTGCATGAGTGAACCATAATTGCACATGAAGCATGATTAAACTCTCATTGCACATGTATTATCATGAGTAAATAATCATTTAACATTACATATCATGATACTATACTTTACACAATGCATTAGAGGGCTGTCCGGGCACACCCTTCTAAAACATTTACATTCATGTATAAGTGTGCCAAATGGATCATATTACATTGAATCAATCAGAATCATAAGTTATTATATTATTAAGTAAATTGGAATAAATAAATTAATGTACCATTAAATATGTATGTGTTCATAAAGGTTAATACCCTTGATTGAGACATTATTATAGTAGTCACTACACAATGATCAGGGAATGGAAAAATGCCGTGCAATTTCCGCAACATAACAGCATGATATAATGTTTCATGAAAATTGTTGATGAAAGTGAAATGGGAGTCTAATCACATTTACAGTAAATGGAATGTAAAAGGGTCATATAGATACATTTCCCAACATACGTATTGAAATTTAGATGCATAATACAAAAAATTACTTGAATGTAAAAGAGGAGAGAGAAATTACTCACGAAATTTCGGCATGGTAACAGGTGTACGTGGGAAACATTAATGAGTGATTAAGGGGTATACAATCATCCAAATATAAATAGGGATGTATGGGGGAGGTTATATATCATACCCAACATTTGTAACTAAAGACAAAATGGAATAACAATTGAAGGAAAATTGGAGAAAAAAGAGAAAGGAAGAAATGCCTTAATTGGGTGTGTGATATAAAAATCATGGGAGAGGATTGAGAGAGGCTTCATGGGAGATTAAAGCCCCATGGGAAGATAATAGAGAGAGGAGGGAAGGTGTTGGTAAAACTCCAATGGTTATTAGGGAAGAGGTACTGGGATTATGGGTGGGTTAATATAGGGAAGGAGAAGAAATTATATATTATTTAGGATTGGGACATATCACATTAAACTAAAAAAACCACAAACCAGCCCATTGTTTTTTTCATTGGGATTTTCCAAAGGAGATTGTAAAACAATATTTTATAAGTTGAATATCCAATATTCTTAATATAATGGGGTTGCTCATGTGGAGTTGAGTCACACTCTCATGGAAAACAATTTAAAAAGACAAAATGTTTTATAAGTCTTGGAGGGTCCACTAAAGCATTGTAAAATAAATAAAAAATATATAAAATAACATTATATTAATGAAAAATCATATTTTGTACGAACATAATGTTTATAGTATTTCATTAAATAACTATTGGGCCATTAAGATGCCATAAAATAAATTATATATTTAAACAGTATTTATTTTTTACCCAAATATTCTACTGACTCAAAAAATTATGAAAAATTTAATGATGGGTAATTTCAACATCCTGATTCAAAAAATAATAAGAATTTTTTCTAATTTTTTTTTAAATATTTTAATTTTTACTTTTAAAATAAAAACCGACATTTATAAAATATTCACCTGTTTTGACATAAACAACTTTCAAACCTTAATAAAAATTACAATTGCATTCAAAATATTATACGATAATTAATATTTAATAACAATTATTTGTATAAAAATAATAATATTTTATCAAAATATTATTTAATAAAAAAAAATCCATTAATTCATCAGAATAGATTTCTTAGTTGAATATTAACTATATATACTATTTCTTCTTTAAAAACTATTTACATCGTAACAATAAAATGAATGTATATTCTCAATACAATAATAATGTACACAGTCATAATGATAGGGTCTCAATACATAACCTCTTATAAAATCCACATAAGACCGAAGAGTAATATGTGTTATCGTGACATACTATTGTGGTGGATTTGATAACATTTCTACGGTGGTAATCTCTAGTAAAATCCACTTCTCCCATAGTCGGTTCTGCTCATGATTAACATGTTCAAGCTCGGATTGGGCTTGGTCAAGAGCAAAGCCCAATGATTGCAACTCCTTTCCGATCTCTGAAAAATGGGCTTCATACGGGGAAGGTCTACTTGTTGAGGCCATCACTTCATTTGTCTAAGTAAAATGGATCTTTATAGCCCTATATTTATATTAATAATGTGATCACTATTTAACAACTATATTAGAAATGGTTACATTTGATAATAGTATTTTAAAATCCAGAAACATAAAACCAATGAATTTCACCTTTTATAAAACCATAATAAGTAATTTAATTTGATCAAGAAGAATTTCCTTTAATGAATGTTTGGGTCATTGGAATACTCCCCCCTTAAGAAATTTTACCCTCGAAATTTAATTTTACATTCTTAGCCATAAACCGGTACTTGTACATTCCTTAATTAGATCGACGACATGTTCTTTTATTCCTATTATCATTTATTTCATGTAGAAAGGATTTGTGCGTCACAATGGATACTCAGGATATTTTTAAATTCATCTACTTACGTTTCCCAAATACACCATATGAGTCATGTTTTATATTGATGAAAGCATAGAAAAGTCATTAAAATGGTATTTCTAATATATAATTTTGAAATATTTTCTTAAACTTGTATTTTAAAAAATTTCATTAAGGATTCATCTTTAAATATTTCTAAATAGTGCTTTGGTAAACAAGTTTGTGTATTTCCCCAAAGACAAAAATTTACATTTTGATACATATAGGCTGCTCGGAGGTCTCCCTCTTTTGAAGTATATAGTAAATATTATTGTGCTTCTTAATTTTCAAATAACGTGAAGAATTTGAAAATACCATGATGGTACATCTCATGCTTAGAAAAGTAAGAATGTTGAGATTGAGATATTCCCCAATAGACTGTACATGACCCATGAAAGAATCATGTAACGGTAGAGGTATTGGATGCCTCATATAGTTGTTTGTAGGTACCGTGGATATTTGAAAAGGATCCAAAGTCATTCAAGCATTACTTCAGGATGATCATTCCGAGCAGTTTCTCAGGATGAGAGAGAAGAGTTGTTTGTGGTCTTAATCCTTCCATATTTTATCTCTGAAAAAAGAAATACAATTAGGTTGTTTGAATAATAAAATATGGATCATAAAAAAGAAAAAATTAATCATAAAAGGAAAATGTTGTAACGGATAATTATATCCAAACTTCTGACCCCTTATGATTAAATATTGGTTATCCTTGTTTAATTTCATAACATATATTATTTTGGGTATTTTATTATTCCCTTGATAATGGTTCATACTAATCTTATGTATTTTACAATACATATCCCTCAAGAGTGTCCTAACAAGAAGTCAAGTAAGGCTCATTGTCGTGTACTGTGATAACTCGGGTCCAGCCAGAAACTCCATGTTACTGTTTTCACCCCTAGGTACATCTATGTTAGAGCTGCCTCTACCTGCTCATATACAGACATGGATGTATTTTATTGATAAATAACTTACTCAATAATCCTAAAATATAAGTATGTTTTTGTTGTACCTAATCTTGTATATATGGATTCCACTATGGTTTTCTAATTCTAATCCCAAAAATAACTAAACATATCCTATGATACCAACTATGTCAACCCCACTCTTCAATACATACTTAAACTTGATTTATTGCGTATACATAACTTGATAAAACATAGAAGATTGAGAGTTATAGTGTCTTTGGGGATTAGGATCATTACATAACTACATATAACATGAAATTCAAAATCATTATTGAAGACATCCTTTACATTCCCACTACATTCCATCATACATAGCTTTGCATGGGATAACCTGAGGACATGCATAAGAAAAGGGTGTGAAATAATGCCCATTAATGGAATAAATGAGGAATAACACGAGGAATAAAATACATATTAGACAATAGGCATATCAATGGAGCATAATAGAACCATGGACATAACGACATAATGATCATAACATGGAAATGTGGCAACCACACTTATCATGGAATTATAATGAGTGAAGGCTCATTGCACATAGAGCATGAGTAAACCCCCATTGCACATGATGCATGAGTGAAACATTGTTTCTATGGAATTGGAATGAGTAAAAAATCATTTCACATGACATATCATGATACTATAATTTACCCAATGCATTGAAGCGCTATCAAGGAAAACCCTTCTTAATCATTACATATCATAAATAAGTGTGCAACATGGATAATATAATATGGAATCAATGAACATAATTAGTTATTACACAATTAATTAATGAGGAATAAAGAAATTAAATTACCATAAAATATGTATATGTTCATAAAGGTGAATAAACTTTATAGAGACATGGGTGTGGTATTCATTAAATAATGATATTGGATTAGAAAAATGTGATTAAATTTCAGCAACATAACAACGTGACATAAGGATTCAGGAAAATGGTTGATGAGAGATAAATGGGTGTCTCATCATATTTACATGAAATGGATAGTAAGGGGGTCATATTTATACATTCCCTAAAAATGAAATGGAAGATAGATACATAATAAAAAAAATTTACATGGATGAAAAAGTGGAGAGAGAAATCCCTAATGAAATTTTGGCATGGTAACTGGTGTTCATGGGAGAAATTAATTAGAGAGAAATGTCTCTCCAATCATCCAAAAATAAAGAGGGAAGTATGGGGAGGTGTGAAATTGTACCCCACCATTTGTAATTGAAAACTAAATGGAATAACAACTTTAATAAAATTGGACAAAAATGAGAAAAGAAGAAATCCCTTACTTGGATGTGGGATCCCAAAAGCTAGGGAGAGGCATGAGAGAGGCTTCCTGGGAGATTGGGTCTCCTTGGGAGGATTATACTGAGAGGAGGGAAGGGTTTGGTCAAACTCCAAAGGCTTTTTTGTGAAGAGGTAGTGGGATATTGTGTGGGATTATATAGGAAAGGGGGATCAATTCATTATTATTTAGTTTAGGGACCCCTCACATTAAACTAATCAAAACCACAATCTAGCCCATGGTTTTTTTCCCATGGTTTTTTGAAAATGGGAGTGTAAAAAAATATTTTATAGGGAAAATATCCTAACTTCTTAAAATAATAAGCTTTCTTTTGGGTAGGTGAGTCACACACTCAAAGAAAACAATTTTAAAAGACAACATGTATTATAAGACTTGGAGGGTCCACTACTGCATTGTGAGATAAATAAAAAAAATATAAAATCACATTATATTAATGATAAAACATATACTGGCAGAATATAATGTTTTTAGTATTTTGTTACATCACTATTGGGTCATTATGATGTCATAAACACATTATATATTTAACCGGTATTTAATTTTTACCCAAAAATTCCACTGTCTCAGAAAATTATGAAACAATAACCATTGGATAATTTTAAAATCCTGATTGCAAAAATAAGATTCATTTTATATTAATAATTTTATAATTTTTTTAATTTTTTAATTTAAAATATAAACTAACTTTTATTTAAAATAATTTGTTTTGACAAAAACAGCTTTCAAACATTAATTAAAATTAGAATTTTATTCATAAAATTATATGATCATTTATATTTTATAAAGTATTTTGATAAAAATAATAATATTTTATTAAAATAATATTTTATTTAAAAATCTATCAATTCATCAAAATATATTTCTTAGTTGAATATCTACTAAAAATATTATTTGTCCATTAAAAGATATTTATAAAGTTAATATAAAAATAATGTATTTTCTCCATACAATAATAATGTACTTAGTTATAGTGATAGGGTCTCATTACATAACCCCTTATAACACCCACATAAGAATGAAGGGTAAGGTGTACGATGGTGGCATACTCGTGGGGTGGCTCAGATAACATTGTTCAGCAGGTAATCATTAATAACTACCACTTCTCTCGTAGTCGGTTCTGCTCAAGCTTAACGTGTTCAAGCTCAGATTGAGCTTGGTCTTGAGCAAAGCCCAATGATTCCACCTCATTTCTGAGCTCCAACAAATGTTCTTCATATGGGTAAAATCTAATGGATGAGTCCATATCTTTCATTGTTTGAGTAAATTGAATTTGTTAAATCCCTATATTTATACTAATCATGTGATCATTGTACAACGACTATATTAGCAACGATAATAATTCGTAATGGTATTTTTAAATCCTGAAAAATAAAACCAAATTATTTTCACATTGTATATAACCATAATAAGTCATTTAATTAGATGAATATGAATTTCCATTAATGAATTTTTTGGGTTGTTATGACAGTTGTTTGGATCAATTGCTGACAACGAATGGTCATGTGTTAACATCATTTACCAGATCCAAAAAATCCAAGGGCACTATATCCATATCACCTAATCTAATCTAGTGTGGTATTATAATAAAACTCCCCAAAATTCATCTTGGTCTTTAGGGTTAACCATCTATCCCTGATACATCTCTATAATCATATATTCGTAGAATTTATCGTCCGCTCGATCAAAAAAATAAACTAAATTACTAATTTTTTTCATTTTATTCATTATATTCATTTTCTATTGTATGTTTTTTTTAATATACTCACCACATCATATAAGGTCATGTTTTTTCTACAGTATACCAACATACATAACTAACTAGTGAATTTGGATTTCTGATCACAGTCCTCATTCGGGAGTATTTCAAATTTTTTAGGTAAACAACTTTCTCAGAATAAAAATTATCTTTAATATATTTCCAAATTTAAATCTTGGCACTCTGGGATGCATAATACCATTCCATCTCAGTGAAAACCTTCAAGAAAAATCAATATAATATCAAAAATTAAAAAATGGAATATGATGGTTATTATAATAAGAATCACAAAATAATAGCACAACATGCATCCAATAATAATTCTTCTAAAAACCACCACCAATAATTTTAAAACTATAAGAAAAAAATAATATATCATATTCATATAAGAAAAATCCACTAACATATTGAATAGAGACAAAAAATTCGTGAAAACTAACCCTTGGTCACAAAAACCATTATAGAGAAGGGAACCCGAGCCAAAATAGAGAAGATACCAAGTAGATAAAAGTGTTTGAATTTAAATGGAGATTAAATGTACATCTATATCAAAACAAAAAATGTAATTATATCTATGTGGGAGGTATAGAGGATGTGAAGCATAACAATTCATGGGATGTTAAATGGGTGAATATTGTTGAGAAATAGGATATGAATCAAGGAGGGGTAATTTTTTTAAATATATATATTTTTTAAACAAGTATTTCCGATTTATTTTCCCACATGGTGTTGTAGGACATATTCTAATCATACATGAATATGTGTACCATTAGGTGGACACCCCATATTCAAGGATCCATGTCCTTCCAAACTCATTACAATTCTATGTAGTCAGTCATGTTACCATAGAATGTCAAGTTATATTTTGATCAAAGAACCAGTTAGGTAACTTCTACTAAATTAAGGACATTTATTACCAAGTATCATGATCCTCATATTCATGCTAAATAAATAACAAAACAAACCATATTAATCTACACTAAATAACATTCAACTGAAAATCCCTAATAGATTGTGTTAAATATGATTCAAATACTCTCTCAATAACTATGAATGATTTTTATTATAATTTTCCATATATGAGATATGGAAAATGACATGAATTTCTATTCATCATTTGGGATATACCATAAGAAAAATTACCTTACATGTTATTCCAGTAATCTCTAATGTACTAAAAAGCAATGGTATTTTCATCAAATGCATTTCATGATGAAGATAACCTTTGTAAATACCCATATTTTTTCATGTAGTTTTTTTTCATTATATGGAAATATTATTACTCTGTGAAAATTGAAGGTGTGTGATTTCGTGGCATGGTGTGCCCAGAATGAATTTATGAAAATTTTAAGGTGCGTTCTATAAACACATGAGCGATGTTTTCTAACATTTGAACCAGTGTTTAGATTAAAAATCATAGGGAACCATTGAATTTGCAGCAATAGGATTCACATAAGGGAGGCTTCACATCAACCACAGTAGGATCAGAGATAAATTTATGTTTTAGGAAATTATGAATAAATAAATAAATAAACATTGTTCTTTTATTTTCATTATTTCCATCTTATGGACAAATGACAACGTGGGACAACCGACGAGTCACCCAGTAAATGGCATGACCTTTCCATCATATGTAACAAAATTTTTGGGGAATTGGGAAGGATCTTAATAAATGAGATACCATTAATTACTCGAACATTTCACACCCTCCCCTATTCATTTCATATGGATCTTGGTGATAGGTTTTGGTACTGCTTATCCAATAAACGAAGTACTAACCAAGAGCTGACACACCAATCCCATAAAGGACGGAGCCGGATCTAATTGGTGGTTAAGAGAGACACAAAAACCATTAACCAGAGATCAAGGATAGGGTGACGTCATTCGAGAGTAGTTGCGGACGACGATGAACACCGATCCCCTTCCTCAAGTGTGGAGGCTCTCCAACAACCTCAAGTATGGGTTTTATTCTTGTTTATTTCAAATTAGTTTTTTGAACACATTAGTCCTCATTCATAATAACGAGCTAACACTGATGGTGCATGTATATCAAACCCAGACCGAATCCTCAGGTAGTTTACTACCCTTTCACCCTAGGTGGAAGACCACCAGCGCAGTGGCACCGACCAACTACGAATGAGGTGACGCACTGATGCATGCCTCAAGAGTAGGTCGTGACCCTTTGTTGCGGTGGTCATCAGAGCGGCCAGCACCGGCTGGTTTCTAAGTAGGTGCGGCATACTGTCACATGCCACCAGTGAACTTTGGGCTGCGGCTCTTCAGCTGCAGCGGTCAGAGGAGGCAACCCGCAAATCGACAGACCGTAGAAGGGGAGGCGACGCCACCAGCACGCCACCGAAAAATGGGGAGGCCTCATGACCATAACGCCACTAGTGAGAAGAGGTCCTTGGACGAAGCCATGGGGGAGGTATTACTCACACCTCCGGAAGGGTCTGTGGTTACCGGGTGGCACCCAAGTGGCACCGCCATTTCACAAATCTGAACGGTCTCTAGGCTGTTCAATATACTAGGGGACACTCCCCCCTTTGCCAGCTCGATCTGATATCGGGCCGCCCCATTATGGGGCAGTCTACACGCGGTCGGGCCACCCATCCGGGCCTCCACCCCTACTGGGATGGGATGGACCTCATCCTAGTAGTCCAAGCCCACCATGGCTCGACCTAGACCGGGTCGGGCTGGGTCAGTCCGACCGGGTAGGACCGAGGCGACGCCCAACCAGACCCAGAAACAGTTAAAGGGCCATATCATGAGAACTAGACGTCCATTTGATGAATCACCTACAGAGATGGAATACTTGGATCGATATGGTCCATCTTTTATAATTCACATGTGTTTTGGATATATTTTGAGTATGGGTGGGCTGGATAGAAACTGAATAAAAACGGGCCATTGTAACCAAAATTCTTATAATTCTCAGACCAGGTGTCCATTTGACACACCATCTATCACATTGTTACCCTCACAACATGGTGGTCCTTTGGATTACTCTTATGCAGAGCATAGTGGTAGTCGAGGTATGAATGACATCTCGAGTGGATGATTCTCCGAAACACGAGTGCACCGTGTGCATGTAATCCTATAACAGGTTGTAACATAATGAAAAGACATTAATCCTGTATGGCTCAACATCTATTGATATTGTGTTGGTCAGAATCTATTGATCCTTTTTTGGTTAGCTTTTATTAGATCTTGTGTGGGTCGACACTAAGCAATCCTATGTGGGTGAGCTCATACTGATCCCATGTGGGTTAGATCATGTGTGGGTTAGCGGGTGTTAGTACCTATCGATCTTTTGTTGGTTAGCAGTAGTGCTACATAATAGAATTAGATGATCTTGCCTTCAACTATTCATCTGTACTTCTATACGTAAGTTATACCTGCTTTTGAGCTAAATATTTTACCTACGAAATTTTAACATCGTGGTGTAACATGGGTTGTACTTATATCTTCGTGATATTAAATGTGTGCTACTTCTACCTTCGTGGTGTTACCTTTGCGGGACTTCTATCTTCATGACGTTACCTGTGTGGTACTTATACCCTCGTGGTGTTGTTTTCATGGTGTTAATTATGTGGTAATTCTACCTATGTAGTGTTACCATCATAGTATTCTTGCCTCATGTATGATATGAGTATGTCATGATATGGTAGGTATATGTAAGGGCATATACATAAGTAGAGTTGTTTTCTTATTTCTGCATGATTTGACATTGAGGTCTTCCTTTTTGGTATTTGTTTTGTGGAACAATGGGAGACCTACTTGGGTCTCGAGGTCCCTACTGAGTATCATTATACTTTCCCCTGCATGGGCTACACCCACACCTTTTTGTGTCTTAGGTACATGACGAACAAAATTGACAGAGGATGAGGGAGCCCGGACTGGAAGGTACTCGAAGGATGAAAATCTAGAGTGACGTGACGTAGGGACAAATATTCGTGAGCTTTACCTAACAATTTGGAAGGATTAATGGTGGAAAATCCTGGAGCTATTTCTTACTTTTATGTTGTTTTATTACTTTTCAGTTGTACATGTACAATCAGGTGGGCTTGTATTCAGACCCCTTTACATTCATCACTCTTTTACTACATTATTTTACTTTTTTGGTTGCTTCATGTTATCTTCTTGGACTATGTGTCTTTACAGGTTAAAAAGGAGATGTCTTCCCATAATAGGGATATGTATTTTCAATGCTAATCGCCAGCCCCTGGCCAATGGATGGTGGGCTTGGGGTAGTCAGAACATGGTCCCTAGGGGATGGGTCAGGACAATGTGGTATCAGTGGAGTTGGTTCTTCTAAAGAACATGGAATCTAATAATTTCTATGTCGCAAT
Organism: Viscum album; assembly: GCA_963277665.1. Taxonomy (NCBI): domain Eukaryota; kingdom Viridiplantae; phylum Streptophyta; class Magnoliopsida; order Santalales; family Viscaceae; genus Viscum; species Viscum album. Next base: position 621,579,573 of record OY728160.1, read on the forward strand.
AGTGTTATGTGTTAGGAGTGTCGTTTTCAGTTTGGAGAATCCAATGTTGGTGTGGAAGCTAACATATCCTAACACTAGGACCCTGACATCTGATTTCTAATTTAGTGCATGAAAACAATAATTTTTTTGTGTTTTTAAAAGTTATCTTCATACAATCACTTCGTGTCAACTCACCAGATAAAACATATTGAATACGGAAAATCTATCTTATTTTAGGATGCCTCCACATAGAAAACCATTAAGGATTCATGAGAGAGTACCCAATGATGGACCACTAAGTGATGAGGCTTGGGTCCAGGTCCCTCTTACGGTGTTAGAACCTTCGGGTTGTGTACCGGCAGTACCACTGCCCATTGGTCTGTTGTTCCCACAAGACCCACCAGCATAGGGTTTAAAACAACTGAGCGCATTGTATATGTTTCGGTGATAGAGGCATCCGAGGTTCTAGGGCTAGATGGATCCACATGAATTTGAGTACAATTTGGAGGTTGTGGCCGACGTTTTTCATATAGTTCGGACACTATATGATCTGATGGTTATCCAAGATGCTAGTCTATTTCCTGTAGTGATAGGGAGTTGGTGGAGCTTGATTCCCTAGATTCACGATGATGTAACCCTCATCTAGGTGGACTTCGATGGCCTTTTCAAGGAAGAGTTCATGTTAGAAAATATAATCTCAGTGCGTATATATGAGCTATTGAACCTATAATACTGATGCAAGACTACGACCCAATACTTGCCAAAGTTCACTTATCTCTCCCACTACTCCACCGACATGGTACGATACCCTTTATTTAGGGCCCAAAACTTTGAACAGGGTCTCTGCAGGGAGATAAAAGCATCAATGATATCACTCAACATTACGATGTAGGATGGGGTTCTAGAGTGAGCACTTTGGGTGGAGAGCATTCCATATGACCATGAAGTGACAGTTAGAGACACCACCAGAAGTTAGGTTGCAGATTCATCTGTAGCAGGCAGAAGTCAAATGATGTAGGGGCTCTAGTGGGCCAGGATTTCTGGTGGGAAACCTCCAGATATGGGGTTGGTTGGGCAGGTCACACAGGGTAGAGGAGGACAGCTGAGGAGTAGACATTGCTACTAATGAATCAAGAAGGGTCAAATGACTCGTAATTTCCTAACCAGGTATAGGGACGAAAAACAGATGGTTGAGGGACCACCAAGGTAGAGGCAAGGAATCGATCCTGGAGGTGTGAAGGTAGTTGGAGGATGTGGAAGATGGGAAGGTCGTGTATCTGCCAGTGGGAAAAGATTCGAGGTTCAACCGACATCACTTCTTGGTGGTCCACCCCAACCACAAGGAGCCAGTGGAAATTGATGAGCTCATCTCTAGGAACCTGATGACTATGAACAAAGTTCTCTGGAGATTATAAGAGGATTGATATGTCTTTACTCCACCTTTGTTTTAGTACTTATAGACATAGGTTTTTTCACTCTTTTATATCCATGTCCCTAGTTCAGATCTCGGAGATTCTGAGGGAGCCATTAGCTCAATTATTATGGATACATAATCCTAAGAGAGAGGATTCGAGGATTATACACTGTTTCCAGCAATGTGAGCTTATGCTAGTATCCGAGATCTTTGGATGAGATCTTCTAGTAGTGGTGTTGAGGCCTTACAATGTCATCTTGTTTATGGAATGGTTATACAAAGTCCATGCTCAGATTAACTGTATTAGGCACAATGTTTGTTGTGTCTATAAGGACATGACCTGGTTTTCCATCACCAGTGAGAAGGGAATCTTTACAGCCCAAGATGGACATAACTAGAGGAGGGTTCAGCTTGTCACACTCTAGTTGGATAGACTTACCCTCTAAGAAATAGATGTTGAATGTATGATCTATCCTATAGAGTTGGACCAGTATGATGATGTCTTTATTGAGGTTTTTCTGGGACTACCTCCATGCATAGAGGCATACATTTACATCAATATATACACTGAGACGAAACTAATATATACACCGGAATATCGGATGTCTCTCACGGAGCATCATGAGTTGCAGGTATAGTTGGAGGACTTGTAGAGAAAGGGGTTCATAAGGCGTAGCTTTTCTCTATGGGAATCCTCAATTTTGTTAACCATTAAGCCTAATGAAAGTTTGGTACTCTATGTGGAATATCAGTGCCTAAACTTGGTGAACATGAAAAACATGTATCCACTTATGAGGATTGATGATATTTTCAATTAGTTGATGAGATCTCATTGGTTTTCCAAGATAGACCTCAGATAAGGCTATAATCTGCATAGGGTACATTATAACAGTGTGCAGAAGATGGCCTTTAGATGTTGGAATGTCCAATATGAGTTCTTGGTTATGCCTTTCAACGTAACCAACGCCCTGTCAGTGATCATGGGTCTCATGAAAAGGATCATCCAGCCATTCCTTGATCACATTGTGGTGGACTTCATAGATGAAATCTTGATATAATTAGCGTTTTAGTAAGAGTGTGCCTATCATATGTAGATAGTTCTAGAAACACTCTGAGATCACCAACATTATAGTAAGCTCTCGAAGTGCCTGTTCTGGATATAAGAGATCTAATTTCTGGGACATGTTATCTCATAGGATCTAGTTTGAGTGAATCTAGAGATGATAGAGGATGTCCTCTCTTGGGAGCCACCTAGTATTGTGATAGAGGTGTGATTTTTCCATGGTTTGGAAGGATATTATCAGAGATTTGTGCCTAACTTTTCCGGTGTTGTATCACCCTTATCAGCATTGATGATGAAGGGATATCTCTTCTTATGGATGGAGATATTCCATCATATTTTTCAAGAGATGAGGTAGATACTAATGAGTCCACCCATCTTGAGGCTACTAGATATGGTCGTTGTGTGTGTATTCTACTGTGATGCATCAGGGACCGATCCTGGGTGATTCCTGATGTAGGAGCGAGCAGTGATTGCCTACAACTCACGGAATCTGATGCAACAAAAGAAGAACTATGCTACCCTCATCCTAGAGTTATCAGTAGTGGTCATTGGACAAATGAAGTGGAGACATTACTTGATGGGAGAACATTTTACAGTATATACTGATCACAAGAGTATTAGATATATATTATCTCAGATATAATTGGAATAGAGACATCATTGATGTCTAGATATTTTCCATGAATATGACTTTGATATTGTCTATACTCCTTGGAAGGGAAATGTGGTGGCAGGCACAGACAGCAGGTGGTCCGGTTTGCTGATGCTGAGTGTGGCGACAGAGTAGATAGCCCCATTGCATATATCCATTATGGATAGATATGGAGAAGAATACCTCTATTTTATGGCAGTCACAACCCCACTCTTTCAATGATTCTAAGAGGTGCAGCTTGGGGACATTGACTGTGAGGCTCGATGTGCTCAGATATCCTATTATCAAGCAACTTATGGACTTTCTGAATGTGGGGATAACTTCATATTCATCAAAAGAAGTACCATGGTACCATTGGTTCTATGGGGAGAGGTGATGAGGGGGTTTTATACATCCACTCTGGCGGTACATCCTGGTGTAGAGAATATGTTCTAGGACCTCCGACATCAGCACTAGTGTCCATGGATTATGAAATTAGTTGTAGAGTACGTTTCTCGATGCTTCACTTGTTAGTAAGTTAATGTCGACCATCAGTTTCCAGTATTCTTTGCACAGCCTTTAGAGGTGTTGGAGTTGAAGTGGGATGGAATATTTATGGACGTTGTGATAATTCCTCTGCGTACGTCCATGGGGCATGATTCCATCATCGTGATCATTGATTGACTCACCATGTCCGCCCACAGCATAACTATCCGAGAGGAGGGATCTGTAGAGGGATGGGGATGCCTCTACATACAGGTGATTGTGCGACTCCATGGGGTTCCATTAACGATTTTCTCTGACCGTGATGCAAGATTTTTATCCCAATTGTGGAAGGGATTACGGGAGGCATTAGGTAATTAGCTACGTTTGAGCACCACCTTTCATCCTCTGATGGATAGCCAGATAGATCAGACCATTCAGACGCTGGAGAACATGCTTCGTACTTTCATCGTAGATTTTGGCAGCAGGTGGGATGATCACTATACCTTGGTGGATTTCGAGTACAAAAATTGTTATCACTCCACCATTATTATTTAACCTTCTGATGACCTATATGGTCGACCTACTAGATCACCTCTATGCATGATGGACCTATGGGAGTAAGCTGTTATGGGTCCAGAGTAGGTACAGGATACCACTGAGAAGGGGCAGATCATCTAGGTGTGAATAAAGGCTGCACAGGGTAGATAGAAGGTTTATGCTAACAGGAGGTGGGGACATTTGGTGTTCTATGAGGGGGACCATGAATTCTTGTGAGTCTCTCCCCGATGGGTTCTATGATGACTTGTTCGATGCAGGAAGTTATCATCGAGGTTTATCAGATAATTTCTGATACTTAGGAGGATAGGTGAGGTGGAATACCTCTTGGCACTTCCACCCCGATTGGAGAGGGTGCATGACATCTTCCATGTATCCCAGCTTAAGAAGCGACGTCCATGACCCATCTCACTTCATTGACCATAGAGAGTTGGACATTGAGGATGGGGAGATGTTTACCGTGGTTCTAGTAGAGATAGAGGATCAACAGGAGCGAGTCATTCGTGGGAGGTCGATAGCTCTGGTGCGTATTCACTGGAATCACATGAACCTCCATGAGAGCACATGAGAGCGGATGGCTCATATCCGTACTCAGTACATGAATTTTTTTCATAGTCTGTGTTGTGGAATTCAAGGACGGAAAGCCCTAAGGAGGGGAGAATATAATGACCCAGACTTTTCCATGTAATTTTTTATTATATGGAATTATTATGAGTCTATGAAAAATGATGGTACATGATTATGAGGCCTTGTGTGCCCCGAATGAATTTCTGAACATTTTTTAAGGTTTTTTAAGTAAATTTACAAGTGGAGCTTTATAAATTTTTAACCAGTCTCAGATTAAAAATTTGAGTGATCCATTGAATCTAAAATGGAATGATTTTCTTAAGGGATGCTTCACTTCAACCACAGTAGGTTCAGAGAAAAGGCCAATTTTTTGGTCTTATTAAAAGAAAAAAATAAAATAACATTGTAATATTTTTTTCATTCTTTCCCTCTAATGGAAAAACGAAAATGTGGGACTCGCAGAGTGAATCCAATAAATGGATTTTCCATTCAATCATAAATAACGGGGTCGTTGGGGAATTTGGAAGGTTCTTAATTAATGGGCATCCATTAATTCCTCAAAGGTTGCACACCCTCCCCCTCTCTTATTTATATGGATCATGGGGAGAGGTGTCCAAATTTCTTCACCAATCAACAAAGTTCTAACAAAGTGTAGAGATGACAAACCCTTAGTGGATTGAGCTGGTTATAGTATGAGGAGACGAGGGACATCGAAACCCCAAACTGGAGATCAATAATTGAGTGACGTCATTAATGGCTTGTTTTGGAAGATGATGAACACTGACCCCTTCCTCAAGTGCAGAGTCTCACCAATAACCTCTGTTAGGGGTTAGATTCTTGTTTAATTAAAATTAATTTCATTAACCTTTAGTCCCCCTTCAGAATTACGAGCTACCACGGATGGTGTTGGTCAATCGAACCTAGCCTAGATCCTCTACTACTTTTTTACCCATGTTCCATCCATGGAAGTCCATCTTTGTAGCATCCCCGTTCACACTAAAAGGAGGTGGCCTGCTGATACACGCCTCAAGAGGAGACCACGTCACTATTCCACAGTTGTGATCGGAGCATCCAGTTTCAGCTACATGCGGAGGAGGTGTGGAGCACTGTTGTGCACCGCCGATGAGCAACGGGTCATGGCTCATCAACCCCTGTGGTCGGGGGAGGCGGCCATCACAGCGGATGACCATATAATTGGAGGTTGCATGACTTGTAATCCACTAGTGATCAGGGAGGTGACATGAATAGAACGCCACCGATGAGTAGAGGGCAGTGGCCGAAGCCAGGATGGAGTAAAAACTCAGGCCTCTGGCGGGTTTCACGGTTATCGGGCGTTGCCCTCGTGGCCCCACTGATTCATGAATTTGAACGGCCTCCGGGTCAATTGGGATACTAGGGGTCACTCCCCCCCATTTCCAAATCAATCAATGAATTGGACACCACCTTACCGGATGTGGCTCAGGCAGCTGGGCCTCCCCCTTGCAAGCTGCACCTCCCGTGGCCGGGCCGCCCCCTTGCGGGTCACGCCTCACGCGGCCTGGCTGCCCCCATGGGGGTCCCACTTCACAGGGCCGGGGAGCATGCCTAGCGGACCACCCACTTTCGGTCTGGGCCGGACCTCAGCCTAATAGGCTGAGCCCATCGTAGCCCAGCCCATAACTGGTCAGACCGGGCCAGGGACAATCCGGACCCAGAAACATTTAAAGAGTCATATCTTGATTATCGGATGTATGTTTTACAAACCATTTGTGGTGATGGGATCCATGAATCGAGATGATCATTTTGTATTAAACTAAATGTGTTTTGGAGATAGTTGGAGTATGGTTGGGTCGGATCGAACTCGAATCCAACCGGGCCCTTAGAACTGAAATGCTTACCACAAACAGACCAGACACCTGATTGGTGCATCTTCTATCATGTAGGAACTCTTAAGACATGGTGGTCCTTTGGTTAACTCTGTTGTGGAGATGTGAGGAGGTCAAGGTATGACCGATATATCTCGGGGTAGATTCAAATAATCTCTAGAGCAACAAGTGTGGGAAATCATGTGGCAGGCTGTAATGTATAGAAAGAACATTGATCCAGTGTGTGTCAACACCTATTAATTCTATGTGGGTTAGCATCTACTGATCCTATGTGGGTTAGCTTCTATCAGATCTTGTGTTGATCAACACTCAGTGATCTTGTGCGGGTCAACACATACCGATCATGTGTGGGTCAGTGGGGGTTAATATCTATTGATGATATGAGGTTTAGCAGTAGTGCTACTTATTAGAATAAGATGTTCCAGCCTTTTACAAATCATATGTACTTCTAAAAATAAGTTATACATTGTTGTGAGCATAATACTTTACCATAATGGTGTTAACTTTGTGGTGTTACCTGTGTTGTACTTCTATCTTCGTGATGTTAACTTTTTGGAACTTCTACCTTCATGGTGTTACCTGTGTGGTGCATCTATCATCATGGTGTTACAAGTGTGGTACTTCTACCTTTGTGGTGTTTTCTTCATGGTGTTACCTTTGTTGAACATCCATCGTTGTGGGGTTACCTTCATAGTACTCTTCAATCATATATGATATAGGTATGTCATGATAACTCAGGTATATGTATGGTTATATACCCATGTTTATTTGTTCTTTATTTCTTCGTTCTTTGAGATTGAGGTATTTCAGTTTGGTATTTCCTTTGTGGAACTCTGGGAGACCTACATGGGTCTCAGTTTTCCTACTAATATCATTATACTCACCCCTTAATGGATTATTCCCACACCATGTTGTGTCTTGTACGGACAACAGACAACATTGACCAATGCTGAGGAAGCCAGGACAAGACGGTACTCAGAAGTGGACCATTTGGCATGATGTGACACATGGACTGCAGTTCATGACATGGACCTACCCTTCATGTAGGATTCTCGGTGGACAATCTAGGAGATGTTTTGTAATTGTTAGTTGTATTTGTACTTTTAAGTTGTACTTGTACTTTCATTTAGGCTTGTATTCTGGGCCCATTAATTTCAACATTATTTTACTACAAAAGTTTATATTATGGTTATCTCTTGTTGTGTTCTTGGACTGTGTGTTGGTTTATGATAACAAGCCAATGACTTACCCTATTAGAGATATGCCTTTACAGTTCTGGTCACTATCCCCTGACATATTGAAGGAGGGAATGGGGGTAGTCACGGCATGAGCCCTGGGAGAAAGGTTTTGAAAACCTTATTTATGTTTCACCATTTGAAACACCTGGTCACTTAGAGAGAATTAAAATTATCAAATTTTATGATCAGAATAACACAAATAAATAGATTAATTTTTTATTATATTCTTTATCATTTTTAGAGTCATGAGGGCCATCTGATGCACGATTGATGGTCCCATTAAGGAAGTATCGAAAACTTCAATGGAAAAAAGAAAATATGTACATGGCTCGCTACAAAATGAATTTATGTTCTCTATAATGATCGGGGGTTGGTAACTATTGTTAACAGAAAAATCCACCAACCCAGAATGATTGTCCCATGATCAAGAAATGTCCATCAGAAAGGCATGTCACCTGTATTCAAGAAAGTAATTTTTTTACTCTCTTTGACCATCCATTTTGGGAAGTTATTCCACAATATACAAGTCCTATGAAACCATTTACATCAAGATGAATTTCCAAAACCTACATGTTGAACATGGGCTACTATTAGAGATGACTTTAGATAAAACACCATGAAGTCTTAAATTTTATTATATAATTTTTTTCTCACACCCAAGGTATTGTTTCTAGATATTTATCACTTATTTTTTATCATCACATTATACCATGAAATTTATTGTGGGTTTATAAAAAAATGGATTTTTTGGGGAGGGATGGTTCAATCGTTGTTGGTGAAGTGTTAGTAAAATCTATGTGCCATCCCACAACAAGACAGGTGACATATTAATTATTAACTGAGTTTCCACATAATGATGAACTCAATTTGAGAGGTCACACATCACAAATTAACCAGCCACCACCTATTGGAACAGATGTACAAAAATTTTAGATGCACAATTTTGAAGACCATACATCCAAACCATGAGCCCTTTCCATTTTTTAAAATTTGAAATTGTTAATTTTATCCCTCCCTAATTTTAACCACCAATAACGCCATATTTCACCTATTTGACTGCCCCAACTATATGCATACTTCACCTTTTATCCACCACAAAATTGGCTTTAGATCTATTATGTATTTTTCTTATATCATTATGTAATATTTAAATAATTTCCACATATCTTCCCCTTAATAATCATATCACAAATTTTCCATTGGTATCCTCTACTTAGTTGGATATAGAAACCTATTGTAGGTTTGATACATATTATTTCTCTTTGGAATTGATGTTGGTGGAGTGTTCATTCTTCAATTATATCTCATCCTTTTCCAGGTAGTTTTCAACTAATTAGTGCTGGTTTCGTGATGAAATGTGTGTATTTCTATGTTTTTCTAATATTTGGTGTTTTAAATATGCATTTCCCTATTCTTGAATGTGTTCTATCATTATTTTTGAGTTAAATGGATTATTTGACTGGTACTAGTTGGAATAGGTATTTGAAGAATTTTAATCCCCTATAATAATTCGTGGAAATGAAATGATTGGTGTGTTATGAGTTGGTTTATGGTAAAATAAAATTTGATATTGTTTTGAAGTTGATCAAAGAAAATGAGAACCTTGGTCACCTGGGAAGGTAGGGTTGGACTAGTAGTTTGCAGTGTTAGTTGTTTCTCAACCTATTCTCAGTATTATGATTACAAGGAAACAATGACTACACAAAATTACATGAATTACTACAACTGGACCATAGATTAATCCCCCATTCCTTGTGGATCATAAATGTGAAAATATTCTTGTATGTTTGATCACTGATATAGGAAGTTCCTATAATCCTGATAACCTGGCCACATAGTGGTAAAAAATTGTGATTATGATTTTTCAGCAATCATTTATATACTATTACATCATTAATTTCTTTTGAAAATATAATTAATGTTTTTAGTCAAAAATTATTTTAATTCCATTAAAACTAGAACTATTATTTTCATTATAATAGATACATATGGAATACATGGTGGGATCCATAAATCATGTGATATTACACCGTACATCAACCTAATGGGTATATATAGATAATGGTTTTCCTCGTACCTATAATGGAATGAAATTATATGGGATGGAAAATGGTTAATCACTATAGTGGAATCTTCTTTTGAATGGTTTTTATTGTTTTCACATGATGTGTGATAGACCTCATCCCAAGAGGTGGATTTTGGTTTTTTTAGTACCCATACTTTTATTTCAGTTTTGGTAATACATATAAATGTATCATGATAATTTTATATGCTTCTACCATACATATATTCTTGGGATATGGCTGAGGGGAGATATGTAATTTCTATAATTTATTGTAGTTATATATGTTGATGGAATTTTTTTAATATATGAAATCATTCATAACAGATTAGTTCGATTCATAAGAACTTCATTCCTATCAATCGAGGTTTGTAATTCGCTTTGGATGCCTCATTGTCATGACATATTATGCGATGCCATCCAACCTGATAGCCTAATCAACATGTATTAGCACATGCATAGAATACACAATTATTACATGATTTTACATTGATCTTTGGAATTCAAGGACTAAAATGAGAATTATTTTTCAGCTAATCAGTTTAAAACAACATCTATATAAAAAATATAAATAAATAATTTCAACCAAACCCAAAATAATAGATATAGAAATAACAAATATAAAAGACCCATTTTAAATTTATATCTAAAATAAAAATCAAAATAATGGGGAGTAGAACTAACAAAAACATTGAAATAATGTTAATTTAATGAAGGTCAAACCTTACCATGTCACAACTATCATCACCTTCAAAAATTGATGATTCTTTCAAGAGAACAAACACCCTAACCCCTAGAAGGACTATATATTTATTTCATTAGAAAAAATAAAGTGTACATACACCAATTGGGTATATTTAGACTGTGATAATACATTTCGTAGTTGATACTACCACATTATGAATTCATATCCACTATATTGTATATAAGCCTTTAAATTTTAAAGGATTTAAAAAAAATTATCTTGAAAAAATGTATTACATTTTGAAAATAATTTAATGATTCTACTGTAATTTATAATAGGTTAAAACATTGTATTCAAATCATGGGTTTCCATAAGGTTTCTCTTCTTTATGGATGTAGGAAAAATATATATGAGTGATTAAAAAATTAATAATCTATTATCAATCATAAAATGTTTGGGGGATGGACCGAATTTCAAGTAATAGTTATCCATTTCAAGCAATTATGATAGTGTTTTACCATAATCATATATGTGGGACTAGGTTATGGCCCTATCAGCTCTCCTCGCTAATAGTGTTATCCTTTATTCCAAGTAACACATTTTCCCTAGTGGATTTATTCCATTTCAATAGAACATAATATGCCCTTTTACTATAAAATACTATTCACAAGACAAATAGTAGATTTATAATGATTTTCATGTAGGATAAACCAATTAAAAAGACCCAAAAAATCACAGTACTATTGAAATTTCCCCTTTGAATGCCTAATATATTTTGTAACACATTTTGAAATAGAGGAAATTTATAACAACATGATACCACCTACCTATTTCTTTAATCCACAAATAATTATTGGAGAACCTAAATACAATGATAGAGGACCTACTGTAGAAGGAAGAAAACCCAACTAGTAACTAGAATGAATATTAAAAAAAATTAATTCCACCAAATCATAGTCCCCAAAACCATTTTAGAGAAGGATCCCCTTAGAAAAATGTATAATATAACATGAGTAGGATAGATAAGGAATATACATGTATATTCTATAATGATCAATGTCAAAACCATCAAATATTTTGATCTATGTGGGAGGTTGAGGAAATGTATAGTTAACATCAGTTATGGGATGTTGAGTAGGTAAAATGAGGGGTAAGTGGGGATTAAAACTAGGGCGGGGTAAATTAAAATTTTATATTCTTTTTAAAATGGGAATGGCACCTAATTTTACAATTTGTTTTCCATTCATTAAGAAACATTTTTTCCAACATGTGTATGACACATTTTTTGATATATATAGTACCTTGAACCTTATAACTAATTGTGTGGGTTGTCTAGTACCTCTGACAGGGAAACACGGTTTGATGGGTGTATTATGCAGTTTCAAATATTCTAGTGACAAAAAAGTTTATCATTTTATATCCCAAAATATACATATTTTATAGACTTCAACACAAAGAATCTATGGAAAAAATAAAGTCCAATAAGAAAAGAAATATACCTGGAAACACCATCATGGATGTGATACTTATTGATTAAAATTTTCAAATATTACCAATATACTTCTTTATAAATATTTATTACAATGTTTCATCTTCAATTAGAGGAGGTATATATCAATTTGATTATATCTCCTAACTATCTTCTATAAACATGAACATATTTTTTATCAATGTGTTTATTTTGTGAATACACTATATTCCTTCTATATAATGAATGTCGTTATTCTAGATTCCATGTAAGGATTGATTTTGGAAATTATTAACTTACTCATACAACCATTAACTAAATGGTTTTAATACCATATGCTAAAATTCATGTAATGAAGGTTATATATTAATAAATTTTTTGGATATCATTGGAAACAAATATTTTTCTATTAGTGAAACATCTTATGAATACTAATTGATTTTTTAATTTTTTCCATATATAATTCTATTTTTAATGTTCATAACACCTATTTTCATTCAATTAGTTATTTATGATATGTTCATCAATTTCTATTAGAAATCATATGGATGTTTGATAATGGTTTTTGTCTAATATGATCTTTTAATGTATTAGTCATGGTTGATAATTCATGATATGGAAATGCATTGACATAATGGGGTTTTTCAAAAATGATTAGGCATAATGAATTTCTTCATATGAATTTATACAATTATGATTCAACCACATCAGTAATTTTGTTTTCTTTTACTATTATGTTACGTTTCTTGTTTATTACTCATTTATATGATCTTCGAATATTATTTTATCTCATGGTTTTTTATTATTATTTTAATCCTTGAGTAAATTTTATTATTATTGTACCTCTCTTATATAAGACAATAGATCAATATGTTCTTCTGTTATGCCATTCCTTAGTATATGATTTTTTATTTGTGGTTGGTGGTTTATGACAATTTGGTGTATTCAAATTATAACTATATGCTTATATTATTCCAGTTAATTATCTTTTAATGTTATTTATATGATTATCCATACTAGGAATATGTTTTCACCCATTTCATATGTCTTCATTTTCATTGGATATGAAGATTATTATTATTGATGATTTCCCTATAATTGTTTCTTACATGGAGATTTTTTGGGAGATGTTGAACACTTTTTATAGATTAATATGTTTATCATACAATTGGAATGACACCATTAGAAAAATATACATGTTACTTATTGGGTAATTTTTTACTAAATATACAATACACACGACATAAAAGTTATGGGAAATTTATTTTAATGAAATATTCTCATTAAGGAATTAAATTATGATACGATCACAATTTTGAGATTTCATTCTTTGTATCAGATTAAGGATTAAGAAACATTAGTGTATATAATGTTTAGTACGGATATTACAAGTCATGTGATGTTGTAGTTTATAATAATGATAAATTTATATATATCAATTTATTTTGGTTGAGATAATATTTAATACTTTTGGGATTTCAGGAAGTTAAATAATATCAAAACAATAAGGGTATGTCTAATAGATAATTAAATAAATAGGTTAACATCATAAAATATAAAAAATATAGAGACATTATAGTACTTATAGTAATTAAATTTCTCTCTATAAACATATATGGGGTTGTTTTTTGGCATATATTCACCTGGAGGAATTCAAAAGACAATGTGCTAGTTGAGTGTCAACTCAATATCCACTCTAGTATACGATATGTAGACCTAAGGCTGCACACCTACCAACACACTCACAGGGGATATGAATTAGTATATTATATTCTAAAAAAAACGATTATGATATATTTATTATAAATTTTATTAAATGATATATAAAATTAGAATGAATGACTGTAACATTAATTATCATTTTAAAAAAATAAGTGTTATGGGAGGAATTATGTGTGATATATTATCCAAGATTGAAATGAATTTGTCATCAGGGAAGACATTTTAAGATTGAACTTTTACACTCATGTAATCATTTACATTGTATCAATTATTTGTTATCTTATTATTCTTTTTTTAATATTATTTTATCAAAATGACCATAAAAATGAATTTTGTTTAGGATGTATCTATAAACACTTAAGATAAAGATATAGAGGATAATTTATAATAAATAGTTTATAATATAAATAATTATATATATATATTATAGGGAAAATAATTTAGCAAATAATTTTTCCTTTGATTGAAATATTTTTATCTCTAATAATATATACAATGAGTCAAATTTATATTTAGGTTACCCTTTTGTATTGTTATTTTTGAGTGATAATTAAAAAAACAAGAATGAAAATTAATTATGTGGTAGGATAATGTGACACCCAATGTTCTTTTGTATTATATTTTTTAAATAAATAATATATTTATAATTCGAAGTGATTTTGTATTTTTACTAACATATTATAATAAATTGGGTAATAAATAATAAAATATTTGAATTGAGAAAACATTCCCTAAAACTAAAATAATAATAAAAACACATGTAACTTAACATTACATCCCATGGTTTATTACTCAATATAGATTATTAAATCCTATAAAATTATATAAATTATAAGGTACCAATAAATTTAAATTAATAAATTTATCGAGAAAATAAGATATATTAGAAAATATTAACCCTTATGGATCACTAGTAATCCATGAAAACCTATTATGAAGAAGACATACTTAGTGGAGAAAGATTATTGTGGGATCTAAGAGGAAAATATTATAAATTAAACATCTATCTTAATATGTGTGAATAAAATTATTGTATTTAGTATGGCTATATATTGCATTGAAATATTGTCTTTCTAATTATGGCCTTTGAAAATATGGTCATTTGATAAACATTTTTTCTATATTTATTCAAATGTACTCATTTGGTACCAGTATATTTAAAATATTATAGTTTATAAATAATAAAATATGAAATAAAAATATCATATTAAAATATTTAATATCAATATTTATTTACGTGTTGCGTATAAACATTATTATTATTATTAAATTTTGATACGATGAATTTTTGAAACAGAAATAATGAAATTAACATCATTGAATTAGGAGAATAATATTATAATAATATAAATAATTAATTTCAATGGTATTTGGTAAAGATTAATTAATTTAAAAGTATAATTTTTGAAAAAAATTTATTTATAGTGTTATATATATTATACTAATAGATTTAATTGAATAATTATATAATATTAGTATATATGATATAATATGATAACATTATTTAGGTTAGAAATTTATATGAAATAATACTAAAAAAACAATGTTTTTAAATGCCAATTTATCAATAAAACCAGTTTTTCCTAATATGTTTACTACTAATTAGTGAAATTTTTTTAATATCATATAATTGAAATTAAGAAAAAACTCATCCAGTTAAATTCCTTAATTTAAAATTAAACATAAGATGATTTTTTAGGTTTTTCATTTGTAGTTTATTATCAATTTAATTATAAAAAACATTTTTTATACAAATTAAAAACTTTATTAGATTATAATTATATATAAAATCTATTAAAATTGATAAAAAGATTTAATTTAAAAATTAATATTTAATATGTTAATTTTTATATTTTCAATCGTATTATGATCATAAAAACCCAATGTTAAATTTTTATAACATAAGTGACATATTATTTAAAATTATAAAAATGTTTTATCCTTTTATTTTAATTGAACAATATTATTATAAACGTATGTTATGAATTTTTTTTAAAACACACAAAGCTTGTGTTCTTTCTATAATCTACAAATTTATATCTTAAAAGTATAAATAATTATTATAATTTATTCATAAATTTTAGTCTTTAAAATTGGATTAAAAAAAACTATTTTTAATTGTCATGTTTTTTAATTATGAAATTAAAATGTCAATGTATTTAAATTTTTATAGACTAAATTATTTTAAAATATTAAATAATAATATTTATATTATTAAATTATTTTCTTTAATAATAAATGAGGCTTTGGCCCCAACCTTTTAAAACAATATTTAAATTATTTAATAATTTTTAATATTATTTCTTTTATTATAAATAATTATTGTGATTAAAAATGTTAGTTACCATGGGTAAAATGGGAAATAATATAATAACTAGTTTTAAAAAAAAAATATAAATCGGTCCATTATGTGTTTTTATGATAGTTTGCACATAAAACCCCTACTAAATTATTATTAACAATTGTAGTTTTTTACACTTCAATAATGACATATAGTTTTAAAAGCATAATTAGTACAATAAAAATCAACCTTACCATAACTTATGAAAGGGGATCATTTGATCAACTTTATGAAACACTGATACCTTATAATTTTATTAAAAAACTATATATTTATCCTAAAAGAGTCCTATATCAATTTTATAATCCCCCTATCTAAATTATTTATCCAACAGAATCTATTACCAAGGATATTTCTAATAGAAATATGATGTTCTCAACCAGATTATTTTATACTCCATAGTATTTAAATCATTTTCCTCAATTAATTTTTATAAATTGCCTAATATAATGGAATAATTATTTTCTACATAGTGGAATTTTTTTATTTTAATTTATAAATAAAATACATATTTCTTTAATTTCCGAAGGACAAACAGAACAACATTGATCTTGCAGACTACCTCCTCTAAAAGGTATTGTCATCCATTTATCATCACATTATTCCAAGGCTGGGAACTATGATGAATTTTATGAATTAATAAGTCCAAATTATAACAAAAGTATAACTATGGAAATGTAATTTATCATATACCTTCATTTCATCTTTTTTTGAGAAATGGAATCGTTAATATTGCATATATGTGGATTATTGTCTCCCGAAATTATTAATCTCAATTTTCATAAGAAACCTATGTTATCATTTTCATTAATGATTATATTGAATAAATATTATATTTATTCCATTATTAATCTTATTGAAATTTTAAATTAATAATATATAATAAAATTTTCTTTTCTGTAATGTCATTATTACACGATATCTTCTAGGATGGTTTTGACTATGTGAATGATGTTATAATGTTTAAACCACTTATATTTATGAAATATTATGTAATGTTAATGAGATTTATTAAGAATTTTCTATTTTTTATTTATTTATATGAAATGGGGTAATTATTTTTTATAATATTTTTTAATACCCCACAATTCATTTCTCAAACACGTTGAAATGAGGTCATAATGATTTCCTTTTACATAAATAATTTAATGTTATTAACCTAGTAAAATAAGGATTATGTAATTATTAAAATAAAAGTATTAATATATATGTTTGAATCTAGTAGTTTATAACATTTAACCAATAATTGATAATTTACACTATCACTATGAGTTTCTCTAATACCAATAATCATAAAATTTCAATATCTGATGATGAAATGAAATAACAACTAAATAAAATATCTCTTATAGTTGATTATAAATTTTGTGTAAAAATGTAATATTTTTGAATAATTCTATTAAATATTTTAAAAATACAGTAAGAGGAGAATATGTAATGTTAAAATTTGAATCATTTAAAGGTAGGGGTTCTTTGTCTCAAATGTTCGCCCATAAAAAATATTTTATATTATGATATGTGATATATTTTATCTATGTATTATTGTTGGATAGTTCTATTAAATAAATTAGTAATATAGAATGTGTAGGTTAGATCATATTTGACTATAAATCGTTTAACGTTAGGGGTTCCCTATCTCCAATTATTTCCCATGAAAAAAATTATTTAATGAAATATGATATATTATATATGATTAAATACCTTTTATTCATATACCATTATGTTATATTTCAATATCCCACTTAAATTTTTTATTATTACTATATTACTCAAACATTAAGGGTTTCATTGTAAATATTATCATCAAATAAATATATGTCTTTAATGATAATGAATTTAGATAATCCCTATTCGTTCTTAAACCCATTATCGTTTATTTTATTATCCTTTTGGTATAAAATTCGACCTTAAAATTTCATATCCCTTTTAAATATATTTTATATGAATTTATTCTTATATGTGAAACAAACTATGTCTCTGAGTTTTATTTAGAGAGTACCCTTTTCCACATCTATATTCATTAGATTTTTTTGTCTATAACCTTATCAATGCCCTAATAATTGATTAATTTCATTTTCTAATAATATGAATTCTAAAAAATTAAAATGATTTTTAACTATTTCTTAATGGTCTTTTTTTTGAAAGAATGAATTTTTCATTATCAGTATAAAAAAACTATAAAACATTTTTAATTTTTCTATTTAACGACTTATCATTAAAAAAATAGTTTTTAATATAAATTTAATCAATTATGTTTTATAAAATATTTTTTTAAATTAACTAAATATGTCTAAAAGTTTATATATGTTCATATTTACAAAGTGAAAATTATAATTCTCTTAAAAATCGTTTTATAACTACATCATTATATTTTGATATATTTTATGCCGAATAAAGGATATTATTCCTATTTTGTTATATTATTTATTCATATTGGTTTCTTACGAATTTTCTTCCCTATTATATGAGATATCTATGACATCCTTTTTTATCCTAATAATCCACATTTAATAGTAGTAACAATATTTTTAATGTATTTCGATTAATAATATTTTTTCCTTACATTGATTTAGGGGTCTTCAAAAATATTTCGTACATTGATTGATTGGAAAAATTATTGACTTATATGTTTACCATTTATATAAATGGTGCATACACCATAGGATTTATAATCATGATATAAGGATGTTTATCAAGATTGTTACTAAATCTATTTTTATTCTAATTTACTTTTGATATTTATATTGTGTTATAATTAATAATGTAAATATAAATAGTTTTCTTATGTTATTCAATTTTAAGTGGATATGATAACCATATTATTATCATGGTTTAATTATGATATTATGAATGATTTAATTCATGTGGAACTCATATATATTAATGTTGAGGGGTGGATTCAAATATCACATTTCAATAAATTAAATAATGTTGATATCTCATGAGATATTAAGGCGTGTATATAATGGTAATGTTCATAATGGTTGGTTAATAATATGTTTCATTACAATTTAAGGCAATGCCATAATGGTTTTTCTAATAAAGGCATGGTAATATTTAATTTCCTCCCAATATTTCATTATTATGATTATCCCACTACACTATGTTCCATTTTCCATCATGATATTTTACATAAAATTTCTAAATCACCATTCTTTGATAATTTATACGTATATTCTTGAATGATTTTAGAGTACTATTTTACATATCTAAGTGCAATGATATTTTTATTGTTACAGTTTAATATTGTGGAATTTTATGATATGTTCTTAAATATTTCCAATCCTTGTAACATCATTTATGATAATTTTTTTTGCATATAAATTTCATTGTAATAAATATTATACTCATACGTTCTTCTGGTAATCAATTATGATTTTTTATTTTTATCACATTTTATTCCACTTAATACGCATCAGATCTCACCTAGTTCATTTATTTCCATTTTCTATTGTTTTTAACAAAATAAATACATATTATACATCTAAATTTGTATCTTATATGGAGGATAGGTGTGAGATTATAAATAAATATTATGGAATAATAATATTTACATATAGAGGAATAATGTTCATTAGTTGGACAATACATGGTTTTTGTTTGGAATTTTTTTTACATAGATATCTAATCCTAAAAATAATGATAATTTGATTGTATTGTAATGAAATAATTTCTTTAAGTAAATATAATAACAAGATATTCATGTCCTTGAGATTTCATATTTTCAGATGACTCTAGTGTAGTCATTCAATTTTTTATTGTGTTTTATTTTATATGTTTATAATGAACCATGCATGAGGGTCTTTTCCTGCACATGGCATTTCTTCTTTGGAAGATATGAAGTGCAGGGATGACCATTGTGAACCAGAGAATTATTGTAGAATATTATTTATCATGAAGAATCATGAACACTATAAACCCATGTCATAGGGTTATTTCAAATTTTTAGCAAAAAATAAAATATATTTCATAGGATTCAAGGATTTAGTAATCTTGGAAAAAAAGATTCATGAATACAATACATAATTAAAAATGTATTTTCTTGGAAAAATTGAAATAACCATAATATCCCTTCTATAATATCCTGTTAATATATACATATTTCTTTATTGGGTTTATTGTTGAATGAAAAACAAATATTTGTGAGATCACAAGATCTTTATGAAGTAACTTATAAGGGAAGCACTAATAGAATATACATATAATAACAGATGTGTATTTAATAAATAAATAATCACATGTAACTGAGGGAAAACTATATCAATCACAATAATTGTAACATGGATAATAATAATCCATGATCTCATATTGATGGAATTCATTATATTGATCATGAAAACATGTTTTCAAATCCTTCTAAAAATATACCATATCAATTAAGGTTTTATAAACCAAAACTAAAACTATTTGTCCTCATGTGGATATTCAATTCATCATGAGAGGATGTAATTCCATGCCATAATAGACACAGAATTTTGACAGATTCATTCACCATAACATTCATTAATTATTTTCCAACAATTCAAATAATCATCAAATAGACTAAAAATCAATATTTATAATTATAATATCATAACTAGAATACCTCCCAAATCAATAAAATAATTTAGATGTCTAGGATAACATCCCTTAATCATAAATTATATTTTTGGGTATCTTTATTGAATAATTAAGTGAACTTATTTAACAATTATAGTGGTAAGGTTAAATTAACTCTGGTGGTTTATTCATGGATGATTTTAATTAGGTTCAAAATTATTCATTAGTTTGAGAAAAAGATAATAGTTGAATAAATCCTTATCTTTTTTCTAAAATAGTGTGGGAATATTCGAAAGAATATACCTATAGAGTGTTTATCCATGTGTATAGTCTTAGGCCAACACATTGTGTATTATAATAATGATTTATCTAATTATAAAATAATATATTTTAGTTATATTAAAAATATATAAATAAATTATATATCTATATCAATTTTTTAATATCAAGGCAGATAAAAAAAATTCATGGAAACTACATGCACAATTACTTTTCCAAAACATAAGAAGGGTTTTCTATAATGGATAATACAGAGTTTTAAAATGGTTTTAGTATGTGTTGATTAAAAAGAAAATTAGGTAGTGCTAATGATGTATACTTGTAAATACATTAGATTTCATGATAAATAAGGTAAATTTATTCCATGGTAATGTTTTCACCACAAAAATTAAATCCAGTTATTAATATAACACTTCTAACAATGAATGAATATTGATACAGAAAACCCCTACTTACACCAACATAGATATTAGATCAAAACCACTTTAAATACAAGGATTAAAATGGAACGTCAAATAAAATTAATAAATTAATTTCAATGTATAATATATAAAATAGAGTTTAAATAATAGATCTAATGATAAATATGATTATAATCCCAAACATTCCATAAATGTTAGGAATTTTAGACGCAATCCCATACATAACACCATGATGTCCACAAATTTATAATAACCTCTTGAATAAAAAAGATACTAATAAAAATAAAATAATACATTATCGTACTAATATCAATTTCTTTTTAATCACATCAAATATAGTCATTAAATATTTGAATCCAACCTATATTAAACATATAGTGCTTATGATTTTATTCCATTTTACTAGTTGCAATATAGAAGTGGTTGTACTCATTTATCTTCTAAATATCATAATAACATTTAAAATAATGATATTTTTGGGATTTATTACGTATAATTATTAAGTTATAACTTCCATTGATGGTTGTTTTATTATTTATCCATGATAATGAAATCGATATCAAATAATGATTTGATGGGATTTATTAATCATTGGGTGTTTTGTGTTTTCCAATATTATATATTGACATTAAATGTCTATAATATAAAACTCTTACAAATTTTTGTTATATTAATTCAATACTTTAGGTCCTGTATTCATACCTGAATAAAATTCATATAAATTTTCTACTTTTTTTTACCCAACCTATAAATGAAGATACATTGATTCAATAAATCATTCATAGGTGATTTTGATGTAATATCATTTTTAGAGAAGAATAATGATATCATTTAGTGTTTATTAGTGTCTATATTAGAATAAAAAATTATATTGAATATAAATAAGATTTTATGAAAGTATTAAATAACATTACAAAATGAAAATATCTCTCACAAGATTTAAAAGACTGAATTAACCATGAGTGTTTTTTCTTTATATCAAAATTTGGATCTAATTTTTTTAAAACCAATAAAATATTTATTTTATTAACATCATTGATTTTCATAAAATCCATTATACTAACTATCAATTATGGGTGGTTATGAAATATTAATTTCCTTACATGGGGTTGAGGTTGTACACACATACACAGAACCATCTATTTTGTTTTTCATAGTTGATGGGGTTGATGAATAAAAATTAATAACAAAATTAATATTTTAATATTAAAATATATAAATGAGATATATATAATTATAATAGTGCATATGTAATATATTTTAATGATAAACAATAAAAATAAAACACATGTAGCTGATAATACTCACCTCAAAGACATTTATATTTCCTTGTAATTCTCCATCGAAATAAATGCTTTATGTTACATAATTGTGACCAAAACCATTAAAAGGTGTTATAGGGTTGTAGGATAATAATAGTTTCATATTATGAGTGATAAATTATATGTGATGGTGTGTAATGGAGTAGTGGGTATGTTAATATTTTATATGTAAGGTGGAGAGTCATTTTGGAGTTACCCATATATTTTCAATAATGTAAAGACACTACTCATTATTTTATGGTAAAAAATGGAAAAAATAAGGGAAAAGTGATTTTTGATCTAAATAAGACCTCAAATACTTTTTTTCAGACAAAACTAATTGTTTTAGATATTTTCCTTTCATCTTTTTCACTTTTTCGTTAATTTTTATTTTCCCATGGTAATTAAATTTTATATTTGTTATATAATTTGAATGAAACTAATTAATACATCACATTTTAGTTAATTATTAAATTTTAATTTTAATTTTTTATCAAACGTTTTAAAATTTTATTTCTAATCTTGAGAAATATTAACATTAGAATAAACAAACATCATTTCATAAAAATTATTTTTAGAAAATAAATGATCTCACATTAAATTTAAATATATGATAACATTATCATGGAAACTAATTTGATGTAAATTACAATATTATTTATAAAATAAGTAAAATTTATGATTCATTGAATGAATATAAATTTTTATTTCTCTAATTAATGTACATGAATCATATAAAATACTAAAAAAATATTTTTTAATTTTTCATTTTATTTAAGTTTAGATATTTTGGGTATTTGACTTATATGTTAATGGAATTAAACATTACTCCTTAAATGTTTTTTATTACTCAAAAGGTATTTATTTTATAAATTTAATTTTATGTTATATAAATTTGACATGCATCATGATTTAGAACAATTGTATTTGGACTATTCACTTAAAAATCAATCTGTTTATAAAAAAATCCAAAAAACATCATTATATGACAATAACAATATGAAAAATTAATAAGTGAAAATTATTTTATAAATAACAGATTAAGAGGTTTTAAAATTTAATTTGAAATTTTATCTTGATTAATTTTCACATTGAATGATAATTTAGGGTAAGGATTTTACCTTCTCTAGTACTGAGTATTATAATATATTCTCAACCCCTTAAATAAATTAATCCTAAAAATTTTTGTTTATACCATGTATTTAAAATATTTGGTTGTTTCTAACACATTGATTTATTAGGATTCCAAGATTAATCTTTTATTTTTTTATTGATGAATTTTACATCCACATGTATAATTTTTTTATATTGAAATAATTCTTTAAGGATGTACAAATAAAGATACACTCCTTTTGATAAGACATGTTAGTATCCATCTATATTCCCTTAATATGTAAATGCATGATTTAGATATAAGTGGTATTTCAGAATTAATAATAAATTTATGATGTCATGTTATTTACAAATATTTAGTGTCATTTCCAATTAGTATCCCACATCTCCAATTTGTTGAAGAATTTTAAAATTCCTCATGTACCTAGGTATTTAATTCCAATTATTATAAACACTTAAATTTACATTCCATCAATAATCATTTAAAATTGAATGACCCTAAATTTGTAATTAAATTTATTCCCTTAAATTATCATTATTTCTCAATTTTAAAACATATGATGCTTTAATATAATCCTAAATATTCTTTATATTATTAATCATTGCCTACACAAAATTAGGGATAATATGATTTTTTTTCTACGAATTTTTCCCAATATGGTAGAGTGTGTAACATAATAATTTTCAATTTTATATATAGTGAACTCTTTATAGTCAAATAGATTCTACTATTATATGAATTCAAACACCCCAAACTTCCACGGTACATTTCCCTTTGAATAATGCAATAACATGCATTATACGTAACTTCGAGATTCTATCACCGCATGACAAATCAAACTAGCCATTATGAATAGTAATACCCACATTTTAGAAATTTTTAATTATTATTTTTAAAAATGGATTAAATTTTGAAATTTGAATAATTAAATTCGCTTAGGTTGAATATTTGGTATTTTTCTGAAAACATTATATTTTTGAAGAATATGGAAAAACTCTACGTTATTGGATAAAATAGAATTTTTTATTTAAATAATTATTTATTTTATTTTATTTTATTTTATGTAAAAATAGATGAATAATACCTATATATGTTCAATGTAATTCATTGGATTCATTTTCTAATAAGTTCAGATATATAGACATTTTATTGAAATTTTTACTGTTTTTTACCCACCTTTTAGAACATTTGAAAATTTTCATTAATTTGTTTCACCACTTCTATGAGTTTTATTTCAAAAATATGAGAAGCATAGTTTATATCAACAAATAAAATGTGGTTCAACAAGTTGGAAATTATTTTTGGTGAATAGTATCTTTTGACATTTATTTACCATGATTAAATGTAAATAGGCTAAGTAAGAGTATTAATGATACTATAATTATCCTAAAACATGTCTTAATTCTATTGGATCAGTGTAATTCTAACAAAAACAACCTTATGAATAAAATGAGACCCCTTTTTGTTCACATGGATTAGATTTGGACATGTAATAATTTTTTTTAAGAAGAGTTAAAAGAGTTTATTTCAAAGTTTAATAACTAAAACATTTCAAATATAAGGTTAAACACAATATAAATTTGACTATATATATTCATTAGAAATATATAGAGATTTCACAAATAATAGTATTTTATTTTTAATTTTTATACATTATATAATATAATTTATTTATCCCACAATGATGATGCAGTAATTACATTATTAAGGAATTATTTTAATAATTGATATTAAAAATATAAAAATAAATGTAATTGGGGACTTTAGATAAATTCCACTAATTTTATAAGTTTATATTACATGTTAGGGTTGATTAAATTATTTTTTTCGATGTAATCATGCATTTATAATTTCCACAAAAACCAAATAATAAATAGTATCAAAATTGACATTATTGAGTTTTTAAAACAATCACTATATTATTAATTTATATAATATTCTTAAAGATATAAGGATATACCAAAGGTCTTATATAAGGTTATATATATTAATAATTAACCACTTGGGGTTCTCATATAAGTTTATATAATTTTTATTATCCATATAATATTAAAATACAACGAGGGATAGTAAATGTCAAACTATTTAACTTAGAGTTAAATCGAAAAGATAAGTTTAATAAACTGACCAAACATGTCTAAAACCAATTCTTTGAGAGGTTTTCGACCCATACCAATCTTATACTCGAAATAAATTATTTTGGATCCCTTAGAAATCGAATATTATTTTATAATAAAATAATATTTCAAGCATTTCCAAAAGTGACCCTCACCGCTCTTATAAAAAGGTACTTCCCCTTGTCTAATTTTCACACCTCCAAGGCCATTTCGCTCAGCCAAAACCCGAGCATATATCCTCCCAAATTTTCCACCTTCATCCTAGATTCCTTCTTTTGGTCAAAAATCCAAACTATCATATCAAAAGGAAGAACCCTGAGAAGAGATAGATATTTCATCACCGATTTCATGTTCGTTTCTTCTTCCCCTTATTCTTTAATTGTTGTTTCCATCGTAAAAAATAATTAGAGTATATTTAATATACTATGATGTTTTTATAATAATGGTACCACCATATTCATTATTCTATCGATCATATGAATGAAAAAGTCACCATATTTTAGTACATATGGCTTACCATCTCCACGTCGTGGTGTAGTTTGTTATTCAGACACATCATTAAATGGATGGGTATAATAATGAGTATAACTGATGTAAATAATAAATATAAAATTCTAATTATTCTTTATATATGATATACAATCAAATTACAAACTATTTCACTGTCAATATAATGATATTGTCTCTCGTTCGTACGTATGGATTACTGTCTCCACGAACGCAATGAGATTCATTCCCCATCATAATAATTGAAGAAGAATTTTCAATTTATGAATAAATATGATATTTATGAACATTATATAATTTTGAATATGAATAAAATTCATCCAATCAATAACAATCATGGCTATAGTAACCAATCATTAAAAGGAAAATGAATCAGTTAACACCCAAAATGATGATACTACTGAAATATTATTAACAAATCAATAATAGAGGATCATATATGATATCATATTTATGTATAAAGTTATTTTATTATTTAATAACAATGATTTAACTATTATTCATGATTTTAACACACCATCAGCTAAGGAAACTTACAAGGTAAGGGTTAATTTCATAATCTCATTATTATCAGAGATTATTTTTACGTAATTATCTACTAGGACCACATTATCATGCACATCTGTGTTTTTGTAAAAATTTATTTTAAAACATTTTTACTATTTACTATAAAATTGGTTAAAGTAATTTATTCCCTTATTTGACCTTATATGTTTTTAAAGGAATCCATCTGTTGTTTTCTAAAAAAGGTACATTATGACCTTTTTGACAAAAACAAGGTAAGAATTTTTTTTAACAAATATGGCGACTCCAGCTATTTTCCACCATTATAACATTGTCGAAGTTTCCCTTACAAGGTTATATGAATATTTTCAAAATAACAGTTTTCTTTTATAATTAAATGACTTCTAAATTATTTCAAAATAGTAAGAGACATTTCTCTCCAATAGTTTTGATTTTATCTATGTCAAAATTATTTGGTGGATTTTAAAACTGTTTGAAGATGACTTATTTATGATAGATATATTCCATATGGTATTCAAGGATGTGTGATATATTTGACTGTGGATGTGTTATTTTTATAACATCCATGGATTATGTATAAACAATTGGCATTTATTATGCAAATTTTATTACGAATGTTAATGTTATGTTTACACTTTTTCATATGAGGAAAGCATTAGACTTCGTAAGTGATTGGTGGAGCCCACTATATAAACTCGATAAATCGGTGGGTCTCATGAGACAAACTACTATCTTGGTATAAGGCCTTCAAAAAATCTTATTTGTATTCTTTGCATAAGTCCTGACTATGTGGTTTTTATGTTTTTCATTATGCATTCCATCATTATGAATGTGGCTATTGATATTTCATATGATTATTCGACCAGTAGAATATCCTTGTTAATATGTAGATAGAAATATTTTATTTTAACCTATTCATATTATGCTGATGTTTAAATTTTAAAGGATTTAGTCATAGTCTTATACATTTCCTTAAATGTTTATGCTTATTTATGAATGTTTCCACTATATTATTATCCTTATAGAGCATCTGAGCCCACCCCTTTATATGTTCTCTTTTTCCCAGGATGTGAAAATGTATTTTATTATTAACCTGCTTTGATAGGATAATGATATAAGTGTTTTCAGTGGGGGAAAAAGTTTAGATTTTTTTATTTCATTATGTAATTTAAAACCTAAGTATGTATCTATTACATCCAAGGATACTAAAATAATCGGTCATTCGGGACATGATTCTTGTTATAATTGAAATGTTATTTAATAATGCACCGACTCTGGGTAACTTTGGATGTGGAATTATAGTTACTATCAGAGGATTTTTTTTACAAATCATGGAAGCCATATTTAGAAAAACTATGATTAATGAGATTTAACTTAAGACAGTCTTTGACGATTAGAATAAAAGAACTTCCTTGAATTTTGGCACTATAGGTATTTTCTGAGCTTTCCAAGAATACATCCATTTGTAGATATGAGAATGAAGGGGGGACTCTGGCACAGATGTACCTAGAGGTAAATCCCAAAAAAGCCCCATTTTAGAAAGACTCGAATAAGAACTAGTGCATGACAATGAGCCTTGCTGCACTACTAGTTACGACACACGCAAGGGATATGCATATGATAATACTAATTTTCATTATAATCCATTATGAATT
The DNA here is from genome assembly GCA_963277665.1 of Viscum album. Lineage (NCBI taxonomy): Eukaryota > Viridiplantae > Streptophyta > Magnoliopsida > Santalales > Viscaceae > Viscum > Viscum album. The sequence continues at coordinate 621,608,108 of OY728160.1, forward strand.
GTTAATGAGTATATTCATCCTCCAAGAAAACATTTTTATGATTAAATATTATGTCCATAAACTGTTCAATTTATTTTAACTGATTTACAAATTTTGAATTATGTATTGCTATTCATAAACTAATCTACTGTATGAAATTGTTTAGAAATTGCACCTAGTGAAAGGAATGGAAACTGTATCAATGAACCTAATCCATGTTGGGTTTCCCATCATACTAATGATAAATATAGAGGATCTGGTGATGCAAATGGTATGATAATCTTATCACCATAATGGGACTACTCACTAAGGTGATGAATAATATCCTTACCCGTATGGAGCTCCCTGATCCAAAATGCAGAGGATCAATGATATACTTCATCATTAGGAAATAACAACCAACATTGAATGGGAGTATATATCCCTTAGTAGCTGAGCAATGAATAAATTCATTAGAGAAAATATTTCATGCTTTCTTGATTAATGAAAGGTAAATAGTTTTCATGGTAGTTTATCGCCTCACGAGAGATGCAGGTCAATGGTGGTCATTAATCCAGAACACAAATGAATATGAAGAAGTATCGAACATGGAATTTATGGAGTTTAATGATATTTTATGGAAAAAATACTTTTCTCGTGACAATCGAGCGGTTATGGACAGAAAATTTCTGAGTCTGAGGAAAAAAGAGGATGAGAATGTCGCAAAGCATGAGGATAACATTGTAAGGTTAGCAAGGCATGTAAAAGATTATATATGAAACCCATGGAGTAATATTGATCGATTATTTCATGTGTTAAAACCATTTATCTATAGTGAATTAGTCTTGTTATCCTTCTCATCATAAAAAAATATTGTCTCTTGCGATATGAATACATAAAATGAATTCTTTATGTATTATAACATTTAGTCAAAGAAAGAGAAAAATGATCTGTAGGACACTCTGGAAATGGAAATAAGAGAAAGAAGGGAAAAGTTGACTAACCATCATGTGATAAATGATGAAGGAAAAACTTTGGTACTTTCCTGAAGGTAATGTGAGTCTCTTACATGTGTGGTGAAAAGTCCACCAGACTTGTGATTGTAAAGGGAAGAAAGAGGTTGTCAATATTGAAGGCTATAATTGTAGAAAAAATGGGAATGATGCAAATGAATGTCCTAAGCACCAAGGGAATGTTCCTAAAAAAGCCCAAATTTGAATGAAAAAACTTATGTGGTCAATGCTGCAAAGGTTGATGCTACGAAATACATGGTGGGAGGTAATTTAATGGCTTCCTCATGTTTAGAAAATGCATTATATATTTCTGGAACATCGCAATTTTTCATATCATCCAAGTTTTCTATGAAAATTGGATATTTCTAATTTCACTTAACAAGGGAGTTGTCAGTGAATACACAAACGTGTAGTGTCATGACAACAATTTTATGTTAATCAGTTCCCATTAGGAAATATAAATGTTTTTTATCTACTAGTCTCATTGTCATGCCTATGATTGAATTTGATAATCCTCAGAATGGATAGGCTTTCGAACTATGATGTGAACATTTATAGTAAGATGGATTAGTTTACAATTTTTTAGGATGATAAAGCGTACCTTATCTTTAGAGCAGAAATGTCACCACCTTATTTTTATTAGGATCCACCCCTAGTAGCTCTAATAAATTCCATTATTGGGGAGGAAGAGAATCAAATAACTATGGGTGTGGAAAGGAATATTCGTATAGATGACATACCTATTGTACAAGAATTTGTTGACATGTCTCTTGAGAATTTACCGGAACATCCTCCAGAATGAGAAATTCAGTTTTCCATTGATTTAATTATTGGTTCAAGGACCATATTGGAGAACCCTTATATAATAGACACTATCGAATTGGTGTAACTAATGAATCAACTAGAGTAATTTAGTAACAAGGTATTTATTCTCATTAGGGATTCTATATGGGGAGCCCTTGTACTTTTTATTAATATGAAAATGGATCTTTGAGGATGTGCATTTACTATAGGGAGATCAATGCTATAACAATAACGAAAAAGTATCCCCTACCTCGCATTGGTGATTTATTTGACTCAATTCATAGAGCTCAATATTTTTTAATGATTGAACATCGATCTGCATATAATTAGGTGTGTGTGAAGAAAGAAGAAATTCATAAAACGACATTTCAAACCAGATATGGGGATTACGAGTTTTCAGTAATGTCTTTTGGATTGACTAATACACCCTCTCTATTCATGAATCTAATGAATAGAGTTTTCAAGGAATATATTGATGAATTATTAGTTATGTTTATTCATGATATCTTGGTATAAACCAAAATCTACGAAGATCATGAAAATCACTTGCATAGTATTCTAATGTCTCTTAGAAGAAATGAATTATGTGGGATGTTTAGCAAGTGTAAATTCTGGAATCAGGATATTTCTTTTTTTGGACATATTTTCTCTAAGGATGGAATCATTGTTGATCCTTCAAAGACCATGGAAATAAAAGAATGGAAGACACCGATGGTTATAACTGAGGTAATCAATTTTATTGGGTTTTCAGGTAATTATCAATATTTCATGCAGAATTTTTCCCAGTTGGATAACCCATTAACCAAGAACACACATAAAGGTGTTAAATTTGGTTAGAAAAAAGAGTATGAAGAATAATTTCATGAACCCAAGAGAAGATTAGTCAACGCTCCAATCATGACTCTACCATCAGGGAAAGATGGGTTTGTTATTTATAGTGATGCTTCAAAGAGAGGACTCGGTTGTGTCCTTATGCATAATGATAAAATTATTGCGTATAAATCAAGATATGTAAAAAATAATGAGAAAAACTATATTATTCATGATCTTGAGTTTTTAGCTGTAATCTTTGCTCTAATAATATGGAGACATTATATCTATGTTCAAAAATGTGAGATTTATATTGATCACAAGAGTTTTAAGTATATTTCTTACAAAAAGAACTCAACATGAGGCAATAGAGATGCCTTGAAATACTCAAGGATTATGATTTCACTATACACTACCACCTGGGAATGCAAAGAAGATGGAATATGCTTTTAATAGAAAGGATCATGGTGTTTTGAAAAAGATTAGAGTTGAAAGGGATCCAATTTTCATGGATCTAGTAAAGATGTATATGGGAATAACCACGGAAGGGGAAACATCAATACTTTTTAAAATAGTTGCCAAACCATATTTATTAGAAAGGATAATGAGTTTTCAGACTGATGATGAGGAGTTTCAAAATAATATTAAAGCTGTGAATGATGGGAGATTGAGTGTGTTCATATATGTAAATGGAATTATGAAATTTGGGAAGAGAATTTGTGTTCCCAATATAACATATCTAAAAATCCAATTGTTGGATTATTCTCATATCTCTAATTTCTATATACATGTTAGGAGCACCAAGATGTATAGGGAATTGAAGGAACATTTGTTGCGGGATAACATGAAGAACGAGATTGTAGATTTTGTGTCAAGATGTGTGGTTTTTCAACAAGTGAAAGCTGGAAACCAACATCCTGGAGGAGTCATTCAAAATCTTCCCTTACCTGAGTAGAAATGGGATAATATTATGATTGATGTTCTCATGGGGATACCAAATACTCCTAAAATAAATGATGTAATATGAGTCATTGTTGATCATCATAACATGTGAGCACATTTTCTTACTATAAGAGAAGTATTACCACTTGAACATATGTCATGACTATATATTAATGATGTTGAAAGACATAATGGAGTACACCTATCTGTTGTTTCTGATTGGGATCCCCATTTGACATCAAGATTCTAGAAAAGTATTCAAAAGGGCCTGAATACTGAATATTGTTTGAGAACTCCATACGACCCTCAAAACGAGAGACAATCAGAAAGGACTATTCAGACCATAGAAGACATGCTGATATCTTGAACACATGACATTCAATGTATGTGGGATCAATAATTACCTCTGGTAAAATTTTACAATAATAATAGAATTCATTCAATTATTTAGATGGAACTATATGAAGAATTTTACATAAAGAGATGTTGCACACCAACTTGTTGGGATGATGTTGGTGAAAGATAACTCATCGGTCCAAAACATGTTGAGGAAATAATAGAAAATGTTATGATTATCAAAACCCACATCAAAGAAGCCAAAATTAAGAAAATGAGTTACGCTTATAACTGAAGCTAGGAATTAAAATATCAAGTAGGAGACCATGTTTTATTGAAGTTATCTCCATGGAAGGTTGTTATACGGTTCCATAAGAATGGTAAATTGAGTCATACGTACATCGGAACTTTTGAAATTCTAAAACGAATTGGAGTTGTATTTTTTAATTTGAAAATGCCCCCAAGTATCTCCAATGTTCATGATGTGTTCCACTTATCATTGCTGAGAAAATGCATGCCTGGCCCAACACATGAACTCACCTATAAGGAAATTGAATTGGATCCTGATCTATCTTATTGGGAAGATCCTGTCAAAATTCTAAGTAACAGAGAAGAAGTGATGATAAATCGGACGACTCGTCAAGAAAAAGTTCTATGAAGAAATCATAAGATGGAAGGGGCAACATGGGAACCCGAGGCACATATGATTAAGAACCACCTGGTTTTTTTATGCGGTAATATTCTAGATATTTTTATGATGAAATTATTTTTTGGGGTGGATAATGTAACACCCCAAGCTTCTACGGTATGCTTCCTATTGAATAATACAATATCTTTCATTGTACGCAACTTCTAGATTCTAACATATTGCGACAAATCTAACTAGGCACTATGAATAGTAATACCCAATTTTTTAAATTTTTTAAATTTTATTTTTCATAATGGACTTCATTTATGAATTTGGAATAACAAAATTAGCTCAATGTGACTTTTTGGTATTTTTCTAAAAACATTAAATTTTTGATGAATAGTGAAAAACACTACGTCACTGGATAAAACCGAATTTTTTATCTAACTAATTATTTATTTTATTTAAATTTGTTTTAGGTAAAAATTGATACATAATACCTATATATATTCACTGTAATTCATTTGAGTCATTTTATAATAAGTTTAAATATAGAAAACTTTTATTGGACTTTTTACCATCTTATTGCAACATCTTCGTAGCATTTGAAAATTTGTATAAAACATAATTTTATAGCTCTGGTGATTTTAATTTCAAAAATACGAGAATAAAAATTGATATCGGTATGTAATATGGGGTTTAATAAGATGAAAATAATTTTGGGTGAATAGTAACTTTTGACTTTTTTATACCATAGTTAAAAATAAGTAGTGTAATTAAGGGAAAAATGATATTATAATTACACTAAAACATGACCTAATTCTATTGGATAAGTGTAATTCCACATAAAACAACTATTTGAATAAAATATGTTCCCTTTTGGACCACTTGGATTTGATTATGTCATTTATTATTAATTTTTTAAGGAAGAGTTAAAAGAGATAATTCGATGTTTAATAAGTCATCCATTATTAATATAGGGTTCCACATAATGTAAATTCTGCTAAAAATTTTAATTAGAAATATAATAAAATTTTATACATAATGGTATTTTATTTATATTTTTTATACATTAAATAATATTTTTTATTTATGACATAATGATGATGCAATAATTACCTTATTAATGAATGATTAAAATAATTGATATTATAAATATCCAAATAATTGAAATTTAAGAGTTTTGATAATTTCAACAAATTTTATAGGATTAAATTACATGTTAGGGTTGATTAAATATGTTTTTTCGAAGTAATCATGATTTTATGATTTTCAAAAAAAACCAAATACTAAATAGTGTCAAAATTGACATAATTGTGTTCTTAAAAAAATACAATATTACTAATTTATATAATATTCCTGAAAATCAATGGTTCATCCAAATGACTTAGATAAGGTTATATTTTTAAATAATTAACCACTTGGGGTTCTCTTGATAGTTTTTAGTATGTTTATTAACCATTTAAAATAAAAATACAAAGAGAAATGGTAAATGTCAAACTATTTACCTAATAGTTAAATATAAAAGATAATGTTAATATCGTGACCTAAACCAATCTAAAACCTATTGGATTAGATCTTCTCGACTCCTACCCACCTTATCCAAAAAATTAATCATTTTTTCGCCATTAGAAACTAAAATTGTTTCATTATTATATAATAATACAAGATTTTCCAAAAGTGACCTTCACCTCTCTTATTAAAGGGTACATCCTCTTCTCTTATTTTCACAGGCCAAAGACATTTGCCTCGGCCATCCCAAGTCCAAATATACCAGAAACATTTCCCCCTTCATCTTAGAGACTGTCAATTGGTCAGAAATCCAACCTATGTATCCATTTTTATGAAATCAAAATGAAGAACTAGAATAAGTAGTAAATATTTCATCTCTTCTTTCAAGTTCTTTTCTTCTCCCACTTCCCAATTCTTTGTTGATTCCTTTTTAAAATAATAAATGTATTATATTATATATATATATATATATATTATGGTTTTATTATAAAAAATTTATAACCATATTCATTATTATATCCATCATATGAATGACAACGTCACCATACGTGGGTACGTACGACTTACCGTCTCCACATCATGGTGTCGTTTGTTATTCAAACGCTTCATTTCTTGGATGGGTATAATAATTAGTATAATTGATGTAAACCATATATATAACATGTTAATGATTCTTTATATATGATATACTATCAAATTACATATGATTTCACCATCAATATGATGATATTTTCACTCGTGCTTGCGTACGGATTACCATATCCACAAACGCGATGAGATTCATTCTGTATAATAATCATTCAAGAATAATTTTCATTTTAGGATTAAAAATAATTTTTATGAACAAATGTCATTATTTATATGAATCAAATACATCCTATCCATAATAAACATGTCTTATGTAATGATTTATATAATGGAAAATGAATCAGTTAACACCTAAAATGATGATAATACTAAAATACTATTAAGAAGGAAATATTAGAGGATCATATACCATATCATATTTATATAAATAGTTCATGTATAGTTTTATAATAATATTTTAACTAATATACAGGAGTTTAACATAACATCGGATAAGGAAAAGTACAATGTAAGGGTTAATTTCATGATCTCTTTATTATCTGAGTTTGTTTTTACGTAAGTATCTACTGGGACCTCTTTATCATCCATATCTGTGTTTTCCAAAAAATGAAATTCAAATTTTTTTTTACTATTTACTAGAAAATGGGTTAATTTAATGTATACCCTTATTTTATCTTATAGGTTTGGAACATAATATTTCTATAATTTTCCAACAAAAGTACTTTATGACCTTTTCAACAAAATTAAGGTAAGTGTGTTTATTTAACTTATAGGTTGGGTGTGGCTATTTTCCGCCGTTATAACATCAGCCAAGTGTACCTTACAAACTCATATAAATATTTTCAAAATAAATTGTTTCTTTTATTATTACATGACTTCTAAATGATTTCTAAATAGAAATATATATTCCTCTAAAAAACATTTGATTTCATCTAGGTCAATATTATTTAATGGATTTTAAACCTGGTTGGAGTTGATTTATTTAAGATATAAATCTTCCATATTATATTGAATGTTTTGTGATATATTTGACTGTGGATGTGTTATTTATATACCATTCATGGCTTATGGATAAAGTATTGAAATTTTGTATGCTAGTTTTAATACGAATGTTAATGTTATTTTTAATCTTTCTTCATCTGAGGAATGCATTGGACGTTGTAAGTGACAGGTGGAGCCCGATGTAGCTCCTTCATGCATCGGTAGGGGTCATGATAAAAACTAGTGTCTTGGAACAAGTCCTTGAAAAAATATTATTTTAAGTCTTGGAAGAAGGCCTTGACTATGTGGTAATCAAGAATGGAATTATGCATTCCGTCCTTATGAAAGTGGCTATTGATATTAAATGTCATTATTCTCCTTGTTTAATATCCATGTGGATAAATAAATGATATTATTTGATTTTAACTTTTCTATATTTTGAAAAATTTTATGTTTAAAAGGATTTTTATTTAGTCTTATACATTACCTTAAATGTTTATTATTAATTATGAATGCTTCAGTTATATTGTTATCATTATTGAGCATCTAAGCTCTCCCCTTTCTATATTTTATTGTCCACAGGATTTGAAAATATATTTTATGGTTGACCTACAGGGATGGGCTAAGGATATATATGTGTTCCAAAAGGTATCAAAATGTTGTTGATTTTTTTATTTCAGGATGTAATGTAAATATTATGACTGTATCATATACATTTAAGGCTAGTTAATTGATCGGTCATACGGGACACGATTCATTGTATCATGATAATGTTATGTAATAATGCAATCATTCTGCTAAACTAGGGTCGGGGCCTTACATGAAAGATCATAATTTTTTTTACTAATACTACACAACTTATAAGTGTAGAGATAATGGTCTCAAAATGTATTATAATAGACTGATAATAAATTCTGAAGACCCATATGTTTTCTAATGTTTGGTGGTATGTATGTGGATTTTTTTTTTCAAGAAAAATTGGATGGCTCCTCATGAATTTATATGTGAACAAGGGTCATGATCAGATATGATTAATACAGATTCCTTATGAAACCCTAAAATTTCAATGAAATAGAGTTAGGTAAGGATTTAAATGGGAAGATCTTATATTATTACAAATAATTGATAATATATTGTCAGTCAATAAATAATGAACCATTGTCTATCTTTTTCATCATATAATTTGGTTGTCGTCTGAAGAAGACCATATTTAATATTACGTAAATTCTATATAGTTTTAGGAAATTGGTTTACAACCAACTTATCTATTTTCTATCATTATTTTGGTATAGGTTTACAATTCATGAGGACACACATTTCTTAATTTTAAACTTCATACCAGTTAACCTGAAATAATCACTTAAATCCTGATAAATCATTATTCTAACTGGCTGTATATAGATATTTGAAATCTATAATTCATGTTCTAGTTCCGTCTTCATTTATGGTATGGATGAAAAAGATAAAATCATTCCATATTTAAACACTACTTAAATGTAGATGAATTATATCTATTTCTCTTAATTATTTTTTTTAATATTCTTTTTTGCATCCTTGTCATCCAATTGAGACCTCACAATCATTTTTGGTAGGATGGTTTTGAAATTTATTAAAAATGGATCAAGGGATCCCCTTTCCATGAATTCAATATAAAACCAATATTATATCTATGTATATATGTTTATTAATAATAATCATCATGGTTATAAATCCATTTTCTATCCTAGAAAATTTACCAATTAGAATATATTCTTTTATAGGGATGAATTTTATCGAGATCCAACCATCTAATTTTACTCAAGTTATTATTATTTCGAGAGATGATATAAAAAAACACTTATAGTCCTTTTATATAACACATGTTTTTTGATTAGTGATAATATATCCATATGTTAAAAAAATTATTATGAATTATAGCCTAATATCAGTCGGTGGATATTTTTCTCAGGTATTTTAAATTTCAAAAATGAATTGGTAACAAATATATCATTTATAAAATGGAAACAAAAAATCTTTTCTTCAATGTACATCTATATATTATAATCATTTAATTACATGATGTGAAATTTAATATCATAGATTAATAAGTCCTATATTTATATCCTCAAAACATTTCCTTTACCATTTAAATTCAACCCCTATAAATGATAACTTGATGAATGGGTTTTCTAGAAAAGTGAAATCTAAAAAATAAAACACCAACATTAACCTTATTTACCCAGGTAACATTAGATATCAGTTAACTTCATCTATGTAAACCAGTATTTGACCACTATTATCTTTAGACCCTCTAAATATATTCCATCACTAGAAAAAATATTTCAAAAAAATATCATTCAAGGAGACAAAATCAAAATATACTATATTTTCAATATATTTCTTTTACTTCTAAAGCACCTTATAATTTTTTTTGATGAATCTGAATCACTTTATAACATTTAGATTTTATTAAAATATCATCAATGTATACATCCAAAATGTTAATATGATACAGCTTTGACACATAATCTATCAATCCATAAATATAGAGGGATCATTAGTAGAAACAAATAGAATTACCTATAATTTATAAAGTCCATACCTTGTTTGAAATGCCATTTTCATTATAATATCCTATTTCACCCATAGTTAATGATAATCGGAGTAAAGATCGATATTCAAAAAGTATTTTTAGGATTTAATTTGATAAAATAAATCATCAACATAGTGAAAATGATATTTATTTTACAGTATAATTTCATTGATATATATATTATGAATTCGAAATCTCATAGACACAAAATTATTTTTTACAAATAAACGATTGGATATCTATTGTGTAACTCTAATATATGTTAATACCTTATAGAGACACTCCTAATTCTAATACGTTAACATGAAAAAATCCACTTGTTCAACTCCACTGGGTTTTTATGATATTGACCTTTCATATGGAATTAGTTTAGCAGGGAACATAACTTCATATTTCAATGGATGACCAATTAATTATTCTATAAAAAAATCAATTATTTTTTTACCTATAGGAACAACCACTATTCGTTCAGTTACATTCTTAACAAAATATTATATATTATGTTACAATATTACAAAATTAAAATGGGTGTTATAGAGGGGATGAATCCATTATTTATTTTGAATTATAATATTCCCTGAAAAGGAAACTATAACCGAACCCACATCATGAATCATAATATCATTATCTTAAAATTAAATAATTTTATAATAAATATTAATCAAAATGATACCATATATCAATTAAATGAAAACTACTATTATAATAACCATGTTCTAAAATTAATATTTCCATCCATCATATTTGGAAATGTTGGACAAATATTTAGTTTGATATGATTTTTATATTACATATTAATTTATATTTCTCATAAATGGAATAATTGGAAATATAAAATTATCATGAAAAAGATGGAAGATATAAATTATTTATTTGATCTAAAATAAAATAAATAACTACATTACTCTGAGGATAAATTCAAAATATAGTCTATCACTTCATTGGTAACTTAAATATCACAGGTAGAAATTGAGTAATAATTAGCTTTCTAAATTTTCCTTTTCTATGGTAAAATTTGTTGATGTTCGGGCTAGATGTTATCATAATACCTTTCAAATATATAGAATATTTATTGAACATAAAAATATTATACATTTCCATAACAAATTTTTTATTTGCAACCCTTTTCTACATACTGGTAACAACCTATTAATTCTTTCATACAGTCCACTAAGTGTTTCATTCCAAAATTATCACTTGTGATAAATAAAATTCTTATTTTATTCCTCATTGTATATACTTTTACTATATGATTCCATGTTTAACTCTTCTTCTCTTTATTTCCTTTAAATAAAGACATCATATAGTACTAATATCAATTGTGATTGTAATTTGAAACTATATCCTTATAAATTGAAAATGTTCTAGAGACCAAATATATAATAAGGCATGGTTAAAACCCAGAAAAATACTTGACTTCTTTCTTTATGATCAATAAATAATTTATAGAATATATATATAATCATACATTTTTATCATCATACATAGTAATAAATTATTATTACTTATCTCTAAAATAGAGTAACTATCATTTAATTTCTTTATATTACTCATGACACTGTTTTTTATAGAACCCATCCATAAAATAGCACTATTACATGTGAATTTTTTAATATTCTACTTTATTGTTATTAATTAGTGAACACCACTAATCATCATCTCCCTTTATATTATAGAACACCATATTGATATTTTCATTTTTAGTACATACTAAATTCAGAAATTTCATCTCTATGGGCATGATCCATTGATTTAAATTTATTAGATTATTAGTTTTATTGAATGCTTATTTTTTTAATCTCCTAAAGCAATAATTCATAGATACACCATGTTTTGGATCAGTTAGATAATCTACATGATAGTGAATATTGGTTATAACAAAATTAAACAAAAAAAATATTTCTATGATCATTTTATCGTCCAATGTGACTTTATTAACATATTATGGGGGAGCATCCTGACATTAACTGAGGGTGTTAATGTGGTTCCACATCCACTATTAAAGTGAATTAATCAATTATATAATAGAAATATATTGATAATTCTATTTACTTTAAAAAGAATATTTTTGTTTTGTTTTCTATATAATTACAAAAAAATATAATATTTCCATAGTAATTTAGTTATGTAACATGGATCCTCAAAATATATTTCGTTGAATTTATACTAAAATTTCATTTCTACCAACAATAACATAACAGAATATTGAAACATAGGGCCACCAGTTATATTACATTATATGAAAAAGCATAATACTTATCATTGTATCCAATAACATAGTAGTCTTGGAATAATTGATAATTTTAAATATTCAAATTGAAAACATAATATAAAACACAAATGAATTAAAAGAACATAATAATCCATTTCATGATGTCCTTGAAAAATAAATATTGTTTACCTATATGTTTTTAGATGAAAGAGAAAAAATAAGGGGGGCTTAGATACTCATTAATGATTAACATATAGTGGAATATATCATAAAATAAAAATACAATAATTGATATTAAAATAATTAATAAACAACATCAATTCATAATCAACTGAAACTATAGGAATGTTATATCCTTGATAATATATGAAAAAATGGATAACAATAGTCATTGGTCTCATATATATGAAAATTATAATTTTATATGTATTAATAATATATCATATACATTTTTCTTGCACAAAACTAATATGTAGAGACGAATTCAACACTCCCCAAACTATTTTTTTCCTATGATACAATTTAATTAAATGAGTGGTTTTATAATTTATAGCCTCATTCGTCACCTGACTATGTATGATGCATTCACTATAAGAATCACTCACTCAAAATTACTTATTTAATATTAATTAGAATGGGGATTGGATCCCTATATCGAACACAGATGTTGTGAGATATTGTAAAAGTAACATATAACTCCCATATCAAATATATATAGTGGTGATGATATATTCAATGTTATATGTTTCCAACGAATTATTTAGGTTTGGTTAAATAGTATGATCTGGCAGTAGAGTAAGGAAATTGAGGAAAAAAACACCATAGTTTCTCATAAAATTCTTATTATAATTTCTACGATTATATCATGACAGTTTCTATAAAGGTGTTATATATTTGTCTCCCTCATTTAGCATCGATGTATCGAGTGAGTCAATGATCAAACAACCATTTTTTTTGGTTGTTAACACTAGGTAAATATATGACTTTGCCTCATGTATATATTTTTATCCATAATGGGATTTATTTTTTATGAATCTTCCCACGATTTTATATTACTAAAATTCATTTATTTAGAGTATGAAGATGATTTATAGTATCAATGGATTGGGTAACTCATACAAAATGATTACATTGGATGGATAATTGTATATTATTTTATGTAGTTAAATTTCATACATAGAAAGTAAAAATTTATCGATGGCCCTAAATGTTTTAAATATAATGAACTAGTTAAGGAATATAACGTGACTCCCAATGAATGAGGAGTGAGATTAAAATATCAAACATATTGATTGGTTATAAATTCAATCTAAATATTTTGAAAGATATTGATTTAAATTGTTCTTTAAATAACATTAATAAAATATGTTAAGGATATAATATCTCAAATTGATTTTATATACACCACATAATTGACATATAGTGCATAATAAAAAACACATCTCAAAAAGAGGAATTTGAGGTGGAAAACACTTACCACTAGTTTTGTCTTCCATAAACATGTATTAACCTTCCACATCACAAAAAAACTATAATAATTATTTATTTAATTAGTTTAATAATTTGTATTTATAATTTTACTATTCATAATGAGTCCATCTCTAAATGAATCATTCTTATTTTTTATACTATATGTATATAATTTGGATTATTTATACTAATTTCATTATTATGTTGTCTGTATTAATTTTTCATTTTATTTTAGTCATTACAATGTCAATAATGAAACATTTTGATATGTTTTATAATTATTGATGATATTTCAAATTCATTCCATGGGTGTTTCTATCTTTATCCTTGAATATTAAATTGACAATAATCCTATTTCATAGATTCTTACCAACAAAATGGTTGTTTCTCAATTGATGAATTTATATTTATATAACATCACCATAAGTAAAATAATAATTATTTATAGAATTAAATTATCATATACCCATAATTATGTTCCAATTATCATTTATGGTACAAATTTAGAGTTTTGTTCACATATGTGGTTATAATGACAATAACCTGAATGTACCATGATGTAATTAAGGATTAAAATGTGGTATTTTTGGAATATCATTGTAAATTTAGCATAACGATATTACCTAGTTCTTGTTATTACGATGTTTCACTATAATAATAGATGAATATGACTATGTAATTTATGTGAAAATAATAAATAAGTTGGAAAAAGGTTTAACTATTAACTTGATTTTTTTAATAGTTAAATTAAAGATAATCATTTACTAAACATATCATTAATTAGATATCCAATGTACCATAATAAAAATTTAATTTTATTACATAACTCATATTTCCCCCATATATTTATTCTATTTTCCATCAATGATTTGTGCTGATGATAAATGATTTCTGTTGTTCATGGTGAAAATGTCAAAATATACGCACGAACAATGATTATATTTTTATTATAATTAGAGATATATAAATAAGAAAGGACAGTTGGATTAATATATTAATGACGAATTATACAAAATATAGTAATATTACTATATTTGTATTGATAGAATCAATTTTAATGATGATAATTTTGAATAAAACATATATAACTAATAATACACATGTGGGTTATTTTTAATTTTCTTCAGAGTTACCATAAAAAATTATATAAAAATGGAAAATAATGGTATGTAAAATCTTTTAAAAATTGGAATAGTGTTATATGTGGGAAATATTTATGAATTTCAATTAGAAATTATTTATTAAGGCCGACCTTAATACGGTTGGGATGTTATTATTTTATATGAGAGGATATTATAAGTTCTGAATGTAATAATTAAATTTTAAACAATATATCTTCACTATTCATGGGTAAATGTAACAAATGTATAATATATGAGGGTGAACTTACTATCGTTCAAAACACCAAGAAAAAAAATCTTTTATACTTATCATTTTAAAATTTTGTATTTTGTATGTATCATTTATATCCTTTACAATAATTTTTTTCCCAAAATATTAATTTTTCCCCTTTGTAGTTAATTTTAATTAAAATAATAATTATTGGAAAATCAACCTAAAATTGAAATTTAGATTTAAAATTTTATATAATTATACCAAAAATATTTATATTACGGTTAAATGTTAATTTTAAAATATGAAACATAATCACATATAATTAGTTTACATTAAAAATTTGGTATTTCTGATTAAAAAATATATATTATATTAAATTTAAAATTATTGTAATTTTAATTGATAAACAGTATTTTCTATGAAACAAATAAATATTTTTACTCTAATGGAAATGAAAAAATATTCTCACTATCAAAATACTCAATTCAAATAATATACATAAAATATATTCTATTAATGTTTAATTTTAATCAGATAAAAAAAATATGTTGGATTCATATATGAACATAATATATTTTTGTTCATTAAATACATAATTTATTACTATAATAACTTTTTGAGTTTTTCATTTATTCAACTATTATGATGATGTAATTAAATTCAAATGTTTTCCAAGAAACTATATGTTCACTATTAACCTAAAATCGTTCATTTTATAGAAAAATTCAACATAAAAAATATCATTATGATGATTCCCAAAATAATGATTATCTTTTAATAATAAAATTATAGAATAAAAAAAATTACCTAAGAATATACTATTGGATTTTTTTTATAGAGGGTGATTTATGTGATAGTTCATGATATCATGTTCACCTAAAATAGTATGGTTTGTTGTACTACATATCAAACGTAGTTTATATGGTCAATGTTCATTCCTAGAGATATTAGTTTTAGGGTCCTTTAATATCATTAAATATTTGTATTTTGTTTTCTCTTTGGTGATTTCAGGAAATGGTTCTTCGACTAATACATTTATATTTTCTTAATTTTTATCACTATGTGTTTAAAATTCTCTTCCATACAGTCATTTTTATATAATACAGAGAGTTGTAGTTATTTAGAAACCTTTTTATTACATGTGTGGATTTGTATGTTGTTAATTGATGCAGCAGCCTAACTGCTATCATAATGTTTGGAATGCCAACATTATTCTACTAAACTTCCAATGTTTAATTAGAGGTGGGAATAGAGTTGAATAGCAGTCATAAAATTTCTATACATGTATTCTTCTATGTAAACATTCTTATAACGGAACCCTAATCCAACCATTAATGGTAAAGGGGATGTTGAATAGAACCATGTATGTATAACTTGTATGATGGAAGGCCTTATCCTAATACTCATGTATATAAAAGTAGAAAAAATTCATTGTTGAAAATGTCATAAATGAATAAAAAATAAGTTGTTTCTTGGAATGAATAATGATCTAGAATATAATATCAATGAATAGAGTTATTTAAATAATCATGTAATTTTTTATCAGAAGTAATTTAAAATCGGTATAGATTAATCATATTGCGATCTTTCATATTTCCACCACATGAACCTGAAACTATAGATATCAAAACCTGATTTTTTTCTATTAAAATGACATAAACCATTTATCAATTAAAAGAAGTCATTATTCAATATAAAAGATTATTTTTCATTACTATCACTTGGTATACGTGGTGATATTTTATTATAATTATCATGATCCCATCATTCTTTATAAGAAAAATATAATATTTTACTTGTGGAAATACAATACATGATAAAACTGTTTTCCATGATTTCATCCACCAACACACATGGATCTAAATCTTATATGGAGATACATTTTATGAGTGTATATTAAAGGTCAATGAATGATATAAGAAGACATTACATAGATAGAATATCCCAATAGTTACTATCATTTGGTTAAATGTGAAAATTTAAGAAAGAAAATGGGGTGTTAAATAAAGATTAATTCCCACTACTCCCATTAATTTAAGGATCATCTATCCATTGAGAAAATCATTTAATTTATGTAGGATACAATGTTTTTAATTTTCACTATTAAACAAATTTAAATATTTTAAACAATATTTTGTGACTTTTTAGTGTGTAAATATTAATATGCGAGAAATTTGGAACTTAAATATTAATATTGTAAAATATATTTTGATCCAAGAATCGACATGTGAATTCATGTAAAGAAAAATATCCACTTAAATAGATCATTGACCAAATATCATAGAAAATAGATAGATTTATAATAGAAGTTTTACCCAACTGGTGAAATTAAATCCATTTGATTCAAGAACACTTAGAGTTAGCTATAATTTAATGAGATGGTTATTTTGAAAATGGAATTTGTAATATTAATTTATTATTAAATTTGTGATATTTAAAACTATGACGGTATATATTATTCCTATATAATATATTTATCTCCAACTACTATGATAAGTTGCATGAACCCTATGAGTAATGAGTGCCAATGGAGGGGGGCATTGAGGAGGAACTAAAGAACTGATCCTCAAAATTGAATATGTCTTAAGACATGAATAAATCATGCATCAATGAAATATCAATAATAAATATTTTGATTTAGGCTTCATTTTAATCATTATTCTTGTAATTAAAGAATATAATATTAATAAAAATTGGTCTTTTTGAATTATATATTTTATATTTATGTTAATTTTTCATTTCCCTATACGTCTTAATTAATCATTGATTTTTTCTTATAGAATTATGTAGTAATTTATTTCATTAATATTGATTTTTTTATTTTTTTATTAAATATTATCCCATATAATTTGTGTAATTATATTTCCATACACATTATCTTTGTGATTGAGATGATTTATAGGAAATAATGATAGTGGTATGCAGTCGGGTCAAAAATTTCCATATGTTTCTCTCTCTCTCTCTCTTTGCACACTCTTATATCTCTTTCTTATCATAATACTCTCACAATTATATTTATTCAATAAAATGAATGATTGCAATCCATATCTAGTGGTTTCCAATAATAGAGTTGCAGCCATGGTACTCATTGAGTGTATTTTGTGAATGTATGACATGATGTATGTTAACATGGGGATCATGTGTTTCATATTCTTCTCAAAAAATGGGGAAACATTGAGTGTCTTGATATTGATTTTTTTATGGTTATCTTCTTGATGGTGGTGTTATGATGGGTTGACTAGGATAGGGTGAGGTGGAAACATGAGGATGGTGGTTATCACATGTGACTAATATATCATGGGACAATTATTGGTGGATATGTAAGTTGTTAACAATGGATATGTTGTTTTTCGAGATAGATGAAACATAGTGAGTGAAATTAGACCTGGTTAAACACCAAATAACACCCCATCCTCATGATACTCATTGGATCAGATTAATGATATCCATCCATGTTTCAGATGGGCATTATTAGTAGGTCGGTGGATGACTGTGCAAGCCTAGTTAATCAGGGTCAGATCTATGTTTACCCACCCTCAGGTGTAATATAACGTGAATAGAGAATATAAACACCTTAGTGTAAAAACATTATAATCATTACACTATTTTATAGGGAACAAAAAACATCAATTTATGTATACCCACCCCTAGTGGGAAATATAGCACACCAAAGGCCTATATTTTCTCATTGAGTGGTTTTAAAATAATGTTATTTATTTTATTATTTTTTTAATAAATTTTCTATGATAAATATTTTTAATTGTAAATAGTTAATTTTTAATCACCTCTGTAATATGCGGACATTTTAGTGGTTATATATGATGATTATTAAATTATACATGTTTGACCATGGATGGGGTTTGTATAAGAATAGTTAATCTTTTATGGGTCCAATACAAGTCAATTATATATTGAGTTTCACTGCATTATATTATGTTATATGACTAAATAATGTCCTCCACCCTCATTTATTGAGTGTAATATGATGATGATGGATTTTTATTTTTAACTCTAGTGAGGAAACGAGGTTGTGAGTTTTATAATTCATTATAGTGATGTTTTATTCTAATTAGCCTATGGTTTGGTTTTTAGTAGTATGATTTATTTTAATTTCAATTATTTTATATCAATTATAATCATATTTTCATTTTATAACCATATTTCCCATTCAATGTTGATTTTGAGAAGAAATTATAATTTTCATTCCATAGATTTTCTTTGGGATTTCCTACTCAGAATGTTAATATTGACCCCTACATTTGAAACAGTTCATGATATTTTTTTACATATTTTGAAAATGAAAATGAATTAATATATTTTCATTGTGTAATGTAAATTGGAGGATTTTAGTTGTACATATATGTGGTGGTATGTTTCATTCTTTATCTATGGGGTTATTCATTTCATTGACATTATCTGTCATTAGGAATTTTGTTAGTTTTTACCCTTTTATATTGTTGGGTATGTTTTTTTCTTCATAACTTTATAATTTTTGGGCCTATTTAAATGATTAAATTAGTAATTTTCGTATCTATAAACTTTTTAATAATGATTTAAATTCCTTTTAATCATATATAATGAATATGTATGATGTCATTAGTTGCATGGAATGGTTATCTATAATATTTTTCTAGTTAAAATTCTCTAACCTGAGGTTACAGTGACTGCAAATGGATCAAGATTTGATTTAATGTGTGAGTCAGAATACCTAGTGAGATGAGGTTGGATTTTTCATGGAATTTTTTATTTGATCTCCCATTCATTGGAATTATTTACAATTTTAATAAATAAAATATCCAGTGATCAATATTTAAACTGACTATTCCTAGGGTTAAACACCAAATATAGAGACCTCAACAACAGGAACCCAGATCATGTGTCATATATTATTAACATAAAATTAGAAAAAATTAGTCACATATCAATGGTCTAAATATTTTATTAGTCTTCAAAAACCATATACATACAAGATTGATACATTAAAATTGATATCATAAATTATGAAATATTTTTTTTCTGAACATCACTATTCTATCTAGTATATCCCTACATATTAATAACTTAATTCCTATTGGAATCATAGTGGAAAATTTTATTTTGGATATAAAATTCGTAGTAATGGTTATTTATGAGATATATATATCAAAAATCAATAAATAACAATGAATATGCAATGTAATATAGTTTAACACACGTTCCATTTACATAACATGACTATTCTGGTAAGATAAGTCATAAAAAATATGGAATGTCCAACCACATATCAAACATAATATTTAATAATTAATATTATGTTGAAGTTAATATACACATAATATCATTTTGTGAATAACTAGGATAATTTTAATTGATAGTTTAAGGATTAAAAGATTTAATTATGGGATTACATAATATCACGCATCATGAAACCCCTATAATTAAGATCATTCATAAGAAAGTATAATCGAAAAGCTATTTCCCATTTATTTCTAGCTAATTAAATTGTCTCACGAGACCTACCGATTCATTGAGGTGATAACATTAAATGGGATCCACACATGTATTTCATGTATAAAGAATAAAAAATATTTTAAATAATCAATTTATTTCAGGAATAATGAGTCTCATCATAAAATATTCATATTGAGTATGCACTAAAAAATTATAACATATTTCCCCTGCCAAAAAAATCATATTATATTTCAAAAACAATACAAATAAATTATACATTTTCTAAATAAAAACATATCAATGATAAGTTATAGGGACAATTTTGAGATATTTATAACCATAAAAATGTGAATAAATTATGTTCTTATTAATAATATTAAAAATAAATGATAGAAATGAATTTAAAAACATAACATAAAAAAATGGTCATAAAAAAATGATAGAAATAATAAGGATGTATCAATAAAACATATATCCATTGATGAAAGAATCAAATGTTGTTTTCATTGATGAATATATATACCATAAGAAGATTCATATAATCATTATTGAAGAAAATATCCTTTTCATTTTCAAAATGTACGAAAAAAATTCAAAATACATTAGGAAAATAGTTTTCTTTTTAAAATTTCCTTATAAACAAAAAATTTTAAATTTAAAACTTTTTCAGCCTCCTAACATAATGAAATTTGGTTCATGTAGTAGATGAAAAAATTATTATTCCATTAACATTTTATTGTTAAATCCAAAGGTGATATTTTTTTTGGAAAATTATATTAACAATCCATTAAATAAATTCGAAATGATAAAATGTGTAATAATTTATTTAATAAATCACTATAAAAAGTATATAAAAAATTTTGAATACATTTTAAAGAAAATTTTCTATTGGAAGAAAATATAATTCGGACCAAAGAGAGCAATCAAGTATTATTTATGATAAAATAATTTATAAAATATTCTATGTTTAAAAGTGTAGAAAATGGTAATATTACCTAAAAATATCAGGTTTATATTGATGATATGTAAATGAAAATTTTTTATTATTAAATTATTTATTCATTTCCATCAACTAAAATTCAAGAATAAACATTTTAATTGGAATGATATTAGGAAATAATGTATTTAAAATTATTATAATGTTATAATGGTGAATTATTCACTGAGTATATTATTTGAATAAAATATATATACACATAAAATAATAGTAAATATAAAAATATATATTCAAACTTCAATATGCAATTAATGTTAGAATATTAAATATTAAAAAGGAAAAAATAACGCATTAGAAAGAAATTATGTTACAAAATTAATTAACACTTGGTAAGTTTTATTTCAAATATACATTCATTAAATAATTAAAATTGTAAAATAAAATACCATTTAAAATTATGTAATAATTATATTATATATGAATGGGGTAGAATATACACCATATAAAATATATTATATACATAAAATTATAATTTGTCACATGGAAATGAGATTTAGTTGAATTCCATTACCTCATAATTAAATTGTGTTAATACTAAATCTTACCTATTCATATTTGTTAGCCCTATATTTATATGGGCCAAAACCACATACACATTCTTGTATTTATATTTTTATTTAATTTCATGTTAAATGAGACTTCTTTATTGATCATGAAATCATATTTTGGCCTATATGAAATCTTATCATGATGGTTCATAATAGTTTTTTATCATACATGTTTCCATAAATATGTAATACTTTCTCTAATTACAACTATATTGACTTATTTATTTAATAAATTAATATGTCTTCATATATGATGAATGATAATTACATAAAATAATTATCACTTAAAATCCAATATGTAGAGTGTATTTATTAATGTGGATACATAAATAAATACACATTAGTGATCTAAATCATATCCCATAAGGTTATTCACAAATATAACACTTCCTAGTATCTTCCTATAAATAATCATTCCACATATCCTCATTAAATAGAAATATAATGATGTGTAACATTAGTTACTAATTATTGTTAAACAATATAGATATAATTTTTCACATAATAATAAAATGGGAAGAAGAGTATGAGTAAATGATCATAGTAGTTATAAACCAAGAAAAGTATATAATATATCATAATAAGGATCCATGAATCCAAACTTGGTATTTCATAAGATATTAATCGTAAAGGAATCAAATAACATGAATTGTGAGAGAATAACCTCGGTATATGATGTACGTTTTTTGCATACATATTAGAAAATAAAATAATATCCTTATTAATTTATCAGATCTGATATAATCATTGTGGTAAGGGTTAAATCACTATTCCATGATATCTAAAGATAATTTTTTGTCATAACATTATCATTGTAGATAGAGACCCTTATTGTGTTCGGTTTACTCCCCATCATAGTACTAATTATCTCAATAGATATCCATAATGACCAAATTAATTGGGGGGATATATAATTATGGCACCTGATTAACATAAACAAAATCCATTAATATGTTTTAGTAATATCAATAATCTTCAATCATATATAATCATATCATAAACTATTGGAAGGAAAAATGATTCATATGCATTTCATCACTGTGTAACCCATGGAAAATAAACACGTTTATTAAATATATAATCCAGATCATCATAAAAAAACATATAAATATTAAATATTGAATCATTAGATAATATCCCAGTAAATCATAAGTAACATATAATTATATCATCATATATGAAGAAATTAATTTGAAAACCATGTAGAATATTTCATGAGGAAAATAATATTTTCATTTACAAATAAAATATTAAAAATAAAAATTATTCTAAATATATTTGAAATATTTACCTAGAAAATTTCAAAAGAAACACATATTCTGTGCATTAATTTATTGGGATGTCTATGAAATACATAATCTTGTTCATTCTGTTTATACTAAAAAACAATTCTTTTCACATTTTCCTTAATATGTGAAATATAACCACATATGAAAAAGTAATGAAAAATGATTATAAAAATAATTAATAAATTTAACACATGGGTAAAAATTGAATTTAAAAATCTTTTGATATTAGTATAAATGATACTATTTTATATCTAATGATACGAAAAAAAAACATTTTTTTGGCCAAGGTGGAATAAATTATATCATTATTCAAAAAATTTCTCCATAAATGTAAATACAAAAAATAGTAAAATCCTAGTATTACATAAAAATTAATTTAATGAATAGTGTAAATGGAAATAAAAAGGGGTTTATAAAATAATGATCAAATAATTTCATTCAATGGGAATCAAAAAATAAATGACACTAATTAAAATGAGACTGAAACATAAATCCATTATCTCACCTTTGATAGGCTTTGAGAGCTCTTGAACCTCTTACATAATAATTTTAAAATTATTATAATTATATGAAATTAATTTTTAACATAGTAATTTTATTATATATCATCCACTTATAATAATTCATTATGTATTTTTTATTCATTAAATATTTAAATATTCATTTTAGAGTGTTAACTATATAACTTTTCAAGAAAACCGTGGATCCGTAGTTCTAGTCCTCATACATTTATCACGATTCTATAAAATCCATAATTTTATTAATTATATAAATATAAAATATATTAATAACACACATATTTTTAATAATTTTTAAATTTTATAGATAGGAAAATTATTTATATATTTCACGGTGATGGTAGGTTGTACATACACATAAATATTGTTCTCATTTTCAAATGAATATAGGGGAAGAATTTTAAATATTATTTTTTCATTATAGAACCATAATTATATCATTAATAAAATAAAGTTACATATAATATATACTTATTAGATTCAAATAATGTAGAAGAAAAAAATTATTCACATCACTTTGTGGAGGTGGGGTCCACAAATCTGCACTAGTGATGTTATCTTTTTCTAGTAGATGGGATGTTACGATGGAATATATTATTATTTTCATTAAAAATGCATAATTATTTCATAAATATATTAAATATAATTATTCAAACCATTATAATAAAATCCCTAAATGATGGATATGGAATCTAAATTATTTTGGTATGTGTAGGTGGTGGTCCACATATAAGAAAGATCTATACACTCACTTTCTCTTTGATGGAAATAGTTGGATAATAGTCCCTCCATAACTTTAATAAAATATTATTATAGATGGAATACTGAATATTAATTTTTTTATAAACAAAATAGTTTTTGTGTTTTCATAATAAACAAAATGAAATATTCTAGGTGGGATGATTACATCGTCTTTGATAGATCTCTACCTACCATAAATCCCATTTGGAATGGACATTTAGGAACAAAATTACATTTAATTTTTTTCGAGGATTGATATAAATTTTTTTTAATGTTTTAGATATGAGGCATTATATGGAATAAATAATAATGAAGATGGGGTCCCTTTTATAAGTGGCAAAGAGAAAAAACCTTATATTATTGAAATGATTAAAATATAATAATGTCATACAAAATAAAAATGGTTTTATAATAGATAATTTTAGAAACTAAAATGATATTTCTTTTAAATATAGCCATCCATTAGGATTTAGAAATGTTTTTATTTCATTCCAAACCTATTCACTTTTTTTGATTCTTGATAAACCTATGATATCCATAACTTTTGTAAAAGATTAATACCAATTTAATACTAATTACATAAAAGATAAACACATTAACTAAAATTAATTATTCTAATTCAAAATATCTAATATATTTTATGAAATTAAATTCACATGAGTTTATAATTTTAAACATAAATTAAAACACATAAAACATGTTGAAAGTGAATTCCCATAAAACAAACGATTGAAAATGTACAAATTTTATTTATAAAAAATCCCTCCAAATTTTGATTCTAATGGAAATAATTCAAATATTAATTATATAAATGAGGATATTTTACTTGTAAACTATTTGAAGAAATGGTCCTTTTTCAATGTATGAAAGTAAATATATTTTGACAATAGTTAGTATTTTAAATTGCTAATTTAGATAATAATTTTTTTAGAAAATTTATAAATTTCAATTTAATAATAAATTTGTATAATAATATATGGATAAAATTTATTTTATAAAAAAATACTAAAATTACGAAATTTTTTTTTTGAACAAAAATAATAAATTATGTTTTTAAAGAAAAATATATTTTAGAATCATATAATGAATTATTAATAAATTGATCATTATTTGTGAATATTTTTTAATTATATAAAAAATATAAAAAATATTAATTTTTTAAAAAATAGTCTTATTCATAGAATCAATTTATAGGATTGGTTATCATGGTATACTATATTATGGATAATTTTGACTTGTTTTAATGAGTATTGTGTGGTAGTGGATAATTTTCATTTAATCTAGTATAAAGATATCATAAAATATAAGGGTGTTATATATTGAACGTGGTAAATATGGATACCGATGTGGTATTACTAAGGAATGTAATTCATGGAAAATTACATCCATCATCATCCCTTGTACAATGACAATACATTCACATAAAATGACTTATATGGATTTGGTAACCACGATGACTTTGGATTTTCCCCCTCTCAGATCATTTATAACAACTTTTGGTAACACATTGATCACTGATATTATGAGGATAAATGAATGTGACATGGGATTAAATAAATTAGTGTATCCCCATGGTGTGGCACTGTTTTTTTGTAATATTATTCTTACTTTACATACCTAGAAAAATTAAAACATTCATGGTTACTTTTTCATGTAATGGTAATTCATGGAATGATTAGAAAGAGCCATCTAAGAATTTTAGATCACACACTACACAATACATATGGGTGTATATAGAATATTTATATTAGATATATGTTAAATAGTAGACATAAATAAGAGGAATTTGTTATTCATGCCATTGGATCATGGATGGATGGTTGTGCTAACATGGTTAGATGTTTACCCTCTTGTAATTTAAGGATGGGTAGATTTATTGTGATTAATTCATTAGTTTTTATTGATGTATCTTATCTATACACTATGATTGAATCCTAGAGTCTCATACCATATTTTTTTCATTTTTAATTAATTCTTGTATATTTTATTTTAGGATGTTAAATTTATCTTATATTTTTTCATGCTTCATTTAGTGATATTATTTATGTTTTATTGAATACATTATTAGTAATATCATTACAATAATAAATTATTAAAGTAGAATAAATAGTGTCTAGTCCATGGGGTTGTGGAATACCTTTAGAAAATCCATGAACTATCTTGAGTTCCTGGTTCATGGGTATCTAGTGTCGGTTAGTGATAGTATATTCAAAAATAAAATTAGTTTTTTTATTACTTCTAAAAACATATTATGTGATTTTATATGTGTTATATATGAACTATAATAATAATTTGTAGAAAATGACCGTCAATAACAATAACAAAAGCAGTGTAATTATTTATATATTCATAAACCATAAAAATATTATTTACAGATGGTCATGCAGAGAGGACAAAAACAGGAAAACCAAAGCATACATTGAATATAAAGCACTTAACATGTTAATATTAATTTACATAAAAAAATAATATGTAGATAACAAAGATGTATATTTTCATTTTATTATTAAATATATATTTTAATAATATGTTTATTCATTTGAATAATAACTCTTAGTTTATCATACAAAATATTTAACAATGTCATTCAAACATGATGTTTAATATAACAGTTCATTTCCCAATCTCTATCAAATTTTTTTATTATTCATGAATAATATCTTATCCAGTGAAAATATATTTTATTTATCTTTCAAGAACTATATATTTCATCCAGTACACTTTATAGTTCTTCTAGCATGTCACCTTCATTTGGTCGAGAAATGTAACAAATTGAAACAAAAATTTAAATCCAACCATATCTCATTGATTATGAATTGAATTATTTTCCTACATGCCTATATTATGGTATTGATTAAAAAATTTATTTCCCATTTAACTAATTATTTACTGGAGAATTATATTACATAATTTCAATATTATTATAATTTATCATAACAATGTTTTCTAATAAAAATCTATATGATATTTGTATTCAACTTTTTTATCAATTTTCTTAATGATTCATATATTATATATTGTCATGGTTTTAAAATGTATTATTTTTTGTAAATTTTCATTATTTAACAAAAATTTTATATTAACAATTATTTTATATTAAATTAACAATTTAAAAAAAATATAGGATATGTTTTATGATTATTTAATGTAATTTTTGAGAACACATATAATGGGTTTTTAGACTACTAATCATCAATTTTGTTTTCTCTATGAGGATATTTATAATGTATAAAATCAATAATAATTCATTTAATATATTTTTATCATGTCTTATGGTAATATCCATGAACCCCATTTCATTCTGTAGTTTTAATATGGATATAATAGAATTATAAATGTTTTCATTTTCAGGTGGTACACATATGAAATAATATTATTTATTTGTGAATGAAACTTGGATTATATATCCTTCCAATGCATTGGGTAATTCATCATATATCTTAATATTACCTATAATGGAAATCAGAGTGAAAGAATACATTATTTTACTCAGTCAACTTTCATTTTAGCATTATGGAATTAGCCAATTAACTATAAGAGTTTTTCCAAAAAATTTATGGGAATAGGGTGTGAAACAAATCCATTTTCCAGCTCTATGAATTACATAATGTTTGATTTTTTTGTGACTGTAACACAATAATTTTTTTAATATATATATCTTTAAATAAATTAATATGGCTAAAAAAATATTTTTAAAAAACCACATAAATATGTGAATAATTCTTATACATTATAAAATAAAGAACATTATACTGAATTTAAATGAAATATTAACTGAAACGAATCATTTTTAACCAACCTAGGAAATAATATTGATCATAATGTACTATTTTAGAATAAATTTCATTTGATAAATTTTTTTATCATATATTTTTTATAGAAAATGAATAATTTATATTATTAAACATAGGTAATTTTATTTCATAAACATGTATAAAATTAATAATATACCATCATTGTATGAAATTAAAATAAATACATTTGATGGTAAAAACTACATGTTTGTAAGAAAAATATCTTTTTTTGATGTTATGTGGTTTTATAAAAAATAATATATTAAATAATATTTATTAGTGGATTTAATATAATTTACTATTATATATTTAATAAAATAATTTATCCTTCATTTAATTTTTGTTATAATTTATGGAATAAGAATAAATTTAGTGCCCCCTTACAAATTAATGGTTTATAAAAACATTTTTTTGGTTTTCATTATTTCTATAAAATATATTTATTATACTAATATGTATTGAAAGAGTAAAAATAAGTGCATATTTTGATATAGGGTTTTCAAAACATTAGTGGGATACAAATAATAAATGTTCATAATGACTAGTATTCATGGTAAGGAATTTATTTAATAACAATGATTAAAAGGTTTAATGGATTAAAAATGGGAAAATACATATAATATGCCTAAACAAATAATTTTGATGTTATTATAGTGATAAAATATCTTTTATTTAAATTTTTATATCCATTTTGTGACTTTAACTTCTACATGACATTATTATATTTAAATGTATAAGTTATTTACTTTATTATTACCCACCTAACTTATAAATGTGTATCTAATCGGTCAAATTATTTTCAAAAAATAATCACTCAATCTCAACCAGTACCTACCCAAATATATTCATAAATTATCTCAAATTTTCATAGATCCCATTTCCTCCTCTATAACCAATCTAAAAGGCTTACAATGTATTCCAAAGAAGGATTCCCAAATAAGAGGTAAATGAATTTACTGATATATTCAGAGTCATATTATTCCATAACAAAGAATAATAAGTATATAAACATATTATCATGATTATATATATAAAATTACTATAATGAAATTCTTTTAAATTAATTTAATATGAATTTTCTACCTCATTCCCATCCAATGATAAATGATAATGTCATTCATGATGAAATAGGGACTACATCCTCTTTGATGAGATACGATTCATTTTCCATAACTTAGATGTAGAACTAATCATATATATGTAATTAATGAATATTTATGATTTTCATCATATTTTAAGGATTCAATAAAAACATATTTTTATTTTACATTATCTTTGTTTGTTAATTGGAAAAAAAGAAAAAATTACACATGCATCAGTGTAGAACTCTCTCTCCACAAGGTTATGTAATTTATTTTTTATCACCACATTATATAAATTGTTTTGAAAAGTGTATTATGAATTAATATGATACATAAAACATGATTATGAATCTAAATATAAAAAACATTGACCACAATGTTTATACCAAAAAAATTGAACCAAAACATGCATGGGAAAATAAATAGCTTGAACCCAATTGTTGAATTCAATGATGAATTTGAATTATTCCAATAATGGGAAGTTATAATTTAACGTTATATCTATGATAAGTTATAATATTTTTCTTCTGTATATTTATATAAATTTTCAATTTATTATACTAGATCATTGGAGCATGTGTGAGGATTTTCAATACACGAGGAAATGGTGTATGTTTGGAATGTATTTTTTATTGGAATTAATTATTCTTGAATTTCCATTGGGTAATAATATACAATATCAATCAAAACACAAATATTTTATTCTCTTCCTATTTTTTTTGGGTTTTCATAAGTTTGTTTCAATCATATATCTTTTTACAGAAAATTATCCATAAACATTATGTAAGAGAAGTCAAACTTATTTCTTCGTTGATTGATAATATTTTTATTCAATTTCATTTTTCCAAAAAAATGATGTATTGCATATCTATATAATAGTTAAAAAGGAATTATTCATGATGTTTAATATTATTATTAAAATATTAAAAGGAACATTCTTGTTAAATTTTTTAAATGGTTATTTTTACTAAAATCTTAGACAAAATATTTAATTTGACATATAAAATATGATTGGATCTTTCATTCATCCCAAACATTATATTTAGTAAAAGTTTCATTTAAATTTTACAATAGTTATTTTTAAATGAAATAATATTACCAAAATTTTATTTTATTTTTTAAATTTCACAAGAATAAAATTATATCTCTCTAATATTTTAAATGAAATGATAAATCTTTCTTTTGAAGGTATTTATCTTCTATTTCTATATAAATTGATGTTTATTGTGGTTTAATAAGGATATTATCAAATGATGACATTCATTTTATTTCCTTATATGGATTATTATTATGTGATGATAATTCTTTAAGAATCATTTTTCATTCCTATGGGTTATATTATAATGTAATGATGTATGATTCTATGACCTTGTTTAAAACAAATGATTTGTTGTTTATGTGATTAGTGGGATTGTAATTATATATCCCTATAATTAATTGCGTAAAAAATGATAATTCATTTTATAATATGATTGTTTGTGTGGATTGAACCCATTACATGGATTAAATGAGGCTGATTAGTGAACCTAATTCATAATGATTCATTTTCCACTATGTGGGGATGGTCATGGAAGAGATCCATGAATAATGTAATGACATTCTATTAGTATGATTGTTCTATATTTCCCATATCATTTTCATATATGTATTATATGGTATCATGGATCCTAATTGATTAATCATTCTTACACACTCATAAAAATCAGTCCAATTTTATTAATAAGGATTTATGACATTACTCGTGATTTATGATAAATTACTACTTGGGTATAAAAATTATAATTTTTTATCATTATATCATACCCTTATTATTATTTTATGAATTTATTGGATCACCTATTGATATCTTATATGTTTTCAAACATTTATAACTATTCTCACCATTTCATTTTTTCCATTTCTATTTGTTATAAAAAAATTAATTATTATATTTTTTTTAATAATTGGTCATTGAATGGAGAAACTTATTGTAGATTTTTTGTTATATTTAATGGAATACATTTATTATGTATAAATTTTTCAAAGGCACTAATCCCTTATGGTTTTAGGGAATTTATGATTTTTTATTTTATTTAATATTCATATATAATGAATAAAATTTTATGTATGTAATAATTTGGTAAACTTAGTTGGTATAAGTGTATTGTGTAGTTTTATTTTGATATTAGGTTGTGAAAATGTGTGGAATAAACATAATATATCCAATGAAAAACCTAATGGGATATAATGTTAACCTAAAAGTGTCTTAAGTTGAAAATAATGACTCATAAATTTCGAAATCTCTAAAATTACATACTTTATTATATAATTTATCAATATAAAAATTATATAGTGATACTACAATATGATTTTTAGTCATAGTAAATTGTTGCATCCAAATAGAATCTAGTTAATAATTAATATTGAAGATATTTAAATTATTTTAATACTCTGTAACAATATTAAATAGGATATGGGATGTGAAATATTAATATTATGATCAAAAATCACTTTTAAAATAATAATTATGAAAAAAAATTTTAGTAAAAATCAGTATTTTTACTTTTATGATAAAACATACTCCAATCATTAGTAGTTCCTCTAATCCGAATGTTTTTAAGAAATGTTATTGTACCACTGCATAGATATATTCATTAAACAATGTTTAGAGAATGAATTTTTTTCTTAATGGTAATTATTTTTAATACCGATGGTTTACAATGGCTGACTCCTATTATGAATAGTAAATTAGAGGAATAAATTGAATCTACAGATTGAGATACATGTATAATAATATTAGTAATTTCTATATTCTAGAAACTCATTGTAAAAAAATTAGGGTTCTAATTATTTAGAACATATAGATGGATAATTAATATATAGGTACACCTAAGGAGACCATTATAATAATTTAAATTAAATCATCTGGATTTATCATCAACATTGAATGAAAAATTAATATATTATATTATTGGTTAAAACTGAGTCTCAAAAATAAGATGTCCTTATCAATGTTTAATTGATATAAATAGTTTTATTTATTTTAATAATGTAGATATATATTGGATATTTATATCTAACCTCACTTTACATACATTAACATTATATATCTATTGTGAAATACATAAAACAATATACAAATAGGCCCCAAAGATCAAACTAGTTTAGTGCCTTTTGAATCACGGAAAATAAAAATTAGTACATATTTGAGATAAATTATCTCCTAATTATATATTATTAAATAGAAAACTTATTAGACATATAAAAAAAACATATCATCATAACCTATGGAAGGAAACATATAAATTGGTGACATGTGATGTGATATAAGGGGAACTAATGCAGAAATGTAAAAATAATCCAAATCATTGGGGTATGAGAACATGATCATGAAAATATAATATCATAAGAATAAATTATAATATTCATAGTAGGGAAGTAATCACTTCAAAAACAATCTTGGTAGTATGGGTTGACTCCTTATATAATCATTGAAGCATCATTTCAATCCTCATACCATCATGGATTTCATTGTTCACTACAATGTATGTCATAGTAGTCAAGGAACACTCCAAAGATTGTCTTAATATATCTAATTAGATATAAATCGTTACCCAATTCATTGGAGGGAGATATAGGTCACACCCATCTTAGAATGATATCATACATGTATTTTCTAGAAGATGATTAAAAATTATATCATAAACCATGAAAAAAATGGTTATCAGAAACATTTAATCATATCATAATACATAGAAAAATAAATAATTTTTTTTATAATTTCACCAAAATAATAACCTGTGAAAAGAATCATGTTTTAAAGGCATATATCCCATGAATGATAAACGTGTTTCATAAACAACAATCCATAAATAAATAAACCATTCATCGAATAAATATGTAAGGTAACAATGAATATTTTTTATGTTGATGAATTATTTACACCAATTCATGTCATCTTAGATGGGAAATAACTTTTAGTGATCCTTTGAAACATTTCTTGAGGAAAATATAATTTCTAAATTGAAAATAAATTTTTATTACATAAAACCTTCAATGAAACATTTTACTTGGAAAAAATATTTGAAAACATATAAAACAAGGAATTGAAAACAAAAAATAATTTTAAATATTTTTTTCTATTGAAATTGTTGTTCTAGGTGAATAGGAAAACATTTTGGAAAAAATGGTTTTTGAAAGAAAATATATTTCCAACCAAAGGGAGATATAAGGGAGAATTTTCCATTAAAAAATAAACTAATTATATTATGTACCCAAGTTTCTAAAATTTTTGTAATACATGGATATAACATGATCAACAGAGAAAAATGAAACTCATGACTCTTCATGAGAAATTAATCATCTGATCTCATCAATGAAATTATAATCATGAACAATCTTGATAAATGATGAGACTGGTTCAATAAACTCTTACCTCTTAGTAGATTTTGTGAAAACACTCTCTGCATGGAAATGAAATTACATTAAGAATGAAATATCATTTATATAATGACATTCATGATATAAAATGTCAAATTTATGTATATGAATCATAGAAAATCAGTTTTAATTAAATAAACAAGCCATTTAAATAATAAAAATTATGATAAAACTGTCCTACCAATTTTTTAACATTTGAATCATATACCCCATGAAAGAAAGATTATAGAATAAATTTTGAAATATAAATAAATTTATTAATAATTATCACGGAATACATTCATGGGAATTATATATGCCATAAAAGAGAAAATTGTTGTTCCTAAGGCTTATCTCACACAGAAATAAAATGAGATATGAAATTTCCCTTACCTTATGTCTTCTGTATCGTCGTACTAATACAATATTTATACAAAACATCTTTAAGAGTTTTATATTTAATTTAAAATAGAATATTCATATATCTAATACCATATATTGTTTTATTATGTATTTATAATACATTTTTTTTATCAATTTTATATAATAATTACAACTCTACCAATATCTTATTTTTTTCATCACATGTATCTTAATATGTTATATATTTGGTCTTTATTCTTTTATCATAATATCCATAATGTATAACATGATATAATTTCATTTTTTTATATATGTGTTAAAATAATTTTTAAGATATAGAAGTATGAAATAAAATACAATATTCATCGAGATGGTAGGTCTTACGTCCGTATGAATTTTGATTCCATTTGTATTATCATATTTTAAGAATGAATAAATGTGACATATATGTAATGATTTATAAAATTTCATGAACATGTCATTATCATGATATATATATCATATATGTTCACTGAATCCACCCATAATAGATTCCATGTATTTTGTGACCAAATCACATCACTTTGAGGGTGAGGTAGTCCACACATCCTCCAAATGAAATTATCTTTTTCAAACAAAATTTAAAGTAAAATGATAGGTGTAGTAAAAATATTATCAAATTTTAAATATATAATAATTATAATATATAACATATATAAAAATACTATCTGTTATATCGTCCAACATGAGAGGTGATAAAGAAAAACTAAATAGTCATCATTTTGTGAGATGGTAGTTCATCCTACATTACATAATATATTCAAAACACATTAAATGGATATGTGTGTTAGTATATGTCAAAACCATATAAGAAAAAGTAAATATTATATTAATTATACATTTTGTTATAAATTATTTGAATAAGAATATTTTAGAGGGTGGGGTGTGTAAATAACACAAAATAAATTAAGGAATAATTTTACCTCTTATTCGGGTAACTCCTTTTTGTTTATACAAAAGATCATACATTGATTGCTTTATTACAAAGAGTAATATTTTTGGATGAGGGTAAGGATTTGGGGGATCGATTTGGTAATATACTTTATGATCCAATTTGGCTTCATATGTGTGATTAAATGGGAGGATAAGAGGTCTTCTTACATAAGTGTGGCACTATAGTAATTTTTTGGAAAATGAGTTACACCAATGTTTTTCTCCTTTCATGTGGATCCAATTTTAGAAAAAATTAGATAAAATGGAAGATATTGTGTATATATGGCCATAATATTTTAATTAGGATATATTATAGGTCATTTGGGACCATATTATTAATTTTTAGTCACCTGTTATGTTTTATATTTTCTTAATCTTTCTATTTACTAGTAAAAAAATTCACTTGAACTTTTAGTCAAAAAATAAGTTCACATTATTATAAATTATAAATTATAATGAATATTAATGTTTAAATTTATCATTTCTACTATAATTCAAAAAATGGTGTTTGGTAGAAAATTCCAAAAAACGTAATACTAAGATAAAATTGACACTACAAATTTGAAAAAATATTTTTATTTTATGAAATAAAATCCTTATGTGTGTCTAAAATTAATTATATTATTTTTTAGAGTACATATAACGTAGTTTATTTTTGATATTATTATTTTAAAACATATTAGGACTCTACAAGATATTATTTCAGTCATTAAGATTTTTTTTTATTTATATAAAACCATTAAAAAAATATTTTATATTTAGTTATTTTTATTAAAATTACTATGATTAATGGATTTGTTAAAACTATCTCATATAAGTAATTATTTCAAAAATAAAAGTTTCGTTGAAACTATGGGTTGCATGTAATTTATTCCAAGTCAGTGTTGCATGTAATGTAAATAAATTAAGTGTTTTATGTGACAAATTCAATGATGGTAACATTTGGAAGGATTTCTTGAATTAGTGTGATGAAATATAAAAATTAAAATTTAATTTATTTCAAGAAAATGATCCCTAAAAATCATATGGTGATAAAGTGTTTAAATCATGGTCAAGGGTTCGATAAGAAGATAATGATATATATTAAAGGAAATTATAATTATTAAACCAATAGAGGAAATAAAATTAATAATTCGTTATGAAATAATTTACTTGATAGGTATGGGGATATTTTATTAAATTATTTGAAATCTATTTTATATTTGTAGAGGATGTCCATCGAATATTCAAATGTCAAAAAACATTAATGTGGAAATATAATGAAATGAATGGGATGAATATATGATAAAATATTTACCCACTATTAAATTATATAATTGAAAGGATTTTGGAAATTATGCTATAAAATTTATGAATCTAAGAGTTAATGATGAGAACCATCTTCAATAACCTCTTATGAGAATATATAAATGGAAGTGTCATGTAATAATATATACATAAGTGGGTGTTGAAAATGATGTTTTTAAATTTATGAATAGTATCCCTTCTCTAAATTCAAATGTTTTATTTTATTCTAGTTTTACCCACTATTTACACATGTGGTTTTTAAATAGTTTTATATCACTTCCCAAACAATATGTTGTTTAACCATTAATGAATACTATTAATGGTATGATTATCACATATTAATTCTACTGGTCTCATTTAGTAAATGATTTTAGAAATTTTTCTCCTTCAATGAATTTTATTCTTAGATATGTTTATTTTGATAATATTTTGGAGTTGAATTTGATTTTATTTTATAAGGAAATTATATCAATTTCCAAGGACGTGATAAAAATTTATTATATAGTAAATAATCCAAATTTATTATATCAATACGGGTGAATATGGAAATAAAATATTTTCATATATCATTATATAATAATTAATACCTATTTATGCGGTGTATTTATATAAAATGGTTGGCAATGAAATCAAAATTGTTGAAATTCCTATTATTAGGGAATATGAAAATGTATTTATTAAGGATATTCTTAGTGTTACACTAAAACATTAATGTGAGTTTTGAATAGAACTAATACATGTTGATGCCTATATTTCAAAGACTCATTTTAGCATTTCTCCATTTAAGATTCTAGTATAAATAAACTAAATATCTAAATATTTGGAATGAGGATTAATTTTTTAATGTAAAAAAGCATCGGTTAAACCTATTCTCTTTATTAACAGAAGATATGTTTTAATACATAATTTCAATGAATATTAAAAAAAATTACAATGTCATAATATTTAAATTTTCCATAATAATTTATTTGATCAACTATAAGTAGATCAAAAATGTTAAAGGAGTTAAATTTTTTTGATAACCAATATTTGATTGTCAAAAATGATTAAATATTAATGAATATATTCAATATGAGTTATTGAAAACATGAATATATAGTGATTCCATTTTGATATATAATTTACTTTTTAATATTAATGGATCTAATGAATAGTGTCTTTAGAGATTACCTTGATAAGTTTGTGGAATAATTTTTAGGTGAAATACATATATACTGCAAATCAATAGAAAACATTAATGCCATTTGAGAGTTATGTTGAAGAAAAAAAGTACGGATAATTTTGTTAATATTTTAGTTAATGTGTCATATTGCTACAGAATGTATCATTCATGGTCATCTAATCACAAGTAAGGGGATATCAGTGTATCCTTCGAAGGTGAATGTTATTGAAAATTGGAACAGACCAATCATGACAGAACTAATTATATTTTTCTCATTTCAAAGACTCATACTACCAAGGTTTTTTTGTAATTCCTTAATTTTATCATATAAAATTACAATCTAGATATGAAAGTGATTCATGTTCCTTTGGATAGACGAATTGGAGAAAAATTTATTGAAATAATGAAAATGATAGTGAGTGGAAATATTATTACTACACTATGTAGTAAAGATTGGTTTTCTATCTCTAAAGATGAATCAACTAAGGGAATATGATGGGATATCATAGAGAAGGAAATTATATTATCTTATGCCTCATTACTATTAACAGTTCTTGAGAAAAATTAAATTAATACAGATTTGGAATAGAAATCTATAAATATATTTTTCTTTGTTATGGAAAAACTATCATAATGATGAAATATGGGACATATTTTTAAATCATAACATGAATATGAAAATTTTCACTTTTATGGAATTATATATATGTCAAACAAGACTGTTCTTACAAATTAATGAGTACCATTTTTTCAAACACTACCATTCTAGAAATGTCAACAATTTCATTAATTCTTTGCTTTAGATAGAGAATTAAATTATGTATAATTAGAGGACTATAAGATGTCCAATAAATATTTATTTACATTTTATTGACATTAAAAAAATATTTATTTGATAAATATATTGTCTTACTGAAATTAATGTAAACCATCAATTTATATAAATTGTAATGTGGCACAAAATGAGGATCATGATATCCAATATAACATTATTATTTTCTAGAGTTTTACCATAACATTGATAGTAGTTTTAGTTTCATGATTCATTTATGTCTTCAATAAAAATGAGTGTTAAAAATGAATAAATGGATAAATATCACATTCAATAATTATTTATACAACATAGATGAAAAAAATGTATTGAGACACTAAATAAATTTTTTTATGAGAGAACATTAAGAAATATATTGTGGAGTATATATCGTGGTTCTAGTAATTCCATAAAGTATATGGTGGGAGATACAAAACTGTGGGGATTTCACATTGGTTTCTCATAACTAAGATGAAAAGGGAAACATCACCATATATTTCATCATGAGAATCACCATTATATATAAAGGAATTTTTATTATTATTATAGTTTACTGGATTATAAAATCATAAAATATCATTATTATAATAGAAATTTTTACTCTTAATCAGCTTGAGAGATTTTACATAGATGATGTTGTGGGGTTGTATGATGTTCTGTTCTCAATAACTTCTGATCTAGATCAATGGATTAAATCAATTATCAAATGATATATTTCTTCATAAAATTAATAATTAATTTATAATTAGTGCAACATATCATTGTTATATAGGTGGTTAGAATGAGAGTACTATTCAAATTCCATAAGATATGTTATAATTTTTCACAATGTATTTGAGAGTATTTTGGGATCCATACCTTCCACTAGATTTATTTTCTTCAAATAATATATTAAAATTGAAAATTTATAAGGAACCATATCAAGAACTCTATTAGTTGAACTGAATGAAGCCAAAATACATAGATAAATTCATGGAATGAAATCTATCAGGTCCTGAGGTAGATAAGGGAAAGATAGTGAAGGTCAAAGCCATTAAGAAACACATCATGATATATTATAGAAGATTTAAAATTTATACTGACAAACAATGATAAATAAAACGAGTGAATTTTTTTTATAATGTATTCAATAAAATATATCCGCTGAATAATATTATGATATGATAAATCATTGTAATGATAAACCTAAGATATATAGGTCCCCAAGAGATTTTTTATCAAATTTTTGTGGTATATTTTCCCTTCATGATTCATCTGAAAATAATCTAATTTCATGATGGGTTCCAGGTATCTATTTTTTAATAGAAATATATATAACATTACAAGTACTAATCATATATTTCATACCATTTAAGCATCACATTTCTCTTGAGAATGTATCAATTGGAATTTTGGATCACAGGGATAAGATGCTACCAAACAGGACCACTAACCTCGTTATGTTTATGTAAATGAATAAAAAATTTATATATGTATTGAGGGATCCAAATTATGTGATTATATATATGTATCATCAATTTTTTATATTTTTGGGATATAATTTTGATAGTGTAATTCATAAAATGGGGTAGAATGTTTCTTATGACTATTTAAAATATATTTCTCTTGTATAAATAAATAAAATTTATATATTTTAGATCATGAAACACTTAGTGTTGTTAAATAATGTTTATATACTTATATTTTTTACATTTTATATTTTATTTAATTGAAATATTATTTTATTGAATAATTTTTTATTCAGATAAGAAAAATTATTAT
Source organism: Viscum album (assembly GCA_963277665.1). Classification (NCBI taxonomy): domain Eukaryota; kingdom Viridiplantae; phylum Streptophyta; class Magnoliopsida; order Santalales; family Viscaceae; genus Viscum; species Viscum album. The sequence continues at coordinate 621,648,422 of OY728160.1, forward strand.
ACAAAAAAAGGGTTTTGAAATATTATTCATATGAGAATTGGATATGAATTTTTTTATAAAAATTAATTATTTATTCTATAAATATATAAATTTTGTCTTTATATAGTGATGAAATGATTTCATTGATTATAAATTGTTTAGATTGAAAAATATATTTTGAATGTAAAATGGGACGTTTTTTGAAAAACAACATTGATAAATGTAGTGAGGTTTTATAATTTCAAATTAAACTAATCAAAATATATTGATGATTTCAATGAAATATGTAGGAAAATAATTCAACAAAATATTTCTAAAATTGATATAAATTTTTTTAACAGTAATGTTCTAATAGAAAAACATAGTGTTATATTGAAAATAAATTAATCCCAATTTGGTTTTATATTTAATTTTTCACTTATTTTAAAATAAATTTATGGAGCCTATAAAATTTATTAAAATATAATAAATGATTTAATATTTTGGAAAAGGAGTTTAAATTTTTTTAAGGAATTTTATTTCATTGTTATACATAATTTATATTTATTGTGGGATAACTTTTTCAACATGTTATGGGATAAAGGGAAACGAAGGGAGAAACATAGAAAGATGGAAAAAATATATCATATAATTTGAATAATTTGATTCAATAAAAGAATTTTTAACCAAACATATATTATATACATAAAGGGGTTTCTATTGTAGTAGATTCATATGAATATTCCATTATTATTATTTTAATTTTTATGCATTTACTAGTTTCACAACCATATCACTTGTAAAAGGTCAGATATACTCATAAATTATTTAAAAACATTTGGCACTATATATTAGACAATCCCTACCAAAATTTTATCCTAACAGACTTCCATATATCCTAGATCATTTTTATTCCTCTAAAACTAAACATATAAATCATAATTTGTAAGACAAATGAGTTAGCCCAAAAAATTGGAAATTGTATTGACCAATCTATTTCAAGTTTTATTCACCCTTAACCTCTTATAAATTATCTATAACTATAAAAATGTTGAAATCATAAAAATTACTATAAATTAATTAATTTATTTTAATGGTGTACATATTTTCTACTTACTTTATATGAATTGATTCATGATAATATAATCAGTGTGAACATATGCACTATGATAATCATGAACTGATGTTATTCATCTTTCTGATATATATCATCAATGGATGTTTATATAGATAAATTTAATGAAATTTTATGAATATTTTTATATTATTTATTTATCTATATGTAATTAATAATATTTACATTTCCATTTATATAAATGAGGTAAAATTAAAACATCATCCATTCATAAACATGGACTACTATCTGAACTAAGTGATATAATTTATTTTTCATCATGAGGTTATAAGAGTAATTATAAATGTATATTTAATGGATAAATATGATACTTATAAAATGAATAATATTTTTTATATTATCAAAACTTTTATAATTTTAAGTACAATAATAATCAAACCGAAATATTTCTGGTAAGTGGAATAGTTAACAAATGACCATTTATTCTAATAGAGAACTGTTAATAATTGGGATGTTCAAAAATTTTAAAGAATAATATAATTTAATAAATGTATTAACATGTATCAGGTATTGATATTTGATAAATTTAAATTTACATCATACCATCTTAAATGCACATACAATACATGAAATATTGTTTTTTGTTTCAATATATTTCTTAAATCAAGATAACATATACCTGAATATCCTTTGGGTTAAACATATGGTTATTTTTTAATAAACGTCACATATTTTCTTATAATGTGTTTATTTATTGTTTTCTAAAATTCCAATCATTCTCTTCAAATTGGTACTTAAAATGGATGAGAATATTTTTTTATGAAATAAAATCATTATTTCATCTCAGGCCTTCGTAATTTTTATTCCATATCTCTAGTTTTATAAAAAAAATTATCAATTCTCTTTATTTATAATTACGTATTAATAAATTCATATTTTTTTTAATTTTCCCCTTAGAATAGTATTATTTAAATAAAATCAGCTTAAATTTTTTTTAAATAAATTTATATATTATTGATGGTGAAAAAAAATATTTTTTAAACATTTACCTTATGAATATATTTTTATTGAAATCAGGTACAATAATTTTATTCCCTGATTCATTTATATGTTTTCATTATTATTTTAATAGAAAATAATTTTAACAATATTATTTGATATTTTATTTATAATATTAATAATTGAAAATAAAAATTTTAAATTTTTTAAATCGAGGGTCGAATGTTCATTTGAATATAATTTTCATCACTTTCATCCAAATTTCATTTGTCTTCTATGTCACTATGTATATAATCTAATTATACCATTCATATTATTTTCTATTATTCATTTTGATTTTGTAATAAGAAAATCATTTTGAAATAATTTTTTTCCTATGATACATTATAACGGAATGATGGTTGTTTCTATGTTCATTTGACACACATACAAATGGTTTTAATTATATAGAATTTGGTCTCAAAATTAAATATCACTCAAATGAATTTGGAAATGATTTATATCTCAATGTATAATATTAATGATAATCGGTATTGAACCTATTCCAAGGATGAAATAGGTTGGTTAGGGAAGTCCATAGATTATGGGACTTTTTCAACCATGTGATGGTGTTCATGGACGTAAGAATATCATAATTAAATGATCCTCCATGATTTTGAATTTACCTAAATTCGAATGACATTTTCTAAGACACATGGCATTATATAGTTGATTCTGCTTCATAAATGATGACTTCTAACTGTTACGACTCTTGTCATTTAATATGCTATAGAATTTGTCCATGATTCCGGATATATGATGTATAATAGATTTGGAATTATCATCCAAACATATGATCATGTTTTTATTCTATTGTGACTATCTTATTTGTTAATATAAGAATAAATTGATATCTTTTATATTTCTCTCTACTAATCAGTTATGCTTATTCCTTATTATTTTCTAGTTCCCTAAGTTATAAATAATTTTTGTATGTATAATATATTTATTAAGGGAACAGTGAGAGATGAGCATTATTCGAGATTACAAAGGCATTTCATTAAATAATTAAATTCTGTATCTTGGCATAAATAATATCAAACCTCTATTGTATTTGGTATTTATTATTGTGATATATTTTGAACATTGAACAAAAATAATCCAATTTTTATGTCTGTAATACATAAGATGGATCTAAAATCCTTGATATACGAAAGTAAATTATAAATTTAAACATATAATAAAATATTATTCCACATTTCTATGTTATTTGAGAATAATGTGTAATGTTCAATGTCTTGTGAAAGTTTTTTCATTATTCCACAATCATATGAATAAATATTTCTTGTTATGTAATTATCATTTTTATATTATTCATTATATAAAATCTATATTTTAATGGGTGATATTTAATAATGATATATTATTATAAATTTTTTCACTATAAAACTCATATGCATGCTTCCTTATTACTTTTTAGGAATGATGGATATCTCTTATGTTCACTACATACAGAGCGTCTCCTATAGCTAATTTAAAATTTTCAATTCCCCATGATACGATGAACTGTTTTATGAGTATAATTTATAAAAATGTGTCATATATTATGATTATATGAGTGTTATGTTTAATTATAGGGGTAAAATAATTTCTTCGCACATCAAGTGTCATGAGACACAAAATATATGGATCTTGGTTGACTGTTTTAATATTGAGATAATATTTAAAATTATTTCTGCATTATTTGGTAATCTAAACATTTAAATTTAGTATCACATAACGGGTGATACACACCTAGATGTAAATTAGTGTTTCATTTCCAATTCAAAAAAATATTTCTTCAATACCTATCTTAAGATAATCATTGATACTGAAAAATGATTAACAGAACACATTTTTTTAATTATGTTCACAACTTTTTATGGATGATTATTCACTATTTTTTCATGGTTTGTATCATATATAGTTATATCCATTTTTTATCAAATGGAACATGAGAATGGTAATTTCTATACAATCTTGATACTATCCACACTAACATGTTATTATCTCACATCAATGGAACAATCTAATTCTTCAAATAAATGAGCATTCCAAAATATATCTGCCTCTATAAAATATCTTCTAATTCTGATTGTGTTATTCTCGATTGTACACTAATTTCATACATTATCTCTTAACATTAATTCATTTATAAAATAATGAATCAATCCATATCTCAATAAATTATCTTCATATTCTCATCCATCTTATATATATTGATATATATATATATATATATATTCAAAGAATATTACGTGAATAATTTCTTCATAATGGTTAAAAAATACCCCCAAATATCAAATGTCATGTCTTCATATTTTTTAGAATTCATAGGGTCTCAATATAACAAAATACATTCTTTTTTATTTTAATGATGAATTTTTTCATCTATTCATCTCTATATAGTGTTTGTAAATTTCATTTCATATTATTCAATTAATTTCCTCATAAAAAAATAGAACTTGTATATTTGAGTTGTTCGGTATCAGCATGAATCACACATCTTATTGAAATGCCATATCAGGTGAAAATGAGTTTTTATTTTTTAAAATCCAAACATCTAAACTAAAATACTCTCTTATGCAACCACAAACCCTCAGTATGTTATATTCTTCTCTTATTTTTTTCTTACATCTGAGAGACATAAATGCAAGGACTACACCCTCACCTAGTATGAAAAATTTATCATAGCTATATTCATGAATAATATGAACAATAATGATGTTTGATTTAGGAATAATATAACTAAGGAAACTTTTAAATTAATCAATATTATGATAAATACATCTATTATGTGAGAATTTTCTTTTGGGAAAATAAATAAAAAAATTAAAGGGTAGAAATTATATGATATCTAAAAATTATACAATAAAATTTTATGTCACATGATAAATGGATTGTAATGATAAATATATAGGATCAATTTTATAATACATACAGTCTGACATTATCAAATATATAGATATCTATGAAAGTCATAGGATACACATAATATCTTAGTATTAGAACTATAATAACATATTACATTCTAGATTCATATGAAAAAACATTTGAAGAAGACATTCATTACTGAATACATATAGTAAAGAAATAACATTCAAATAAAGGTACTTGGATGAATTCAAATGTCCATATTGATGTTTTAAAATATCTCTATATAGTAGTGATCATCATGAAGTCATAATATTAGATGTGAATGTATTTCCATTATTGATATTTCCATTTTTCTAGTATGGATCCATAATTCGACACATATTTAAATGGAATTAGTAAATATTTAGATCATCACTATTTATTCTAAACTAAATAAAAAGATTACCAAGGTTACTTCATATTAACATTCACGTGCATTAAGATCCAAAATCCAAGGATAGATTCATCAAGGATTTATCACATTAATACATCATTTTTACTAGTTATCCTCACATATTAAAAATACTTCCCAATACTCTATTTTAACATATCATATATCAATTAAAATTTTATTAATACCAATATACATGAAATGTATTTAAAAAGTCAATCATGAAGAAGGTCAAATGATCTAACGTTTTTATTTTTTATTAATAACACATACTTATCTCCCTTAATTGACAATAAACTCAATGGGAATAACTTTTTAATATCATATCAATTGGTTTACAAAAATTTATTCACCAATAAATCAATATTAATTATATGCGAGAAAATTATAATTATAATAAACTGATTGATTAATTAAATCCTCAATGCTTTCCTTAAGTATAACTTATCAGAAACCATTAATTCATAATGATTATTTTAGATAATAACATAAAATATATTATAAAGTTTTATTTCATACACAACTCATGATCTATATTAATATTGCTTGTAAAATGGGAGAGAGTACTTTTATCCTTTTATAAAATAATTTCTAAAATAATATCGTATGCATGTAATAAAATAGTATAATGTTTAAAATAATTACATACAATAATGAGATATAGTGAGTTTCATATCCATTTAAATATTTAATATATCAAATTCAAAATTTGAGACGTGTTATGTATGAATGACAACAACCTATTATTTAGGGGAAAATGTTCTAGACATATAATTCCCCTATCATCCTTCTCCTTAAAAAATTCTATTTCATCACTGTACATTGCCCTGTAGTGGTATACAAGAATTGTAGATTGATTTATGTTACATTATTTCTCATTTAGGATTATCATAGGATATGTATATTAAATAAATAATTATTTCACTTATTTTTAGAAACATTTGATATTTTTTGATACTTGTGATGCATCTATATATTAATCAATAGATGATTTGAGGTTCACTGATGTTTTATCCCTCCAATTCAATGAAACAAAACTTATTCAAAAAAACTCCACCATATTTACATTTTTTTTCATAAATAACTCTTAAATATAGTGTTTCAATAAAACATCCCATATTTATGTAACATATACTTTCATACATAATCCAAAAGGTTAATGTATTTGAGATATATCTAAAGATGATATTTTGATTAAAAATATGTGTTTCATTATGATTATATTAATATTATAAATAATTAGTGTGAAAATTGAAAATGCGATTTTCTAATGTTTACATATAAATAATACTTCTAATAATAATTTTAAAATTATTCCCATTAGCATTTTTTCGTCACCACACTTTCTCAACAAGTCTCTTATATAAATAGTTCTTGACTCCCGTCTAGATTCCTACATGTCAAAATTCTTCATTAGATCCATTTCGTACATTAGTAACTAAAAATCATATTACCCAATACATGAATAAATTTTCCCTTAAATTAATTTCATTTGTCAATTATTTTAAATTGTAACCACCCTTTTATTTTATATTATATATTCTTACATGGGATTTATTCATTACAATATAATATAATATGAATAGTATAAATAATAAAAAATAGTTATCTATTATTGATGATTTTTATTCTCATAATGATTTATATACCAAGGTCGTAGAGCTTGATTCATACCACAGTTATCTTTAATGTACTCGCTGGAAATGGTTTTATAAGAATCATAAAAAAACATTAAGCCATTCCATGTAAAACTATTCATCGATCTCATCATTTATGTAATATTATATTACCATCATTAAAAATATTTTGATTTTTGTGAGATCATAAAATAAATTTAATATGTTCATAATGTCATCTTTAACAAATAGGGGATATTTTTCATCAAAATCAACATCTTCGTTTTATGATGATCCCTTCCATAGTAACATAAATATGTTTTTATCTACATAACGACTCAAATAATTAATATTTCTATGAATCCATTTTTTTAAAACCTGACTTTATTCAATTGGTCTAGAAAAGAACCACTGAATCATTATTTTCAATTTGGCCTATTTATTTATAAATTTCATGATTCAACTTCATAGGTTTAAATGAATCCTCCAATATATCATTATTGAAAATTTTCATAATATTGGTATGTTTTTTATAAATGGACCTCCATTTTTACACCTTGATTTTGATCCCAATAACTATTATTTAGATGGTAAATTTTTCTCATCTTATTATTTACCACATTTGTATATAATTATTCTCCATAATTAGTTCAAAATAGTGAATATGAATCTTTAATTAAAATCTATCTATTTTTCTATTATCAATAACTATAGTTGGGAAAAAATATTCCTCCCCAAAATTCCCATTGATAATATTGTTAATTACATCAATATGATCTATGATTATAACATGATTAATATCAATAGTCCATTTATAATATGTTATGTAATGTTAATATAGTTTCCTATTACATGTCAAACCATATAATATTCCACATTTGTAATTTTTATTATATATTCAATAAACACTATATTTCCCCTTGATCATGACATTACTCAAAAATAATTTATTGTGTCTAAAAATTGACTTTATTTTAAACCACCTATCATAGGGGTTTATTTAGCATTTTAGAAATATGAGATTACTATTGACAAATCTTTAAGTTATATTCATGGAATTTAACATGTAATACATAGAGGTTTAATTTTTTAATAGCATATTTATATCTATGCCAATAAGAAATATGTTCTTCTTCCAATTAACATCATTTTATTTTGGAGTATACCTTGAAGTGAATACATATCTAATTTTTACATTGTAATATTCTGGATAAAATTTATATAATAATATTAACTCCCACCTTTCGATATCGGTCACATAAAATACAAGAATTTTTTTTCAATTATTGTACTTTGAAAATATTGAATCTATCTAGCATGTGTTATTTTTGGGAAATGGACAAGAATCATGACATCTGAAAAAAATAATATGTGAAGGTTATTAATTATATTTCACCACTTTATTAGTTTTTAGATATGGGATCACATGTATTAAAAATAATTTGAACACAGAGAATTTAAATTTGATTCTCAACTACCTTATGTATTTTGATCACTATTTGTCCCATTGTACATATTTTACAAATATTAATTATTTCTTCTTATAATAAGGGAATGTTTCTATTTTAATCATATTATATCTACTTATTCATATTTATTTAAATGGTGACCAATACTTCTTTTCAAACATCCATTTCCTACATTTTTTCTAAATTAAAATTTTCATTTCATCCCCAAAATGATCAAAATTTTATGGGTTTCCCAATCCCCTTGTAACTATAGGTCCCTATATTTTCCATTTTAAATCACCTAAATTTTTCATAAAACTAACCACCATTACCCCATCAAATATCGGTAATACATTCTATAAATTATGCTTTATTACATCATGAAACTATAATCAATTTCTACTAACATGATTTAATTACTGGTTTATGTTACAATATCGTGGGTATTCCGTGAGATACCATTTCTTAATGATAATGAAAATCCTTCATATTTCTCAACATTTTTCAATTTTCCACATGAAAATCAATATTATCTGAACAAACAATAATCATTTACATTGTATTATCAAATATTCATGCTTTATATGCGGTTATAAGAAAATATTTCTATTTTAGTAACTAATAAATTTTTTATTATCTATGAAAATAAATGTTATGTTCATCTAAGAAATGAGAAAATAAACCCAAATATATTGTGTGGGACATTATGGATCATATAGTACATAATATTCATGTATGATTTCAAATCAAATTTGTTCCCTAAAATTATTATCAACATGTAAAGAGATCGTCAAGGATTAGATTATTAGATCTCCCCCCACCCACCCCCCATTAATTCATGACCACATTTTTTTAGATATAGAACTATTAAGGAAATTATGAATTCAAACAAAAAAAAATATGAAAAAATTGAATTATCCCTAATGTCATATATTTTGATTCAAATTTTACTACTAAATAGGATAATTTTGTTGTCATTTTTCATCCATACATGTTATTTTTTTAGCTAAATAAATTTATTTATTATACACATTCTGTCACATTTTTCATTGCTTTATTATTATCTTATTTAATATTATAATATTGGTTTTGAATTTTATCTATCAAATTTCTTGATTTATCTGTATTCTTGTACCCCTGGATAATGGTGGTTTCCATGTCATTAATGAGTATCAACTTCATTAGAATATCTATATCTTGAATCTAAATTACATTTTTCAAACCATCTATTTCAATCTAAATTTTCCATTGATTTTATAAACCCACTTTATTTCAATGTTTACTTATAATATCATTTTATTATATTTTATACACATTTGAAATTTGAATCTACTAGAATACTCCATTGTAGTCTTTATGTACTCAATAAAAAATTCCACAGTGTACTTTGACTTATTATCTGATGGGTTCACCTATTATTATTCAAATAAAATGTATACTCAATTAGAAACACTTATATCAATACCATTATCATGATCAATTTAATCACTATCAGTTAAAAATTCTTTATCTATCAATTTTATTTTAATGAAGCATACAAGGGAAAGAATATTCTTTATTTTTGATTGTGTATTTGACGGATATCCCATATTTTTTTTCTTTATCAAACCCTTCTTATTATAATTATTATCATTAATTCACAGTGGGTTTTATGGTATAAAATGGAAAATATTTCCAAAATTACATGTCATTAAATGATAACTACCTCCATATTCAAATATACGTCCTATTATGAAATTTATTAACATGAGATGGAAATTTATATATAATCTTTGTGGCATCAATAATTTTTTACTATCAAAATATCCATCATGGATTTCAGAAGTATGAACACCATGAAAAAATACAAATATAAGTTTCATGAAAGACTCGAAGGTATCACCCTTTAATAATATGGTTTAGGTAGTTAGTTTTAAGGGTGTATACTTTTGTTCAAAGTTTTATTAATTTTAAATAAATTTATCTTATATGAATATATTATTTCCCTTCCACAGAAACAAATAAACATAATAGCCAAGGGTAACAAACCAAATGATCTTAATCAAGGATCGTGTGGGAATTTCCTAAACCAGGTCAAATCATCCATCTCGGTCAGCTAGGACTAGTGATAGGGGATTACAAACAAGTGTGCTTCCTACATGAGAAGAGTTATTTCTTGGGGTGGCATCATAGTGGGATACTGGTCCAGCACATGGAGGTGTCAGTGATATTCTGTAGTGGAACTCATTACTCACATTTGGTAACCAGGGGATCATGAGCATTTATTATGGACAACATTCATGTTCAAATAATTTATGGATGATGTGATATCAGATTTTGAAATGATCATCTGTTAAAAATATGTATAGAATATAAACATACCATTCAAGAAAATCCAAGCCATTTGATAAACCAACCATAACATTTTCAACCTATAGATAACTCGTAGCAGCCTATGTGCTTTTGGTTTGAGCTTGAACCACTCAATGTCACCCCAATGGTTGACTCATCCAATATCTTTTGTTAAAGTATGATTAATTTTTCATCAATGTGGTACTTCATAGTGTGAAGACACTAGATTCATTCACATAAATATATTCAAGTGAACCCTGAGAATACATAACACATTAGGTGATTATGTTCATGTGAGTTGATTAGATATTATAGAAGCAACACATGAAAATCAAAACATAATATGAATTAGTTTTTTGAAATTTGTTATTATTTTCTCACATGATGCTATTAGAGGTGTTCCAATATTCATCGATGAACACCCACCAGATCATGTGTGACCATCAATCCATAACAAAAGCCCATAAATGATTTTCCATAGTGAAATCACATGAAAAACTAGTGATCATGAAATTAATTAGAGATGATTATAAGAATCATTGGTGCATTTAAAGCATTCCATCATGAGAAGTCATCTTTAGGTAGAATAATTTTGATCATATGAAGCTCCCACCTCATCAAGATAGTGCAAGGGACACAATCACCATGAATATTTTAATGAACCATGGATGACCATGGTCTATATAAATCTTTTCAACCTATATAGAAGACAAAAAACGTGATAGTATAGAAAATAAGAGTAGTAAGAGAATACAAATGGAGAAAATATGTGGATGAAACAATTCCTTAAAGATATTCACTAGGTGACGGTAATCTCCACCATGTGATACCCATCATGAGATTTCTTGGTGCATTAAGTATCATGTTGAACTATCATGAAAGATCCATGTTAAAAAATTACTATTAACATTCTTGGTCATTTTCATGGTCACACAAACACTCTTTGACATGTATATGAACATGATATCATGTACTAATATTTGTATTGTAGACACTAGGAGTTGTGTCCTTTAAAATAACCCACAACTATACAAACTTTCTTTTTTCCATATAATAATCCCATGTAAATGTTTCCAGATATCATCACATGATATATTTTTTATCAAATTAACTATGCATTGAGATTTACATGGGAAGATGAAACAAGTGCCACTTCACCATGTAGTGTTAATAAGTTGAAAAATCTGTCTCAGGATACTGCTCTTCAGCAGTGGGTGATGGATCTCTGTCATATGAGACGCCTGTAGTGGTGTTCACATATATAAATTAGTGTCATTCAATACCACCACATTTTCTGTAATATTTGATCACATGAACCATTATTCTAAATATACCACACACCCTCGGTCTCATGATGCCTTCCTAGAGCCATGAAAGTGTCCATGACGACATGATAAACCTTCTTGAATCCAAAAGCATGAAATGTAATCACATTGAATATGTACATTGTGCATGAAAATGGATTTATAATCTATGTATTAGAATACTTTTAAAAAATGTGGACCAATGATTTATCTATGAAGACATTAATATAACCCATAGTAATACCTTAATTATTTTCATTTTAATCACAGGATATGTGGGGAATTTTTCTAAATTATGTTGAATGTGAGAGTCATTTAATTTCATATAAAAAAATAGAAATTCCAACCTTATATCATTCAAACCCAGGGATGGTTGTCTATAAATGTAACCCTTTAAACATGAAAATACAAATCCTAGATACTCTCATGATCATAATCATATCTGTAAGAAACTACCCATGATTCTATTATGGTCGAATAAGTGAAAAATTGTTCATTAGTCTAATTATTTCCTCTAGATCCCTTATAAGTATCACATTGGTCACATGACAAACCCTTACCAAGTCAGATTAATCACGTGATAGGACTTGGAGAATTTAGTTTCATCCTGACACAATCTATTGAAAACCCACAATGATCATGCGAAGATGTCTAGGGAATGGTATCATTATAATGGGATGACCACTGGATATGTTATAATGGACACATAAAATGAAATAAACATGTTTTATTTGATCATATGTACGTATCATGGACAATTCACTTTGGCCCTGAGAAGACATTCAGAGAAAGTCGCATTGACCTAGTGAAGATGTCATGGAAAAGAAACAAATTTATGAAAAGACGTACAAGGGTATTTACCATTAACTTACAGTGAAATCCTAGAAATTTCACATTGATTAAGAAAATAAGTTATGAATAGGTCACATTGGACATGGGAAGACATCCAGGAAATTACAATTCTATCTCATGAATACATTTTGGATAATTCACTTTGATCATGTGAAGACATACCCAATAAGTCATTTTACCATGTAAATGATCTTATACATGCCCAATAATATCATGAATAGAATCTAAATCATTCCAAGCATGAATCAAAGGATGATTCATCCATTAAATGTTTTTTATTTTAGCTTGTTAGGTATAAAATCAAGACATTTAATGAAGACACCTATGTCCTGTCAAAAAAGAATCTGTGGACATGCCTTTTATGTAAAGACAACATCCATAACATTTCACGAATTAAATAAATACTATTTAGGAAATCACCCCTGGATATGGAAACCATGTCTATAAGACAAACAAAGACATGCACACCATGTGAACCCTCATCCATGATCCTTGACCCGAGTACCCCCTTTATAATGGGAGTTTATTAAATTAGATAGGGTTACACAGACATGATATCTAATTTTTGAAATTATTTCAATAGGTCCCAGAACATAATTCCTTTAAAATTATATTGATCATTCATGGTCATCGTTAATCGTTATCTTTTAGATGATAGATAATTAAAATGAGATATGGAAATTGTCCGGCGATAATCCCCTTGAATTCCCAAAAGCATGGGGATAGAAATAATTTCTCTAAATGTAAACACCACCACCACCCATTATATAGTTCATGTAGTTGCTGAAATAGAAATAATATGATTCATATCATAATAGGAAACATAGGTTTATATCCTAAAATTTTTGTTACAATGGGAATCGACCATGATGAAAGTCCCACCAAGTCCTCGACACTCAATCTCATGGGAACCATACGATCTAATAGAAAAATCTCTCTATGACATACATCATATTATTGATAATCCAAAAGTACTATGACATCTCTCATTCCTTCAAACAACCGGACATTCATAATTCCCTCTTCAATGCTGAAATTAATATCAAGTAACACATTAGGACTTCCTCAATGCACTACCACCAAATCCATATAAAATTTGATAGATCAATTGAAAATAGTATCTCGCAATTTTACCATGGATAATGTAGGATTATGTATTTTTAATGTTCTTATCCTCCCAATTATGAATTTTCCCAATCCAGGGAAACCTCGTTGTATGTTCCTTAGTCGGGGTAATTATTTGACCACCCCCATATGTGTGCATGCACATCATGGAATATCATGTGGATGATATTAATGTATGATTAATATAATTCCAGTCATAGTAACGATACATAGGATGCCTTAAAAATGATTGAGGATGATACCTAGTGACTATGTTCCCTCATATATTTCATTTCATCATGATATTAAACTAGAGGGCTAAAATATAATTTTTGTGTTTTGTGTCCTATTATAAGAATGATAATTATGACCAATTATAATTTGTCAATCCCATCCTAGAAATAATATATAACTCCCAATATGAATATAAAATCCATAGTTCTTCATTATTTCCATAAAAATATAATAATCAACATTTTTTATCAATAATATTAAACAATTGAATACCATTTGATACATAATGATGACTACATTAATAGGACCCCCTTTACAAAAGAAAGTATACAATGTGTGATCATTAATTTAGGTTAACTAGTTACATATCATGATTTGTAAGAGATTATAAATCATATATTGAATCTATAAAATAGTTGTGGAGTAAGAGATAATTCCCCCAAAAGGATGTGATGATCTTAACCTTCTATCCTCTGAACCAATGTGAGTTCCTAAGAACAAATGGTTATAAAACCCCAAAAGATAACCCATCATTTGAAATAATTTTTTTACTCTGTTATGGATATGAGAACCATTGGTATTTATCATTATTTAAAAATATGTTAAAACTAAAGAAAATGATTATTAAACCACCCCAAATCACCCATAACTAATCATTGCAATGAAAATTTTCTAAATTTTTCGTGAAATAAAATGGAAACCCCTATCTGAAATATTTTAACTTTGTCATCCATTTCACTAGATAAAAATGATCATCTAACCTATTCCTATAGGACCATTATTATAATGATTTATTTTCAAAAAAAATTTGAATCGAACCAATTTCATTAAATCATATTTAACCCCACCAAAAATAACGGATTACCATTTATTCCCATTAACATAGATAGTAATTAATTTGACATTTACTCTCATATATGATGTTGCACTACAACATTTCATTGTTAAAACTCTTTAAAAACATGGATTGCTTCTAATAAAAAATAAATCATCAAATTTATTAATCGATTTTTAGGCCACAAGATAATAACCATTTGTCTCGAGTCCCCGTTGTATATTGTCAATAGTGCAACACCTTTACTTCCAATTGGTAAATGTCTTGGTCTCATATTACCACATAAATGGCTTCACTGTGACATTGGAATCAGGTAATGAAATCATTTAGAGGAGGAATCATCAATGGTTGTGTTTCCCATGATAGTACTATAAAGATGATGTGGACCAAGTCATAAAATTCAGACACATTATTAGACAATCCAAATTGCACAGAAACATATACCATCCAAACACCACTATGGTGGATGAGTAAAATAATCATTCCAAATCTATCACTCAAGACCAACCTAAGAGGAATTCCATCTAATATTTTCATCTTTAATAACATGTTATTGTGAGTCCATAAGGATCTCTAGTGGATGTTATTCTTGCCATGGTAATCAGAATTTGTGATTACATTGGGATATACACTCGGGGTATCAAAATAATGTAGCTTCATGGTAGAATTATACCACTCTTTCGAAAAATAAATGTTAGTCCCATTAGTGTATCTTAACAATGGAAATGATTAAATCCTAGAAAATCACAATCCATGATAATTTGACATTATTATAGTTAGCTTAGGTTTTAATATAATCAAAGGTAGACACCCAGCCTATAGGGATGTAATAATTATTATCATAATTTACACATGGGTATTCATTAATTTGGTTGTTGACCAACATAATTGTTTTATAGATAATGACCCACAAAATTGTGCTAGAGGCACCAACACTCAAAATGGTCAATGACCACCATCCCACAAAAATTCATATTGAGGAGCGATATGTCAAATGACATACTCAATCAAGGAGGAGAACCATACTATTAATATCTATAACAAAATGATGTTAATATAATATCAGAAAATATCATCAGATATGTGCAAGAACACTCTTCAAAAGTATATTTATACCCTCTTAAAAACATATGAGCCACAATATGTTTTCTTATATTTTACCTCTAACATGTGAAAATAGGGCATGATGGGATATTTCAGGCATCCAAAAAAGGTATTGAACACCATGTTAGTATTTCATAGTGCAATATCAATGGAACATATTTCTAATGTTAACAGTAGATTCATTCTCTTGGGTCCACATTTATACTTCCATCATCAATTACTAACACTAACATTGATGTAGGATATTGTGTGATCTTGGATCCATCTAGATATAAACATATGTATGTGATGGAAATATCTATAGTCGAAACTGTAGTATGAAAAGAAGTATATATAAGAAATAATTATGGGAATTCTCTAGGTCTCTATTTTAAAGAATCACATAATAGAACCTATATATAGAATCTCTTCATAAAATGATGTTTGTTATTCCACAAGGCTATGAGAGTTTTCCTAGTTTTCCTCTACTAATCAGGTGAAATATATAAAATATTCCATTTCACACTAGCTCATAGGGTTGGTGTAATATTCTTATTTTCGATTACCCTAGCCCATATATTTGCATAAATTTCCAATATTTTCACCCCATAATTGAGGGTTTTTTAGAAACAATACAAGATTAGTCATTTTAAAAAATACACCATGATATATGGGTATATTTACTTATTAGGGAGCATTTTCATAATTGAATACCCATAATTCCTTAACACCTACCTCTGAACTAATGATGATTAAGTCTCAACAACATGACTACAAACTCATCCATGTTCCAACATAAATAGATGTATATGTATAATCATGGAGAATGTAGTGAGTACAATCATATCGTGATGAAAAAAATAACAATACATATTCATCACCGTAAAACACGTCCCCTATACATTTTATAATAATATGAATAAAATTAAGATGTAGATGAGGTGTGGATGATATGAATTAAAAATTTCTTCTTATATAATCAATGTCTTAGGTATATAATGAGAGTTTCATTATCATTAAATACTAGTTAGATGATAACATAAATAAAGGACTCCTTATAAGGCCCCAACATTAATCCTTGCTTAATCTTTAGTTATTACAAGATTACACATTGAGGATCTTTTCAGGTTTAGTGTTTTAGAGAATTAGATCATGAAACTTGCATTACATTACACATTTAAACAAAGTGGTTACATAAAAGATAGTACTCATTCTTCCCATCAATGGAATCATTTTTAAAATAAAACATGGATTCTTTCTTGACACATCCTTGACACTATCATCAAATCATGTACCCTTCCCTTGACCTGTGAAAAACATTTCAAAAACTTGGGATGACCATAAAAAGCTCAGTAAGGGTTATAAAAATATGGAAAGGAAACATGAGTTCATATATACATAAGAATGAAATCATACTTTACCCATAAAAATAGGCACTTTAACATACCTCATCAAATCATGAATAAATCATCGAAATCATAAGATATAAAAGTGACTTGAGGGAATCATAACATTCTTACGTAGGGAGTAACCCTCTTGGTTATGTTTGGACTACCCATCACAGTATATTCCCTAAATCTCTTCATATAAACCTTAACATTTCACTCCTTAGTGTTACCCAATGCATTGGATAGCTATATCGGGCTCACCTGCCCTTAGTTTATCACGGATCCACCCGTCTTCATAATAATGCCCAAGAACCTCAACATAATCGTATCACATAAAACATGCATAAAGGAAACATAACATTTCTGCCTTTCAATAACAAGATATCAATAAAACACATTGATATAAATACATTATGAAAACCATTTTCAATACCAAAATAAAACTAAAGTAAAACATGGTATTTATTTTTCTTTTAAAAAGAAGGTATGGCTTGTAGAAAAGGCGAAACTCAAATAATGGTCACGGCGGCGGAGGAGTCGTTGTCGCCGCATACGTACGAAAAAAACATTCCCTTTTGTTGTTTAGTAAAATTATTCGTATAAAAATATTCCTTTTGGATAAACGTAAAAGTAAAAGGGGTTTATACACCATATAAAATAAAGTTGTGTATAAAATAAAATATCCCTCAATGAAAGGAGATTGAGACGACATCCCATACAAAGACGGTATCCTTGGATTAAGGATAAATCAGTTACATAACTATGTGTGACAAACGAATACACGAAATATGAGTGGGTATTAAGTGTAAAAAAATCAGAGGACATTCACACATAATCATAGAACTACATATTCAAGGTGTATAAGTTTATCCCAAAGAATCGAAATTGGGTTAAGAAGTTCCCTTGCAATAATTAGACAGCCTAACGGCGCCACTTCAAAATTCAGAAAAAGAGTTTATGAGAGATAAAAAGGGTATCTCATCACTTGGACATTAAATTTAAATCAATAAGGATATAGAATAACATATCCCAAAATAATATTATGTGAATTAAAATACATAACAAAATAAGTCTTTTAAAAAGAGGAGGGTGAAAGGTTCCCTTACAGACATGGGTATCTTTCGAAACATACGCCCCGTGAAAGAAGGAAAATACAACATCGATATAAATACTCATAAATGAAATAATATTACACAATGAGTAAAATAATGGTCAGTACATACACCACTCAAAGGAAATTTTTGGAAATGTAGCATAAATCTCACGGGAATAAATGTGAGATGAAAAATCCCTTACGAAACTCGGCACCCTAACGGCGCCACTTAAAACATGCAAAAATGGATTGATGAGATCAAATAGGGTATTTCATCACATTATAATAAAATTTTCAGCATGAAGAATATAAAATAACATCCCCCATCATAACAAAGAGGAGATTAAAAGAAGTGACATAAAGGCGAGTACTTAAAGAGAAGGAGAGAGGTTAGATGTCTTATGAAAATTCGGAAGCCTAACGGCACCACTCAAAACTTCCAAAATGGATTGATGAGAGAGAATAGGGTCTCTCATCATATGAACATAAAAATTACAGTAAGATTTATATAAAATAACATCCCAATAACAAGAAACATGAGATTAGAAGGAATGACATAAAAGAGTGTACTTAAAAAGAAAGAGAGGAGTAGGATCCCTTACCTCAGGCCCGACTTGACTCGATCGTTCTTTAACGTCCTGAATAATAAACTTGAGTTAATTTCAAATTTATTAAGAACCTTTTTCTAGTTCATTATTCCTTTTATATCACTTATTTCCATGTTATAAACATCATGTAATCATTTATGTTAATAATGTTTGTTTTGTCGATATTTGGTTCTTAAGTCAAAAGTAGACTTCTTACAATTACATGTTGTTCGTGTTGTCAAATGTTCATTATATCCAGAATTATATTCAGGATTTGGATATAATATATATTATATATATCCAGAATATACATGTATTTATAACATAACATAATCATTTAGAGGTAACAAATGAAATGCACCGTTCATGGAGACGGTAAGCCGTACGTACGCATGAACACTGCTTTCATTTCTATGTCATATTAATGGAATTAAAACTAAATGAGAGGTATGTATATTTTAATTCCAGAATTATATTCATAATTTAGAAGTATCATTCATCATATATATCCATTATATACATGTACTTATAATAGTACATTACATTTGGGGATAAGAAATGAAATGCACCGTTCATGTAGACGGTAAGCCGTACGTACGCATGAACGCTACATTCATTTCTATTTCATATTTTTTATGGAGTGGAATAATAATGATATAGATTATATTATAATTACAGTATATCATCATATATAATAACTTTAAATCCATCCTTTATACGTCAATCATATGGAATTAACGAATCACATCACTTAGAGGGGGTCGTAGTCTGCACTTCCTTAAATAAAGATATCGCGTTTACCCATAATGGAAACCATAAAGGTATGCCCAAAATGAAAAATAGAGAATCTTAAGGAAAACATAAAAATATTATATATCATATATAAATATAGTGTCATCTTAATGGCCACCTTTGAAGGCGTTAAATGAATGTTGAACAATCATCGTTTCGGTAGGCCGAAATTCTCCATCCACGGAAACAGTAAGTTCTTTCACCATTAAGAGTAGGTGTGTGAAAGTGTAGCTCGAATACTTATTATAAAAACCTCCTTGTATATTGATGACACTGGAGTTGTTACAAAATAAATGAATAAAAAGAGTTTAGGGGGTTGGAGAAGAAAAATAAAACAAAAGGACTCAAGTGAAGACATTACCTTAAAATCGGGTAACTCCCTTTGGTATGAGCTCAATGGCTACCTTTGGAAGGCTTCTGACCAAAGTGAGGCTTCAAGGAGTAAGAGAGAGAATTGTAGAGACAAAAAGGTCAGATTTTGGGCGAGCCAAAGGCTTTGGGATTGTGGGTAAGGAGGTAGAGGTGAGGGCCTTTTATAAGAGGAAAGGAGGGGCACTCTTGTAAAGTTACAAAATGTTACTTTATTTTCAAAAGAGTTTCGGATTTTAAAGGTCCCACATTGATGTATTTCGAGGATAAGGTGATAAGGGTTCTAAATCCACTCATCCAATAGGTTTTGGACATGTTTAGGTCTTAGATATTACATTATCTTTCCAATTTATTTAAATCGTTAAATAATGAGGGCATCACTACATCATCATGATGTCATATATAATTTAATTTATTTAATGTCTAAAAATTATAAAAAACTAAAATTATGTATTAAATATTTAAATACTTCAAGTAACTATTTATAGTCAAATATATGACTTGTATGACCCCATGTAAAAATTGTTTTAGTAAAACATCTCATGTTTGTGTCATTTTTACTTTAACATTAAATAAAAAGATATTTATGTCAATTTCCAACCAAATTGGCTCCATGGGGTCCCCAAGATGACCCATGGATTTTATTGGTATTACATGACACATAAAATGATGGTAGGACATGTTTCTAGGTAATTTCATTTTATTAAAACATTATTCTTACCATAAACTACACTAATTATCTCTAATCGCGATGAAAAACATAATAAGGTACTATTCACCAAAAAACTATTTTTATCCCATTGAACCACATTTTACTTCTTAATGACAACCATGTATGTTGGATTTTTTAAATTCAAAACACAAAGATGGAAAATTTTCATTTAAATGGAAAAATAAGTTTTTATAAGTACCTCTTAGTGGTTTCACTATTCATCAAAAATTGACGTCTTTCTGAAAAATCCCAAAAATTCACCTTAAGCTATAATTGATATTCTGAATTCAAAAATGAAGTCTATTTTACAAAATTAAAAACATATAAGTCACAATAATTAATTTAATAATTAATTCCTGATGTCAGAGCAAATAGCGTGTTTTTATGAAATAATAATTATCAAAAGATTGACACTAGTTTAAGTCTGATTTCAAAGTGAAATTAATTCCAACGACCACTATTGGATTTAATGGTAAAAATATATTCTAATATCACTTAGAAACCAATTAAAAAGATAATCTAATCATATAAATAAATTAGATTAAAAATATGTTTTGAATTAAAATAAAACATTTTATAGTATTCATTAAAAAATGAACTTTATCGGAAAGATACCAAAAATTTACACAAAGTAAATTTTGATGTCCCAATTCTTAATAAAGGTTTTATATGGTCTAATAGAATTTATAAGAGTGAACAAAACTATATTTAATGATGGTTCTCCATCAAAAGGCGATAAGGGAACCTTTAGTGAAAACTAGGGCATATACGCCTAAAATTGAATTCTTTCCGTATTTTAAGCCTTTATCTTTTATTGGATAAATTTAAAAACATTTAAAAACATATATAATCATATTTTAGTTATTTCTATCCATTCCCTCCAATACAACGGCTACATGTTAACTACCATTTAAAATAATATTATTTTATTATTAGAGTGCAACCTAAGATTCCCATGAAACTCGTTGTTGCGTGTTGGGTACGCCAGCGAGCATAGCGTCCACATTAAAGTCATATTAATATTTTATTCACAAATATGGATAAATATGAAAATTTTATATTATTTATTTACCTGGGGTGTTACATCCTTCCCCCCTTTTTGGGAATTGCGTCCTCGCAATTTTTAAATTTGAGCTTGGAAACATCATTGAAAGTCTCACTTCGGAACAAGAGTCGGTAAAACAATCACTTTAAAATAAAGGAAGATAAGTACAGAGGTCACCCGAGTTAACCCATACTAGGATTCCATGTAGAAAAACATGGACATGGAAGAAAAAGCAAAGGGTCAGGTTCTTGAGGGAGAGTGATAGTAAACATGTCTAGGAGAAAGTTAACCATATGAAAATCAGAAACTTGTGATGGGTTAAACGGTATTCGATTCCCCAGTAGGAAAAGTTAATAGACAACATTTTTGTTTTATGTTACTTTTTATTGAGGAATTTATTCCTAAGGAAACATAATCACTTATCATGTTGACTTTCAATTTTTACTAGATTCCTTAATCAAACTCAAATTTTTTCCAAAAGATGAGTATTTAGGGAGACTTTTTCGCATTAATAGTATTATAATAAACTTCTATAGAATCACCTAATCCACCAACTATAACTATATACATCCCATGTCTTTAGGCTTTGACCAAAACCAAAACCAAAAATGTTAGTACAAGGTCAGATAATCCAGAAAAGGATAACCCTTTAAAAAGAAAATCTATGCTTAATCTCCAAAACTTGTCCAACAAAACCCAATGTTCAACGAGGACCATCTGATAAACAATTTGTCCATAAAAATATTTAAAGTAAACCAATCTAAGATCGATACCCAAATATTTGAAGGATTTAGTCACATAGTCTTCCAAGTTAAATCGTAACATTTATCTCCAAACAACATCAGTTGCTCCTAATGTCTCGTATTGAAAAGTAATTAACCTAATCACATATCCTCCATGATAGGTTAATCATTTTCATAAATAACCCTAAATCAACTTACTCTTAATTTATAAAATCATATAAATAAAAATAATCAGTCAAACTAACCAAGGACTTCACGTAGTCCAGTGGTAGGTGATAAATACCAGTCGCACATTGGTTGTGGGTTCGATTCCCGCAGCTTTGTCCGACGCAACGGGTAGTCACACGGTCTGCGTGTTGTACTTTTTCCAAAACTATATAATTCTCAAATCATTCCCCAAATAGGGATAAAATCAACAGAAATAACAATTACATAATTTAACCTCAATTTTATCTCATGCCTTTCACTTCAATCATAACATATAGTAACCCATAATTACCTCAAAAGTAAGGATCATATAAACCCAAATGGTTCTTTATAACAATGTCCACAAATGAAAAGATAACTATTCCTTGAATAAAATTTTCCTATATTAAATAGCAGGGTTACACATAATATAAAAAGTATTCTAATGTAACCCCATCATCAAAAGAGACTTAATACTCTTAATAATTTCACCATAACACTTGAAGCCCTTATATGTTGACATATTACTCATTCAACATTCTTCATGATCCATTAACCATTCCTTTCAAACTTATTCCGAAATACCTCTTTCCTACAAACAAAATCATGAATCATATCCTATGATTCCAAAATAGGATAACAATAGTCAAGAAATAATACATACCTTTGATTGTTCATTGTCAGTTTCTTCATCCTCAATTGGAATGGCATTAGGTATTGGTAAACGAACATTTGTACTCTCTTGGTGATCCCATTTACGAAACTTCTTCATAGGACATGTGTTTGCATAATTACCATGCACACCCCATTTAAAACATTCAATTGATCCCTCAGAAAGAACTTCTTTCCCTTTCCTCGAGTCAACTGGATGCTTCCTTTTTCTATGGCAGGTTCTTGCTTTATGACCTTCATTTCCACATCTATAGCATATTTTTGTCCCTTTGAAACATTTTCCTAGGTGTTTCATTCCACATCTTTGACACATAGGTTTTTGAACACACATAGCTTTATGATTATTACCTATACTTCTGTATGGATTTTTTTCTCGCATATATGATGCCTTAGAGAAATCACTAAGGTTTAGGTGGTCAATCATGACTCCAGATAGTTGGATGAGGATAATCACAAGAGTTCTCATTGCAGCTCCCATATCATTCAGTTGCTGGCTCAAAAAACTGTCACAGTTTCCTTCACATCCACTGTTACTTTGGTGCCTGCTAGATCCAGCCATTTACTTAAACAAAAAAGGTCAGTGTGAGTATATCAAAAAAACCATCATGTACTAATGAGTAAGATAAACACTAAGATATACTTACTCATTCACTTTATCTAAAACTAGGACTCTTTCTGAAATCCAAACCATTATGGTAATGCCACGTATGCTTAAAGAATACCCTAACCTCTAAAGTTATCTAAATCGACATCTGATACCGACTATAAGGCCCCAGCCTTAAACATTACTTAATCTTGAGTTATTACAAGATTACACATTGAGGATCTTTTCAGGTTTAGAGTTTTAGATAATTAGATCATGAAACTTTCATTACATTCCACATTTAAACAAAGTGGTTACATAAAAGACAGTATTCATTATTCCCATCAATGGAAACATATTTAAAATAAAACATGGATTCTTTCTTGACACATCCTTGACACTATCATTACATCATGTACCTTTCCCTTGACCTGTGAAAAACATTTCAAAAACTTGGGATGAGCATAAAAACCTCAGCAAGGGTTATAAAAATATGGAAACGAAACATGAGTTCATATATACATAAGAATGAAATCATACTTTACCCATAAAACATAGGCACTTTAACATACCTCATCAAATCAAGAATAAATCCTAGAAATCATAAGACATAAAAATAACTTGAGGAATTCATAACATTCTTACGTAGGGAGTAACCCTCATGGTTGCGTTTGGAATACCCATCACAGTATGTTCCCTAAATCTCTTCGAATAAACCTTAACGTTTCACTCCATCGCGTTACCCAATTCATTGGAGATCTATATCGGGCTCACCCGCCCTTAGCTTATCACGGAACCACCCGTCTTCATAATAATTCCCAAGAATCTCAACATAATCATATCACCTAAAATATGCATAAAGGAAACATAACATTTCCGCCATTCAATAACAAGATATCAATACAACACATTGATATAAATACATTATGAAAACCATTTTCAATAACAAAATAAAATAAAAGTAAAACATGGTATTTATTTTTCTTTTAAAAATAAGGTATGGCTTGTAGAGGAAGCTGAAACTCAAATAATGGTCACGACAGCAGAGAAGTCGTTGTCTGCGCATGCGTACGACAAAAACATTTCCTTTTGTCGTTTAGTAAAACGCTTCGTATAAAAAGATTCCTTTTGGATAAACTTAAAATTCAAAGGGGATTATACACCGTATAAAAGAAAGTTGTGTATAAAACAAAATATGCCTCAATGAAAGGAGATTGAGACGAAGTCCTATACAAAGACGGTATCCTTTGATTAAGGATAAATTAGTTACATAACTATGTGTGAGAAATGAATACACGAAATATATGTGGGTATTAAGTGTAAAAAAAATCAGAGGACATTAACACATAATCATAGAATGACATATTCAAGGTGTACAAGTTTATCCCAAAGAATCAAAATTGGGTTAAGAAGTTCTCTTGCAATAATTAGACAGCCTAACAGCGCCACTTCAAAATTCAGAAAAAGATTTGATGAGAGATAAAAAGGGTATCTCATCACTTGGACATAAAATTTACATAAATAAGGATATAGAATAACATATCCCAAAATAATATTATGTGAATTAAAAGACATAACAAAATAAGTCTTTTAAAAAGAGGAGGGTGAAAGGTTCCCTTACCGACATGGGTATCATTCGAAACATACGCCCCGTGAAAGAAGGACAATAAAACATTGATGTAAATACTCATAAATGAAATAATATTACACAATGAGTAAAATAATGGTCAGTACATACACCAATAAAAGGAAATTGTGGAAAATGTAGCATAAATCTCACGGGAATAAATGTGAGATGAAAAATCCCTTACGGAAACTCCGCAGCCTAACAGCGCCACTTAAAACATCCAAAAATGGATTGATGAGATAAAATAGGGTATCTAATCACATTACAATAAAATGTACAGCAATAGGAATATAAATAAAAATCCCCCATCATAACAAAGAGGATCTTAAAAGAAGTGACATAAAGGAGAGTACTTAAAGAGAAAGGGAGAGGTTAGATCTCTTACGAAAATTCGGCAGCCTAACAGCGCCACTCAAAAATTCCAAAATGGATTGATGAGAGAGAATAGGGTCTCTCATCATATGAACATTAAAATTACAGTAAGAGTAATATAAAAGAACATCCCATTAACTTGAAATATGATCTTATAAGTAATGACATAAAATACTATACTTAAAAAGAAAGAGAGGAGTAGGATCCCTTACCATGGGTCCGACTTAACTCGATCGTTCTTTAACGTCCTGAATAATAAACATGAGTTAATTTCCACTTTATTAGGAACCTTTTTCTAGTTCATTATTCCATTTATATCACTTATTTCCATGTTATAAACATTATGTAATCATTTAAGTTAATAATGTTTGTTTTGTCGATATTTGGTTCTTAAGTCGAAAGTGGACTTCTTACAATTACATGTTGTTCGTGTGGTAAAATGTTCATTATATCCAGAATTATATTTATGATTTGGATATCATATACATCATATATATCCAGAATATACATGTATTTATAATATTACATAATCATTTAGAGGTAAGAAATGAAATGCACCGTTCATGGAGACGGTAAGTCGTACGGACGCATGAACGCTACTTTCATTTCTATGTCATATTAATGGAATTAAAACAAAATGATAGGTATGTATATTTTAATTCCAGAATTATATTCATAATTTAGATGTATCATTAATCATATATATCCATTATATACATGTACTTATAATAGTACATTACATTTGGGGATAAGAAATGAAATGCACCGTTCATGGAGACGGTAAGCCGTACGTACGCATGAACGCTACTTTCATTTCTATTTCATATTTTTTATGGAATGGAATAATAATAATATAGAGGTATATTATAATCCCAGTATAAAATCATATATAATAACTTTAACACCATCCTTTATACGTCCCACATATGGCATTAACGAATCACATCACTTTGAGAGGGCGGTAGTCCGCACTTCCTTAAATGAAGATATCGCGTTTACCAATAATGGAAACCATAAAGGTATGCCGAAAATGAAAAATACAGAAGCTTTAGGAAAACATAAACATATTATATATCATATATAAATATAGTTTCATCTTAATGGCCACCTTTGAAGGTGTTAAAAGAATGTTGAACAATCATCGTTTTGGGATGCCGAAATTCACCATCCACGGAAACAGTATGTTCTTTAACAATTAAATGTAGGTGTGTGAAATTTTAGCACGAATCCATATTATAACAACATCCTATTATATTGATGATACTGTAGTTGTAACAAAATAAATTAATAAAAAGATTTTAGGGGGTAGGAGAAGCAAAATAAAACAAAAGGACTCAAGTGAAGACATTACCTTAAAATCGGGTAACTCCCTTTGGATTGAGCTCAAAGGCTTCCTTGGGAATACTTATGCCCAAAGTGAGGCTTCAAGGAGTAAGAGAGGGAAGTGAAAAGGCAAAATGGGCAGAGGTTGTCCGAGCCAAAGGCTTTGGGTGTGTGGGGATGGAGGTAGAGGTGGGGGCCTTTTATAAGAGGAGAGGAGGGGCACTCTTGTAAAGTTACAAAATGTTACTTTATTTTCAAAAGTGTTTCGGATTTTAAAGGTCCCACATTGATTAATTTAGAGTATAAGGTGATAAGGGATCTAAATCCACTCATACAATATGTTTTGGACATGTTTAGGTCTTAGATATTACATAATCTTTCTATTTTATTTGAATCGTTAAATAATGGGGTCATCGATGCATCATCATGATGTCATATATAATTTAATTTATTTAATGTCTAAATATTATAAAAAAAACTACTATGATGTAGTAAATCTTTTTATCATTCCAATGACTATTTATAGTCAAAAATATTACTTGTATAACCCCATGTAAAAATTGTTTTAGTAAAACATCTCATGGTTGTGTCATTTTTATTTAACATTAAATAAAAAGATATTTATGTCATTTTCCAACCAAAGTGGCTCCATGGGGTCCCCAAGATGACAAATGGATTTTCATGGTCGGCCATGACACATCCAATAAAGGTAGGACATGTGTCTAGGTCATTTCATTTTATTAAAACATTATTCTTACCATAAACTACACTAATTACCCCTAATCGCGATTAAAAACATAATAAGTTACTATTAACCAAAAAATTATTTTTATCCCATTGAACCACATTGTACTTCTTAATGACAACCATGTATGTCAGATTTTTGAAATTCAAAACACAAAGATGACACAATTTCATTTAAACGGAAAAATCAGTTTTTATAAGTGCCACTTAGTGGTTTCACTATTCATCAAAAATTGAAGTTTTTCAGAAAAATCCCAAAAATTCACCCTAAGCTATATTTGATATTCTGAATTAAAAATTGAAGTCTATTTTAAACAATTAAAAACATATAAGTCATATTAATTAATTTAATAATTTATTCCCGCTGTTAGAGAAAATAGCGTGTTTTTATGAAATAATAAGTATCAAAAGATTGACACTAGTTTAAGTCTGATTTCAAAGTGAAATGAATTCCAACGACCACTATTGGATTTAATGGTAAAAATATATTATAATTTCAATTTAAAACCAATTAAAAATATAATCGAATCATATAAATAAATTAGATTAAAAGGAGGTTTTGAATTAAAATACAACATTTTACAGTATTCATTAAAAATGAACTTTATCGGAAAGATACCAAAAATTTACACAAAGTAAATTTTGATGTCCCAATTCATAAGTTGATTTTTATTTGTTCCAATAGAATGTATAAGAGTGAAAAAAAACTATATTTAATGATGGTTCTCCATCAAAAGGAGAAAAGTGAACCTTTAGTGAAAACTAGGGCATATACACCTAAAATTGAATTCTTTCTGTATTTTATGCCTTTATATTTTATTGGATAAATGTAAAAACTTTCAAAAACTTATATAATCATATTTTACTTATTTCTATCCATTCCCGCCAATACAACGGATACATGTTAACTACCATTTAAAATATTATTATTTTATTATTAGAGTGCAACGTAAGATTCCCAAGAAACTCGTTGTTGCGTGTTGGGTATGCCATCGAGAATAGCGTCCCCTTTAAAGTAATATTAATATTTTATTCACAAATATGGATAAATATGAAAATTTCATATTCTTTATTTACCTGGGGTGTTACATCCTTCCCCCCTTTTTGGGAATTGCGTCCTCGCAAATTTTAAAATTGAGCTTTGAAACATCCTTGAATGTCCCACATCGGAACAAGAGTCTGTAAAACAATCACTTTAAAAAAATGAAGATAAGTACAGTGGTCACCCGAGTTAACCAATACTTGGATTCCATGTATAAAAACATTGACATTGACGAAAAATCAAGGGGTCAGGTTCTTGAGGGGGAGTGATAGTAAATATGTCTACGAGAAAGTTAACCATAAGAAAATCAAAAACTTGTGATGGGTTAAACAGTATTCGATTCCCCAGAAGGAAAAGTTAATAGACAACATTTTTGTTTTAAGTGACTTTTTATTGAGGAATTTATTCATAAGGAAACATAATCACTTATCATGTTGACTTATAACTTTTACTATATTCATTAATCAAACTCATATTTTTTCCAAAAGACGAGTATTTAGGGAGACTTGTTCGGATTAAGAGTACTATAATCAACTTCTAGAGAATCACCTAATCCACCAAAGAGAACTATATACTTCCCATGACATTAGGCTTTAACCAAAACCAAAACCAAAAAGGTTAGTACAAGGTCAGATAATCCAGAGAAGGATAACCCTTTAAAAATAAAATATATGCTTAATCTCCAAAATTTGTCCAACAAAACCCAAAGTTCAACGAGGACCATCCGATAAACAATTTGTCCATAAAATTCTTCAAAGTAAACCAATCTAAGATTGGAACCCATATATTTGAAGGATTTAGTCACATAGTCTTCCAAGTTAAATCGTAACATTTATCTCCAAACAACATCAGTTGCCCCTAAAGTCTCGTATTGAAAAGTAATTAACCTAATCACATATCCTCCATGATAGGTTAATCATTTTCATAAATAACCCAAAATCAACGTACTCATAATTCATAATATCATATAACTAAAAAGATTCAGTCAAACTAACCAGGGAATTCATGTAGTCTAGTGGTAGGCGATAAATACCAGTCGCACTTTGGTTGTGGGTTCGATTCCCGCAGCTTTGTCCGACGCTATGTGTAGTCACACGGTCTGTGTGTTGTCCTTTTTCCAAAGCTATATAATTCTCAAATCATTCCCCAAAAAGGGATAAAATCATCAAAAATAACCATAACATAATTTAACCTCAGTTTTATCTCATGCCTTTCACTTCAATCGTAACATATAGTAACCCAAAATTACCTCAAATGTAAGGATCATATAACCCCAAATGGTTCTTTATAACTATGTACACAAAAGAAAAGATAACTATTCCTTGAATAAAATTTTCCTATATTAAACATCATGGTTACACATAATATAAAAAGTCTTCTAATGAAACCCCATCATCAAAATAGACTTAATACTCTTAAGAATTTCACCATAACTCTTAAAGCCCTTATATGTTGACATCTTACTCATTCAACATTCTTCATGATCCATTAACCATTCCATTCAAAATTATTCCGAAATACCTCGTTCCTACAAACAAAATCATGAATCATATCCTGAGATTCCAAAATAGGAAAACAATTGTCATGAAATAATACATAACTTTGACTGGTCATTGTCAGTTTCTTAATCATCAATAGGAATGGCATTAGGTATTGGTAAATGAACATTTGTACGCTCTTGGTGATCCCATTCACGAAACTTCTTCATAGGACATGTGATTGCATAACGACCATGCACACCACATTTAAAACATTCAATTGATCCCTCAGAAAGAACTTATTTCCCTTTCCTCGAGTCAAATGGATGCTTATTTTTTCCATGGAAGGTTCTTTCTTTATGACCTTCATTTCCACATCTATAGCATATTTCTGTCCCTTTGAAACATTTTCCTAGGTGTTTATTTCCACATCATTGACACATAGGTTTTTGAACACACTTACCTTTATGATTATTACCTGTACTTCTGTAGGGATTTTTTTCTCTCATATATGATGCCTTAGAGAAGTCACTAAGGTTTAGGTTGTCAATCATGACTCCAGATAGTTGGTTGAGGATATAATCAAGAGTTCTCATCACAGCTCCCATATCATTCAGTTGCTTGCTAAAAAAACTGTCACAGTTTCCTTCACATCCACTGTTACTTTGGTGCCTACTAGATCCATCTATTTACTAAAACCAAAAAGGTCAGTGTGAGTATATCAAAAAAACCATCATGTTCTAATGGGGAAGATAAACACTAAGATATACCTACTCATTCACTTTATCTAAAACTAGGGCTCTTTCTGAAATCCTAACCATTATGGTAATGCCACTTATGCTTAAAGAATACCCTAACCTCTAAAGTTATCTAAACCGAGATCTGATACCAACTATAAGGCCCCAGCCATAAACCTTACTTAATCTTGAGTTATTACAAGATTACACATTGAGGATCTTTTCAGGTTTAGAGTTTTAGAGAATTCAATCATGAAACTTGCATTACATTCCACATTTAAACAATGTGGTTACATAAAAGACAGTATTCATTCTTCCCATCAACGGAAACATATTTAAAATAAAACATGGATTCTTTCTTGAAACATCCTTGACACTATCATAACATCATGTACCTTTCCCTTGACCTGTGAAAAAAATTTCAAAAACTTGGGATGAGCATAAAAATCTCAGAAAGGGTTATAAAAATATGGAAAGGAAACATGAGTTCATATATACATAAGAATGAAATGAAACTTTACCCATAAAACATAGTCACTTTAACATACCTCATCAAATCATGAATAAATCATAGATATCATAATACATAAAAGTAACTTGAGGCATTCATAACATTTTTACATAGGGAGTAACCCACTTGGTTACGTTTGGAATACCCATCACAGTATATTCCCTAAATCTCTTCGAAAAAAACCTTAATGTTTCACTCCTCCGCGTTACCCAATGCATTGGAGAGCTATATCAGGCTCACCCGCCCTTAGTTTATCAAGGAACCACCCGTCTTCATAAGAATGACCAAGAACCTCAACATATTCTTATCACATAAAACATGCATAAAGGAAACATAACATTTACGGCTTTCAATAACAAGATATC
Source organism: Viscum album (assembly GCA_963277665.1). NCBI lineage: Eukaryota > Viridiplantae > Streptophyta > Magnoliopsida > Santalales > Viscaceae > Viscum > Viscum album. The sequence goes on from OY728160.1 coordinate 621,680,955, forward strand.
AATACAACACAATTATATAAATACATTATTAAAACCATTTTCAATACCAAAATAAAAGAAAAATAAAACATGGTATTTATTAATCTTTTAAAATGAAGGTATGGATTATAGAGGAAGCCGAAACTCAAATAATGGTCACGGCGGCGGAGAAGTCGTTGTCGCCGCATACGTACGACAAAAACATTCCCTTTTGTCGTTTAGTAAAACGCTTTGTATAAAAATATTCCTTTTGGATAAACATAAAAGTCAAAGGGGTTTATACACCTTATAAAAGAAAGTTGTGTATAAAACAAAATATGCCTCAATGAAAGGAGATTGAGACTAAGTCCCATACAAAGACGTTATCCTTGTATTAGGGATAAATCAGTTACATAACTATGTGTGAAAAACGAATACACAAAATATAAGTGGGTATTAAGTGTCAAAAAAATCAGAGAAAATTCACACATAATCATATAATGACATATTCATGGTGTACAAGTTTATCCCAAAGAATCGAAATTGGGTTAAGAAGTTCCCTTGCAATAATTAGACAGCCTAACGACGTCACTTCAAAATTCAGAAAAAGAGTTGATGAGAGATAAAAAGGGTATCTCCTCACTTGGACATAACATTTACATCAATAAGGATATATAAGAACATATCCCAAAATAATATTATGTGAATTAAAATACTTAACAAAATATGTCTTTTAAAAAGAGGAGGGTGAAAGCTTCCCTTACTGACAAGGGTATCTTTCGAAACATACGCCCTGTGAAAGAAGGAAAATACAACATTGATGTAAATTCTCATAAATGAAATAATATTACAAAATGAGTAAAATAATCGTCAGTACATACACCACTCAAAGGAAATTGTGGAAAATGTAGCATAAATATCACGGGAATAAAAGTGAGATGAAAAATCCCTTATGAAAACTCGGCAGCCTAACGACGCCACTTAAAACTTCCAAAAATGGATTGATGAGAGCAAATAGGGTATCTCATCACATTACAATAAAATGTACAGAAAGAGGAATATAAAATAACATCCCCCATCATATCAAAGATGAGCTTAAAAGAAGTGACATAAAGGAGGGTACTTAAAGAGAAAGAGAGAGGTTAGATCTCTTACAAAAATTCGGCAGCCTAACGGCGCCACTCAAAACTTCCAAAATGGATTGATGAGAGATAATAGGGTCTCTCATCATATGAACATAAAAATTACAGTAATATTAATATAAAATAACATCACAATAACAAGAAAGATGAGCTTAGAAGGAATGACATAAAAGAGTGTACTTAAAAAGAAAGAGAGGAGTAGGATCCCTTACCTCGGGTCCGACTTGACTCGATCGTTCTTTAACGTCCTGAATAATAAACAAGAGTTAATTTAAACATTATTAAGAACATTTTTCTAGTTAATTATTCATTTTAGATCACTTATTTCCATGTTATAAACATTATGTAATCATTTACGTTAATAATGTTTGTTTTGTCGATATTTGGTTCTTAAGTCGAAAGTGGACTTTTTACAATTACATGTTGTTCGTGTGGTCAAATTGTCATTATATCCAGAATTATATTCATGATTTGGATATCATATATATCATATATATCCAGAATTTACATGTATTTATAATATTACATAATCATTTAGAGGTAAGAAATGAAATGTATCGTTCATGGAGACGGTAAGTCGTATGTACGCATGAACGCTACTTTCATTTCTATGTCATATTAATGAAATTAAAACTAAATGAGAGGTATGTATATTTTAATTTAAGAATTATATTCATCATTTAGATGTATCATTCATCATATATATCCATTATATACATGTACATATAAAAGTACATTACATTTGGGGATAAGAAATGAAATGCACCGGTCATGGAGACGGTAAGCTGTACGTACGCATGAACGCTACTTTAATTTCTATTTCATATTTTTTATGGAATGGAATAATAATTATATAGAGGTATATTATAATTCCAGTATATCATAATATATAGTAACTTTAAATCCATCTTTTATACATCCCACATTTGGCATTAACGAATCACATCACTTTGAGGGGGCGGTAGTCCGCACTTCCTTAAATGAAGATATCGCGTTTACCCATAATGGAAACCATAAAGTTATGCCCAAAATGGAAAATACATAAGGTTAAGGAAATCATAAACATATTATATATCATATATAAATATATTTTCATCTTAATGGCCACCTTTTAAGGTGTTAAAAGAATGTTGAACAATCATCGTTTCGGGAGGCCGAAATTCGCCATCCACGGAAACAGTATGTTCTTTAACCATTAGATATAGGTGTGTGAATGTGTAGCTCGAATCCTTATTATAAAAACCTCCTAGAATATTTATGATACTGTATTTGTTACAAAATAAATTAATAAAAAGAGTTTAGGGGGTTGGAGAAGAAAAATAATACAAAAGGACTCAAGTGAAGACATTACCTTAAAATCGGGTAACTCCCTTTGGTTTGAGCTCAAAGGCTTCCTTGGGAAGACTTATGCCCAAAGTGAGGCTTCAAGGAGTAATAGAGAGAAGTGTAGAGACAAAATGGGCAGATATTGGCTGATCCAAAGTCATTGGTAGTGTGGGTAAGGAGGTAGAGGTGGGGGCCTTTTATAAGAGGAGAGGAGGGGCACTCTTGTAAAGTTACGAAATGTTACTTTATTTTCAAAAGAGTTTCGGATTTTAAAGGTCCCACATTTATGTATTTCTATTATAATGTGATTAGGGTTCTAAATGCACTCATCCAATAGGTTTTGGACATGTTTAGGTCTTATATATTACATTATCTTTCCATTTTATTTAAATTGTTAAATAATGAGGTCATCACTGCATCATCATGATGTCATATATAATTTAATTTATATAATGTCTAAAAATTATAAAAAAACTAATATGATGTAGGAAATATTTTTATCTTTCCAATGACTATTTATAGTCAAAAATATGACTTGTATAACCCCATTTTTTTTAGTAAAACATCTCATGTCTGTGTCTTTTTTTACTTTAACATTAAATAAAATGATATTAATGTCATTTTCCAACCAAAGTGGCACCATGGGGTCCCCATGTTTACCCATGGATTTCCTTGGTCGTCCATGACACATCCAATGAGGGTAGGACATGTTTATAGGTCATTTAATTTTATTAAAACATTATTCATACCATAAACTACACTAAATACCTCTAATCGCGATTAAAAACTTAATAAGTTACTATTCACCAAAAAATTATTTTTATCCCATTGAACCACATTTTACTTCTTAATGAATAATATGTATGTCGGATTTTTGAAATTCAAAACACAAAGATGAAAAAATTTCATTTAAACGGAAAATGAGTTTTTATAAGTACCACTTATTGGTTTCACTATTCATCAAAAATTGACGTTTTTCAGAAAAATCCCAAAAATTAACCCTAAGCTATATTTGATATTCCGAATTCAAAAATGAAGTATATTTTACAAAATTAAAAACATATAAGTCACATTAATTAATTTAATAATTAATTCCCACTGTCAGAGCAAATAGCGTGTTTTTATGAAATAATAAGTATCAAAAGATTGACACTAGTTTAAGTCTGATTTCAAAGTGAAATTAATTACAAAGACCACTATTGGATTTAATGTAAAAATATATTCTAATTTCACTTTAAAAACAATTCAATATATAATCTAATCATATAAATAAATTAGATTAAAAATAGGTTTTGAATTAAAATACAACATTTTACAATATTCATTAAAAATGAACTTTATCGGAAAGATACCAAAAATTTACACAAAGTAAATTTTGATGTCCCAATTCTTAAGAAGAGTTTAATTTGGTCCATTAGAATTTATAAGAGTGAACAAAACTATATTTAATAACAGTTCTCCATCAAAAGGCGATAAGTGAACCTTTAGTGAAATCTAGGGCATATATGCATAAAATTGAATTCATTCCGTATTTTAAGCCTTTATCATTTATTGGATAAATGAAAAAACAGTTAAAAACATATATAATAATATTTTAGTTATTTCTATCCATTCCCGACAATACAACAGCTACATGTTAACTACCATTTAAAATAATATTATTTTATTATTTGAGTGCAACGTAAGATTCCCAAAAACTCTTTGTTGCGTGTTGGGTACGCCATCGAGCATAGCGTCCCCTTTAAAGTCATATTAATTTTTTATTCACAAATATGGATAAATATGAATATTTAATATTTTTTATTTACCTGGGGTGTTACACTCCTAGAGTTATAGGATCTTAAAACTGATGAAATTTTAATAATAGTCATCAATACTCCTTCAATGAAAATAAATCTACAATCCTGACCAGTTTCAACATGGCATGTCATAGAAGAAAGTCATTAAGCTACAATGAACACGTTATGGTCTCATGCTGTTAAATAGAATGATAGATCCTTGATTCATGATGTTAAAATTACAAGTGCACTTCATATTTCGAATATATAAAACTATATGATATTTCCTTTTTGTATGATATCAAACTACATGACAACATCCTAGTCGAATGATGTTAAACTGCATTGGATACATTCCTCATAGTGGATAATAAATCTAAGTTACATCTTAATATCATAGAGATATTGTATGTATTTCATTCATGTTATACAATTCTATATACTTGATAGATTTGATGTTAAATTACAGTGGCAGTCATCAATTCCTACCGGATCCCATGAGAATATGAGATAGAAGTCACTACAAGTGTGGAATATCATATATAGAATATTCCATCTGATTTACATGTGGAAATATATTCTATAATATATGATATGAAAGATGTCATCCAGGTAAATAATAAACCCCAATAGTGTTCAAGAAGACTTGAGTTTGTCATCTCTAAAGGAAAATAATTAAAACTTATTCTTTAATGAAACTAAACCTGATTCATTCCCTTTGATGATTTGTATATAGTGAGACATATTTATCTCTTAAATGGATAAATATTCAAGGGTGAAATAAGAGTGAGAAATATCCTCCTAAAAAGATCATTCCCACTGTCCAGTTTTGTAATATCACACCTAATATTGAGTTCAAGGTTATCTGTAAATTCAAAGTATATAATTTCCGACATGAAATTCCTCTAAATCATAGCCACATTGTGGTTCCCTCAAAATTTCATCACTACCTAAAATACGACATCGATGGGAAGGTCATTATAGTAAACAGTGATGGTGGACTCTTCATGTCTGGCAGATCTATATATGCTAAGGAAGGTCTCTACAAAAATGATGGAAAAAAATAATGGTGTATAATGATGGGAATACTGCTACCCCAAATGTATTGGGGAATGTCCATAGAAATCCTTAAGGTATATCCAATATAAATTTTGTATTGACCAACAACCTGATATAGACAGTTGAATTAATATCAGTTTTTAAATATTCTCCTCTACCGAGTGATAGTATGAAAAAATATAATTATCACTAAATTATCATGATGATGAATCCATAAGTATGGGACAACCATGTCACATCCAATATCAACTACCATTCTATTAAATATATACACTCTCTTAGATTACCGACCACATATAAAAAAATTATCAATGGACTCCAAGATTGATTAATATTATGATGACCACAAGAACAACCCATACATTTATGAATGCATCTATACCCCCATAGATGGTCTTATGAAGGTTATCCTAGTAATATAATAACACCAATGGAATATTTTTATCAGTTATATCATTAATCACAACAATAATGAGAGGTAAATTTCATTTATAAATAAATAACTATATGTGTTCACTAGAATTATAAATAATTTCCCAGTCTAAATCCCAATGTAGTTACACAATAGCAGGGATTGCATGATGACCATTGATGTTTCAAAAACAATATTTATGATAATGCACTCTGGTCATGATTTCTTGTCCTGGAAGCATGATTTTAAACTACACAGCATCCCACCATCATTGTCTCATGATTATGAAATTCATGATTATGCTACTTGCCTGATGTAAAGCTACATAGAAGTCATGTCCACAAGATGAATATAAAGTTCATGTTTTTTCCTAGTTACATGACATTAAACTATTATGAATTAATCCTAACCACATAACATTAAACTCTACAACAAATGTTTCTTCCCACACGACACATTACACAATATCTAGTCTAGTATAGAAGAGAAATGAAGTTCCCCCATACCTTTTTTGGAGTTGGATCAACATAGGGAATCAACATATTAAAGTACAAAATGTGTTTAGATTCCTTCCATTCTGAGATATGTAGTGACACCGAGATCTACAATGTTTGGACATGCCAGAATATTCAATTTTCCCATAGAGTCACCTTTTTACTTAGTCCATGTTGTTATCCTCCAAGGTTGATTCCCTTTCCTCAAGACATTAGAAAATAATGTCTTCCAAAACAACATTCATCTTGATTCCCACTCAAATCAAATAAATAGAGACACCTAGATATAGTATTAAGGAACACCCATCATATGATAAAAAATTAACTTTTCCTTCGTTTTAATTACTTCTATGCTAAAAAACATCCTCATTACTTTTTTCCAGAACCATTCATTGGTAATGCGGGAATTGAAATTTTAGAAAATTCTCCCCCACATATTGATGAAATATCTGTTCATGATAGTGTTAACATAGTCATAAATGAATTACCATAAAATAAACATATTGAGTCTATTCCAAATGAGGATAAATGACATTGTTTTTATCTATTGGGTACCATAATATTTTTCATTAATATTGGCATTAAAATATATGACCACATTATGTTTTTTTGGTCACCCACCAACCCACTATTACAGAACTTCATGTGTCATTATTCCTTTCATCAATGGATACATAGTGATCCTTGGATCTCCAATAATGGGTATAGTGGTAATAATAAAATGGAACAATCTCCCCCTCATGTATTGGAAAGACATGATGGATGACTTTCCCACTCATGAACTAGGTGTTCATTGATTCATGTAATAAGTGGATATGTAGTAATTACCTGATAAAGGATACATTGTTAGAATAAATAATTGACTAGAACCATAACCCAAATATGTATGGGTCACACATGTGTAGAGTGTTTCCCATTCCAATACTATGTGTGTCTTGATTCAGGTCATCCTATGATATGTACTGATGCTTGAATATTCAATCTTGGGTCCAACTATAATACTCATTAGTAAAAATTGACTTCTCTATGTATAGGAAAAATGTATATAGAGAATTTCTAATTATAGATTTAAGAGTGGAATGATTCTTATCATCATATGATATATGTTGATGATAATATCTACAATCCTATATCTAGATGAAAAAATTAATAGGAATAAGGCCCCCAGTGAATATGGGATGTACCTGCATTGAAATTGTCCCATTCAAGAGCTACATATTCCCTCATTCCCATCATCAAGACAAACGTTGTGATGAATAAATCACCCATCATGTGTATAGATACAAAAATAAATGGGAATAATGCCCCACATATAAATGAGATTGACGTATATGTATATATTCTAATTTAAGAACAGTATATGGATTGATTATTTTATCATAGTATAGATTTTTATGCCTGAATCTCCAATCCTAGATAAAGCTACAATAATTAATAAGAACAACATCCACTTGGATTATTGGAATAACCTATAATGAGTGTTTCATATTCCAAATAAATGTGTCTTTTAACTAATGTCATCATAGGATATGTAGTGATTCCCATATCTCCAGTTCTAGGACCATCTGAAACTAAAAATATTAATAATGTTCCCTACTCCATGTTGGATAGAAATTCAGGGAGAAATTCTCATTAAATAACTATGTTTGGATTGATTCAATTATTTAAAAGATAATTTGTGATTCCAATATCCATAATCATGGTTATTCCTACAACAATGAACAAGAATAAATCCCACCCACTCTTCATATTGGTTATAATTGTTTAGAGTGTTTCCCATTCAACAACTACATTTGGCCTTATTTTTATCTAAACATGATAAGTTCAGATGAATGGATCTCTATTTCTAGGTTTGGATTTAGTAATCAATGACAAAAACTCCCCCTCTATGTATGGAGTATACCTACATGTTATTTTCCCACACCAAAACTATATTTTTATTGACTCATTGCAACACATAATATGTAGTCATTCCTAGATCACCAATCCTGGGTCTAACTACAACATTAAATAGTAAGTATTTCCCCTATGCATTTGCCTCAGACCTGTGTCTAGTGTTTTCTGTTTAATAACCTTGTGTGGCATGATTCATGTAATCACATGAAACATAGTGATACACAAATCTATAATCCTAGGTCAATCTACAACAATCAACATGAAAACATTCAATTTTTTATGGTAAATTTATGCAAGGAGTGTTCCCCATTCCTGAAAAGTATATTTCATTATTTCAAACATAAAAAGATACATCATGATTTCAGAATTCCTAATCATGTGTCTAGATGAAAAAATAAATGGTAAAAATACCCTTATATATATGGAATACACTTTCATAGAGTGTTTCTCATTCAATTACTAGAAGTGGCCTTATTCCTACGATCAATGTTTATGTAGTATTTCCCATATATTTAACCCTACTTCCATCTATAACAACAATTGTTAACAATAACCCCTCTATACATCTTGGTGAAACATTCATGGGGTGTTTCCCATTTAGTAACTATATGATGATGGGTTTTTTCATCAAAAGATACAATTTGATTTCCGGATCACCAATCCTTGCCCTAGCCACAATATAAATAATATACCACTCCATAGGAATGTGTTAGACGTGTGTTGGGGTTTTTCATACAATAACTACATGTGGATTTATTCCTATAATCACATGATATGTAGTGATGTTTAGATAACCGTTATGAGGATCAATATAAACATTTATAATCATACAAAATTCAATCCTAACTACATATGGGATAGACCTTTGTAGCAAGCCATCTATGAACCAATATCACATGGAATACTTTAATTCCTAGTTATACCTTATTTCTTAATTCATGAATACATAATGTGAGATTAATGTAGTTGGTATGACAGTCAAATTTTTTTGACTAAGTCACACTCGAGATCAGAAACCACATCATTATAACCTGACATTAAACTGAAGGATAATAATTCTTCATATTGAATATTTCATACACTCTAATGGTTGATTATCCAATAATCTGGTACTTTATTAAAACACTATGAAATGTGTTCAATAAACAGTAGAGTTGGCATTATTCTATTTTAATTCTTATCGAAACTTCTATTTTCTATGATCAACTTTCATATATTCAATCTCTGAGCTGAAACAACTTTTTCTTCATGTTTATACCCTCCTCTTGAAACCCTAGGGATGTTGGCCTCCCTTTTAAATTATCTCTTCCCACTGGAAAACAATTAATAGGGATTAGTTCATCCAAACTAACTGTACATTATATGAAGGGTCCCATTAAACCTAGGATTTATTTCCATGACCTTGTTGGAAATAATGGGAACCATACATTACCATATTTGGTCGTTTATGCACCAATTACCACTTCATGTTAAATCATATATTGTTGGGTTATAATTTAGATAATTTGTAACCATAAAATTCATTTTGATTTAGATTCCCTAAATGTTACCTATCATTTCATCATACACAATATCAAGGAATGGTTATGAAATTTCTCTTTATACACATCTATTTTAGGGTCTACATATTCTATGAAAAAAACTATTATAAGATAGTGAACTCTCTCCCATAAAAATGAATCGATTCTATGTTGAAGGATCAAATTAAAAGGTAAAATTATTGAATGATTCATTCTCTTAAAATATATATTATGAAACCAATGAAAACCAGACATAAAATATCATAAAACTCTATTTAAAGTTGTTTGATCTATACTAGCTTACTCTTCCAACACATGAATCATATGTACTTACATAATTTTTTAGTATGAGAGTAAAAAAGTGATCCGACATATTTAGACACATCTATAGGAATTTAAATGGATAAATATTGTTCCCTACATCTTAATACTAATGACTAGTGAAAATATTCTTCTAGGATATCATGTAAAATTTCACATTGGTTCCCACATCCTTACATCATGAGGTTAAATAGAATGGAAAATTTTTGTACCTCCTGATGATAAACAACAAGAAAAATTCATTGATCAAGGTTTTATAAACATAAAATCGAGACTTTTATAGACAAAATCACTAGTTGATTAACTTATATTGAATGAGTTTCAAATATACTCAATTAGAGAACCCAAATATGGAATCCTGGTAAAAATTCATGTTTGTTCTTGTGAAAATCATTATCTTTGGATTTTAGGAAAAATTTATAGTATTCATAAGTGAGGAATAATTTTAAAATGTAAAAATTTGTGGCCATAGTTAATTATATGTTATTCTAATTGGACCCACATGTCATGTGAAAGGTTATAGTAATTATTTTTTATAAATCCTCTCCATGTTTACATTTTTATTATAATGTGATAGAACTTATAGGGTGATAAATCCTTTCAAGAATTATATCTTTTTCATAAAAAATATTATATTCAGGGATCTCATAGTTGGAATTACCAGTTCCTGGTGTTTATATCTTTATCTTGGATCTCAATGGCCTCTGGGAATCATTGATCATGGATAATCCTTTTAGTATAATTTTCATGGTCATTTCCTCCTTTAAATAGAACATTTGACCGTATGAATCCCCCTACCCCTAAAATCCTAGACTTAATAGTGTAATTACATCGAACATTATCGGCTCTGGAAATCCATTATGGTGGAAGTATACCCAGTGGGTCCCATGTCAAGTTAACAAAGATATTCTGATACAATTATTTATTATCACCATAAGTAGACTATTAAAGCACATTAATTATCCTCAATGGTGTTTTTGTAAAAACATTAACCTTTATCAATGAATGAATGAGAATATCCGTTATTGATCATTTTGATGGCCAACACTGCATGACTCCAAATGACATGGAATAAGGTATGAGCTTCCAAACTAAAAGATAAATTGAGCTAATGTTCCAAAACCCTTTCTTGTATGACATTGGATTCACTTTTATCTTCATCATTCAGAAGTATGTGTTTTTGAAAATATCCACTACCGCAATTAAAAGTGTGTGGATACCCTTTATTAGAACATTCATTCAATCCCCTTGGATTATGTGTACGAGCTTTTGACATACCCGAAATAATTTTTTCCATTGTGGGTGTATCTTGTTTGGGGTGAATTGAGTAGATAACAAAACATTCTATTAGAACTAGTTCAAAATAAAATAATCAAATTATTTTAAATACGACCCACATTATAAAAAAGAATATTGATTTAAATTTTAATCTTCTAAAATATATTTTAAAATATTGATTATGTCTCAGTAAAAATAATTTTCATAATGACATTAAATTTTGAAATTTATTTAATAAATCAAGATATAATAAAATCCCTAAATAAGATAAAATATCAAATTAAATATTTTTATGTAGATTAATGATGATTTGGGTTTAATGTAAAAAAAATAAACAAGAAAACCCCATAAAAATGAATACATAGTGATTATTCTCAAGATGAGACTTACTCCACTCCACATGAGAATATTCTACTACAAAGTAATATAAACAAAAATAACCTTTTTTCTCCTCATCTAAGATCAACTATTCAATAGTATGAAAACTTTCAAGGAAACAAAGGAACCCCTTCTATATTAATCAATGGTGTAGAATAGATAAAAGGACACCCATGGACCTCTTCCTCAGTAATCATGGGAAACATGATGGATATTATTTTAGAAGATATCTATATATATCCTAGTTTTAATATGGATGAAATTTATGTGTAAAATATATATCATTCCAAATCTATTCATAATGAAACAAAAAAATAGTAAATTTAATGGTCAATGAAATAAAAATTATTCCAAATCTAATAAAATGGTAGCTCATGTAACCTTGAATTTAGATTTAAATGTACCTCATGTATTCATTATGAAATATTGTGTAGAATATTGTGTCGTAAACTATGTCTTTTGAGAATGTATATTGTTTTTTCGATGTTCAATGTGAATTATTATGTCTACAATTGAGCAATGGTATGAATTATTCATGTAAGAAACCTAGAAAAGAACACAACTCTCTTGACATGTATGTATGCATTAATTTTTCAACCCAAAACCAATAAACATGAGGGAGTCATCATGATCTTGTCAGAAATAGTAGGGAAATTTACCTGAATCATATACTCTTCATATGGTACTTATGACACAAACATTAATGCATATCTATCGAGAAATTATGGAAAAAATATTAAAATTATAATAGAAATCAAATTCTATAAAATTATTATTAGATATATTTAATTTGAAATGAATAAAAAATAAAAGTGTTGCGTTTTTTGAATAATGAAACATTCTAAAAGTGTCTTGAGATGGTTTATTCTTAATCTGGGGGTAATATATACTCTATCGGTGTCTTAATCTGGCGGTGAATCGGATTATGTTGTTGAGATACACTCTATCTCTTTCTGGATATGGTGGTCACTCAATGTCTTACGATGACTCATGTCTAGTGGTGACTTGTGTCAACGGTAGGCCAGACTAGAAGTAAATAATCATATCTATAGATCATGATATTACTATTCAAAAATTCTTTGAATGTGGGGACCATACAAATTTGGTTAGTAATCCACTAGTTATGAGACATTCCATACATTATCAAAACTACATTCCGACTCTAAATCAAGGTGATGGGGACTATTTTCAACACAAATCCATTTCTTATAATGACAGGGAGGTATTTTCATATGGTGAACCGTCCAAAATAGTGATTAATCCTTGGTGGTGAGACATAATTTGGGTGTCACATATCTAATGGTGAGTAATTGTATAATAGTGAATCATACAATGAAATTATTACTAACCTTTACAATAAGATAAAATGTTAATAGGTACCATAAAACTCATTAGTTATCACAATAAAAATGATTTTTTTCATTAAAATGATGGTGTTAAAAACCTCCATTGAGGTACCGACAATATCCTCCATTTTGATAATCGAAGATCCTTTCATTTTATAGAATATGTTTTATTAGTCTAAAATTAATATGGTGTAAAATATATAAACCTTGAAAACCATGGAATTGAATCAAATTTATAAAAATAGTAATTTTTATGATGGGTAATAAACAACATAAAAGTGAAAAGAAAACATTATGGAATCAAAGATAAATTAAAAAAATACTTATAAAAAGAAATGACATATAATATTTATCCCACTATTTTGGTATTTTCATGAAGTCCATAAAAATGTAAACATACAGAAAAATATAATATGAATAAGATAATATTTATTAGAAACAAATAAACGTTTATCAATGGAATGTTATAACAGAATGTTTTTAAAAATATAAAAAACATACCCATAAATGGGAATGATCATTTAAGATTCCCTTATCCCTGGAAGAGGTAGTAGAAACATAGAATAGGATTTCAGTAGGATCGTCTATAGGAACATATGTCCGAGAATGAGGCTCCCTTATAATGATTGGTCTGAGGTGATGCACAACTATTCTTGGAGATAAAGAAAAAATGATAGACCCTAGTTGGAAAAGGTGACTTAGGATTTCTGGAAACACTATGCCCGAAGTACTCAAGATCTGTAGTAGGATGATTTGGATATGTTTCAATGGGAGTGGCCTCATGATCCATAATAATAGTTCCATAAGTATTCAAAAATGATTATGAATATGATTAAATACATTATTATTGGGCCACTAAACTCAATTTCAATGAATTAATCTTCTTTTTCTTCCATGAACCTATGAATCCAATGAGTTAGAACCTTCAACTGGTTGAATTTCTCTTTAACGGATTCACATACCAGATGAATTCTATGATTCACTTCAAGATATTTAAAATGATAATTCAGCTAATTATTAGATTATATACTTGAGAGATAAATATTGTTTTCTTTGGTTATTTTCTCGATATCAGACATCATATCGTTCTTTTATTACCTAGTCATCATGTATTCATGATCATTATTATTCTCAATCATTCTCAATGTTGCCTCATGAATGGAAGGTACCAAAACAGAAGGATCACATGAAAGTCATTATTTTCATTATCACATAATAGATCTGATCAAATCTATATCATGATAGGGAGGTATAAGAGTAGAGTTCGAAGCAACTGATGTATGATTCTATAATTTCTCATGCATGGAAAACATATAACAATAATGTGGTGAAAATGTCCCTTCATGAAGATATTTTACAGAATATAACTCAGTGTAATGTATTCTATTCTCAATAAAAACTTTTTTATTGTGGTGTATCATCTTATATTGAATATGATGTATCATGGGATTGAAAAAATATCATACATCATGTTCGTTTAAATGAATTTCAAATTAGGATTGTTTCTCCACAGAACATAAAAATCTAATAAATGTTTTCTACAAAAATAATTTACGCCACCCTTAGAAACAATATCCACAAAAACTGTACATGCTACAAGGGTAGGAAATGATGTTGTATGATTATCAAAAGAATCTGCAAGATCCATTGCATCTTGGAATACTAATCCACCATACATTAGAGGATTTATATACTCATCTGAGTATGAATATCTAGACTAAGACTGACATACCCTGATATTTTTTCAAATGTCCCCATCAACTAGGTTCATCATTTTGAAGGAAAACATTTGATAATTCTTAATGGGAACATATATCAAAATTATAGGCTTATCTGTTGTATGTAGAATAGAGAAAGGTATATTAACTAATTGTATAGAAGACGTTATCTCAACAAAATAGTGTTCATCATCCATATTCTCATTAACTGAAAGATCAATGTTTACAGGAAAAATTCCTAGCCATACATAAACATATTTCTCACCATGATAAGGGTCAACATCTATTTACTCACTTACTAACTACTCAATAGTAGTAGAAAACTTCATTTTCTCAAAAAATTGATGAAATTACAATCATAGGGATTAAACCATCTCAACTAATTATTATTTCTCATCACTTAATAATTTGTACACAATAATTTTAATCTGATCGAAATTAGAACTAGATGCATGTAGAGATGTTATATGTAATTGAGGCATCTCAACCTCCTCATCATTTACACAACCCTTTAGTCCTTCAGGACCATCAAAATCACCATCATGGTTATCATATTTTTCATCCTCATTTTCATATCACCAATTAGTTCCATCACCATCATCATTATAATATTCTCTATTTCATCCTCCTCATTATTCCGCATTGTCATCATTAATTTCACCATTTTCATATTATTCAAATGATTATGAATAACCCTTGATCTATTATTCTTTTATGTTTTTTGTTGCATCAATATAACTTCAATACTTTAGTATTTTCTCTTTTTATGGATAGATCTATGTGGAAAATGAACTATAAGGGTAATATGAGGGTATTCTCATTAAATACAAGGGTAAAATTACTCATCCACCGAAAATTACACTTTATTTCCATAAACACCAGCCTCTTCTTCCTCATCAGAATTAGATTATTTGACGTCATTATCTAGTGTGAAACCAGGATAATCAACCTATTTTGGCCTTTATTTATGGTCTATAGGATCAAAGCCAACATTTATTTTTTTACCAACCACACATTATATTTTTAAATTTATTTTAATATATACTCATCCTTCTACATATTATTCGTAAGATCTAAAAAACCTGGACAATCCACACCATATTATTCATATTTCCCAACCTATTCTTTGGTGTCTAACATTATTGAAATAAATCAAGGATATATCAAATAATTTGGTCTATAGGTAGGATTTATCATATATACCATATGATTCACAAAAATATCTATAATTTTATCTTCAATTTTATTTTTTATAAGGAATAGGAGGATAACATATCAATATCTTAGCATAGAAAAGTCTAAATTCCATAGGTATTACATCTACGAATAGAAATAAAACAAATGATACACACACAATTAATATATAATGAAATCAGTCTTTAATATTTTCCATCTCTAGTTATCACTTCAAGGGAATAATCATAAATAAAATTATCACATTCATATGGAATCACTCCTTTTTATTAATTTTCAATACACTCATTTGTAACAACTAAAAATTCTTTTTAATATCTGGAATAAAATACTACTTAAAACATATTTATACTATTTATCACCGGTATTCATTCTCCATGATTCAATACTCCAAAAAACTAGTGAAAATCATTTACCAAAATGGGATTGAAATGTCCCTAGATGTATGAGAACCAATACACCATTCCATGGTTCTATATAACATGAAGAACTAATGTCATTATAGAAATAAGAAACCATTCTTCAGCATATTTATTGGGTAATAAAACCCTCTTCAAACCTATAGGATTTAATAGATTTAACAAAACATTTGAATGGATTTAATCACCCTTCGATTTCTTATAATGACATGACTCATTTGAAGAAGACTCTGAATGTCTCTTCATTCTGATCCTGGAGATTACCTCAATTGTCTTGGGTGAAGTTGATGGAATTTCAAAATTCAGGAGGTAAAAGGTCATAATATGTTTGTCATGTTATAATTCAATGTTAAAACTATATAGTTTATAATTGATATAATATCAGGGTTTAAGGATTTTAAATTAGAAAAAAGAAATAAAAATTGAAAATTGTCCATCAGAATTTAATTTTATTCAATAAAAAATTAAATAAATAAAAATGAAATCAGAAATGGCATTTTAAAAATAGTCAACTGAAAAATAGAAATGGAAGGATGTTCAATAATTAGACATTCAATAATGATACATGAAATGTATGTATTTGTGTATGTTTTATATTACACAAATCTCACTAGAGGAAGTACATTAATGAGGAATATCATTTTGTTGAAAATTCATGTGTATTTATAATGAAAAAAACCATAGTGAGATGAGAACTCAAATGTATGTATTTTTTTATGTTTTATATTACACAACGGTTGAGTATCATTGATGATCCATGAAATATCACAACAAAAACTAGGGTCTTTAAAAAATATTTCATCAAAAGAATAGTGGAATTACACTTCCAATTTATAATCTTTATCATTGTAAATACATTGATAATAGAGTTCCACTTCAATGATCCTATTTTCCCCATGGATGAGCTTATTTTTTAAAGTATATCATCTTATTACTTTGTACATCTTGATTCCAATTATCATGGGACTCATAAAACATCCACTTACCTTGCATGATATTCAGATGCAAGTACAATTCCACCGAAATTATACTTTTAAACCAGTTAATCCTATGAATATTGACGTAGATATACCAATGAGGAATATCATGGTATCCAAATTCCTGATAAATTCTCTTGAGATATCATTTATGATTCATATGTTCAAATATAGGTAGTTGGGATTATTTAGTATTATGTAAAGGAAGTGGGTCATTGATGATCCATATTATAACATGACAAATATAATACATGAATTCATGGACAAGAGTCACCTCTTGATAACAAAAAAAATAGCCTAGGAAACATCATTTGGACATCCTCATATCGAACAAAATATCAAATATTGTACAATGATTAGATACATTGAAAATTGATCAAAAATTTCCTCAGAATTATATTCTTTTAATTCCAAACAAATCTAATACTAGTGGGTGTGTTGACACCTATAAATGTTTTTAATTTACATTATCATTGAATACATCATGTGTGTTATCACTATGAAAACAATACAGATATAATTTTCATGAAGGACTCAAAGGTAGAATCAATGATGAATAATGTTATGGGAATTTATTTATAAAAAAATGTAATTTTCACCAATGTTGTATTCATTTTAGATTGATTTTACATTTATTTAGTTATGAATCCCCGGCCCAAATTAAAAAATTGTCCATCCAAGTCTAAGTATCTATGCTGGAACAACCCAATATCATATAGGATATTCCTCTACAATCTCTTAAGGGATAGAATGGTCAGAAACAATAGGTAGGAGTGGCTGAAAAGACAATCGTGCATATAATAGTAGTATATTTGTGTGATAGGGTGGCAGTGGATTGAGACAATGGGTTGGGATGGGGATCTTCTAGCTATAGACTATTGGGGACCCTAGTACTCACTTAAGATGGCTGATTCAACAGATTTCATTCAGTAAGAACCATCATCCTATCTAGAAAAATGAAAAGGAATGATATTTCTTTCACTATAATACCCATCTATTTAAAATACAGATATAACCTTGGTTATCCAATCTTTCTAATCCAATCTATTGGATATATCTCTCATATCGTCTTCAACCTCTGATTCCTCATCTGCATTCTAGATTTATATTTTTCAATCCTATGACACATGATGTCACCTCATCACATAACATCCTCCATGTTATATTTTTTCCCCCGGTTTCTAGTATGTAACCCCTTCCTTGACGCTTTTGTTGGTTTAAAGTTAACATTGATGAATGAGAGTGTCTGGAGAACTTTGGATGATGTTTGGAGGCAAAGGGGAAATCACACGAGAGGCGCACGGTTAGTCTATACCGTGCCGCTAAACCATGCGCAGTGGGTCTTGGAGGCAGTGGATTCTGCATGGTCGGCACACAGTTTGTCTAACCGTGCATCCAAACCGGGTGAGAAGGGTGGTTGAGGAAGTACTTAACAAAAGGTTAGCGCATGTTTTGTCAAACCGTGCGAACTAAAGGTGAGACTGATAAAACGAGATCTTATAAAGGTGGATCTCATGTGTCGTTGCCTCTATGTAGCTCGTTTTCCCCCAAACAGCCCTAAATTAGGATTTTGGTTCTTTTGAGGTCAAGGATGGTTCTCCTATCATTCCAAAGGAAATCCAAAGGCTTCACTAAGCGAATCCAAGCGGGATTCTTGAGGTATGTGATCATTCATGTTTGGTTTCTTAGATCTACTTAGATCTACTTCACCTATTATCTCGGTTTCTTAGATCTATGACCATTATGAGTAGATATGTGTTTATGGAAGCGAAACGTGATGAGTTTTGGTCTTGGTTGTGTTAGGAGAAGGTATCTAAGAAGGATCATTGGTGAATCAACCATGTTTTCTTGTGTGTTCTTCATTTGTTATGGGTTTCGTCAAAACCTTTGAGGTAGGTGGATTCACTCTTGACTCCTCTTGTTATAATTTATTGTCTTAGTTTCAAAATAGGTTATTTGAATGGAATTGATTGTGAAATAAAAGGAATAAATATTCTTCAGTGACGATTTATGGTTTTGATGGAATTGTGAAATATTGGTGAATTGTTGTGTAAAGTGATTTGGCATTTTGAATTTAAAATGATAATTTAAAATTATGGATTTTCTGGAATAGGAAATGGTTTGATGGAATAAGGGTTTTCAATAAAAAGGGGTTTTTTATTGCAATGTTTTGAATTGGGTGAACACAGTTGGTTTTGATGGAAATGGTTTTAAAAAATTTGTGTTTTATTGAAAGGATGGTTTTGGCATGTTTTTTGTGAATGTGTGGTGTGTGTTCATAATGCATATACGAGGCTTGGTGGAAATTTGACCTTGTACTCATTGACAAACGTTTAATGGAACATGGGACTTGTAAGTATGAGGCTTTGTTGAAATATGACCTTGTGCTCGGTGCCAAAGGTGTAATGGCACTAGGGAAACAATTACCATGTGACCACTTGGTAGATCGATGAGAAACCGCTCATAATTATGTAACTGTCATAACATAGCATGCATGGTTGATTTCATGGGTTTTTGAAATGGTTGGGTATGCCAAAAATAAATGTTTGTAAAATGGTTCTAAATCTTGTTTGGTTATTTTTCTGGAAAAATAACTTGCTGGAAAATTGGTCTAAATTTCTCTTGGAATGCCTTTGGTTATTAATGGTTTTGGAAATTTTTTTATATTTTATTATAAACTAGTTTTGAGAAAACGTTTTATATAATATGTTTTTATATAAATGTGGCTAACTCTTCTATCCCAGTGGCGTGATTAGGGAAGTCATTGGGGGAAAACCTACTGAGTTTTATACTCATCCCTTCTTTGGAACGTTGGTGCTTTTGCAGGTGTCCTATTCCGGGACATAGGTAAAGGTAAAGAATCTTTTTGCTAGTGGCTTGTTGTGATTCTTGGGAGATGTTGTGGATCTTGAAGATGGTGGAGCATGGATTTTTGGTGTCTTTAGGGTGTCTTGAGTAGTTCTTCCTTTGTATATTTTGATGTCTGGTTTGGTTTTCTATGGTTGTGTACTTTGAGGTGGTTTGACATAAATGATGTTGTTTCGTTGTCATTATTTTGTTCATGCATCATATAGTGAATGTTGGTTATGCTTGGTTGGTTTGTGGGTTTTTCTTATAGGGTAAATCCTCCCCCAAATTGTAATTGAAACCCTTAGGCATTTATTTCCAGCCTTTGGCTTCTTGGTAATGTCACTTAAGGCCTAGAAATGACTCGTAGTACTCTCAATCCCACGAGTATAAGCGGGTTATTACAAATGGTATCAGCTTTTTCGGTCCTTGCCTAACATGTGGTCATTACTATACATTTCCTTGGAGTTGAAATTCATTTTTTCTTATTCCTTAGGTTGAAATATTAGACAGGAGTAGGATTGTCGGAACGTGAAATGTATAGCATAAAAGGACATAGCTAACCCATTTATGATGAACATCAAGTTACCAGGGTGTTGGGTACATAGGTGTTTTGGATACCATTCAAGAATGTTAGAAATCTCATTTTCATGGGTTTAGGAAATGAGATGAGCATGACCTTAATTTTAGTGGAATGAAATTCCACTAGGATTGCATATGTCATTGTGAGGAATTATTAAGGATTTTGTGCATGGTTCCAATTTTTCAAAAATGCAGAAATTGTTTTCAAGTGAAAGAATTTGAAAACATGGTGTTTTGTGTATTTTGAAAATGGGTTGATTTTCAAATAGTATGTTGAATATTTTAAATTTTTTTTTGAACATGTAAAAAGGTTTTTTTTGTAAAAAAAACAATGTTGTTGTAGTTGTTGTGATTGAAATTGAAATGCTAAGACAAAATTTTCTAGAGTGTGAGATTGACAGAGTTCGTGTCTGTTTAGAAAATGAAATATGTGGAAAGGTGGAATGCCTCGTTGTGATAGTGCTGTCTAACATGATTTGAAATGATAATTATTGATGACTATAGGATTGAGAATCAAGGCTGGTTTTTCTGTTTATAGATACCAGGTAGGTGTTGTAGAGACCAACAGGAAGTGGCCGATGAAAACGTGGTTGCACTGAGCCCTAAGTGAACAAGAAGTTAGTTCATAGAAAAGTGCAAACTTTCCAAGCTGTGGGAAGTGTGAATAGAGGGAACAACCAAAGCATCTTGATTCTGTAGCTCAGTTAAAAAATCAGGATCCACCGTTATTTAGTGGTGATTCTAACCCAAAAAGGGAAGAGGCATGGCTCTCCAGAATGAATCGAATTTACGAATTCATAGGGAAAATGGTAGAGTTGAAAATTAAGCTAACAACGTGTAAGCTAGAGCATCTCTCTGTTCAGTGGTAGGGGTTGGTAGTCTAAGAGGGAATACACTAAGGTATGATGTGGGAAGGTTTTTGAGGAATTGTATAATAAACAATTCTACTCATATATGTTTAGAACTCAGCCCCCAAATGATTATTTCACTCTGAATCAACAGCCTATGTCGGTGACAGAGTATGCAACTATGTTCATTACCATAGTGCAGTTTGCACCCGAGGTGGAGGGTAGATAATGGTTGAAGGGAAAGATCCTTGAAGTGGGGTTAAGGTAACAGATCCATTCCAAATTGCGGTGTTGTGTATCGGTGATTACACATAGATGGAGAATCGAGCATCAGTGGCTCAGTGGTATCTGTTGGGAGCATCGGGCAGAGGAAGCATGGGGGTACCCATGGGGAATAGGGGGTGCTATGGTTTTGAAACTGCAACCTCCTCTTGGTGAAAGAGAACATCAAGACTTTATGAGTAGATCTTGTTCTATAACTATTGATGGAGCTATGTTTAAATGGGACTTCTCAATGGTGGACATGGATGTCTATGACGCAATTCTGGGTATGGATTGGTTAACAATGGATAAGACTCACATCGACTTTTATAGGAGAATGTTTAGTTTCATGACTGAGGATGATTCTATTATTATGGTGTTTTTGGATGATATCTTGGTGTATTGAAAGAAAAGAGTTCATCATGAGGTTCACCTGGAAACAATGTTACAAATCTGGAGAGATCATCCATTGTATTCCAAGTAATGATGATGTTATTTTTGGAGACAGGAAGTACATTTCCTTATACATGTTATTTTTGAGAACGACATTTCTGTTGATCCTAAAAAGATTGAAGTCATTATCTCATGGAAACCACCGAAGAATGTGTTCGGGATATGCAGTTAACATTGGTCTAGCTAATTACTAACGATTCTTTGTGTGTGATATATCACGACTAGCGCCACCAATGATAGCTCTGACAAAGAATAATGCTCCATTCCCATGGACGGAATAATTTCAGAAGTCTTTATAGGAACTAAAGGTTCTTCTTACATCAACACACATCATGATATTTCCTGAATCAGGACAGGTGTATGTGGTGTATGGTGATGCTTTGGGAATAGGGTTGGGTTGTGTTCTCATGAAAGGATACCATGTGGTTGATTATGGCTCATGGCAGTTGAGGGTGCATGAAAAAAATTACCCAACACATGATATTGAGTTATCTGTAGTCATCCATGCATTGAAAACATGTATACATTCTCTCTTTGGTGAGAAATTTTCTGTGTTTACGGATCACAAAATCTTGAAACAAATTTTCTCATAGTGAGATTTGAATCTATGGAAAAGGAGGTGGATGGAGTATCTCCAGATTTTTGACTTTGACTTGATGTACACACCAGGAAATGGGAATATGGTGGCGGATGCGTTGAGAAAAAATTCATAAGCTCAATTTGGCAGAGTAGCTTCAGATGAATGGCAGTTGATGTCGGTCTTAGCTGAAATTCATGTGGAATGTTAAGACTGAGGTGATGTTTCTATTTCCATTTCAGTTACACTTGTTCCTTATTTAGTAATGATGATCAAATAAGCACAAACATATGATGCAGAATGTTTGGTTGTAAGTTAAAAAATCAATGATGGGGAGACCATTGATGGCCAGAAACATGATGGGAGTTTAGTTTTCTGTTTTCGAGATCCAAGTGTTGTACCAATGGTTTTTCTAGAAAAACTCTTTCCGGAATACCGCCATTCAATATGGGATGTACACCCAAGAACACAAAAGATGTATAAGGCGTTTAAGGCGCAGTTTTGGTGGAGAGACATTAAAATGAAAGTGGTCGAGTTCGTCTTGCGGTGCTTAACTTGTCAGCAGGTTAAAGAAAAGCATCAGAGACCAGCTGGTATGTTACAATCATTACCTTTCCCAGTGTGGAAATGGGATCATATAGCAATGTATTTTGTTACAATTATTCCAATAATGGTCCGAAAACACAATGTCGTTTGGGTTATAGTGGATCATCTAAACAAGTCTGGCCATTTATTCCTTATTCGTGAAACTCAAACGGTGGAAGATCTTTCAAAAATATATATTCGAGAAGTGCTAAAAAGGCATGTAGTACTAGTTTCTATATTCTCATATAGATATCTGAGGTTCCCATCTCGTTTCTGGAAATCATTATAGCAAGCCCTTGGGACTCAGATGACTCTGAGCATGGCGTATCATCCTCAGATGGATGGGCAATACGAGTAGTTGATATAAACATTGGAAGGCATGTTGTGAGCTTGTGTAATGGATTTTGGTGGCTCATGTGAAGAGAATATACCCTTATTGTAGATCTCATACAATACAAACTATCAAGCCTCGATACCCATGGCTCCGTATGAAGCATTGTATGGGCGTCTTTGTGGTTCTCCACTATGCTGGGTGGAAATGGGTGAAACGTCACTAGTCGGTCCAAGCCTTGTCCAAGAGACAACAGAGAAGATCCAGTTCATTAGAAAGGGGATGGAGATGGTCAGAGTCCTCAAAAATCTTATGCAGATCACCGTTGAAGACCATTGTCGTTCATTGTGGGTGATCATGTCTTCTTGAGGATCTCTCCAAAACTTGGACATCGTCGATTCACAATGCAAGTTATGTTATCTCCTAGATAAAGTTTCCCTTTTGAGATACTGGAACAGGTTAGAGAGATGGCATATCACTTGTAATTACCACCACAATTTAGTTCGGTTCATAATGTGTTCCGTGTATATAATTGGAAAATGTATCAGCGTGATCTTGACCATGTGATCATATGGGATCACGTTGAACTACAGACAACTTCTTTGTTGATAAATATTCCGGTATGGATTGTGGATAGGAAATAGAATGTTTTGCATGGAAAAAGCATCGGTCTAGTGTGGGTTTTATGGAATCATAGTCATAATCAAGAAGAGAGTTGGGAATATGAGAGGGAAATAAAAGAGTAGTGTCCAGAACTCTTTAAGCTGGCTGAAGGATTTATACTTTCTGAGGACAGAAAGACCAATGGTTGGGAGAATGTAGTACCCCCAGTTTCTGGTATGTAACCACTTTCTTGATGCTTTTTGTGGTATAAAGTTAACTGTGACGAATGGAAGTTTCAGGATAACACGGGATAATGTTTTTAGGAAAAGGAAAAGTCACACAAGAGGTTCATGGTTAGTCTAAACCGTGTGGCCAAACCATGCGAGAAGGGTGGCTGAGGTAGTTGCTAATGAATGGTGAGCACACGGTTTTTCAAACCGTGTGAAATAACAGTGCGACCACATAAACGAGATCCTATAAAGGTGGATCTCACCTATTTTTTCCTTTATGTAGATCTTTTTCCTCTTAGTCATCCCTAACTCAAGATTTTGGTTCTCCTAAGGTCAAGTAGGGTTCTCCCATCGTTCCAGAGGCAATCCAAAGGATTCTCTTGGCAAATCGAAGTCGGATTCGTGAGGTATGTGATCATTCTTGTTTGGATTCTCAGATCTACATATATCTACTTCTCTTCTTCTCTCGGTTTCGTTGATCGATTCCCGTTATGGGTAGAACTAATTGTGTGGATGCCAAGATGATGAGTTTTGGTCTTGGTTGTGTTAGTAGAAGAGATCTAAGAAGGATCCTTAGTGAATTGGCCGTGTTTTCTTGTACGTTCTCTGTTTTTTAGGGTTTTCATCAAAACCATTAAAGAAGGTGGATTCACTCTTGACTCTTCATGTTATAATTGATTGGCTTAGTTTCAAATTGGGTTATTTGAAAGGAATTGATTGTGAAAATCCTGGAATAAATCTTCTTTAGTGATGATTTATGGTTTTGATGGATTTCTAAAATATTTGGTGAATTTTTGTGTAATGTGATTTGGATTTTTGAGTTTTAAATGCCAATTTTATATTTTAGATTTGCTGGAATGGGAAATGGTTTGACGGAAGACGGGTTTTCAATAAACTGGGGTTTTTTATTGAAATGTTTTTAATTCGGTGAACACACATGGTCTTGATGGAAATGGTTTTCGATACATGTTGTTTTATTGAAAGGATGGTTTTGGAATTTTTTTTGTGAATGTGTAGTGCTTGTTCATGGTGCATATATGAGGCTTGGTTGAAATAGGAACTTGTTCTCAGTTCCAAACGTTTAATTGCACATGGGACTGGTAAGTTCGAGGCATGGATGAAATATGACATTGTGCTCGGTGCCAATGTTGTAATGGCGCATGGGAAACAATTACCTTGTGATGACTAGGTAGATTAATGAGTATCTGCTCATTAGTATGGAACTATCATAACGTAGCATGCATGGTTTATTTCATGGGATTGTGAAATGGATTGGTATGCCAAAAAATAATGATTGTAAAATGGTTCTAAAGCTTGTTTGGTTATTTTTATTGAAAAATAACTTGCTGGAAAACTGTTCTAAATTTCTCTTGGTATGCCTTTGGTTATGAATGATTTTAGAAACTTGTTTATATTTAGTTATAATTTGATTTTGAGAAAATGTTTTATATAATATGATTTTATATAAATGTGGCTCAATCTTCTATCATAATGGCGTGAGTAGGGAATTCATTGGGGAAAACCAACTGAGTTTTATACTCACCCATGCTTTGGGTTGTTGGTTCTTTTGCATGTTTTATATTCCGGTACACTGGTAAAGGTAATGATTCTTTTTTTCTAGTGGATTGTGGTGATTATTGGGAGATGTTTTGGATCTTGAATCTTGTGGAGCATGAAGATTTGGTGTCTTTTGAGAGTCTTGGGTTGTTCATCCACTGTGTAGTCTGATGTCTGGTTTGGTCTTCCACTATTGTGTACTTTGAGGGGATTTGACATAAATGAAGTTGTTTAGTTGTCATTCTTTTGTTCATGCATCATATAGTGAATTTTGGTTCTGCTTCCTTGGTTTGTGGGTTTTTCTTAAAGGGTAAATCATCCCCCAACTTGTATATGAAACCCTTCGACATTTAGTGTCAGCCTTTGTCGTCTTGGGGATGTCTGTTAAGGCCTAGTAATGAATCGTTGTACTCTAAATCCAATGAGGATAAACGGGTTATTACATTTTCCCTATTTAATGATAAAATATAGTATTTTATGGATCCATAAAAATCCATAAGGCATGAATGAAACAATGTATTGATGCATATGGTACATCGAGAATCCAGTGGCGTGATACTATCACCCAAATCCATACATTTGAAACATGAGAAGCTACCCCAATTAAGGAGATGATGATCAATCCATTTATGATGACATCACCAAATATTTTCATAAAAAATTGTTACATAAAAGTATTTAAGATTTTGTAATTTTAATTTTCTTTCTATCAATATGACTTTGTAGGTGGTCTAGTGTTCATCCATGGAAAATCTAAGAGATTATGCGAGGCCTCCAAGAATTCATGAGAATACCACAGTGACATTCTAAAGAGGCACCACATGAAAAACCCAAGATCATGTAATGTGTTGGATCTAGTCATAAAAGGACTATGTGGGGGTGAAGCATTCCATAACAAGAATTAGTATAGGGGATACATAATGTTGATAATGAAAATATCCCACCACCTCAGTCCATTTCAGGAGTCACAGTCACCATTAATTGTGGCATCAACCATGTCAAACCTTTTCCTATATAATCCCCTTATACCCATAAAAGAATTGTTTATGTGTTGGAATGTAATAACCATAATAGAAGAACATCAGATAACATAAGAGGATATTCCACATCCTTCCAAGAGATTATATTCATAGTTGAATGAACCATAATGTGATACCCATCATGATATTTCTTGATGCATTATGTACCATGTTATATTATAATGTGTGGTCCCTATTACACAAAGAATTTATTTGAATGTCATTATGAAGGATCATTGTCATAAATACACCCCTTAACATTCATATAGACCGACAATAATTTCCTCCTCCCTTTCATTCAGATTATATAAGGAGATTACATGGAGAACCCTTTTTAATTAACCTGTTTTGTGGCTTTATAGGTATCCCTTATACATCTTTACAGATCCCATCACATTATCCCACAGAGAATCGGTGATCACGGGAGGATAATCCGTTATTTACTATGTGATGTGCAGCTGAAGCTCATACATGTACCCCTTTCCATTGCATAGTTAATAGGAATAACTATGACAACCCTGCTTTTTATTACAACATAAACATGATTTATTACATAAAACTTCACTTGATACAACAAAGACGATCAAGGGGTTTAGTGTCTTTGGGGCTTAGGATCATTACATAAAAAATTAAAACATGAAATACAACATCTTTATTGAATACTTCCTTTACATGACCACTAAATTCAATCATACTTGGCATTGCATGGGATAACATGAGGACATGCATAAGAAAAGGGTGAGATATAAATCCCAGTAAGGGATTACACTTGGAATAACATGAGGAGTACAATACATGTTAGAAAATAGGCATATCAATAGATCATAAGAAAAATGTGAACATAAAGGCATGGTAAAGGATCATAATCATAACATGGAAATGTGGAAACAACACTTAACATGGAATTAGCATTAGCCAAAGCCCATTGCAAATGGAGCATGAGTAAATCCTCATTTGACATAAAGCATGAGTAAAAACTCGCTGCACTTGAATTAGAATGAGTCAAAACTCATTGCACAAGATGTATCATGATACTATACATTACCCAATGCATTGGATCGCTATAAGGGCGCACCCTTCTTAAACATTTCATTTCATGCATAAGTCTTCCACATGGATCATAAAACATGGATTCATAAAAAATAATCATTTATTCCACGGTAAAGGAATGTGGAATTCATACCTGAAATGTTAAAATAAATATGTAAACGTGGATAATGTTGAATACCCTTGATGGAGAAATGGGCATGGTATTCACTACACAATGACATTGGATTAGAAAATCGGTGCGATTTCGGCAGTGTAATGGCGTGACATAAGAATTCATAAAAAGGATGATGAGATAGAAAGGGGTTCCTAATCATATTTACATTAATGTACAGTAATGAGGTCATATAGATACACGTCCCAACAATTTTAATAGAATTTAGATTCATGATACAAAAGTATTGCTTGAATGTAACAGAGGAGAGAGAAGATTCTTTAGGAATTTGGGCATAGTAACTGGTGTACATGCGAGGAATTTAATGAGAGATAAAGGGTCTCCCATCATTAAAACATATAGAGGGAAGTATTAGGGAGGTACAAAACTATACCACAACATTTATAATTGAAATTAAAAGGGCAAAACAACTTAATGAAAATTGGAAAAAAAATGAGAAAGGAAGAAAACCCCTTACATGGAAGTGTGCTTCCAAAGTCTATAGAGAGGCTTGTGAGAGGGTTATTGGGAGCTTGGGTCACCTTGGGAGGATTATAGAGAGATTAGGGAAGATTTTTGAATAAATCCAAGGGCTTTGAGTGAGGAGGAAGTGGGAGCTTGGGTGGGTTTATATAGGAAAGGTAAGAGAATTCATTGTTATTTAGGTTTGGGACCCCTTATATTAAATTAATCCAAACCACAAACCAACCCATGGTTTTTGCCCATGATTTTTGTAAAAGGGAATGGAAAATAAATATTTTATAAGGAAAATTTCCGAACTTCTTAAAATATTAGGGTTGCTTATGTGGAGGTGAGTCACACTCCCATGGATATTAATTTAAAAAGGCAACGTGTTGAATAAGTCTTGAGGGATCCATTAATTCTTTGAAAAGTAAGTCAAACAAACCCAAAATCACATTATTTTAATGGTAAAACATACATTGTCCGAACATAAGGATTATAGTTTGTTATTACATCACCATTGGGTCATTATGATGCCATAAAACACATTATATATTTAAATGGTATTTAATTTTTACCAAAAAATTTGACTGTCTCAGAAAATTATGAAAAATTAACCGTTGGATAATTTCAACGTCCTGTTTCCCGAAATAACATTTATTTTATCTAAATAATTTTATAAATATGTTAATTTTCACTTTTAATATAAAAACCAACATTTATCGAAAATTCACGGGTTTTGACAAAAATGGCTTTCAAACCTTAATAAAAATTTTCATGGAATTCATAAAATTATAAGATCATTTATAATTAATAAAAATTAATTTAATAATAATATTATTATTTTATTAATATTTTATTTAATTCAAAAATCCCTTAATTTAATAAAATAGATTTTTTAATTAAATAATAACTAAAAACACCATTTGTACTTTAAAAACTATTTACAATGTATAAAAAATGACAAGAAATTATATTCATTATTATATACAAAAATAATGTACATGAACATAGTACTACTTATTCGTTACATAACCCCTTAAAACAGCCGCATAAGACCTAAGGGTAAGGTTTGGGATGGTGACATACTCTTGGGGTGGCTCGGATAACATCGCTCGAGTTGTAATTTCAATCAACTTCAACTTTTCCCATATACGGTCACGTTTGAGCTTCAAAAGATGATGCTCAGCTTGGGATTTCTAAAGGGCGAAGCCCAAAGATGCCACCTCTTTTCCGAGCTCCGACAAATGGGCTTCGTATGGTGAAATTCTAAAGGATGAGGCCATTGTTTCATTCTGAGTAAATTGGATTTGTTAAAGTCCTATATTTTTACTAATCATGTGATTACTGTTCAACGACTATATTAGCAACGGTCAAAATTTTTAACATAAAACCAAAGAAGTTGAAATTTTATATAAACATAAAGAGACATTCAATTAGATCAAGAGGGATTTCCATTAATGAAACTTTGGGTCGTTACAATATTCCCCCCTTAAAAAATTTCTCCCTTGAAATTTTCCTTTTCCCACACTGTAACAAATGTGGGTAACTCAACTTCATCATACCCTCTGATTCCAAAGTTGCTTCTTCAAACTTGTGGTTTCTCCACAACACCTTGATGAGGGGCATTGTCTTATTTCGTAGAAATTTTTATCTACGATCTAAGATAATCACTGGATGATCCTCATAAAGAAGATCATCTTCCAATTGTACCACCTCAGAAGAGAGTACATGTGAAGGGTCCGCTATGTACTTTCTTAGGAGAGATTCATGAAAGAAATCATGTACTTTGGAAATATTAGGTTGAAGTGCTAGTCGATGGGCCACAACCCTGACAAGATCAAGAATCTCGAAGGGGCCAATGTACCTTGGACTTATCTTCCCTTTCTTTCCAAACCTCATGACCTTCATCCACAGAAATATGCGTAGAAACACCATGTCTCCATCTTTAAACTCAAGGTCTCGTCGACGATTATCTGCATAACTCTTCTGTCGACTCTTGGCTGCCTTGATATGCTGCTGAATTGTTTTCACCTTCTCCACCATTTCCTCGACCATTTTTGGTCCACGCAGCCTACGTTCACTGACCTCATCCCAACATGTCGGTGTTCTGCACCTTTTCCCATATAGGGCTTCATATGGTGCCATTTGGATGCTCGAGTGGAAATTGTTATTATAAGAGAACTCAACCAGGGGAAGATATTGACTCAATCCTCCCTTAAAGTCCATTGAACATGCTCTCAACATGTCCTCAAGTGTTTGGATAGTCCGCTCGGATTGGAAATCAGTTTGAGGATGATATGATGTACTGAAGTTCAGTTCAGTATTCAAAGCATGTTGAAGACTCTTACAAGACTTAAAGGTGAATCTTGGATCTCGGTCAGAAACAATAGATTACTCAATGCAACCTTACCACATACCTGATATATATCCTTTCCAGTTGATCCAAAGATAAATCCTCCCGAATAGAAATTAAGTGTGCAGTCTTTGTAAGATGATCCACAACAACTCATATTTCATTATTTCCTTTGGATGTCCTCGGAAGTCCGGTGAGAAAGTCCAAGGTGATGTTCTCCCACATCCATTCTGGTATAGGCAATGGTTGCATCATCCCCTTAGATTTCTTCCTCTCTTCCTTCACTTGCTGACACACCAGACTCATTGATGTATATTCAGCGATCTCCTTCTTCATATTATCCCACTAATAGTTTTCTCGGAGATCTCGATACATCTTTGTGCTCCCAGGGTGAATAGAGAAATTTGAACTGTGTGCATCATCCAAAAGTTCCTTCTTCATCAATGGACTTGATGGAACACACAATCTTTTCCCAAACCGCACAATTCCTTCTTCCTTAACATTAAACTCTGGGGATTTCCCTTTTTTGATAGCTTCCACTTTTTCTTGAATTCCCACATCATCCATTTGAGAATCCTTTAACTTTTCCAAAAGATATGGTTGAGCAATAATTTGTGAAAGGATTGATTATTTTCCCTTATTTATGATTCCCACATCCATCTTCATCAAGTTAAGAATATTGGATCCTTCTCAATTCCCATCATTGATAGAATTTCTAGGTCCATTCAACTTAGGGCATCTGGCACATTGTTCGCTTTTCCAGGGTGGTAATGTATTGAATAGTCATAATCCTTAATGAGCTCTATCCATCTTCTCTGGAGCATATTAAGCTCTTTCTGTGTGAATATATATTTAAGACTCTTGTGGTCAGTATATATCTCACATTTCTCTACATAGAGATAATGCTGCCAGATTTTCAAGGCAAAGATCACCGCCGCCAAATCCAGATCATGCGTTGGATAGTTTCTCTCATTTATTTTCAACTACCTTGAGTCATATGATATCACTTTATCATTCTGCATCAGCACACAGCCTAATCCCTTCTTTGAAGCATCACTGAATACCACAAAAAGTTCACCACTTGTGGGTAAATTGAGCATGGGCGCAGAGATAAGCCTCCTTTTCAACTCGTTGAAGCTTTCTTCGCATTCATCACTCCAAGAAAACATTACTCCCTTCCGAGTTAGCTTGGTAAGATGGTTGGATAGTTTTGAGAAATTCCTCACAAATTGTCGATAATATCCAGCTAACCCCATGAAGCTATGGATATCCATTACCGATGTTGGCCTCGGCCATCCCTCAATTGCATCTGTTTTGGAGGGGTCCACAGATATCCCATTGCTTGTGATGATATGACCCAAGAATGAGACCTCTTTCAGACAGAACTCACACTTTCTGTACTTTTCATAGAGCTTTTCCTTGCACAATGTCTCTAGTACAGTTTTTAAATGCTTCTCATGATCCTCCATGGTTTTGGAGTATATTAGAATATAATCTATAAAGACTACCACAATTTTTTCAAGGTAATCTCTAAAGACTCTATTCATCAAGTCCATGAATATTTATAGAGAATTGGTGAGTCTGAAAGGCATTACTATGAATTCATAATGCCCATATATTGTACGAAAAGTAGTCTTGGGGACATCTTCCTTCTTCAAACTTACATGATAATATCCCAATCGCAAATCCATCTTGGAGAAGTATTGTGCTCCATGCTGCTGATCAAACAGGTCATCGATTCATGGGAGAGGATACTTTTTCTTTATATTGAATTTATTATGATAACAATAATCGATGCAAAGCTGCATTGACCCATCCTTCTTCGTGACGAAGAGGACTGGTGCACCCCATGGTGAAGCACTTGGGCGTATAAACCCTTTATCCAGATTCTACTGTATTTGTTTCTTCAGCTCTTCAACCTCTACAACAGAAATTCAATATGGAGTATTAGATATTGGTATCACCCCAGGTATAAGTTCGATTGAGAACTCAAAATCCCTTCTAGGAGGAAGACCAGCCAGTTCCTCGGGAAACACTTCAGCGAATTCCCTCACAATAGGTATTTCTTCAAAGGTGGTTTCTTCTTTAGACTCAATCATCTGATCCAAATACGCATTCTCATAGGTCAGTAATATCAATGCTTGAGATGATGTAGCTAAAGTAGATTCATCTTCCTCCTGACACTTGTACAGAATCGGGGGTCGATTCTCCATATGTAGTGTGATTTCCCTCTACCATCAATTTATGTTGGGTCTATATAAGGAAAGCCAATCTATGCCAATAATTACATCAAATTCTACCAGAGAGAGTATGATGAGGTTCTCCAGGAAATTCAATCCACAGATTATAATAGGGGAGGACTTATATTCATGGGATGCAATGATTGACCCATTTTTCGTACTCACCGACATCTTTACTTCCATGATTTGTGGTGGTGTCGGTATTGTTCTACAAAACATTCTAGATATAAAAGAATACGTAGAAACTGAATCAAAAAGAACGTTTGCTATTCTTTAATGAATAACTCGTTTACCTATCACCACTTCGTTGTCGGGGTTTACTTCGGATGAAGTGATGGCAAAAGCTCTTCTTTGCTGTCTTGGAGGTTTTTGTTTGTCTTCGAAAACCCTTGGATTAGGGAACTGATTTTCAAAATGACCAGGTTCTTTACATTTGTAGCATTGAACAATGCGTTGAGGTTCGAACGGATCATTCCTCCCCTCTGTCGTAGTCGTGGGTCTTTCTTTCCGAAAGTTAACAGCTTGGTGCCCTTTTCTTCCACACCTGATGCATTTTCTCGTCCCCTTAAGGCAATTTCTAGGGTGCTTCTTTCCGCACTTTTGATAAGTGGGGTGATGGATCTTCTTAGCACCATTGGATTTATCCATCAGACCACCATCATTGAAGTCCAACTTACGCTTCTTGTCCCCATGATACCCTTGTGATTCCGCGATCTCCATTTCGAACATGAGGGCATATCGGACAATTTCCTCATAGCTGTCAAAGTCAGGGATCGATAATGCTTTCCGCAATCTAGGCTTCAGTGCACCAAAGAAGTGGACAACTTTGTATTTTGGGGTAACGACAAAGCCGGAAGTGTATCGTGCAAGCCTTGTGAAGTTTGCCTCGTACGTTCCAAAATATTCATCATCTTTTTTCTTGATGGAAAGGAAATCCCTTTCCATCTTAAGCCGGAGGGTGCACAGAAAATATTTATCAAAAAACATCTTCCGGAAATCCATCCATTCCAATGACTCGATTTCCTCCTCGGGCTTCGTATTTTTGATCAACATCCACCATTGATCAGCTTCACCCTCCATACGATAAGCCTCTAGGAGAACCTTCTCTTGTTCAGAACATTGTAGAATGGAGAATATATTTTCAATTTAGTTGATCCATTGTTCAGCGATCGTGGGATCAGATGATCCACTAAATGTAGGAGGCCTTTGTCTCATGAAGCTCTCGATAGAGACTTATTCTTTATTAAGGGGGGTTTAACGTTCCTTTTGACCTGTGTTTCTATTCAAAACATGAGTTACCTGAGAGAGAAGCGTGAAAAAGTTCGCGATTCCCGCACCCATTGGATTTGGCATCTCATTAGTACAGTCATCACACTGATCTTCACAACTGTTATTAGCCCGAGTCCTCCTATTACCGGCCATTGGATGGAATAAAAGGAAATTTAGGGGTAACACATAAAGGGTAATCCAAAGAAAAAATTTGATGACTTATAAATAAACATTCATTTCCTTAACTCTGGAGTCTATAGGCTTCATTCTAAGATTTTCCTGGTCTACTTTCTAACATATATTCTTAGGGGAATTTTTTTATTTCCCTTAATAAGGGTTCATTCTAAGTTTGTGAATTTATCAAAATATATCCCCTGGGAGTGTCGTAACCAAGAGTGCAGCAAGGCCCGTTGCCATGCACCAGTTCCCGTTCGGGTCTAGCTCAAAGCGGTGTTTTCCAGTTTTACCCCTAGGATACATCTGTTCCAGAGCCGCCTCTACATGCTCGTATCCAGACAGGGATGTATTTTCTTGATAACCCACTTACTCAATACTCACCAAAACTTAGGGATATTTTTATTATACTTAGTCTTGTCTCTAGGGCTTTACTAGGGTTCTTAATCCCAAAAATAAATAAACCTATCCTCTGATACCAACTATGACAACCCTGCTTTTTATTACAACTTAAACATGATTTATTACATAAAACTTCACTTGATACAACAAATAAGATCAAGAGATTTAGTGTCTTTGGGGCTTAGGATCATTACATAAAAACATAAAACATGAAATACAACATCTTAATTGAAAAAATCCTTTACATGACCACTACATTCCTTCGTACTTAGCATTGCATGGGATAACCTGGGGACATCAATAAATAAAGGGTGAGCTATAAATCCCAGTAAAGGATTACACAAGGAATAACATGAGGAGTACAATACATGTTAGACAATAGCCATATCAGCAGAGCGTAGGAAAAACGTGAACATAAAGGCATGGTAAAGCATGATAATCATAACATGGAAATGTGCCAAAACACTTAACATGGAATTAGTGTGAGCCAAAGCCCATTGCACATGGAGCATGAGTAAATCCTCATTGCACATAAAGCACGAGTAAACCCCCATTGCACTTGAATTAGCATGAGTCACAACTCATTGCACATGACATATAATGATACTATACTTTACCCAATGAATTCGAGAGCTATAAGGGCACACCCTTCTTAAACATTTCATTTCATGCGTAAGTGTGCCACATGGATCAAAAAACATGGATTCATAAAACATAATCATTTATTCCATGATAAAGGAATGTGGAATTCATACATGAAACATTAAAATCAATATGTAAATGTGCATAATGGTGAATACCCTTGATGGAGAAATGGGCATGGTATTCACTACACAATGACATTGGTTTAGAAAATCGGTGCGATTTCGGCAGCGTAACGACGTGACATAAGAATCCATAAAAAAGGATGATGAGAGATAAAGGTGTTACTCATCATATTTACATGTAATGGAAAGTAAGTAGTTCATATAGATACATGTCCCAACAATTGTAATATAATTTAGATTCATGATAGAAAAGTATTACTTGAATGTAAAAGAGGAGAGAGAAGTTCCTTTCGGAATTTCGACATAGTAACAGGTGTACATGGGAGGCATTAAATGAGAGGGAAAGGGTCTCCCATTTTTCAAAAATAAATATGGAAGTATGAGGGAGGTGAGAAACTATACCCCAACATTTATAATTGAATTAAAAGGGAAAAAAACTTAATGAAAATTGGACAAAAATGAGAAAGGAAGAAAAACCCTTACTTGGAACTGTGCTTCCAAAGGCTAGAGAGAGGCTTGTGAGAGGGTTCATGGGAGCTTGGGAACCTTGGGACGATTCTAGAGGGAGTAGATAAGAGTTTAGATGAACTACATGGGCTTTGAGTGAGGAGTATGTGGGATCTTGGGTGGGTTTATATAGGAAAGGTGAGATAATTCATTTATTATTTAGGTTTGAGACACCTTACATTAAATTAGTATAAACCACAAACCAACCCATGGTTTTTCCCATGGTTTTTGGAAAAGGGAAGAGGAAATCAATATTTTATAAGGAAAAAGTCCGAACTTCTTAAAATATCAGGGTTTCTTATGTGGAGGTGAGTCACACTCCCATGGAAATTAATTTAAAAAGGCAAGTTGTTGAATAAGTCTTGAGGGGTCCATTAATGTTTTGAAACGTAAGTCAAACAAACCCAAAATCACATTATTTTAATGGTAAAAAATATATTGGACGAACATAAGGATTATAGTATTTTATTAAATAACTATTGGGTTATTATGATGTCATAAAACACATTATATATTTAAACGTTATTTAATTTTTACCCAAAAATTTGACTGTCTCAGAAAATTACGAAAAATTCACCATTGGATAATTTCGATGTCCTGATTCCAGAAATAACATTTATTTTATTTAATTAATTTTATATATATGTTAATTTTCCCTTTTAAAATAAAAACTGACATTTATCGAAAATTCACGGGTTTTAACAAAAATGGATTTCAAACCTTAATAAAAATTTTAATTGTATTCATAAAATTTTTAGATAATTTATATTTAATAAAAATTAATTTAATAATATTATTATTATTTTATTAAAATATTATTTAATTCAAAAATCCCTTACGTTAATAAAATAGATTTATTAATTAAATAATAAATAAAAACACCATTTTTACTTTAAAAACTATTTACAATGTATCAAAAATGAAAATAAATTATGTTCATTATTATATACAAAAAAAATGTACATGAACATAGTACTACTTATTTGTTATATAACCCCTAAAAACAGCCGCATAAGACATATGGGTAAGGTGTGCGATGGTGACATACTCTTGGGGTGGCTCGGATAACATCGCTCGAGTAGTAATTTCAATCAACATCCACTTTTCCTGTACACAATCACGTTCGAATTTCACAATATGAATCTCAACAAGGGTTTGGTCAAGGGCGAATCCCAAAGACTCCACCTCTTTTCCGAGCTCTGACAAATGGGCTTCGTATGGTGCAATTCTACTATATGGGGTCATCACTTCCTTCTAAGTAAATTGTATTTGTTAAAGTCTTATATTTATACTAATCATTTGATTACTGTTCAACGACTATATTAGCAACGGTCAAAATTATAATCATAAAACCAAAGAATTTGACATTTTATATAAACACAAAGAGACATTAAATTAGATCAAGAGGGGTTTCCATTAATGAAACTTTGGGTCGTTACAATAACACTCATATTGAAATTCTTCTTTTCAACCATGTAGTGAAGGCTCTCAAACATGTGGTAAACCCATTCTAGTGTGTCTGTATATACATTTGTGGATATGTAATTCATCCAAAATGTACTGAATAATGGATCACAAAATCCCTCAATCTCATGATACTATAAAACCTTTGTCAGAGGATGATTTCATGAAACCCTTAATGTAGAATCCTTGACATGAAACATTCACACCAGATACCCACCCATTCAAATAAATGACATCAATATGAATCCCAATAACGAAAATGAATCTTTGACAACTATAAATGAATTTGATCATAATCATATTCATTACACCTATCAATGTGATTAAATTATGGAAAACTAATCTCATTATTCTTTTTTGGTCTGATGATTCCCTTTTATTGCCTTTGACATGTCACTTTCATTCCAATAAATACCATTTAATGTGTATTTGATCACATTATAGGTCATAGAAAACATAGTTTGATCATGGTAATGTTTATTAAAATTCAACTATGATCATGTGATGATTTCCAAGGAATGGATTGTTTATCGTTGGAATATATGAAGTACATGTGATCATTATCATGGAAAAGGAAATGTATTGTTCTTCTTTGATCAATCAAATATATCTCAGAAAGGTCACACTGGTCATGTGAAGAAACCCAGGAAATTTCACTTTGACCAAGTGAATATGTCATAGAGAATTTACCTTTTTCATGCGTGGACCTCTAAAAAATTGCTTCATTATCACGTGAATCCAACCTAGGCATATATGTTTTATCATGTGAAAATCTCATGGACATGTATGATCGGTTAGGAAAACTCATCCTATAGAAGACACATTGATCATAAGATGTCATCCTAGAAATGTCTCTATGATCATGAAATGATATCCTAAAAAATGATAGAATATATGGTGGGAAAATATTTTTTATGTCAACATAGATCCTTTGGAGCATCTCAAACAATATGGAAGGCATCCTTAGACCCAAATTCCATATTATGATGAAACCCCAATCATGTTTTTCCTACAATCAAGACATGTTAGTTAGAAAACATTTATATTTTATCTAGGTATCATTGGACATGTTTTCCATGTTAATAAAATAGCT
This sequence comes from Viscum album, assembly GCA_963277665.1. Taxonomy (NCBI): domain Eukaryota; kingdom Viridiplantae; phylum Streptophyta; class Magnoliopsida; order Santalales; family Viscaceae; genus Viscum; species Viscum album. The sequence continues at coordinate 621,719,999 of OY728160.1, forward strand.
GGATCGTGTTATAAATAAAATCCATACTTTTAAGAAAGAAACCCATGATCATTAAATATTTTTTTAGTAAACACATAACCATACACCATGTGAACACTCGACCATGAACATTCATCTATGTACCCCCTTTTTAAGGGTTTTTTTGTGTAGTGGTTAGGTATACACAATCATGTGACATTATTTATGCCATGATCATTGATGTTACCTCTATTATATAACAATCATATTAAAAATAACTTTAATAGTAGTCAACTCTATTTATATTTTTGAACATAGTGAATAAATATGGGAATGGGAATCCATCATATTATAAGACCCTATAATTAAAAAACATTATTGATAATAATAATATCTTTTTTATTTAAATAGCCACCAAAATTCATTAGCGAGATAATGTTTAAGTTGAACTATAAAATCATAGATCCCTAGTCAAACATGATAAGTAGAACACCTTATTAAGGCCCTAGTTTTAAGGGCTATTTACCTTGGTGTAAGTACCACTATATCTGTAACACTCAAACCAATTGTACCCAAAGGCTCTTCACTGTTCATATTAATTTTTCTTCCATCAATGGATTCAGGTTACAAATGTAATATGTGAAATCTTATTACTTCTATGAACAACATATGATCAATTCTTTCTTATGTGTTGAGCTCCATATAAAGTATCACATCCGAGATGCCTTAGTGTATATGCCCAAATAATATATGCAATTATACTAATCACATAATATCCCTTGATTCTGACATTGATCATGTCTCATGAATGATTAAGGAATTGTACTTATCATATCATTTATATCGGAAATCTTCCCTAGCTTGTGAAAACTTAGTGTATGAGCCCTGGAAATTTACCTGATATGACTAACCCATTTAAAGACATCCACCACTCAGCCAGTCCAGAAGCTGAGATCGAAATATAGTGACTATAAATCCTATAATAATAATTATATATTTGACACTTTATTATTTCTCATGATCAATACTCAGTTCCAATTTGGCATGATATTTGTCATTTCCCGTTGATATTAATCTAGACATTTGAAAAAAACTATGTGGGAATTGATTCCATTGATAAACAGGATATATATGATTTCTACTAAAGTTTAAATCCAATCATTAGTCAATAAATTGCCTCCATGTATAGAACAAAACATGAATTTTAAATTTTATATGGATCCAAAATATATGTACTTACCCAATTTTATTTACTAATGGGAAATGGGTGAAGAAACATGGATATGTATATATTACACCATTAATGGAACCCCCTTTCAACATGGGAGGAGTTTATATTTTTCCAATAAATTAGTGATAGCATTCATGTTTTGGGGTTAGAAATTCATTAATACAATATCATAAATTCAAAAGAGATTTAGGATGTTTGTTATAATTCCGTAAAAATGGTGCAATGATCTGATCCTCCCATCCTCTCAACCAATGTGACTTCATTAGAATCATTGGTTCTTAAACAATAATGGACTGACTGCCTTCAGAAAGCATATATTTTTATAGTTATGTATATTAGAACCATTTTGAAATTCAATTGGAGACATATAAGATAATCCCCATGAAAATAATTATGAAAATAACCTAAATCACTCACATACAAGCATCGAGCTAAGACCATTCATGATTTTTCATGAGGAATTCTTACATGTTTTATCCATCATCCGAGAAATAATAATATACTTCTATTTTAAAACATATTATATATTTAAATGAAATTTCCTCCTCCCACATTCGATTGATTTTTTTAATGTCCATTTCTAATTTCCCAGTCATTTATTTTGTTGTGGAGTTTATAAATGGTGATTTCCATTGGATTTAATTATTTTATGAATGATACATTGGATTTAACATATTCAAGAAATAAGATAATAAATTAATTTGAAATAATGGATTGATCCAGAGTATCTATAAATCATATAAAAGAAATTATAATACTTTTAAATCTGAAAATAATTCCTAAAAATTTTCATCCCCTCTTTCTCAAACATCTACAAAATAGTATTGACTAATTCATTAATTTACATCCTTCCATATTTTTATTATTTATTAAATTCTATGCTTCTCATTAAAATTAGAGTTATCCATTATTTTTCCCATGATCGTTTTTGAAAAAAATTACGATATTTAATATAATAAAATATTCCCATCATTCAAATAAATTTCAATATTTCATTAGTATATTTCAGACAATGGGGTGGTTTCATCTGGTGTAGTGATTACATATTAAATAGAATAAATAACATCAATCATCTAATAAAGAATGTATGATACCATTTTATTAAAATATTAATGAAACCATTTTCGATCAAATGATGAGATACATTTAGTATAGACATTATTATATTGATCCATAACAAGATCATTAGAGAATCAAATATGTCAATCAGTGCTCATAAACTAATTTCTAGATCACATGAGTGGTGATACACACTGAGATGGAATGAATTAGTGTGTATAATTATTAAAATTTAACTTTTATACTTATTATTATTCAATAAATACACTATTATATTAACATATTCTTAAATTAAACATGGATTTTAAATTTATTCTAGTGATTTACCTCCATTATGAATTATTACACCCCTGATGTATTGGGTCTATTATCTAATTCCCACACCACCCTTCATATAATCAGAAAGAACTCCAAAAAAATCTTGGACCTTGAAACCATGTTACGTTAAGAAACATCTAATTACAATCTCACGTAAAGATAACATACACAACCTTTTATTGATAGATCGATGATGAATGTAAGAGAATCTATAAGGAATTTTAGTATTTTTGTCTTCTTCCACTTCCATATAAAATAATCTCATATTGTTATTCTCATGTTTTTTTTTCTTGACACTACATAAGATTGATTTTTCTCTCCTAATATACCATTTATCTTATCATTCTATTTTTTTTTATTCCTAAAAAATTTGTGAATATTATCTTCAAATGATTATATAAATCACATAAAATAGAGGATATCAAGTATCCTACATCTTGATCCATCATTAAATAATCAATCTCACAAAAATCATATTTTTTATCAGGATAAAGACTCAGTTATTTCTTTTTTAACTCTATTATATATATAATATGATTCTTTATTCATCATTTGTGTTATATATAGAAAAAAATATTTTATATTTATGATGGTCCACATCATCTTTAATAACTTAAAACTATATGAACCCCTTCTATATGTATATTTAATTCCATTTTAATGGTTTAAAATTTTTTTCATTAAATTATCCCCAAAATTTTATTATTAAAAACATAAAACAAGGGATTATTAATTTTGTAAAACAATAAAGTATAGAAAAATATAGAATTTATACCACAATAGTTTCTTATTCTACATTGATATCAACGTAAATAACTACACATGATAATTAATATGATGATCAATTCATGAACAACATCATATAACAATCATATAAATTAAAACCAATTTGTATTATTTAATATGAGAATTCTCCAATTTTATGTAACATTGCTGTCAAAATTTTGTGTATAATTCATATGGTCACTCAGAGGATTTAACTGCAACTTCAAGTCATTCATGTAACAACATCATATTTTTTAGGTGAGATATAATTTAATTTCATATTTTGATATTATTCCTTCCATGTATTAACAAGATTGGTCTTTTTTGATGGAGTTTCTAGTGGTTTTCAATTCACTTTAGATACTTTTTTAATAGTTTGATGTTTAATTATTATTATTTTTACAATGATCACCCTCCAAGAAATTATTCTACCGATTCAAGTATCCCAATGTGTCGTGAATAGTTAAAGTGAATGATTCAAAAATCAGGGAAAACTACATGAATTATAGTTTTATACCCTCTAGTGATAAACACCAAAATTGGCTCATGGTTTTTCAAATAATGCACCCAATATTGTTTGTTTCCACTGGTGGTATAATGACTCCTATGGTTGGTGCATGGTTTTAAAAATCATGCGACCAAACCATATTTATGTGAAATTATTATCTAATAAATTCTCCATTTTTCTTTTATTTCTTCTCTATTTACCCATCAATAATCTTCATTATCAATTTTATTAATCATTATTGACCACTACTGTAATCCATTATTCTTATAACACCATGAAATTCTAATATACAAAGTGGTATTCGGTATCGTTGACGATAGAAAAAACACACTATAAAAAAGGGATACATTAAAATAATACATTTCAATTTTAAATTAACATGACATATTTAATAGTTTATAATACAGACAACCCTATAATCTATTTCATCACAATCAAGACTGATCTTCCTTGATATCTTTCATTACACACAAGAGTGTCATTCTTCGAATTTTAGTGTTTCACGCAAGACTGAGTTTCACCAAATAACAATATATTATTCAAATAAAATAAAATAATATAATATAATATAAACTAGATTATTTAACACTTATGAATAATGTTATCTAAAATAAGAACATTTAATATTTATATAAATATAAAATTAATTCATTGGTTACCATGTAATGAGATATGAAAACAAGAACAAATTTGATACAAAAAGAAATATTATTTTTATGCTTCCAAAAGAGTCTTGTATTAAAAGAAATTAATTTTAATTATTGAATTATTTAAAATAAAATTTTATGTTATATATTCATTCATATATTTTTAATATTCATCCATTAGATTTTATAGGAATATGAAAATAAGAAATGCAATTTCACACATAAAAACCAGTATTTTTAAAAAGGAAATGTAACCACCTAATAATATAGAACCTATTCTTAATTTTAACATTGACACAATAATTTATTTAATGTATCAATAAAACATAATATTTAAAATATAAAAATAAAAATTATGTTTGAGGGAATTTTAGATATTTTTATGAAACATATAATTTTTTAATAACAAGTTAAAAATATTGAATTTTAGTTCAAATCGATATTACATTCATTACCCGGTAGATTTATGTGTGTGTAAGTATAGGATGAACCCATAATATAACAAAATAAAATTATATTTATGATAATGGTGTTATCTGTATTTATTATTTAAAAATAATTTATTGGGTGGAGTAAATGCAAGAAAAGTGGTAGTTAGAAAATGATGCCTTAAAATTTAAATACCATATTTTAATTTATACAAAAATGATTCATTTGAATGAATTATTCAAAATAGTATATTTCTAAGACAATGTTATTGATTTATTAAATATATATCAGCTGATCTTGTCCAATTCTATGTGGTTTGAGAGTTGTGAGTAATAGGGAGAAGTTATCTACATTTAACGTGAATAAGGACTAACACAGTTGTTATATTTTGACAATGGAATTCATCACGCTATTTTCATTTTAAATGTGATTTTAATAATATTCCCATTTCGATAAAATAGATGATATGATAGAAACATGTACATAAATTATCTATTATATATTATTATTGGTCATTTGGATGCGTAAGGTTATGGTTTAGTCAATTATAATTCTTAATTTTTTTTTAATAGTTGATATTATCTATAATCACATTCACTAATATATTTTTTGTAAAAATCAATGATGGTGTAATGGGATGAAATGGGGAGTGTATGATTTTATGAAAAAATTTATTGGTTATCATGCAGGTAAAGGTTGAGCATTGTTTTCATGGTGCATAGTTGTAGCCTCTCAATGTTCTCGAGTGGAAATTGGATGAAATCTAAATTGATGTCATCATATGGTTAACCATGGATTAGAGATGATGTGATGATATCTTGGTGATAATGGATCAGTAAATAGAATCATCCCACATATTATCAATTAAGGAGTCTGACATTATGAATTTTTTGGCTATGAATTACTTAGATGATGTGATGTGTTTCATGGTGTTCTAAGCACCAATGACTCAGATTAGGTCAAAAGCTATTACTCACTAGTATAGAGGGGATTTCAGAATGCTTTGGGATCCTAGATATTCCCTATCACTGTTTTCCACCCTCATAATGATCGGTAGATGGAATGAAATATCCATATGTTGTATGATATGCTGCGAGCATGCATCTCAGACATTCGTGGATCTTGGTTAAGACACCTAACCATGGTGGGGTTTTCATAATAGTTATAACTCTATCAATGGAATGGATCTATTTTAATAATTTTAATAATGAACTTTTTTTCATCCATTATTCATTATTATGGTTGGGGATACATCTGTGCTTGGTCCCGATGTGGTGCAGTGCATTACCATGAATTTTCAGCATGGCAGTGAGAGGATTAAGTAGCACAGGACTAAGAGAAGTGAAATGTCAATCGCAAAAGGAGGCCCTTGGAGTTAGAGTTCATTGTCCATGTGTTTTTATTGGTTACTCCTCAATGTGGGAATATGTGGTTTGGAATAGGGATTAAGCTTTCTCCCAGGTTGGTTGTACCCTTTGAGGAGTTGGGGAGAGTTAGCGAGGTCGTATACCAAGTAAAATTTCCCCCACGGTTGGAGAAAATCCATGATGTCATTCACGTCTCTCAGCTTATTGGGTATATTTACAACTACAACCATGTTATAAACTATAAAGGGAAGGATATCGAGGATACTGTGATGTTTAAGGATCACCTATTAGAGATCCATGGACATTGAGAAAAGGTGATGTGTGGGTGGATCATTCCTTTGGTTCGTCTGTTGTGATAGCATGGTGGCCAGGAGGGTAGTGCATTGAAGTGAGAGACGCAAATGTACACCTGGTACCCAGATTTGTTTTGTGTTTTTTCCTTACATTTTTTTCATTTTATTTTTATTTTTGGAAACTTTTTTTATATGAGATGAGTTTTTCTTCTAGCTTTTTATGGTGTGGGGTGTGATTTGTGAAACATTATTTAAATTTGAAAAGGGGAGGAACTGATTCATAATCGAGACACACTTACTATGATTAGAATAAACTTATACAGGTGATTCAGTTCCACCGATATTGGAAAATATGTTAAAATTAATTATTATTTTTCTCAAGACAACATGGATGTTATGCTTGTGTGGTGTATTCTATTGTTATTTTAGATGACGTGATGAGATTTGGTTTGTAGATGTTAGATGAGGTGTTCATTGATCTGGACGTTTTCACTCAAGATTTTAAACAACACATGGTTTTTTCATTGAATCATTGGTGTGTTTAGTTGAAATATGGTTTTCACATGTATTGTTATCCTTTACATGTGTCTCAAGGGATGGTTGTTTGAATCCTTCCTCTATTTTCCTTCTGAGTTAGTTTTTTATTCACGAGGTTGAGAATACATTGAGAGTTATCAGGTGTAATGGAATGAACCTCTCTCTTCCATTAAAATTTTGGAATATTTTGTTTATTGTTTTCTTTTGGGAAAATGTGAATATTTTCATCACTTTTAAATACTCCAAGTTTCATATACATTCCAATAGTTTATCACCCCGGTGGTCACATGTTTGCAGTGGCTCACTATTAGTGGCACGTTGGAGGTGGCTCACTTGCAGTGGATTGCTGATGGCTGCTTGCTTGTGGTGGCTCACTGGAAGTCAAATTCCCAATGATGTTGCATCTATTAGTTAAATTCTTTGAAGTCAATCTTTGTTGGTGGAAGGAATTTCATCTAACAGTGCCTCATTCATCTCTGACATGCTTCACAGTGACTCACATACGTTGGCATGAATTTAAATAGATGGATTATTATCTGGTATTGACTCATATGAATGTGTCTCATGAGTATTTCCTTATCAATCATTCATTTCCTAGTAGTGTATTGTTATCAGTTAATCATTGAGCAGTTCCTCACTTAATAGTGGCTCACAAGTGGCTTCTCATTGTGTAGAGCCTCACCTATAGTGTTTGCACCTTCATGTAGTTTTCCAATATGAAATAATTATTGATATAAAATTTTTTTAATACCTTATTTCAATTCCATTGAGAACAATTAAAATCTAATAAGACGTATCAATATTTTTCCTAAGTGTCTGAGAGATTTCTATTTCTCAAAATGTGCCTTATTGACCTGATCATCTTTTAATGGAATATTAAAAAACATATCTAAACATGGGACACTATTTTGATATTCTATAATTATAAGATAGAATTCCCTCTTACTTCTACTTGTTTCTTTCTATTGGTATGGTATTCCATAACCCCTTCTTCCCATATGAGTCACACAGTCCAGTTGTAGATTTTGGTTCTTGTTTCCCTGATGATTTTCAGGGTGCATGCACACCTCTATTTTGGTACAATTAAGAGGTGTCAATCACCTTATCATTAATGTAGGATTTCCTTTATTTTTCATAATTATAAATCATGAAAGGTTGGTATATCTATTTTTTCCTTTGTGAAAATAGTTGAAATATTATTAAGGAAGATAATTGAACCTGTTTAAAATTAATATATTGGTTGAAGGGAATAGTGACACATGTACTTCAATGTTATTATATTTGTTAATATTGTGATTTAAAGGGGTTAAATAGCCAAACTAATTCATTTATGTTGGGGGTTCATTGTTTGTTCACATGATGATTTATTTAATACATGTTTCCTTTCATTTATAGAAGACTTATATATTAAATTTTGGTTAACAATGTATATCCGGTTAATGAATAGATACCCAAGGATCATAATATTTCTATAATGACCCCTAAATGAAAAAGTGGAATAATATAATGATTTCATATTAAATGTGAAAATGTATATTAAATGTCATGTGAGGTGATTTTAGGTGTGGAATTTTTTTATTTTGTGATTATGAGGGATGTTAATGAAATGTGGTTGTATAGTGGGGTTGTGATGGGTGTGGTGTGATTATGAAAATGGATTGTGGTGTTTGGTTGTGAATTGATGGGTATTTGAATGTGGTTGTGATTTTTGGATTGGTTCTATTAATATTATTATTTGGTTTGATGAGTTTGAATAAGGGATATACTGATGTGTATGGGTGCGTCGACATTGATGACTTGGAGAAAGCGACATACCATACCTAGAGATCACTGTGATATTTCATCAATGTGATGTATTTTAATTTACCATGATTGATCCCATGTATTAGTGTTCCCATGGTAGAGATGGAATGAATAAGTAATTATTTAATTATGTATGAAATTTCATGGGTTGTCTTGGATAATGGGAAAGAAAAAGTTAAATGAATTTGTGGGGAATGTGCAGTTCTATTCATGGCTTGATGTGTGGTGTTCTGAATTTTGATGTAGCAGCAAAAGGTGAATGTAATATGAGATTTTTGTTTTTCTAATATCTCAGAAGAGGAGCATGAGTGTTTTTTATTATTTATATATACTTTTACTATAATTTATTTTGAATATACAATCCATGATAGATTATATTTTTGGGAAAATACCACCATAGTAATGGGAAAGGCTTCGTTTCCCGACATCTTAGTGGGAGGAGGGATGTTTGGAAACCAAATCATCTCGGCATCCTCTTATAGATTATGATAGAACATTTTTCATTTATCATAATGTGATGAGATGTGGTGTCTTAGGTTTCTTCGATTTGATTTGTGACATGGTGTACTATGAGTCTTCGGAACGAGTGGTGATGTTCATTCCTAGTTGTCTATGAGATGAGATAGGATTCGTTGTGAGGCCCAAGTGTGTGAATGCCAGATATGTTGTGAGGATATGGTGAGTATTGGGGATTTTATTTGTGGCCTTGTTGTTTATGGATACGATATGTTGTGAGGCCAAAATGTGTGTATGAGGGATGTGTTGTGAGCACAGGTGTGAGTGAGGGTGGTTTGGCATGGTATATTTAGAAGAGGTGGGATTTTAGTGCATTTATCATTACGGTGTGAAAGAAGATAATCAGTGATAATGTTCTGTGAGGTACCCTATCATTTATGTTATTTATAATATATTACAAGGATTTTGTTACATGGTGGGAATTCCTTTGTATGTTAGTCATGGTTAGTATACCTATTCATGTGTCGTTTGGTTCTATTGTTTTCTCATAGGAGCATTATTATATTTCATTCACAAGTGCACGATTGACTTTTATTTTCTTATTTAGTATACTCGGGGTTTCACACTACGTATATATAACTATTTTACATTCTTTAGGAGGATCTTGTGGACTCTGATGGACCTTACTATCAAAAATCCTTAATAGTATCAATGTTTCTGCCACTCATTACATTAGGTATTAACATTGGATAAATTTTTTTTGTGTCAGTTCTATTTTATACATGTGTGTGGGATGGTTTTTTCATTCTTCTATATTATACCTTAGAGTTATTGTGGATGATTCATTCTATATACTGACATTTTTTTCATTTAAAGGGTAATGTCTCCCATATTGTGAGATTTGTACACCCTTGGTGCTAGTTTCGAACCTCATGCCTACGGGAGACGAGACTACGAGTTTATTATTTATCTTTATTCATTGAAATTACTAGAGGGGTATCTTTTGAGGGAGAGGGTCATGAAAGCATATATCCCTTATTTTCATGAATTTAATATTTTTTATTATAGGGGGACTACTACAATAATATTTCAAAAAAAATTATTTTATCAGAAGTTGGTTGAATATATCTTGGAGGAATACATCAAAGGGTTGATATATGAAATTATTTTGTGTGACTTTTAGTTAGTGAAGGGTATTTTTTTAACTTATTTTAATAATATATTATTTTTAAATGATTTTATTAAAAATATATGAATAATTTTAATTAATAAATATGATATGAGATGTGGAGTTTTGGAAGTAGATGGTAGGGGTGAATGTAATTTAAAAAAAATGGATACTTCTTCATTGTTATTCATAGATTTTGGGTACCTTATTTTCACTCTAATATAATGAAATAAATTTAATTACTATTCATCTATATATTGAATGGATTATCTAAATCCAATGTTAGAAATATTTTTTGAATATTCTAGATTTTTTGTAAAAAAATATTTATAAGTAATTTTTTTGACCATGTTGAGAAGGTTTACTAACACAAGAGTCTTGTTAGATAATGATAAACTTGAGTAAAAATAGTCCTTAAAATTTAAAGGGAATTTTAAAAAATAGTAATTTGTTGAATCATAAGGTATGTGATGTTGTATTGATAATTCTTTTTTTAAACCATATCATCAAAAAATATAAATGAGTGAATAAAATTACAATTTAGGTGAAACATGTTGATTCACTTATGGATAATTGATTATAAATTATTAAAATAATATAGATTGATAAAGAATTTTATATGTCTGGTATTTTGTTAAATTATATAACTATAGATTAAATGACATTACAATATATGGAGGCAGACCATTGTGTGTAATGTAAAATGTTAAATCCATATTCGGTAATGTTAAATGAATGTTGTGTAATATTAATATTTGTTAGAATAATATTCAACCATAGATGAATAAAATGAATCACAATATGATTTATTTTTAATATGGTGTTGTTTTGAAATTGTTTTCAATTCCTGGAAACTATATTAAAAAGAACTGATCATGAGAAATTAGTATTCTTCTTGATCTGAAGACCCATGGTGTCACACCAAATAGGTGTAGTTCATTGTAATTTTAAATTATACATGGTGTTAGAGTGTAATGAATAGAAGGAGGATCCAAATGAAAGAAGTTAACATCTATAATCTAAAAAACAATAAGAGTAGACATATAATATGTATGAAAAATATAGACTTATTAATTTAGATTTCATTACATAGGATGTGATAATTCAAAAAATAGTCTTCCAAATGGTAAAATATAAATATATTTAGGTGAATCTTTTTTAGAATCATGCTATTGTGATTTGGCCTCAAGATGTAGGGAAATTTTTGGAATTTTAAGGGTTTTTTCATTCTATAGAGGATAATTTGACATCACTATCAATAATGAGGATTCATATGAAGTAAATGGAAATATAATATTGATGAAATAATTACCATTCCATAAATATTAGAACGATATATATCATTTTAATTATTACCATTTGGCACACTAAAATGTCATAACGTTATTAAAAAGTCAAAATAATTCAATATATATGCATATATTATTAAATAATATTGAATTTATTATATAATTATAATTATGAAATTATAATATCTTACATCACTTCGTCCAGAAAAAATTATTTAAAATGATAACATTATTCATGTGTACGTACGACCTAACATCTACATGTTTGTTTTGTTGATATTTATTCATATCCATATTTAGTTATTTGTTTCAAGTGTATAATATATTTATAAATATAATAATTACCCCATGATTATTATTTTGGAGAATTTATTTATAGAAACATTTTTTCATAATGAACTACTGATGTTTTTGGGACACAAAAACAAAATTTGGTAAATAAACCCAATATTGACATAATTGATAAATTAGATATATATATTTTTATAATTGAAATAATAGAAATTATAAAATTTAAAAAGGTACTAAATAATGTAGGTAATTAATATAATTTTACTATATATGATGTTAAAGGATGATGACCCAAAAATAATCACACAAAAAAGTATTTTATATAAATTTTCAATCCATTCAACTGAGATTATTTTTTATACACCTAGTTTTATTTATCAGTTATATAAACTACCATTTTTTAATAAATATCAAAAATATGTTTACACTCATTATATTATAACTTTAATTTAGTTTATTCCTTCACGAGTCCAAGGAATAAAAATTTCAACGTGTTATGGGACACTTAGGAATGTTAAAAGATTTTTTTTCATTAAGTATATTGTTGTTGATCATTTATTTCCATTTGAGGATATTATATGACAATTGTTCAATAAATACATTAATTATCTTCAATGATGGATAATAATTAACATTTTATAGTATTATTATTGTTTATCCTCTATCATACTCATTGATTTTTAGAAATTGATATATATGAAACACAACACCATTTCTCCCATTATCCAGAGAAATTATTTCCATAAAAAAATAATGTTTTCTTAAAAAATATTCCTACCAATTTTAACACTAATTTATTATATACATTTTCACCCATTTTATTTTTTTACAAATGTTTTAAATTTATTCTTCATATGGATTTCTAATATCTGGGAACCCTATGATGAAATCAATTGAGATATCTTCAAATTTCCACTATAAAACATCAAAAGTCTACAAAAAACCACTAGGGACACAATGCTCAGCCTTCAACTACAGGGAAAAGAATACCATTTTAATAGTAGTGAATATAATAAAATATTCCCATAATTCACATTAATTTCAATGTTTCATTGGTCAATTTGTAACAATAAGGAGGTTTCTTCTAGAGTTGGAAATACATGTTAAACAAAATAAAGAACATTTATCCTCTAATAAAGAATTTAAGTTACCATTTTATAAATAAAAAATGATACAATTTTCTCTAACATAATGAGATACAGTTAATTATTACATAATTAAATTATTCTATAATAATTTTTTAGAGAAGCCAATAATGCAATCATTTCTCGGAAACCAATTTTTAGATCACATGAATGGTGATACATACTGAGAGGGGCTGAATAAGTGTGTATAGTTATATAAATACAATTTTTATAATCATAATTATTCAACACCAAACCCATTATTCTAAAATATTCTTATGTTAAATATTTATTTCAAATTTGTTCTTGTTATCCAACTTATTTATGTATTGTTACACACATTATGGATAAGGGTTATTATCCCATGCCCACAACACCATTCTAATTATCAGATTGAACTCGAGAAATGATATTCTCATGAAACTATATTTCAACTAGAAGCCACTAATTTAAATCTCAACAAAAGAAAACAAACACATCCATTTGTTAATAGATCAATATTCAAAGTATGATCCTCTATAATGAATTTCTATATTTTGGTCTTTTTACACTCCAACATTCATCAGTATCGTGTGGTTGTTCTCAATATGTTGTTCATGATACTACATAATAATGATTTCTCTCTCCCCAAATACCCAGTACCGTATCATTCTTATATTTCATAATTTATATTACTCAAATATATAGTGATCATTGTCTCAAAATTACTATTAAAATATCATCAATTTTCAGATATCAAGTATCATTATTCTTCAATCATCCTAAATAACTAGTCACCTATAAATAATGTTTATTATTTGGAAAAAGGTATAGTTATTTCATTATTTTCTATATTATATATGGAATCTATTTATTTTTTCATTATTTAATTTTTGTATAGAAAAATAATTTTTTATTTGAGTTGATCAACATAATATGGAATAAGAAAAAACAACATCATCCCCTTCTATTTGTAGATTTCATTCAATTTTTCATGGTTAAAAATATTGACATAAAATTTTCTCCACGATGATAATATTAAATATATATATATAAAGGTATTATTAATTTTGTAAATGAACATAGTTCAGAAAAAAATCAATCATTTAAACCCCACTGGTTTTTTCTTCCAAGTTACTATCAGCTTAAATCATTTTCTATGAGAATGAAAATGATGCTAAATTAATGAATAAGATCAGAGAACCATTATAAAAATTAATAACCATTTATATAATTAAATATGAGAAATATACTATTTAAAGTAACAAAACTGTCAAAATTATTTGTATAAGTCATATGATCACTCAAAGGATTACACTCTAGCTTCAATTCATGCATTTAATGACATCATATTATTGAAATGATATATATTTTATATCATATTTTGATATTCTTCTTCCGAGTTATTTCATGATTGGACTAAACTCTCGGAGTATCTAGTGGGTTTCAATTATCATTATAGACTATTATAAAGGTCCATAGTTTCATTATTTTTTTGGGAACTGTAACTATTTTATAGTTAATTGTTCTACATGTTGAAGTATCCCCATGGGTGGATAATGGTTAATGTGAACAATTTTATAATATGGGAAAAATACATTTATAATATTTTGAAACCCTTCAGTGATCAATAAAAAAAATGTCTCATGGTTTAACAAATCATGCTCCCAATAGACTGGTTTTCCAAGGGAGGCATAATGCCTCATATGGTGGAAGAATGGTTTCCAAGATAATGCGAGCAAAAAATATTCATGTGAAATTATTAACTAAAATTCCCTTTTTAATGACACTTAATTATCCATTTTATTAGTCTTTCTTCTATATACATCCCTCTCAAATCATATAACTCCGTATTCCATTTTCATTTTTTCCACTACTCTAATGTGTGGTTCTTATAACATCCTGATATTCTAGAATACAACCAAATTTTCAATAGTATAGATGACCCACCACATCAAGTGTAAAAAATATATTAATCAAGAGAATTATAAAATTAAATAAATATAATATATTCCATACCTTGTAGTTCACTCAATAGTATTTTCACTAGTATGAAATGAAAGAGTTATCATCCTTGATAGCATACATTACATGAAATAATTACATTCCCCGTTGTCATCCATTTTACTCAAAACCAAGATTCACCAAATTACAAAGTATTATTAAAATATTATTATTCAATATAATATGATATAAACTAGATTTTATGTCAGTAGTTATGAATAATATTATCTAACATAGGAAAATTTATGATTTATATAAATATAATATGAATCATTTGGTTACCAATTAATGAAAAAAAACAAAATAAGAACCAATTGGATACAAAAATAAAATATTTTTATTTTTATGCATTAAAAGGAGTCTTGTCATAATAAACATTATTTTATAAAATTATTTAATTATTTTAATAAAATATATATGTTATATATTATGTAAAATATTTTAGATATTTGTCTATTTGGTTTTATAGGAATATGAAATAAAGTAACCCAATTTCACACGTAAACACCTAAATTTCTATAACGGCTATTTTACCTCTATAAAATAGAGAACCCATTTTATAATTGAATTAGATAACATTTTATTTTTTAATATATAAATATAAAATTATTATTTGAAACCTAAAAATAAAAATTTGTTTGGGGTGTATTTCTTATGTTTTTGAGCCATATATCATTTTTTTAAAAATAGTTAAAAATACTGAATTTAAGATGAAAACATATTTTTCATCTAATTTATTTATAAGGTTAAATAATAAATTTTTTATAATTTAAAGATTAATTATATATTTATTTATCAATTAATACTATATAAGTTATTATTATGAATTTTACTTTGATATTTATTACAAAAAACATAGATAACATATAGACATTTTTACATAAAAAACATGCATTATCATCCTGCATGTGAGGTTAAATTTATATCAATATCTACCAATTTAATGACCTAATTGTGAAAAATGTATTCCATCTTTTGAATCCATAAAATTAATAACATATAAAAAACTATAATTGTATTTTTCCAAAAATATTAGTGAATGTGATTAAAATTAATGGTATCTATTAAGGTAAAATTATGAATAATAAGAGACTAAACCTTAACCTTATGGCCCAAAAAGTCCTATAAATATTTACAATATATTATTTATGAAAATATTTTTCACTTATCTACAATATTATATAATTTTATTCAATATTCTAATCACCATAAAAAATAAATACATTGGAGGAATTTCGTTGCCATCATATTACACGATTGTGGGTCCTCATTCACTATAAAAGTCAACCACATATCCAAATTACTCACACCTACAAATCAACCTAAGTTGAGACATTATCTATGAAAATAGATCCCCAAATCCTTGAAAATATCATTTAACTCTACCTTTGAAAATAAATACTTCCTTGTAATCCCTTTGGTATAAACTGAAATAAGGTAACTGGTTTTAAGGTAGTATTTTCCAATAATTTATTTTCTTTCATTTAATCCTCCCCCAATTTAATTATTTTTAAATACTGAATATATTATTACAATAGTATCATAATAATACTTTTATTTTGTTTTATTATGTATTTATACTACACATTCTCGTACTTATATCTAATTGATTAAGAACATTCTATTGTGCACGGTGGACTATAGCCTTAAGAAATGATCATTATCATTTTTCCTTGACTAACATTCGTGGGATTACATTAAGATTGAAAATATATATAAATATAATATATATGAAATATACATGTATTTATAAATATTTAATACATCTATTACAAATACCATTAATAAATTCCATTTTGTGTTAAAACCATAACGTCATTTCAGGAAGTGTGGACGATCTCCCCCTCACAATGGTGTGATTCGTTCATAGTATAATATAACATATACA
This sequence comes from Viscum album, assembly GCA_963277665.1. NCBI lineage: Eukaryota > Viridiplantae > Streptophyta > Magnoliopsida > Santalales > Viscaceae > Viscum > Viscum album. The sequence continues at coordinate 621,737,113 of OY728160.1, forward strand.
TGATTATTATAATTACACATATGAGGAAAAACATATTTATGATATTAATGATATAATTAAATTTCTATATATATAATATAAATATTTTATTTTATTTTTTACCCTTTCACACACTAAAAAGATATAACTTCGTTCATGAATGTGTGGACAACTACCTTCTCGAAATGAAATGATTCGTTTTTCCTCACAACAACTAAATATTTTAGTATATATGAGTAAATAATAGGGTATTTATTATATAATTATCATTCTTAAATTATATTATTCTACTCACCATCTTTACAAAATGAACATTGAAATTAAGAATATTACTCATGCGTACTTACGACATACCTTCTCCATGATTGTAATATTGGATTTGTTTACAAAATTATATGTACTTATTTGTTTCAAACTTATAATTTATTTATAAAAATAGATTAATTATTTCATTATTATTTTTTAAATGCTGTATATGAACCCGATTGACCATATTTGGCCTACCAAATAATTTTTGAAGCATAAACAGAATTTGGTCAAAACACCCGATGTAAATGTAATTGATTAAGTAGATGTATATGTCCTTTTAATAAGTGAAAAAATATAAAAAAAATTAATTCTTCCAAATAATGTAAATAATTAAATTATTTTTATTATGTATGATGTTAACATATTTTCACCCAAATTTAAACACTATGTAAGGGATTTTGTCTCAACATACAATCCATTTCATTGAGACTTACTTATTGTTAATTATCTAGTTTTTTTATATATAAATGAATTTTTAATTATATATAATGAATTTAATTTCTCTCATTATATTTTAACATTCATTTATTTTATTCATTATTAAGGATTATGATTAAAAATGGTTAGATGTTGTTTGAGACACTTTGGAATGTTTACAGATTATTTCACTAAAGAATAATAATATATATCAATCATTTCCAATCGAGGAAATTATATGAACATAGTTCAATAATCCATTTTATTTTCCTCTCCAATTCCCAATCATGTCCTTTTTCGGTTTTAGTAACATTTTCTTCAATTTCATACACATGGTTTTTTATAAAATGATAAAAATAAAACCCAAGAGAATTTCTATGATTAGTCTGAGAACGTGTTTTCTTCAAAAAACCATTTGTATTAAGAAAATGTCAAAGAAAATTAAATTATTTGTAAATTTAATTTTTTACCTTTTTTACATTTATTTCAATTTAGTCTTAGTATTTATTTCGTAACAATCATTTTTACTAACTATTCTTCATTAAAATGGAATGATCATTTTTACTTTTATGACATAAATGTATATACTAGAAAATATTCCTTCGATGATTACATTCATTTTTGGAATATTAGTTTTAATGAAAATTACATTAAAAATGATTTTAATATAAAATTCCATTCAAAAGTTTATTAAAAAATTTGATATTTTATTGAATATTTTTTAAAAAAGAATTTTTGTAATATTTTATTTCATAAATGTCAAAAATAAATTATTTTACATCACTTGGTGTATGTAGTATTGATACCATACTTTTTATTCATTTGAATGAATAATGATTAATTGGGTAGATGATATTATTCTTATTCACTTCCTTGATTATTTTTAGTCCCCTTGAAATATTAATTTTCATATGATCAATGGACATTGAAATTTCCCTAAATATCTATATCATTTTTCATGGATATTATTATTTTGTAAATTGTATACCATTTTTTATAGGGTGTTTAAATTTAATGTCATTAGATTATTTGTGTAAATATTTATAAATCAATATCTCTTACTCTATACATGTATTTGTTAAGTATATTTTTTAAATCAATTTGATGATATATTCTTAATTTTTTGAACTAGTACAACATGGTTAGGGCCCCATTATAGATAGACCATCAATGTATCAGTTTTCTCATGAGTTGAGTCATTTGGCTAGAAAAATTTGATTGGTTTTACCTATTATGATGTAAATATTCTTGTGAATGATCTTAATGGTAATGATTCTAGGTACCGAGGAAACATGGCATCAACTAATCCAGAATATCCTGCATTTAGATTCAGTTATTATTCACCAATGAGATTTTTCGTTGACATATATGTGGATACATTTCATTTTTTTTTCATTTATTAAATGGAAACTGTTTTAGTTTCATACCATTTCATAATTTTTTCCTTATAAAGCTAGTTTATGGAATGTGCATCCAATTATTACCTTTCTATATTTTTGTTTTTCATTTCCATATAGGTTTGTCGAATATATGGTATTTGTGTTCAGTTATTTACCATCCCATTTTCCTTATAACCATTGATTCAGTATTTTTCATCTATAAATTACCCTTACCAAGAATTTAAGCTCCCCCTTATTATGTTTAATCTCCACGAGAATTCATTAATATTACTATAAAAGATATATCTTGATTTACTAGATTGAATAATGGTATCCTCAATGTTATTTCATTAGGAAAAAAAGTTCCCGTAATTAGTTTATTAATTTTTTATATAAGTCTCTCGTATGTTTCAGTTTACTAAGACTACGAAAATATTGGACATCCAAGATTTGATTCCATATATTTATGCTAATGAAATTGATATCAGACACCTTCTCTAGGAATTTCTGTGGTTGAGGTGCTACAATTGTTATCAAATCAAGATTAGTAGAGACCATTTGAAATAGATTTATGAAAACCTTTATTAGAGAACATATAACTAATTTATAATTAGAATATGTATAGAAAAACATCCTTAATATTTAGTTAGATGTATATTATGTAGTTTTTCTTGAAAGACATACCTGAATAGATACTACTAGTGGATGTGGTTTCACCATAGATGTACCTAGGAGTAACAACATTAACAATGTTTTTTGATCCTAAATATGTGTAACATGGTACATGACAATAGGCCTTACATCACCCATGGTTCGAAACTATTGGTGGTACTCTTATGAAATATCACATATTCATTAGAAACCACTTTGATTGATTTTGACATTGAATTACCTAGATTAAAATGTATGTTGTTTTTGATTGATGACAAGGATTCATAGTTATAAAAACCTAGAAATGAAATTATGGATAAAAATTATACCACGAATGGGCCATTATTATAATAAAAATCTTTTAATTATATATGTGGTGATGTTGAATTTAAAATCGATGTGAAATGTATATTTATTGATTAAGCTAATTTCAAGGATGCATATCATAATTATTTTTCAAATTTTATTAACATGCTCTTTGAAAAGAAAAACATGTATATTGGATGATAAAAAATCAAATATAGTAAGGATGTAGGTCATAAACCCATTCCCATAGGATCATATGGGTTTCGGTCTAACCATTGACCTATTCCATCTCTAGAATAATTTTTTATTGTTTTTAGTTAAAATAAATTATACATAAATGATAATGAAAAACCATTAATATCAAAGTTGAGGATTATAGATCAATCATTTTTATATATTTTTTTGGATCATATATATAGAGAAATCATTATATTTTTTAATAATATTTTGGCATTAATATTCGATAAATGATTCTTTTATTGCTTCATGACAAAAAAATCATATTTAGTAATGAAATTTTGGGAGTAAATAGATGAATTTTATTTTTATCAAAGCACAACAAATCATTATGATTATTACTAATAAATTCAAACATATAAGGTAATAATATGTCATTATATTCCTGTATAGTAAAAGAATACCCCATCCTTCGGAAAATGAATTTGAAATAATAGAGTATTCAAATACCTTCATTTATGTGCAACCAATGGTCTCTTAAATCATCAACAATATTTGGATTTGAGGCCCTCAACATTTTATTGATCTTTAATTTTCATTTATTTTGTTACCTAATTCACTCATTATGAATATTTATGGAGTTACATGAAATATTTTTTTTAACATTCGACTAATTTTATCATACTAAGTGATTTAGTCACATTGTAGTCCTTGAATCCTTTTTATATCCCCTTCTCTATTTTAAATAGGATTTTTTATGAACTCTTCCCGTGATGTTGGATTTAAATATAGAAAATATCTTACCATATATTACCATGATTGAGTTTAAATTGTGATGATGAAATTTATTTTATGGTGGGGAGAATGTGACATCCCATGATTCTAATGTAATTGTTTTTATTCAAAAGTCATTACGACCTACAAAACAAAGTGTAAAGAAGGTAATATATTAAACCGAAATATAAAAATTCAAAAGATATATATTTTATTATATAGCTTATAATGAACACAAATCTATCTTATTTTTATGATTATACAATATTGACCTTTCTTTATAACATGCATTACACGTAAGAGCGACTTTCATCAATAGCATGTGTTACTCACAAGACTGAGTTTCTCAAAATAACAATTTATTATAAAAATGATATTGTTTAAATTAAATTATATACAACAGAAAATATGTTGGTAGTTCTTAATATTATAAAATAATTTTTGAAATATAATGTTTATAATGATATAAAATTAATTCATTGGCTACCAATTAATGAGAATCAACAATAAAAACAAATTTATATAATAAGAAATATTATTATTTTTATGATTCAGAAGGTTTTTTATCCTAAAATAATAACTAGTTAATATAACTTAATTATTTTATTGAAATATATATGTTAAATATTCAATAAAATATTAATCATATTCATCCACATGGTTTGATAGGAATATTATAATAACAAACATCATTTTACACATAAAAACCAATATTTTAATAAAGGCAATTTTATAACCATTCAATGGTGAACCCATTTCAAATTTGAATTTTGAAACATTAATAGATTTAAATTTAGAAAATAAACATCATATTTTAAATAGAAAAATAAAATTTAGGTTAGGGGGAATATTTCTTATTTTTAGGAAGATTAAATTTTTTATTTATGTATTAAAAAAATAAATTTTGGTTTAAATTTACTTTTTCATTTAATTTTTTATATGGTTAAATTTTATTTTTATTCGGTTTTAACGATTAATGAAATAATATTTTAACAATTAATAAAATATATGTAATTTTAATAAATTTAACTATGAATTTTTATATAAGTACAAAAAATCATTGATATGTTTTAACATTAAAAACATTCATTGTTGTCACATCTGTGGGATTGCATTTAAAAAAATTTATCCACTTATATAATTGGAATTTCAAAAAGTAGATAAAATTTTTTGAATTTGAAAATTTTATAAATTATAATAATAAAACAAATTACAACAGTATTGTTTAATGTTTTTAAAATAAATTAAATCAATTATGGATTATTTAAATAGATAAGTGATTATACCTAAACCTTAAGGCCCAAAACAAACTATACCATTATACAAAAGATTTTGATGGCCATATATCAGCATTATACTCTCTTGGATTTAATTTGGTCAATTATTGGAACCAAATGAAACCTGAAAATCTTGGGAAGAATTGTTTTTTCAAAGAACAAAAAGAGTTTTACTTCTCAATCACTATAAAAGACCACTGCTTATCCCCATTAGTCATAGCTCCAAAAGTACATAGGATATGAAATTATCAACCAAAATAGCACAAAAATGACTCCCATAATTGATGATAGAACTTTTGGTCTAATATAATTCCAAGGAATCCCTTAGATATAAAACCTAATGAGTTACATGATTTTTCACGTAATGTTTTCCAACGATATCTTTTCATTCATTTACCAATCGATATCTTAAATTATATTTAAACCATGGTTATATAAATAATATAGTATTATAAATATGTTTTTAATATTCTTATATTATGTTTTAATCCTACACTTAGACACACATTCATTTAATGGGTAACAGATATATTGTTTCTATGATGGGCGAACTATTATATCAAGAAACGACGATTGTTCATTTTTCTATTACTAACATACATGGGTGTACATTATAATGTAAAAAATTTTAATATATGATATATATGATTTTTATTAATATGTTATACTTATTTAATACTTTTATTAATCAAACCATTAATATGTTTAGTTTTTTTGTCGACACGATAGCATAGTTTGAAGAAGTGTTGACAACCCCCTCAAAGCATTGTGATTTCTTCACACTATACATGAAACATATAAATGATTATTATATTTGAAAATATGAGACATAATAAAATATATTATATTAATGAAACATATATTATAATGTAAATATATCATATATATATATATATATATATCAATTTCTTTATAACCCATTAACACACTAAAACATTATAACGTCATTTGCGGATGCGTGGACTATCATCTCGTTGACATTATGTGATTCCTTTTACATCACAAGATATCTAAATATATAAATATATGATTAAATAATATGGTATTTAGGATACAATGTTCATTCTAGAATGATATTATTACACATTATTTCTTTCTATAATGATCATTAAAAAATGAGAACATTACTAATGCACACGAATGGCCTACCATCCCCATGACTGTAACATTGTTTCATTTTTCATAAAAATATTTAATTATTGGATTTAAATTTATAATTTTTGTATAAATATAATAATTATTCCATCATTATAATATGTATATGTTATATAAGGAACCATTAGATCAAATTTTATTTATGAATGTAATTATTATTGATATGTTACATATTGAACCCTTTGATAAAATTTTATTTATGAGGGGTTTCTTGAAATATAAACCATTTTCATGTATTAGTACGAATTTCCACTAATTTTTACTCATGGTGTTTTAGAAAATGTTATTATGAAAACTTTAAATATTTTATTTCATTAGTATGAGATCCTATTTTATTCTAAAACTCAATTTTTATTTCTATTATTTTAAAAAAATAAAAAATTATTGAAAATATACAATTTTACACCTTTTTCATTTACGAATTTTTTCTTTGTATTATGATTTTCACAATCAGAACAAATAATTTTCTAACATATTACAGTGAAAAATAAATGTATGTTTTACTATTTATGAGATTTATGAATTTACTTATCCTCATTCTTTTGGATCTTCATTTTCATGTTTAAAAGGATAAATTTAAATAATTTTATTTATTTATTTTCAATGAAAAGGTATTTCAAATTTTTTTCAATCCCAATGGATATTTTCTTAAAGATTTTTTAAATGATATTTATGTAACATTTCCATTCATCTATGAAAACAATACATTATTTTACTCTCTAGGGGGTATGATCTATTGAGACCATCATTAATATAACTATAGATGGTTAATTTCAATTTTTTAAGATAGGTTTTGAATTCACATACATGATACTTTTGTCACCATGAAATATTCAATTTCATATGATCATTCGTCATTTGAATTCCTTTAAATATCTATATATTTTTTCATGGATATTATTATTTCCTAAACCATATATCATATTTTAAATGGATTTAACTTTAATGTTTATTTTATTATTTTTGTATATATGTATATATATGAATATCTTACTTCGTATGGAAATTTGATAGGTTACATTATGAATCGATTATTCAAAATAAGAAGAATTTTTTTTGAATGGTATGGCATGGTTTGAGCATTGTTATAGGTAACCCCTATATACATCAGTAGTCTAATGGGATGATTCTTTTGGATAGCCACCTTATATTTTTTATTACATGATATATTGAAAATCGTCTTATGAATGTTCTTGATGTTAAGGGTACCATGTACCTATGAATCATGGCTTCCAATAATAAAAAATTAACCTCATGTGGTTTTAATTATTATTCATCCATGATTTTTTAATCCACATATATATGGATGCATTTCATTTTCAATTCATGGGTAAAAAAGAATTTGTTTTTGTTTCATATGTTCCCATACAGATTTTTCCTTATCTGGTTATTTGAATGGAATGTGCATCTAGTTATTACCATTCCATATTAGTTAAGCATTTACATTTAAGTTTTTTGATTAAATGGTTTGTGTGCTCAAATATTCACCATGAAAAGACTATTATTCTCATTGATTCATTATTTATTACACTATACAATTCCCTTAGTGAGAATTTTAGATCAGACTTATTAGGTTTATTTTCCCCCAGAGTCCAAGAATCATATTAACAATGATATGAATGTATATACAAGATGGAAGAAATGTATCATAAATATTATTTAGATAGAATTTTTCTCTCATTTCTGTTATAATTTATCATACAATACTTATGTTTGTATTTGGTTTACTGAGATAACTAAACTCTTAATCCATTGGGATTTAATTACATAATAATATTTCAATTTAATTGATATCAAATGTTGCCTCTAGTCACATATGTGGATGGGGTACTACAATTCTAGAAGATCCAATTGCAATGTTGATCCATAATTGAGGTATATATACAAAAACCACCAATATTTTGTATTATATAGATCTATAACATTTGTCTAAAAATAGACCACAAATTATGCATGATTTTTAAATTTACATTGTTTTTATTTCCAACTAATATTGAATTCATGGATCATTCCTATTACAGTTGTACATAAAATGTGTCGATGGCTTCCCCTTAACTAGTGTTGGATCTAACCAAGACATTAGTCATTATTAGTTGTTTTACATAGATTAATAATCTTTATATGTTCTATTTATTGACTTCTTGGTTATGTCTCTTTTCAAATAATTGATTAACGGTCAATCAATATCAACCAAAAATTACAATGGATCCATTATGGTATTCATGATCCATTAAAAATTGAAAAATAAATTCAATGTATAGACATATTATTCTATGAAATATCTCAGTTATAAATCCATTAATGAACAACTTAGTGTATGTGATTCTTGAATTAACCTTATCTGAATGGAATCTTCTTGGGACTCTTTTTTAGCCTTTTATTTGATAAATTAATACCCTTGATTAGAATCCCAACATGAATATTAGATTTCAGGTTGTTTTTGTAACGATCAAAACTTTTATTAATGGAAATTTCTCTTGATTTAATTAAATGTCTTAATATTTATAACGGTTATATATCATATTCATTATATTTTTTGGGATTTCAAAATATTATAAATAATTATTACCGTTTCTAATATATCCATTAAAAAGTGACAATATGATTACTTTAAATATAGGGAATTATCAAATCCTACTTACTCAAACAAAGGAAGTGATGACGATATCCAATTGAATTGCTCCACACAAAGCCCATTTTTAGAGATTCTAAAGGATTTGGCATCACTGGATCTCTCTTGACCAATCCCAAGCTGAGATTCGACACGTTATGTTTGAAGAGAACCATCTACGGGAGAAATGGATGTTTGTAAGAGATTATGGTCCCGACAATGTTATTTGAGCCACCCCAAGAGTCTGTTACCATCACACACCTTAACCTTATGTCTTATGTGGGTGTTATAAGAGTTTATTCAACAAGACCCTCTAAATATGATTATTTCAATTATATTTTTATCGAATAAAGAATATAAATTCAATTAATTATTATTACTTTGTAAATACTTTAAAAATCACAAATATTACATTTCGTAAATATTCAATTAAGAAATATTTTTTAGGAATTAATGAATTTTTTATTAAATATTATTTTAATACAATAATATTAAAAAATTAAATTATATTAAATATATATGATTGTATAATTTTTATGAATATAATTGTAATTTTTAATAATCATTGAAAGATGTTTTTATCAAAACCCATGAATTTTAAATAATTGTTTGTTTTTATTTTAAAATTAAAAAAACACATATTTATAAAAATAGTTAGTTAAAATGAAAGTTATATTTATAATTAGGATGTTGAAATTATCAAATGGTGTGTTTTTTAAAATATTCTAAGACAATTGAATTTGTGGTAAATATTAAATTCATTTTAATTATATAATGAGTTTTATGACATTATAATGACCCAATAGTGATGTAATAAAATACAATAAATGCTTTTTTCGATCAATATATGTTTTACCATTAAAATAATGGGATTTTAGTTTTGTTTTATATATTTTACAAAGATTTAGTGGACCCTTCAACACATATAAAAAATTTTAACTTTTTAAAATGATTTCCTTGATAGTGTGGCCCACCTCCACATAGGATAGCATAATATTTAAGATTTCAATACATTTTCCTCAAAAAATAAGGTTTTCCACCAACCTTTTATAACAACCATTTAAAAAAACAAGGTATTTTTGGTGGTTCTGTTTAGTTTAATGTGTGGTGTCCAAAACATAAATAATAATGAAATTCCTACCCTTTACTAAAAAACCAACCCATGTTCCCACTTCCTCTTCAGTCATTGTCTTTGGTTCTCGACCAACATCTTCCATCCTCTCTATAAAATCCTTTTAAGGCACCCCATGCTCTCCAGATTCCTCTCTCTATCAACTTCCAAGCCATTGGGATCACACTTCGAAGAACGGGATTTCTTCCTTTCTCATTTTTGTCCAAATTTCATTATATTTTTATCCCCTATTATTTTAAATTAAGAATGTTAGGATATTATTTCATACCTCCTCATAATTATGTCGTTATGCTTGAATTATGATATACCTCTTTCAATATCATCAATTCCTCCCATGTACACTCGTTACCATGCCGAAATTCCATAAATAATTTCTCTATTTTCATATATATTCAAACAATTATTTTACATTATGTATCAACAATACATTACATAAGTTAGTACATGTTACTAAATTACCCCTTAAAATTCTTTTCATGTAAATATTATTTGAAACCCCCTTCTCTCTAATCAACCATTTTTTTAATCATTTTTTCATGTCGTTGGACTATCAAAATTGCCCCAGCATTTTCCAAGACAATGTCATTGTGTAGTGAATACTATTCTGATTTCTCTATCATGGGTATTCACCATTACAAAAATATAACTATTTATCATAGAGTTTCATGTACATATTCAAAATAACTTTACCATGGAATAAATTAAGATGTTTAATGATTTCATGTTGTATGATCCATGTGGAACACTTATGCATGAAATGAAATGATTAAGATGGTTTTACCCTGATAGCACTCCAATGCACAAGGTAAATATTAGTATTATGATACTTCAAGTGCAATGAGGGTTTAATCATGATAATTCATGTTAAATGATTGTTTACTACTGGTCCATGTGCAATTATCCTTGGCTCATGATGATATCATGTAAAATGTTGATGCCACATTTCCATGTTATGATAAACCTACTATATCATGCCTTTATGTTCAATTATATCTTATGATCCATTGATTTTCCTTTTTCCAAAACTATAATGTATTATTCATGATATTCTTTGTTCACTCTTGTATTGATCTTTATAGCTCAGAATTTTTTAAGTAATGTCTTTAGGTTATCCCAAGCAATGCTAAGTACGAATGAAGTTTTGTGGTCCTATAAAATATGTATTCAATTCAGATGTGTATTTGATGTTTTAAGTTGTTATTTAATGTTCATAATACCCAAATACACAATAACTATCTCTATTCTATGTTGTATCAAGGGGAGGGTGAGTGTAATAAATAATTATTATGTGTGAATAAAGAGTAGGGTTGTTATTGTTAGTATCAATGTATAGGTTTTGTTAATTTTCGGATTAGGATTAGGAAACCCTAGTGAAAGAAATTGGGATGAGAATATGTATAATAAAAACATTCATAAATTTTGGTTAGTTTTGACAAAGTGGTTTATTAATTAAATGCGTCCCATTCGGGATATGAGCAGGTAGAGGAGACTTTGGAATAAAAGGTTCTAGGGGTAAAACCCGAAAAAACCACTTTGTGCTAGACTCTAATAGGAACTGGTGCACAACAATGGGACTTTTTGCACTCTTTGTTACAACACTCTTGAGAGATATGATTTGTAAAATTCCCAAGAATAGTATAAATTAGTGTTAAAGGAATAACAAAAATGCCCATAATAATATATGTTGTGAATTAGGTCATGAATAACATATAGTGAATACTATAAATTAATAAATTACGGAAATAAAATAAATTTATATGTTTCCCATTTTTTCTTTGAATTACCCTTTATGTGTTACACATAACATATCTTTTATTACATCCAATGGTTAGTAATGGGAGGATTCGGGTGAACAACTAATGCGATGATCAATATGATGACTCTTCTAATGATAATCCCAATCTGATGGGAGCGGAAATCAAAAAAATTTACATGATATTCGTTGAATTAACATAATATTTAATAGTAACGTGGGTAAAGAGGAACATGGGACCCCCCTCCCCCTGAGAAAGAACTAGTCGCAATCTAGAGCTTTAGGAGAGAAAGGCCTATTATATTTAATGGATCATTTTATCCCACAATCGTCGAAAAATGGATCAACTCCACATAGAAGATATTATTCATCCATCATTGTTCTAAACAATGTATGTTACTCTTTCATGATTATCATATGAAGGTGGTATCCGATTAATGGTGGACATTGATCGAAAATATGCAGCATGAGGAGGATTTCTAAGCATTGGAGTGGAAGGATTTCTAGAAAATGTTGTGCGAAAAATATTTTCCTTACACTGACCGACTTTAAATGGAAAGGGACTTCCATGACCTCAAGAGAATATATGATGAATCCATCAAAGAATATGAGGAAAACATTACGAGTCTTGGTTGATATTCCTCGCGCTTTTTCATTACTCCCGAATGCAAGGTTTACCACTTCTTCGGTTGGATAAAACTGAGCCTACATAAATACCTAAGGATTCATGACTTCGAGAGATATAAAGAAATTTTCTGATGTGCCCTCAATATCAAAATGGAGATCATTGAATCATAGGAGTATCTAGTGGATAAGAATCATATGGTGAACTTCAATTTTGTAGTCAAACAGATAAATCCAATAGTGCTATGAAAATCCCACACCCCACATTCCAAAGGTGCTAAAAGATTATCCTCATAAATTTTCTAAAGGGGGTGAGGAAATTCTATAGGTGTGGAAGAGAAGGGAACCTAGATATTATCTTCCATTATGAGAAACCCACAGATATGATATAGTAAAGGGACAATCCATTTGAAGCTCAACACGTTGTTCATGGCTTCCACTGCATAGAACCGGGGAACATTGTAATCTAGTTATCTAGAAAAATGGTTTTTGGAGGCAACCATCAAACTCTAGGCCGTAAGGGAGACATTTTTCCATCACTACCGCCAAAGTGAACCCCGAAACTGATGTGGTGAAATGTATGATAGTTATTCATTCATGAATAGATAATTTGTGTTTTGATTCTGGTTCAACACATTCTTTTATATCCTGATAGTTTAGTTGAACAATCTCAACACCACCATAAATCATGGAAGTAAAGATGTATGTGAGTACAAAAAATGGGGAAATCATTACATCACCTAAATAGACCTCCACCCTAGTCATAATGTGTGGATTTAACTTCCCAGTGAACAATTCCATACTCCCTCTACTATAATTTTTGGAATTATTATCATGGATTAGATCTCTCTCTATAGATGCAATTTAATTCTCTATGAGATAGAAATAACACTCCATATGGTGAATTGACCCCCAATTATGTACTTGTGCATGGAGGAAGATGAATCTTATTTACCACCATAATCTTAAGAGTGGATATTACTACCCTATGAGCATGCGTAACTGGAATAGATGATTGAGTCCACAGATGTAACCTTCCTTGAAGACCTTCAAATTGTGAGGGAATTCACAGAAGTGTTTCTTGGGGAATTTTCTGGTCTTAATTATATAAGAGATGTTTAATTAGAAACAATCCATATACCTATGGGATTTTTAATATCCAAGACACTATATAGAATGTATGTTGTTGAGAATGGGGAGTTCAAGAATTCTCAGTGGAAGAATCTGGATAAATGGTTTATATGCCCAAGTCCATCACCATTGGGTGTACAAATCCTCTTTGTCAAGAAGAAGGAATGCATCAATGAACCTTTGTATTGATTATCGTGAGCTCAAAAAAAATCATGATAAAGAACAAGTATCATCTTCCATGAATTGATGAATTTTTTGATCAGCTATGTGGAGAACAATACTCATCCAAGGTGGATTTGCATTTAGGATATTACTTAGGGTGAAGAAGGATGATATCCTGAAGACTGATTTTAGTACATGTTACATGCACTATAAATTCATATTAATGAATTTTAGACTCACTAATTCTATATAAACCATCTTTTTCATGATAAATAGTGTCTTTTGAGATTTCCTCATAAAATTTGGGGTTGTCTTAACAGATGATAATCTATTATACTCCATAACCAATGAGGATAATGAGGATCACCTAGGAACTGTAATAGGGACCATGGAAAAGGTTAATTTCTGTGCATAGTACAACATGTGTGAGTTCTGGTTAAAGGAGGTCGCATTCTTGGGTCATATCATCACAAGCAATGGGATATCTATGGATCTCTCCAAGACAACTGCAATTGTTGGATGGTCGAGGCCAACATCATTAATGGATATCCATGGCTTCCTAGGGTAAGTTGGATATTATCATCGATTTGGGAGAAATATCTCCCGATTTTCCAACCCACATACCAAGCTAACATGGAAGGGAGTAATGTAACACCCCAACCCCAATTACCCAGAGCCGGTGAATTTTTTTATTACATTGGAAAGATTATATTGAATCAATTCCTGAAGGACCGATCGGTTTATCAGTATTGGAATATTTATTTCAAATATTAAATTTACATTACAATTTCAATCATAAAATAAAGCATAGATAGTTCATTGAGGACGCCATTAAACCCTTTACCTTAACCCTACATATCAATCATGATACACTTCTTAGAATCCTGGAAAAAATAAAACATAATAATGGGGTGATCTTAGATGCTTATTAAGGGTAAATAATTTAGAAAAAGCTATAAAATTTAAAAGCAAGATGTGTAATGAAAACAATAGCCTTTATAAACATAATATAGAACATAATATGGAAAAAAATAAATCAGACATCACCATATAAACATGAACATGGATATTCTACTAGTCTAATAATCACATGTAATAACTATTTTCATAATGAGAGAGTGCCTAATATCAGACATCATTTACACATAGTCAAGGCCTTATGAGAAGACTACAAATAAATTTTTTGTCAAGAACATATTCCAAAACACTAATTTGTCTAATTAGACCTACCGATTTATCTAGGTGCTATAGTGGGCTCCACCCTTCCCTTACCAAGTCCACTACATTCATCATATGAAAATGTTTTATCATAACATAAACATTTGTATTAAAACTAGCGTACAAAATTTCAATACATTAACCATATACCATGAATGGTATAAAAATTGAATATCCACAGTAAAACATATTATAACTAATTCAATACAATATATAATATTTTATTATAATAAATCAATCATAATAAAGAATAATATCCAGTAAAGGATGCTAACAGAGTTGAAAATGATCAGTAAAACATTTGGGGAGAATTAGTCCTTTTGTGAAATCATATAAAAGTTAAACATTTATAAAGGAAGTAATTTAAAAAAAATTGAGTGAAAGTGTCACATACCACTTTATAACTATTGAAAATAATTATCATTTCAAAACATTCATGTCTTTATAAATAAATCCATTAAATCATTTTGAAAACATGGACATTAATTAAAATGATTTAGAAAGATAATTGTTTAAAACATTGAAAATAATGATCTCATTAAATAGAACCAACCATAAAATCATAAAATATTTCATTTGATTTTTATTTTATTAAATATGGGTATCGATGATAAATGTGTCCCAGTAAATACTTACACATAAACAATCTAAGATAATAATGTGATTGAGGAAATAACCCTTACCTTGCACTTTCTTTATGTCGAGGGTACATTAATCCTTTTGTATAATGACCATAGTATTATTTTAAATTATACCAAATATAGACTTATATTTATTATATTATAAAAGATTAATTTATGACTTTATATTATCCATTTAATAATTATTTCCATGTTAAATTAACATTTCAGGTAATAATCGCTTTCTTTATCGTACATATTTTAACTTGTTATTTTTGATTGTATCACATAGTTCAAGATTTAAATACATCCAAAATTTAAAACACAATTTATATATAATATATATTTAGAATATAAATATGTATAATTGAAATATATATGAAATTAAAAACACTATTAATGGAGAGATTAGGCCATACGTACGTATAAACGTTGTTTCTGTTTTCATATCGGATTGAACGGAACTAAGTGAATAATATATATTAAAATAAACACAAACAAACAAAAAAATATATTAATTATCATTATTAAGCCATATATTAAACACATATTAATAATATATATTTTTATAATCATCCTTGAATGGTGAATGTGGAAATTCATCTCACTGCATCATGGAGATGGTAAGTGGTACGTACCCATGAGTGATGATATCATTTAATTAATGGTTATAAGTTGTTGAATTGGATGGTATATTAATTTTACAGAGACATGAGTATGCTATTTTCATTATTTATATACCTATTACACATCATTATATCCATCCAAATAACATAGTGTTGAATAAAAAAATTTCTGCACGGCGTGGAGACGGTAAGTCGTACGCATGTAGGCACGATGACATTATCATTAATTGGATGGATAGAAAAATGAATATGGTTGTAACATAATTA
Organism: Viscum album; assembly: GCA_963277665.1. Taxonomy (NCBI): domain Eukaryota; kingdom Viridiplantae; phylum Streptophyta; class Magnoliopsida; order Santalales; family Viscaceae; genus Viscum; species Viscum album. The sequence goes on from OY728160.1 coordinate 621,753,681, forward strand.
AAATAACATCACATTATGAAGAATTTACTGGATTATTTATTTTATTATCGAAATAACAATGAAAAAAAGAGTGAAAAAAGAAAATAACTTTGAATGATTTGATAAAATAATTACCTATTCTTTGGGTGTTTTCATTTGACTTGAAAAAAAGGGTTCCATATGATTACCTTCTAATCAAGGTAAGGCTTCTAGATTAATGTGTGGAATGTTGGGAGGATATTAGGGAAGGGGGTTTCTGAGGAAAATGGATTCGGAGTTGTGATTATAAAAGTTGGGGAAATAACCTATTATATCCCATGTGAGGGTTACTTAACTAAAAGTTTGAATTATTATTTATTTATTCAATAATATTCTATTTAAAAGGGATAAAAATGAATTTATTTCTAGGTTTAGGTGGTTATGGGTCGAACTCATCTCAACCAATAGGTTTTATGAATTTTTATGTAACCATATTATCCTTATCTTATAGATTTAACTATTAGTTAAATAGTTTAGCTTTTATTGTGTCTTCTTGTATTCTCACACTATATGGTTAATAAACATACAATAAACATCCAAGAGAACCTCATGTGGTAAATTAATGAAATATATATAATTATTTAAGACCTTTGTCCAATACATATTTTTTATGAATTATCTATAATTTAATAATATAATATTTTTTAAAGACTCAATTATTTCAATTTTGACACTATTTAGTATTTGGTTTTTGTGAAAGTCATCATAACTTGATATAATTGAATAAAAAACATTAAAAAAACCCAAAAAAGTCTTATTCACCTTGAAAATTTGTGGATTTCATAATAATTTTGAAATTATTTTTATTTTATTATTTATAATGCCATTTATTTTATTTTTTATTAATAACGTAATTATTGAATCATCATTGTGTCAAAAATAAATTTAATTATTTGATAAATAATACTTATAAATAAAATAACATGAATTATGAAGTATTTTAATCTTTATAATGAATATTTATAGTTTAATTTATCTTATGTATAACCCTATATTAATAATGGTTTAGTCATTAAACATTGAATTAAACACTTTTAACACTTCTTTAAATAAATTAATAATAAATTTCCTAAACTAATACATGTAGACCCAAAGGTTCATATTTTATTCATAATGTTTTTTGGATGAATTAAAATTATCCAGTACAATTAGGGCATGTGTTCGTGTGATTTTAATATAAATTTTACCATTAATTACCCTATACATTTTTAACTGTGGTAAATACTAGTCAAAAGATTCTATTCAAAAAAAATTATTTTCATCTTATTCAACAAAATTTTACCTAATGATGACGACCATGTATTTTGGATTTTTTAAATTCAACTTAGAGAAGTGGTAAATATATGTTTTCGGAAAATTTGCAAATGCTTATAGAAGTTGGGTAAAATACGGAAAAATGTCAATAAAAATTTATACATCTAATTTTATTATAAAATGACCCGAATTAATTACATTGAAATTATATAGGTATTATATATCTATTATTACTTAAAATAAATATAAATAAAACAAATAATTATTTAAATAAAATGTTGGTTTCAAACAATAACGCAGAGTTTTTCACTATTCATAAAAAATTAATGTTTTCAGAAAAATACCAAAAACTCACCCTATGCTAATTTTGATATTCTGAATTTAAAAGGGAATTATATTTTAACAAATTAAAATCATAGATGTAGAATTAATAAATTTAACATTAATTTATGTTGTCAAAACCAAAAAGTGGGTTTTTTAAAAGTAAAAACTATTAAAAGATTAACATGCGTTTATGTTAACATTAAAGGTGAAATTACATATAATGATCTAAATTTGATTAAATGAAAAAATATAATCTAATTATACATACAAACCATTCAATTTCATAATTTATCAATAAAAATTATTTCGATTAAAAATTTGTTTTCAATTAAAATTAAGTATTTTTCACTATTTATCAAAATATTAAAGTAATCTGAAAATTACAAAAAATTTATCCAAAAATAAATTTTTATATCCCAATTCTAAAGAAGAATGTAATTTCATTTAAATAAAAATTTAAATGTGTCAAATATTTTTTAATAAAGGATTCTCCATTAAATTGGAGGTAAAGATACATTTTTTAAAAAATACATCTTTTATCTAAAAAATTAATTTTTCCTTATATTATGTCTGTGAAACAAAAAATAAGAATATTAAAATTATATAAGATATATAAAAAATACAAAATTCAGGTAATACTATTCATAACCGCTTATTTAATGGCTTGTATCCTAAGTCATGGTGCGCTCAAACTTGTTGTTGCAGGTAGCACAAGTTGTTGAATTATTTTTAAGAGATAACATACTATGAAATCATTGGGTTTTACATTCTCTCCTACTTCAATTAATTGTGTCCCGGCTATTTAAAATTTTTCTTCAAAAATAAAAGCTTAAAAATAGAAAAATACCATTGTGGAAAACCAACATCGAAAATTGGATGAATAAAATTTAGTCTTAGTAAAAGGGTATGGACTTGAAAATGTCCCCAAAAAATTATGATCTCGTTTGTGAAAACATTTCCGGAAATTAAATACACATATTTGGAGGAAAAATGTAAATATTCATATGGAGTGACTGAGGTCATCAATAATAAACAAGTGTTTAATTGAGATCCTCAAAGCCAACAATCTATGATGATGTAAAATATCATCGGTTCAACAAAACATAAGGTATTAGGATAACACATTTTTTATATAAAGATCCCTTCACTAACTATTAAGAATTTATTTATTCATATAATAAGAGGAAAAAATATAATTGAAATGTAGAGTTTCATCTATTAACCAATTCCTACCACAAAATCATATTTCAATCTAAAAGATAATAGAATTAAAAAATATTCTATTTATCCAAATCGTATAGGGTTCCAAAAATAATAAATTTATAATTCATTTGTCAGAATATTTTAAAAAAACAACATTATACATACTAGGACATCAAGTTTGAAAGTGGTTGGTGATGCACCCTTGTCGCCCTTCAGTTGTGGGATCATGTCTCATGGCCTTCCCGGAGGTGATGGGTTGTTGCCCGACCTCCGGGTTGTCCTTTTTATAACAATCCAAACACAATATGATGATTTTTTAACCTCAAACAATAGTATCCAATGTTAAACGTAAAACATTCCATCCATTATACATATTCAAAATTATTTGGTTCAAAATCACAGTCCAAAATTTATTAGGAAGGTAAACACAATGAAGATTCTTTTTTCCATGTAATAACTTCGGAATACCTTCATCGTGTATTATTTTAAAACACAGTAACACCCTAAATTACCATAAAACCATTATTTATTACAATAATTCTCCCTTAATCCTTATAAAATACTAGATATACTATTTATATCCAAAATAATGTAAACTCCATCAATGATAGAATAAACAAATCATTAATCAGTTTCAAGGTTTTACAGAATATCCAATATAATTTACCCATATCAATCATATCATATTCCAAAATCACTACCTCGGTATCAGAACCATATTAAGGTTTATCTTTCTCTCAACCATATATTTTCAAAAAACATTAAACTACTATTGATTCACTTTTATTGATTCCACACAGTCTCATGTCCTTAATGAAATATTTCAACAGTAAAATCATTATATACTTTATATTTCCTATAACATGTACATCATTAATACAATACAAAAAGGACAACATACTTTAATAACAACATAAGAACTCCAATCATTCCTCTTCGTCTTCAGTAGTATTATAATGTGATTATTATCTAATATCATCATTTGGGGTGTACTCTGATGATTTGAATATTGATTCGTGCAGTGTCCCAACTCCTTGCAGATTAAGAATTGTACATTTGAAACATTTTTCTTACCCTTTCCATCACATTCTTGGTGTCCTTTTTATCCACACTTATAACAAACTCTCATTACCTTCATGGATTTATCAAAGTGATTCATTCCACAGTTATAATATATGGGAATATCCTTCTTCCCCCACTTCCTTCTATCCATAATTCTATGTCCCATCATTTTATTCTCTTGCATCCCTTTAAATCCATTGGACTCAAAATATTCATTACATATATTATTAACACATGATACTAATTCTTCATATGATGAGAATATATTGGAGACTGTTTCCCTTATAAATTTTGGCTAAATACTTTAATAGATATGAACCTTGATAATCTTTGGATCATGCTTATTGTTGTAGTTCTCATTCCTTGTACTTGAAACAATTTGTAAACAATGGCATACAGTAGGTTAGTTTTCGAATTGCAATGATTAATTCCAAACATATAAAATACGTAACGTAAATTGAAAATATTATGCATATAATATAAAATCATAAAAAAATATATGAAGACGTATTTACTCCTAAATCATGTATAATTGATTATAAAGAATATTTGAATTATCCAAAGCATATCCCCCCCAAAGAGTGTCATATCCAAAAGTGTAGAAAAGTCTGTTGTCATATACCAGGATACCCCATGTCAAGCCAGAAACTCCTTGTCGGAGTTTTTACTCCTTGTTTAATTTGGGCTAGAGCCGCCACTACCTGCTCATATCTAGACAAGGATGTATTTCTTGTAAAATACACAAAATCTATACATTACCAAATTTCAAGTAAGTTCTTATATATTAATCCTCAAAGTTTCTCTTAATTTAATGTTCTCTAATAAGAGTTTATATAAATCTAGTTTCCAATGTTTGTACTAAAATTTCTCTGATATCAACTGTAAGGCCCTAACCACAATTACACTGAGTTGGTGCATTATTTTAATACATTGGCATGATTAAAAGGAATAATGTCTTGAAGGACCAATCATATTATCAATCTTGGAAAATACATTACATAAATTAACATTACATTATAATTTCATACATAAAATACAACATGGTTGTTTTTTTAGGAATTCCATTATTCCCTTTAGCTTAAACTAGTATATCAGTAATGATACGCTTCTTGGAATCCATGGAAAAAAAATATATGATATGGATGACCTCGTATGCTTAGTAAGGGTAAATATTTTAGCAGAAGCTATAATCTTCTAAGGAAAGATGTGTAATAAAAAAATCCTTTATAAACATAATCATTAACATAATATGGGAAAAATAAATCAATCATCACCATATAAACATGTAAATGGATATTCTACAAGTCGAATAATCACATGTAATAACTAATTTTCTAATGATATAATTCCTGACGTCGTACATCATTACGACATAGACAATGCCTTATGCAAAGACTACATATAATTTTTTTTCAAGGCCTTGTTCCAAGACACTATTATGTCTCATGAGACCTACTGATGCATCGAGAAGGTATAGCGGGCTCCACCCGCCACTATCAATGTCCACTGCATTCTTCATATTAATAATTTCAAACATAACATAATCATTCGTATTAAAACTAGCATACGAAATGTCAATACATTAAACATTAATCCTGAATTGTATAAAAATATAACATCCATAGTCAAACATATAATAAGTATTTCAATACAATATAGTAGATTTTATTATAATAAATCAATCTCAATCATGAATAATATCAGGTAAATGATGCTAATAGAATTGAAAATGATCAGTAAATTTTTCTGAGAGAAATATCCCTCTTTTGAAATAATTTAAAAGTCACACATTTATAAAGGAAGTAATTTAAAAGAAATTTCCGAATCATTGTTTCCCTTACAACTTTGAAACTTTTGAAGATAATTATCATTTCAAAACATCCGTGTCCATATAAATATGTTTTTAAATTCATTTTGAAAACATAAACATTAAATAAAAGGATTTATAAAGATATATTTTGAAACTTTTAAAATGATGACCTAGTTAAATATACCCTACCATAATACCTGAAAAGATCCATTTTGAGAAAATTTTTATTAAATATGGGTATCTATGTGAAATATGTCCTAGTATATACTTACACATATACAATCTCAGATAATAATGAGATTGATGAAATAACCCTCACCTTGCACTTTTCTTTGGTCGAGGGTACGTTTAACATCCAATATAATGACCATAGTATGTTATTATATTATACAAGAAATGAATTAATTTTTATTATATGATTCATGATTCATGTATTACATTATACTAGCCATATAATAATAAGTTCTATATTTAATTAACATTTCGGGTAATAATAATTTTTTTATCGTACGTGTTTTAACTTGTTGTTCATTATCATATTACATAGATCATGATTTAAATAATTAAAAAATATAAAACATGATTTAAATATCATATATATTTATAATATAAATACATATAATAGACAGATATATGAAATTAAAAATTATGTTTATGGAGATGGTAGGTCGTACGTAAGCATAAACATTGTTTCTGTTTTCATATCGTATTTAATGGAACCATGTGAATAAGATATATTTAAAGTCACACACATATATTTATATATATATTTATATATATATATTCAATTTCATTATTATTTCATAAATTCCATACTTATTACTAATATATATTTTTCATAATCATCTTTTCTTGGTGAATGTGGAAATGAATCATGTCGCTTCGTGGAGATGGTAACTCGCACGTACGAACAAGAAATGATATCATTTTCTTATGGATTAAAAGTTGAGGAATTAGATGGTATATTAATTTTAATAATACATTATCATGTTATTTTTATTATTTATATACATAATACTCTTCATTATAGCTATCCCAATAACATGGTGTTTAATAACAAATAACAACACAACGTGGTGACGGTACACCATACATACGCACACATGATGACATTATCATTCAAAGGATTTATAGAATAATAAATTTTTTGTATCATATTTATAATAACATCATAGTAGATAGAAGGTATTGGAGTTATTTTTTTTACGGAAATAACCAAGAAAGTGAAACTGAAAAACGAAAAGAACATTGAAAGATGTGATTAAACAATTATCTCTTATTTGGGTGTTTTCTTTTTATTTGATCAAATTAGATCCTTAGATTTCCTTTCTGCTCAAGGGAAGGACACTAGGATGAAGTGACGGAATCTGGGAGGAGATTTGGGTTGGGGTTGGCTGATCCAAATGGCATTGTAGTTGTGATTCTGAGAGATTGGGAAGTTCTCTTTTATAAGAGGGTTGAGGGTCACTTTTGGAAAAGGATGACTTATTATTTTATAATTCAATAATATTCTGTTTATAATGGATCCAAATGAATTTATTTCAATCCATAGGTTTTTATGGGTCGATATCCTATCAACCAATACCTTTTAGACATGTTTATGTTAAAATATTAAAATTATCATTTTGATTTAACTATTTGTTAAATAGTTTAACTTTTACCATGTCTACCTGTATTCTTACACTATATGGTTAATAAACATACTCCAATCTTCCAAGAGAAATCAATTGGTTTATTTATGACATATATAATATTATTTATTCCATTTTTCATATCCTTATATTTTTACAAATATTATATAATTTAATAATATAATATTTGTTTTAAAAAATCATTTAATTCAATTTTGGCATTATTCAATATTGGGTTTTTGTAAAATTCGTCACAATGTGATTAATTTGATAGAGATACATTAAATGAACCCTAACATGTCATATTCACCTATAAAATATGTGTATGTCATAAAAATTAAGAAGTTATATTTATTAAAATATTTATAATACCATTTATTTAATTCATTATTTAATAAGATAATTACTAAATCATCATTGTGTCATAAATATATTCAATTATTTAATGTATAAAAATAATAAATAAAATATCATGATGTTGGAGTGCTTTTTAGATTTCTAATGAATATTTATTGTTGAATTTATCTTAGGTATAACCCTATGTTAAAAATGGATTAGTTATTAAACATTGAATTTAACACTTTTCACTATTCTTTAAATTAAATATTAATAAATTTTCTAATCTAATCCCTGAGGAAAAAAAGGGTCATATTTTATTCATAAGGTTTTTTTGTTGATATAAATTTATCCAATACAATTAAGACATGAGTTAGGGTAATTATAATATCATTTTTATCTTTCATTACACTATTTACTATTATCTATGATATATAAAAGTAAATAGTCACTATTCACCAAAAATTATTTTCATCCTATTGAACAACATTTTATTGGCTGATGTCAACCATGTATCTCATATTTTGGACATTTAACTCACAGAAGTGGTAAATTATGATATTTTCACATTTTCAAATTCATTTAGAATGTTGTTAAAATACAGTGAAATGGTCAATAAAAATTTATACATATAATTTTATAATAAAATGTCACCAATGAATTACATTGATCATATATTGGTATTATATATCTATTTTTAAATAAGAAAGATTTAAATAGAAATAATTATTATTTAAATAAAAAGTATTGTTTAAACAATAGTTTTGTGTTTTCACTATTCAAAAAAAATTGAATGATTTTAGAAAAATACCAAAAATTAACCCTAATAGAATAGTGATATTCTAAATTCCAAAATGAATACTATTTTACAAAATTAAAAACATATAACTTATATTAATTACATTAAAATTAATTCATGTTGTCAAAAACAAAAAATGGGTTCATTTAAAGTAAAAACTATCAAAAGATTGACATGTGTTTATGTCATATTTAAAGGTTAAATTAAATAAAATGACTTAAAATTGTATTAAATGATAAAAATATAATTCAATTGTACCTCCAAACCATTAAAATTCATAATTTAACACATTAAATTATTTCAATTAAAGAAGTTTTTTTCAATTTAAATTTAGTATTGTTTCACTATTAATCAAAATATGAAAGTTATCAGAAAATACCAAATATTTATCCAAACTAAATTTTTATGCCCCTATTCTAAAAAAAGAATGTAATTTAATTTTATTTAATATATTTATGTGTCAAATATTGGTTTTAAATATGATTCACCATTAAATAAAAGGTAAAATTTAATTTTTTGAATAATATTTCTTTTATCTGAAAAATTGAATGTGTCTTTATATTATATCTAAAAAACAAAAAATTTGAATTTCAAAGTTATATAGAATATATATATAATTCAAAGTGAAATTATTATTATTCATAACCCCTTTTTGATGGGCTAGTTTGATAAGTCGTGATGCGCTCGAACTCGTTGTTGCTTGTAGCACAAGTTATTAATTTACTTTGAAGAGATAACCTACTATGAAATCGTGGGGTGTATCATTCTCCCATCCATCATATAAATTTCATCCTCATAATTTGAAATTTATCTTCGAAAAAAATGATAAAAATATAAAATACCTTTGTGGAAAAAACACATAATTTTTTTTTAATATAATTCTGTCTTAATAAGAGGGAAATGGAAATGAAAAAGTCACCACAAAATTCTGATCTGGATTATGAGAACATTGGTGGAAATTAGAGACACATAATTGAAGGAAGAAAATAAATAATTATTGGCAGTGATTGAGGTCATCAATCACAAACAAGTGTACAATTTAGACCATCAAATCCATCAATCTATGATGATTTAAAAAATCATCGGTTCAACAGAACATAATGTATTAGGATAATACATTTTTGGTTTTAATATCTCTTACATAATGTTTATGAATTTATGTATTCATAGAATAATAGGAATAAAATACTTGACAGGTAGAGTTTCATCCTTTAACTAAATCCTACCGAAAACTAACCTTTCACTCCAAAAGATAATAGAATTCAATAATATTCCATTTATCCTAATCATATAGGGTTCCAAAAATAATTATTTTATAATTCATTTGTCAAAGTAATTAAAAAAACCACATTATAAAAACAAGTACATCAAGTAGGTCAGTGGAATGTGATACACCCCTGTCGCCCTTCGGTTGCGGGCTCAAGTCTCACGGCCTTTCCATACCAGACATGTTCTCATCGACCTCCCAGTTGTCCTTTTTATAAAAATCAAAAAATAATATTTATATGAATTGTTAACCATAAATAGTAGTATCCAAGGTTTAACACATTCCATTTCAACCATTAGACTTATCAAAAATTCATTAGTTCAAACTCACAATCCAAAATTTATACCAAAGTTAGACACAATGATGATCATTCTTTCCATTTAATAACATGTGAATACCTTCATCATGTATTCTTTTAAATATCAGTAACACCTTTAATTACCATGAAAACATTATTGTTTTCATTCATGCTCTCTTATTCCTTATAGAAGAGTAGACGTACTCCTTATATCAAAAAATGTTATAAACTCCCATAATGAGAGAATTTTCAAATCATTAATCATTTTCATGGTATTCATGAATATCCAAAATAATTTATCCAACTCAATCATATCGTTTTCCAAAATCACTTCCTCAGTATCAGAACAAAATTAAGGTTTATCATTCTCTCAACTATATATTTTCCAAAAACAATAATCTTATATTGATTCACTTTTCATTGTTCTGATGAATCTCATGTCCTTAATTAAATAGTGTAGTTGTACTATCCTTATATACTCTATAATTATAATAAAATGTACATAATTAATACAATACTAAAATGAAACTGTACATTAATAACAACATAAGAACTCTAACCATTCTTCTTTTTTGGTAGTATCTTAACATGATTATTATCCAATAGCATCATTTGGGGTATACTCTAATGATTTGGACACTGATACACGTAGTTTCCCAACTCCTTGTAGTGGAAGAATTGTACATTTGAAACCTTTTTCTTACCCTTGAAATCTTGTACTTGGTGTCTTTTTTCTCCACTCTCATAACAAAGTCACATTCACTTCACGCATTTACAATGGTGACACATTCCTTAGTTATCACATTTGGGGAAACCCTTCTTTCCCCTCTACCGTTTATTCATATTTTTCTCTTCCATCCATTTATTTCTCTTGGTTCCCTTCAAATCCATTGGACTTAGAGAATTATTTACTTATCATATTAACACATGACACTATTTCTTCATATCAAGAGAGTACATGGGAGTCTATTTACCTTCTAAATGTTGTCTTTATACCATGAATAATATGATTCTTCTTAATATTTGGATCATGTGTATTGCTGGAGTTCTCATTCCTTCTACTAGAAACCATTTCTAAACAATGGCATACACATGGTTAGTTTATAAATCACAATGAAAAATTACAACCTTGTAAAATAACTAATGTAAATTGAAAAGATAATGCATATAATATATAATCAAAAAATGTTTTCTTTGAGGATGTATTTAGTATTAAATCCTTCATAATTGCTTTTAATGAAAATGTGAATTATCCTAAGTATATCCCTTGGGAGTGTCGTAACCTAGAGTGCAGCATGGCCTGTTGTCATGTACCATGATACCCCAGGTCAAGCCCAAAAATCCTCGTCAGAGTTTTCATTCCTAGGTACAACTATGCCAGAGCATCTTCTACCAGCTCGTATCTAGACAGGGATGTATTACATGGAAAATACACAAAATCTCCAAATTACCAAATTTCTAGGGTGTTATTCTATACAAATCCTCTATGTTTCACTTAGGGAAATGTGCTCAAATTAGGGTTAATATAAATCATGTTTCCAAGGTATGTACTAATCTTCCACTGTTACCAACTATAATGCCCCGACCCCATTTAACCATATCCAGTGCATTATTTTAATACATTGTCATGATTACAATTAATAAAGTCCCAGAGGATTGATCAATTTATCAGTCTTGGAAAATAGGTTACAAACATTAACATTTCATTACGATTTAAAACATAAAATACATCATAGATATTTCTGTGAGAAGGCCATTATTCCCCTTAGCTTAACCCTGCATATCAATCATAATACACACCTTGGAATCCTGGTAAAATGAAACATAAAAAAGGGGTGAGCTCAGATTCTCAGTTCAGTTAAATAATTTAGCTGTAGCTATAAACATTTGAGTCAAGATGTGTAATAAAAAAAAGAATATTTAAACATAATCATGAATATAATATGGAAAAAATAAATCAAACATCACCATATAAACATTCACATGGGTATTCTACTAATTGAATAATCACATGTAATAACTAATTTTATAATGAGGTAATTCCTAATTCTAGACATCATTACCAAATAGTCAAGACCTTATGCCAAGAATAAAAATAAAATTTTCTTCAAGGCCTTATGATAATACAATAACTTGTCTATTGTGTACTACCGATGCATCCAGGAGTATAGCGAGCTCGACATGTCACATAACAAGACTATTGCATTCCTCATATGGGAAAGTTGAAACATAACACAAACATTCATATTAAAACTACCATATGAAATTTCAATTCATTAACCATAAACCATGAATGGTATAAATATATAAAATACAAATTCAAACATATCATAACTCATTAAATACTATATGGAATATTATATTATAATAAATCATTCTGATTCATGAATAATATCATTTAAATGATGCTAATCAAGATAAAAATGACCAATAAAACTTATTGAGAGAAATATCCCTTCTTATGAAATCATTTACAAGACACACATTAACAAAAGAAGTAATTTAAATGAAATTTTTGTATCAAACAGTCCCATACCACTATGAAACATTTGAAAGTAATTATCATTTCAAAAAATTCTGGTCCACATTAATAAATGCATAAAATCATTTTGAAAACATTAACATTAATTAAAAAGATTTATAAATATAATTATTTAAATCATTAAAAATGATGAACTAGTTAAATATAACCTCCCATATAACCTTAAAATATTCCAATTTAAAACATTTTTATTAAATATGGGTATTGAAGATAAATAGGTCCAAGTGATTAATTATACCTAACCAATCTTGTATAATAATGAGATTGAGAAAATAACTGTTACCATGCACTTTCCATTGGTCGAGGGTACATTTAACCTCCTATATAAAGACCATTTTATGTTCTTAAATTATACCAGAACCATATTTATATTTATTATATCAGAAATGATTAATTTATTACTGTATACTGTCCATTTAATAATATTTTCCATGGTAAATTAACACTTTGGTTAATAATTGCTTTCTTTTACGTATGTGTATTAACTTGTTATTATTGATCATATCACATGGATCATGATATAAATACATACAGAATATAAAAAATGATTTATATATCATATATATTTATAATATAAATATATATAATATAGTGATATATGAAATTAAAAACACTGTTTGTGGAGACGGTAGGCTGTTCATGTGCATAAACGTTGTTTCCGGTTTCATATCATATTGAACGGAACTAAGTGAATAAGATATACTTAAATTCAAATATATATATATATATATATATATTCAATAGTATTATTAAGTCATATATTACATACTTATAAATAATATGTATTTTTATAATCATCATTGAATGGTGAATGTGGAAATGATTCTCATCACGTTGTGGAGACGGTAAGCCGTACGTACACATGAGCGAAGATATCATTTCCTTAATGATTAAAATGTGTGGAATTGGATTATATATTAATTTTACAGAGGCATTATCATGTTATTTTCACTATTTATTTAAGAATATCTCATCATTATTTATATACAAATAACATAGAGTTTCATAACATATTAAACCATGACTGGGAGACCGTAAGTCGTACATATACACACATGGTGACATTTTCATTCATAGGATGATTCAAATAATGTATATGGTTAGACCATATATATAATAACATCACAGTTTATAAATTTACTAGAGATATTTTTTTTTATGAAGAAATTACAAAGAAATAGAAAGTGAAAAAAGAAACAAACTTTGAAAGGGGTGATAAAATAATTACCTCTTCTTGGGGTGTTTCTTTTTTATTTGCACAAAAGTGATCCTTAGGATTCGTTTCTGCTCAAATAAAGGCCAATAAGATGATGTGAGAGAATTTTGGAGATGATTTGATCAGGGTTTGGCCAATCCAAATGGCATTGGAGTTGTGATTTTGAGAGATGAGAAAGTATACTTTTAATAGAGGGGTGATGGTCACTGTACGAAAAGATTGAATTATTATTTTATTATTCAATAATATTATGTTTATAATAGCTCTAAAAGATTTTATTTTGAGCCTTATATGGTTATGTATCGAAATACATTCCACCAATAGGTTTTAGAAAAGTTTAGGTTACCAAATTAACCATATTATTTTGATTTAACAATTTGTTAAAAAGTTTAAGTTTTACCATGTTTTCTTGTATTCTTACACTATATAGTTAATAAACACACTATAAACTTCTCTGAGAACCTGAAGTTGTTCATTAATGACATATATAAAATTATTTAATCCCATTGGTAGATCCGTAGATTTTTATGATTATTATATAATTTAATAATATAATAGTTCCCGAAAAAACTCATATATGTCAATTTTGACACTATTTAGTATTTTGTATTTTTAAAAAGAATTCACAACTTGAATACATATATAATTATAAATTGTATCAACCCTGTCATTTATATTCACCTAGAAAATTTTTTTATTTCATAAAACGTTGAAATTATATTTTTTGGAATATTTATAATTCCATTTATTTTATTCTTTCATTAATAAGGTAATTACTGAATCCCCATTGATTCATGAATAAATTAAATTATTTAATTCGTCAAAATTATAAATAATATACCCAGATATTGGAAATATTTTTATCTTTATAATGAATATTTATATTTGAATTTATCTTATGTATATTCCTATATTAAAAATGGTATACTTATTAAACATTGAATTTAATACTTTTAACTCTTGTTTGAATAAAATAATAATAAATGTCCTAATCCAATCCAAGTGGACCAAAAGGATCATATTTTATTCATTAGGGTTTTTTGGTCAAATTAGAATTATCCAAAAACTATTAGGACATATGTTATGGTAATTATAATATCATTTTTAACATTAATTACCCTATTTACTTTTAATCGTGTTAAATAAATGTCAATAGTTACTATTCACGAAAAATTATTTTCATCTTATTGAACCCAATTATACCTAATTATGTCAACTAAATCTCTCAATTTTTTGAAATTAAACTCACAAAGGCAGAAAAATTATGTTTTTTTGGAAATTTTCTAATGCTATTAGATTATGGGTAAAAGACGGTAAAAAGGTCAATGAATATGTATACATCTAATTTTAAAATAAAATGGATCCAATAAATTAAATTGAACATAAATAGTTATAATATATTTAATTTTATAGAAAATAAATTTAAATATGGTAAATAATAATTTTAAAAAATGTAGGTTTTAAACAACAATGCAATGTTTTTCACTATTCATCAAAAATTCAATGTTCTCAGAAAAATACCAATAATTAATCCTAAGAAAATTTTGATATTCCAAACTCAAAAATGAATTATATTTTAACAAATTCAAAACACATTTGTTGCATCAATTAATTTAATATAAATTTTTGTTGTCAAACCAAAAAAGTAGGTTTTTTTAAAAGTTAAAACTATAAAAAGATTGACACGTGTTTATGTCAAATGTAAAGGTTAAATTACTTATAATGACCTATATTATATTGAATGATAAAAATATTATCTAATTATACTTTCAAACCATTCAAATTCATAATTTAACCCTATAAACTATTTCAATTAAAATAGTTGATTTCAATTAAAATTTAGAATTTTTCACTACTCATCTATATATGAAATTTTCAGAAAAGTACCAAAATTTATCCAAACATAATTTTTATGTCCAAATTATATAGAATTATATAATTTCAATACATTTATTATATAATGTGTCAAATATTTTTTGTAAAGGATTCTCCATTAAATTTTTGGTTGAATTTCATTTTTGGAAAAATACATCTTTTACAAACAAAAATTTCATTTGACATTATATTGTGTCTAAGAAACCAAAAATATGATTGTTAAAATTATATAGGATATATCTAAAATTCAAAATGAAGTTAATATTATTCATAACCACTTTTTAATGGCTAGTTTGGTAAGTTGTGGTGCGCTCGAACTTTTTGTTGCGTGTAAAGTATGTTATTGAATTACTATAAAAATATAACATACTATGAAATCATGGGGTGTAACATTCTCCTATACTTAAATATATTGTTTCCTAGAAATTTGAAATAATTCATCAAAAATAATATTTTAAAAATTAAAAAATACTCTTGTTTAAAACCCACATCAGAAAATTGTTTAATAATATTTAGTCATAATGAGAGGTAAAGGGAAATGAAAAAGTCACACCAAATTATTATCTCGATTAAAATAACAATGGTGGAAATTAGAGACATATAATTGGATGAAAAACGTAAATATTTATAGGGAGTGATTAAGGTCATAAATCACAAACAAGTGTTTAATTGGGAGACTCAAATCCATCAATCTATGATGATTTAAAATATCATCAGTTCTACAAAACATAACGTTTTAGAACATCACATTTTTTGTTTTAAGATCCCAACCATAAATTTTAAAAGTTAATTTATTCATAGAATAATAGGAAAAAATATATGTTTTACATGTAGAGATTCATCATTTAAAAAATTTCTACCAAAAACTAATCTTTCACTCCAAAAAGTAATAGAATTAAAAAATATTATATTTATACTAATTTTAAAGGGTTAAAAAATAATTATTTTATAATTCTTTTATCTAACTATTTAAAAAATATACATTATACAAAAAATGACATCAAGTAGGACAGTGGTAGCTGATGCACCCATGTCGCCATTCGGTTATGGGTTCAAGTCTCGCGGCCTTTCCAGACATGACAGGTTGTTGCCCGACCTCCGGATTTTCTTTTTATAACAATCCAAAAATAATATTAAGAAGTTTTTTTAACCATGAACAATAGTATCCAATGTTTAAATTAATCCATTGCAACCATTATACTTATACAAAATACATTAGTTCAAACTCACAATACAAAATTTATATGGAAGGTAAAAAATGAAGATCCTCCTTTGCACATAATAACATGTGAATATTTATACAATGTATTATTTTAAAACATGGTAACACCCCAAATAACCATAAAACCTTTATTGTTTACATTCATGATCCCTTCATTCTATATATAATTCTCGATATTCTACTTATATCCAAAAATGTTCTAAACTATAATAATGATGGAATATAAAAATACTTAATCGGTTTCAAGGTAGTCACGAATATCCTATATAATTTATCCAAATAAATATTATCTTATACCATAATCACTACCTCGGTATCAAAACCATATTAATGTTTGTCTTTCTCTCAACCATATATTTTCCGCAAACATTATCCTGCTATTGAGTCATTTTTCATGGTTCCACACAATCTCACGTCCTTAATGAAATAGTATTGTAGTACAATAATTATATACTCTATAATTGTTATAACATGTACATCATTAATAAAATTCACAAATGACATAATACTTTAATAACAGCATAATAACACTAATCATTACTCTTCATATTTGGAAGTATCATCACATGAATATTATCTAATTGCATCATTTTGGGTTTACTCTGATGATTTGTACATTGATTTGTGTAGTGTCTCATCTCCTTAGAGAATAATCATTGTACCTTTGAAACTTTTTTCATACCCTTTAAATCACATACATTTTGTACTTTTTCTCCACACTTATAATAAACTCCCATTCCCTTCAAGAATTTACCATGGTGATTCTTTCCACAGTTATCACATATAGAAAAATCCTTATTCCCCCTTCCCATTATCCATCTTTCTTTTTTAAATCCATTAATTCTATTTCTTCAATTTAAAGCCATACATATCAGAAAAATCATTACATAGCTTCTTGACACATGATAGTATTTCTTCATATGATGATAATATGTAGAATACTATTTCCCTTATAAATGTTGTCTTAATATAGTTAATGATATGATCTTTTTTAATCACTGGATCATGAATATTGCAGGAGTTCTCATTCCTTCTACTAGGAACCATTTAAAAACAATGGCACACACAAGGATACTTTATGAATCACAATCCATAATTCCAAACATGTAAAATACCAAATGTAAATTGAAATGATTATGCATATAATCAACAGTCATAAAATGTTTTTGAGGAATTATTTACTCCTCAATTATTTATAATGGCTTATAATGAAAATTTGAATTATCCTAAGAATATCCCCGGTAGTGTCGTAAAAAAGAGTGCAGCAAGTACGGTAGTGGTGTCCCAAGATACCTCGGGTCAAGCCCAAATGGTAGTGTCGTAACAAAGAGTGCAGCAAGGACTGTTTTCATGTACAAGGATACCCTAGGTTAAGCCCGAAACTCATTGTTGGAGTTTTCACTCCATGTTACCTTGGTTCTAGAGCCTCCTCTAGCTGATCATATCCATAGAGAGATGTATTTCATGGAAAATAAAAAAAATCTATACCTTACCAAAATTCTAGGATGTTCATCTACACTAATCCTCCATGTTTCTCTTAGGGTAATGTGAAAAATCAGAGTTTATATAAATCCAGTTCCAAAGGATTGTACTAAACATCCCATGAGAAAATTATTAATTCCCTGAGCGTAGTTACCAAGAGTCAATGCATTATTTTAATACATTTTCAGGATTACAAGGAATCATGTCCCAAAGAACCGATTAGTTTAGTTGTCTTGGAAAATAGATTACATACATTAACATTACATTAAAATTTCAAACATAAAATACGGCATAAATAGTTAATTTACAACACATTATCCCATTGAGATTATCCAGTCATATCAATCATAATACACCACTTAGAATCTAGGGAAAATAAAACATATGAAAGGGGTGATCTCAGATTCTCGGTAAGGGTAAATAATTTAGCTGAAGATATAAACATTTAAGGTAAGAAGTGTAATAAAAACAACAAACTTTTCAAACATAATCATGAACATAATATAATAAAAATATATCAAACATCACTATATAAACATGCACATGCATATTCAACTAGTCAAATAATCACATGTAATAACTAATTTTATAATGAGATAATATTTAATGTCAAACATCATTACCATATATTCAAGGCCTCATGCCAAGAATACAAATAAAACTTTTTTCAAGGCCTTGTGACATGACAATAGTTGGTCTCAATAGATCTATCGATGTATCGAGGATTATAGCAGGCTCCACCCCTCACTTACGTTGTCCACTGCATTCCTCTTAAGAAAAAGATGAAACATAAAATAAACATTTGTATTTAAACTAGAATATGAATTTTCAATACATTAACCATAAACCATGAATGATATAAAAATAGAACATTCAGTTTCAAACATATCATAACTCATTCAAAAAATCATCGGAGATTGTATTATAATAAATCAATATCAATCAAGAATAACATCCAGTAAATTATGATGACATTGTTGAAAATGACCAGTAAATCATTTTGAGAGAAATATCATGTTTTGTGAAATCATTTAAATTTCACACATTTTCAAAGGATGTAATTTAAAATATATTTTGGAATCAATGTGTCCCATAACAATTTGAAATATTTGAAATGAATTTTCATTTCCCAATATTCATGTCCATATAAATAAATCATTGTAATCATTTTGAATATATGGACATTATTTAAAGGGATATAGAAAAATAAATCTTTAAAACATTTAAAACGATGATATATTAAAATATACTCACCCACAAAACCATAAAAGATTACTTTTGATTTTTTTTATTAAATATGTGTATCGATGATAAATATGTCTCAGTAAATACATACACATAAACTATCTCAAATAATAATGAGATTAAAGAAATAAACCTTAAATTGCACATTCCTTTGGTCATGTGTACGATTAACTTACTGTATAGTAACCATAGTTTGTTATTAAATTATTCCAGAACCATATTCATATTTATTTATTCATACATGATTCATTTTTGACTTTATACTAGACATATAATAATTATTTCCATGTTAAATTTACAATCTAGGTAATAATCATTTTCTTCATCTTACATATTTTAATTTGTAATTCTTGATCATATCATGTAGATCATTATTTATATAATTCTAGAATAAAAACATGATTTCAATATCATATATATTTAGAATATAAATATGTATAATAGACATATATATGAAACTAAAACACCATTTATGGAGACGGTTGGCCATACATACGCATAAACGTTGTTTCCATTTTAATATTGTATTGAACATAACTAAGTGAATAAGATTTATTTAAATTCACACTCACACACACACATATATATATTTAGTAGCATTATTATTTCTTATATTACATACTTATTAATAATATATATTTTTATAATCATTGTTACATGGAGAATGTGGAAATGAATCTTATCATGTCTTGGAGACGGTAAGTCGTACGTACACATAAGCGACAATATCATTTCCTTAATGATTAATATGTGTTGAATTAGATGGTATATTAATTTTCCAAATACAATAGAATGTTATTTTCTTTATTTATATACATATTACTCATCCTTAAATCCATCCCAATATCATACTATTGAATAACGAATTACACCATGACGTGGACACGGTAAGCCGTACACACACACGCATGGTGACATTATCATCCATAGTATGGATAGAAAAATAAATATCGATGTACCATATTTATAATAACATAACATTATGTAGAAGTTACTTGGGTTATAATTTTATTATTAAAATAAAAAATAAATAGAATGTGGAAAATGAAAAGAAATAAAAATGAGGTGATAAAATAATTACCTCTTCTTTGGATGTTAACTTTTTATTTGAACAGTAGGGCTCCATAGGATGCTTTTCTGCTCAAGGGAAGGCCACTAGGATGAAGTGAGAGAACTTGGGAGATGATTTGTTCTAGGTTTGGCCGATCCAAATGGCATTGGATTTGTGATTTTGATAGACGGGAAAGTACCCTTTTATTAGAGGGGTGAGGGTCACTTTTGGAAATGATTTAATTAATATTTTATTATTCAATAATATTATGTTTATAATGGATCCAAAAAACAATTTTGAGCCTTATATGGTTTTGGGTCGAAATTATTTCATCCAATATGTTTTAGACAAGTTTAGGTTACCATATTAACCGTATCATTTAGATTAAACTATTAGTTAAATAGTTTATCTTTTTCCTTGTCATCTTGTATTCTAATACTATATGGTTAATAAACATAATCTAAACATCAATGAGATCCTAAATTGGTTAATTAATGACATATATAATATTATTTAAGACATATTTCTAAACCTTAGATTTTTAGAAGTATTATATAATTTAATAATATAATATATGTTGTGAAAACTCATTTAATTCAATTTTCACACTATTTAGTATTTGGTTTCTATGAACGTTTAAACAACTTTATTAGATCAAACAAGGTAAATTGAATAAAACGGAATAATTCATATTCTTTTATAAAATTTTTGTACTTCATAAAACATTGGAATTATATTTATTTTAATATTTATAATACCATTTATATGATTATTTCATTAATAAGTTAATTGATGAATCATTATTGTATCATAAATAAAGATTGTTATTTAATGTATATAAATTATAAATAGAATTCAATGATGTAATAAATCTTTTTAGATTTTTAGTGAATATTTATAGTAGAATTTATCATATGTATAAACCAATATTAAAAATGGATTAGTTATTAAACCTTGAATTTAACACTTTTAACAATTTTTTAAATAAAATAATAATAAATGCCATAATCCAATCCATGTTGAACAATAGGATCATATTTTATTCATAAGGATGTTTCTGGTCATATTACACTTCTCCAATACATTTAGTACATGTTTTAGGGTAATTATAATAACATTTTTACATTTAATTACCCATTTTTCTATTATTCATTGTAAATAAAAGTCAAATGTTACAATTCACCAAAAATTATTTTCATCTTATTGAACAAAATTTTACCTACTAATTTCAACCATGGATCTTTTATTTTTAATATTCAACTCACAAAATCAGAAAAATTATGTTTTATGCAAATTAGAAAATGCTCCATGATGGTTGATAAAAGATTGTAAAAAGGATAATAAAAATTTATACAACTAATTTTATTATAAAATGACACCAATTAATTAAATTAAACTTATATAAGTATTATATATCTATTTTTACTTATATTAAATTAAAAAAAATAAATTATTATTTAAATAAGAAATCTGTTTTAAATAATAAAGTAGTATTTTTAATATTCTCCAAAAATTGAATGTTTTCAGAAGAAGACAAAAATTTCACCCAAATATAATTTTGATATTACAAATTCAAACATTAATTATATTTTAATAAATTCAAACCATAAATATATCATTAATTAATTTAAATTAAATTCCCATTTTCAAAACAAAATGAATGTTTTTTAAAGTAAAAACAATCAAAAGATTGACAAGTTTTTATGTTAAATTTATAGGTGAAAATAATTATAATGATCTAAATTGTATTAAATGATATAAATATGGTATAATTATACTTACCAACCATTTAAATTCATAATTTATCACTCTAAAATATTTCAATTAAAAATTTTGTTTTCATTTAAAATTTCATGTTTTTAAATATTAATGAAAATATAATATTTATCATAAAAGTACTAATATTTTATCAAAACAAAAAAATTTATGTCCCGATTCTAAAAAATAATGTAATTTAATATAATTGAAAATAAAATAGTGTAAAATATTTATTTTAAAACACATTCTCCCTTAAATAGGCGGTAAAAATTTATTTTTTAAAAAATAATTCTTTTAAATAAATAATTGAACTTGTCCTTATATTATGTCTATGAAACACAAAATATGAATGTTAAATTTATATAAGATATATTTAAATTTAAAAAGGAAGTTAATACTATTCATAAATGATTTTTTAACAGTTAGTTTGGTAAGTCTTTGTGTGGTCTAACTCATTGTTGTGTGTAGCGCATGTTATTGAATTACATTAAAGAGATAAAATAATATGAAATATTTGGTTGTAACATTCTCAAACTCATCAATAAATTTCATTCTTGCAATATGAAATTTTTCTTTGAAAAAAAAAATTAAAAATAGAAAAATACCTTTGTAGAAAACCCACATCAGAAATTCGTTTAATAAAATTTACTCTTTATAAGAGGGAAAGGGAAATGAAAATGTCACAACCAAATTATGATCTCGATTAAGAGAACATTTCTGGAAATTAGAGACACAAAATTGAAGGAAAACATAAATATTTATATTGAGTGATTGATATCATCAATCACAAATAAGTGTACAATTGAGATCCTCAAAGCCATAAATCTATGACGACATAAATTATCATCGATTCAACAAATCATAAAGTATTAAAACAACACATTTTTTGTTTTTATATCCCATCCATAAATTTTAAAAATTAATTTATTCATAGGATAAGAAGAAAAAAAATATACTTGACAAGTAGAGTTTCATCCAATAACTAGTTCCTACCACAAACTCATCTTTCACATCAAAAGATAATATAATTAAAAAATATTCTATTAATCCTAATCATATAGGGTACCAATAATAATTAATTTATAATTCATTTCTCAGACTATTTTAAAAAACAACATTATACAAACTAGTACATTAATTAGGACAATGGTAGATGATGAACCATTGTCGCCCATCAGTTGCTGGTTCAAGTCTCATGACCTTTCTGGACGTGGCGGGTTATCGCCCAACATTGGAGTTTTCATTTTTATAACAATCAAAAAATTATATTAAGACCATTTTTTTAACCATAAAAAATAGTATCAAATGTTTAACATATTTCATTCCAACTTTTAGACTTATACACAGTACTTCAATTCAAACTCACAATACAAAATTTATAAGGAATGTAATCACAATGAAGTTAATTTCCTCCATGTAATATCATTTGAATACATTCATCATGTATTCTTTTAAAACTAGGTGAAACCCTGAATTTCTTTAATACCATTATTGATTACATTCATGCTCCTTTATTCCTTATATAATGCTTTATATACTCTTTAGATCCAAAAATGTTGTACACTCCAACAATGACGGAATATAAAAATATTTAATCATTTTCAAGGTTGTCATGAATATCCAATATAATTTATCCAAATCAATCATATCTTATTCCAAAATCACTAACTCCGTATTGGAACCATATTAAGTTTTATCTTTCTCCCAACCATATATTTCCCAAACTCATTAACCTTATATTGAGTCACATTTCTTGGTTCCACACAATCTCAAGTCCTTAATGAAATAGAATTGGTGTGCAATCCTTATATACTCTATCATTATTATAACATGTACATGATTAATCCAATACTCAAATGAAACAATACTTAAATAACAACATAAAAAATATAATCATTCCTCTTAATCATTGGTAGTAACATAACGTTATTATTATACAATAGCCGCATTTGGGGTATACTCTGATGATTTGGACATTAATTCGTATACTTTCCCAACTCCATGCAGATGAATTATTGTACATTTGAAACCTTTTTCTTACCCTTGAAATCAAGTACTTGGTGTCCTTTTTATCCACACTTATAACAAACTCCCATAATGATAATGAATTTTCCAAGGCATTTATTTCCACAATTATCCCATATAGTAAAATTCATCTTTCCCCTCTTCATTTAATCCATATTTCTCTCTTCCATCCTTTTCATCTATTTCATCCCTTCAAAGCCATAAGACTCAACGATTTATTTACTTATCTTGTTATCACATGATTATATATCTTCATATAATTATAATACATGGGTTAATTTTTCCCTTCTAAATGTTAGCTTAATACCATGAATGATATTATCCTTCTTAATATTTGGATCACACGTATTGATGGAGTTCTTATTCAATTTACTAGGAACCATTTCTAAACAATGAAAAACACTAGGTTAGTTTATGAATCACAATGTATAAATCCAAACTATAAAATACCAAGTGTAAATTGAAAATATTAATTATATAATCTATAATCATAAATTATATTCTAGAGAAAGTATTTACACCTAAATCCTTCATAATGTTTTGTAATGAATAGGATTGTCATTTCCAAGTGTTCCGCAAGGCCCGTTGTCTTGTACCAGGATACCCAAGATCAAACCAAAAACTCCTTCTTGGAGTTTTCACTCCTAGTTACATTTGTGCCAAAGCCGCCTCTACCAGCTCATATCCATACATGAATGTATTTATTGGAAAATACACAAAATCTCTACGTTACCAAAATTGAGGATCTTATTCTGTACTAATCCTCAATGTTTCTCTTAGGGTAATGTTCTCTAGTCATAGTTTCTCTAAATCTAGTTCCCAATGTATGTACTAATCTTTTTTTGATACCAACTGTAATGCCCCGACCCAGTTACCCTGAGACAATTCTTTATTTTAATTCATTGGATGGATTACAAGGATTAAAGTCCCGAATGACAGATCAGCTTAGTAGTCTAGGAAAACAGATTACAGACATTAACATTACATTTCAATTTAAAACATAAAATTCAGCATAGATAGTTCTATTATAATTCCATTATTAAATTTAGCTTAATCCAACATATCAATTTAATACACTTCGTGGAATTTTGAAAAAATAAAACATAAGAACGGTGTGACCTTAGATCCACAGTAAAGGTAAATAATTTTTCGGATGCTATAAACTGTTAAGGTAAGATGTTTAATAAAAACAACAGCCTTTTTAAACATAATCTTAAATATAATATGGAAAACATAAATTAAACATCAAAATATAAACATGCACATGGATATTATACTAGTTGAATAATCACATGTAAGAACTAAATTTATAATGAGTTAATTCCTAACATCTTACATCATTACCACATAGTGATGACCTTGTGCGAAGAATACAAATAATTTTTTTTCAAGACCTTCTTCCAAGAAACTTGTTTCTCTCATGATACCTACTGATTCATTGAGGTGTATAGAGGGCTCCAAAAATCATATACTAAGTCCACTTGATTTTTTGTATGATTAAGTTGAATCATAACATAAACATTCGTATCAAAACTAGCATACGAAATGTCAATCCATTAATCACAATCCATGAATGGTATAAAAATAGAATATCCAAAGTCAAAAATCTCATATATAAATAAATTCAAAATGGAAGATTGTATTATAGTAAATCAATCTCAATCATGAATAATATCCTGTAAATGATGCTTACATAGTTGAAAATGATCAGTAAAAAGTTTTGAGATAAAAATCCCTTTTGGTGAAATAATTTATAAGTCACACCATTATAAAGGAAGTAATTTAAATGTGATATTTGAATCAAAGTCTCTTATACCACTTTGAAACTTTTTAAAAGAATTATCTATTCAAAAAATTCATGCCCATATTGATAAATCCATAAAATCATTTTTAAAACATGGTAATTAATTAAAAATATTTAGAATGATAAATCTTTAAAACATTTAAAATGATGATCCTGTTAAATTGACCCTCCCATTAAAGGAATAAGTGTTTTTTTAACATTTTTGTTTAATAAGAGTATCGAAGATAAATATGTCCCAGTAAATACTTACACAAAAACAATCTCATATAATAATGACATTAGGGAAATAACCCTTACCTAGCACTTTCTATTGGTCGAGGGTAAAATTAACCTCATGTATAATGACTAAAGTATGATTTATAATTTTAATAGAACCATATTCATATTTATTATAAGAAAAAATATTCATTTATGTCTGTATACAATCTATTTAATAATGATATCATGTTAACTTAACATTTCGGGTAATAGTCTTTTTCATTATCATACATGTTTTAACATGTTATTCTTGATCTCATCATGTAGATCATGATTTAAATACATCCATAATATAAAAAATGATTTATATATCAAATATATTTAGAATATAAATATGTATAATAGACATATATATGAAATAAAAAACCCATTCTATTGAGATGGTAGGTCGTACGTACGCATAAACGTTGTTTCCGTCTTCATATCATATTGATCAAGAATATGTGAATAAGATATATTTAAATACACAGATATATATATATATACAGCAGAATTATTATTTAATATATTACATACTTTTTAATAATATATTCTTTTTTAATGATTGTTTAATGATGAATGTGGAAATGAATCGCATCACGTCGTGGAGACGGTAAGCCGTACATACACACCAGTGATGATATCATTTTTTTAATGATTAAAATGTGGGGATTTAGATCATATATGAATTTTATAGAGATATTAGCATGTTATTTTCATTATTTACATATATATTACTCGTCATTATATCACTCAAAATAACATAGTGTTGAATAATAAGTTACACCATAGCGTGTAGATGGTAAGTCGTAGGTACACACAAATGATGGCATTAACATTCATAGGATGGATAGAATAATGAATATTGTTGTTTCATTTTTATAATAATATTATATCATATAGAAGGTATAAGATTTAATATTTTTTTGGAAATTAGAAATAAATATAATTTGGAAAAAATGAAAAAAAAATTGAAAGAGGGGATAAAATAATTACCTCTTCTTTGGGTGTTTCCATTTGATTTGAACAAAAGGGATTTATAGGATGACATTATGCCCTATAGAAGGCTTGTAGAATGATTTTAGGGAATATAGGAGTAGATTTTGTCTGGGGTTGGTTGAGCCAAATGGATTTGGAGTTGTGATTTTGAGAGATGGGGATGTACCCTTTTATAAGAGGAGTGAGGGTCATATTAAGAAAAACATGAATTATTATTATATTATTCAATAACATTAGGTTTATAATGGTTCCAAATAAATTTATTTTGAGCATTATGTGTTATGGGTCGCAATCCTCTCAACCAATTGGTTTTATACAGGTTTAGGATACCATATTGACCTTATCATTTAGATTTAAATATTAGTTAAATAGTTTATCTTTTATCATGTCTTCAAATATTCATACAGTATATGGTTAATAAACAAACTATAAACATCAAAGTGAACCTCAAGTGGTTTATTAATGACATATATAATATTATTTAAGCCCTTTCTCATAACCATAGATTTTTAGTTATATTATATATTTTAATATTATAATATTTGTTTTTAAAACTCATTTATGTCAATTTTGACAATATTTTGTATTTGGTTTTTGTGAAAGCCATCACAACTTTATTACATCGAAAAACATACATTTAATCAAACCTATCATATCATCTTCACCTAAGAAAATTTTTAGATTTCATAAAAACATTGATATTATATTTATTTTAATATTTATAATACCATTTATTTGATTCTTTCATTAATAAGGTAATGACTGAATCATCATTGTTTCAAAACTAAATTTAATTATTTTATGACTAAAAATTATAAATATAATATCACGATGTAGTAAATCACTTTATCATTCTTATAAATATTTAATGTTGAGTTTATATTATGTATAACCATATATTAAAAATTGTTTAGTTATTAATCATTGAATTTAACACTTTTAACGCTTCTTTAAATAAAATAATAACAAATGTCCTAATCTAATACAAGTGGACCAAAAGGATCATATTTTATTCCTAAGGTTTTTTTGTAGAATAAAAATTGTCCAATACAATTAGGATATGTATTAGGGTAATTATAATATAATTTTTACCTTTAATTACCCTATTTACTTTTAACGGTGGAAAATAAAAGTCAAAAGATACCATTAACCAAAAATTATTTTCATCATATTGAACCTCATTTTACTTACAGATATCAATATTTTCTCTTGTATTTTTTCAATTCAACTCAAAAATGTGGTAAAATTATATTTTATGGATATTTGCAAATTCTCCTAGAAGGTGGTAAAATACGGTAAAAACGCCAATAAAAATTTTTATATCTAATTTTATCATAAAATAACTCCAAAAAATTACATTTAAAATAAATAGGTATTATATATCTATTTAGACATAAAATAAATTTAAATTAAATAAATAATTATTTTAATATATATTAGGGTTTAAACAATAACGTAGTGTTTTTCACTATTCATCAAAAATTAAATGTTTTAAGAAAAATACCAAACATATACCCTAAGGTAATTTTGATATTCTGAATTAAAAAAATAATTCTATTTTACCAAATTAAAAACATATAAGTTTCATCAATAAATTTAAAATTAATTCCAGTTGTCAAAACCTAAAATGGGTTTTTTAAAAATAATAACTATCAAAAGATTGAATCGTGTTTAAGTAAAATTTAAATGTGAAATTACTTATAATGACCTACACTGTAATAAATTATAAAAATATAATCTAATTATACTTCCCAATCATTCAAATTCACAATTAATCACTATAATTTTTTTGGATTAAAAAAATATGTTTTCATTTAAAATTTAGTATTTTTCACTATTCATCAAAAATTGAATGTTATTAGAAAACTAACATAATTTATCCAGTCTAAAATTTTATTCCCTGATTCTAAAAAAATAATTTAATTTCCTTAAATTGAATATATAAAAGTGTCGAATATTTGTTTTAAATGGGAATCTCCTTTAAATAGGTGGTAGAATTTCATTTTTTGGAAAATGAATTCTTTTATCAGAAAAATTGAATTTGTCTTTATATTATGTCTATAAAAAACTACATATGAATGTTTATGTTATATAGGATATATATATAATTCAAAATTCAGTTAATATTATTCATTATCACTTTTTGAATGGCTAGTTTGGTAAGTCATGGTGTGCTCGGACTTGTTGTTGCGTGTTGAGAAAGGTATTGAATTACATTGAAGAGATAGCATACAATAAAATCATGTGGAGTTACATTCTCCCCTCATTCAATAAATTTCATCCCATTAATTTGAAAAAAAGTTCGAAAATAAAATGATTACAATTTAATATTACCTTTGTGGAAAACCCACATCATAAATTGGTTTAAAAAATGAGTCTTCATAAGAGGGAAAGGGAAATGAAAAAGTCACCACCAAATTGTGCACATGATTAGAAGAAAATTGATGGAAATTAGAGACACAAAATTGGAAGAAAAACAGAAATATTTATTGAGAGTCATTGAGGTCATCCATCACAAACATGTGTACAATTGATATCCTCAAAGCCATCAATCTATGATGATTTAATATATCATCGACTCAACAAAACATAAGGAATTAGGATAAAAAATTTATCATTTTAAAATTCCTTCCCAATATTTTATGAATTAATTTATTCATAGAATAAGAGGGAAAAAATACTTTACATTTAGAGTTTCATCCTTTAACTAATTCTACCACAAAATATCCTTTCTCTACAAATGATAATAGAATTAAATAATATTCAATTTATCCTAATTGTATAGGGTTCCAAAAATAATTAATTTTAATTAATTTTTATTAAAAAATTAAAAAAACTACATTATACAAACCATTAAATCATGTAGGGTAGTGGAAGGTGATACATCATTGTATCCCTTCGGTTTCCGGTCTAAGTCTTGCAGCCTTGCCTTGTAGGATGGGTTGTAACAGACCTCCTAGTTGTCCTTTTTATAACAATCAAAAAATAATATCAAGAAGATTTTTAACCATAAACAATAGTATCCATGGTTTAACATAATCCATTACAACCATTTGACTTATACAAAATACTATTGTTCAAACTCACAATCCAAAATTTATACTGAAGGTTAACAAAATGAAGATAATTTTTTCATGTAATAACATGTGAATACGTTCATCATATATTCTTTTAAAACTCGGTAACACCATGAATTACCATAAAAAATATATTGATTACATTCATGCTCCCTTATTCCTTATAAAATACTAGATATAATCCTTATATCAAAAAAAATTTTAAACTCCAACAATGGTAGAATTTAGAAATCATTATTCATTTTCATGGTATTCATGAATATCCCAAATATTTTATCTTAATAAATAATATCTTTTTCCGATATCATTAGCTCAGTACCATAACCATATTAAGGTCATTCACTAAACTATATAATTTCCAAAAACATTAATATTTTATTTAGTCACATTTTGTTGTTCTGTACAATGAAATGTCTTCAATGAAATAGTACAGTTGTACTATCCTTATATACTCTATAATTATTATAACATGAACATCATTAATACAATATTGAAATGAATCTGTACTTTAATAACAACATAAGAACCCTAATTATTCCTTTTCATCAGCAGTATCATAACATGATTATTATCCAATGGAATAATTTGGGGTATACTCTAAGTATTTGGACATTGATTCATGTAGTGTCACAACTCCTTGCAGATGAAGCAATGTACATTTGAAACCTTTGTCATACCCATGAAATCATGTACTTGGTGTCCTTTTTCCCTACTCTAATAACAAAATATCATTATCTTCAAGAATTTACCATGGTGATTCTTTCCTTAGTTATCACATTTGGGAAAATCCTTCTTTCCCCTCTATCTTTTATGCATCTTTCTCTCTTCCATCCATTTCTTCTCTTAGTTCCCTTCAAATCCATAGGACTCGGAGAATTCCACTTCATCTTTGGTAGTATCGTAACATGATTATTATCCAATAACAACATTTTGGTTATACTCTGATTATTTAGACATTGGTTTGCATAGTGGCCCAAATCCGTAAAAATGAAGAATTGTACATTTGAAACCTTTTTCTTACCATTACAATAACGTATATTGTTTCATTTTTTACATCACTTATAACAAATCCCCATTACCTTAAAGCATTTACGAAGGTGAATATTTTCACAGTTATCACGTTGGAGAGAATATTTATTTCTCCACTTCCATTTATCCATCATTCTCTCTTCCATCCATTTCTTCTCTTATTTCCCTTCAAAGCCATAGGGCTAAGAAAATTCTTTACTTATCTTATTGACACATGATACTATTTATTCTTAATATGATAAAAAATAGAGGACTATTTCCGTTATAAATTACGGATTAATAGAATGAAATATACGAATTTTCATAATCTTTGGATCATACGTATTGGAGGAGTTCTCATTCCTTATACTAGGAACCAATTCAATACAATGGAATACACTAAGTTAGTTTATGAATCATGATGCATGATTTCGAAAATGTAAAATACATAACATAAATTGAATCAATTATGAATATAATCTATAATAATAAAATGTTTTCTTTGTGGATGTATTTACTCCTAAATTTTTCATAATTTCATGTAATGTAAATGAGAATTATCTTAAGCATATCCCCCAAGAGTATCCTTTCCAAGAGTGCAACAAGTCCTGTGGTCGTGTACGAGGATACCACAGGTCAAGCCCAAAACTCATTGTCTGATTTTACACTACTTTATACATTGTTCCTAGAGCCACCTCTACCAGATCTTATATATAAAGGGATGTATTGGTTGGAAAAACACAAAATCTCTACATCACCAAAATTCTAGGATGTTCTTCTATAATAATCTTAAAAAATTATCTAATGGTATTGTTCTCTAATAATATATTAACTAAATGTAGTTTACAAGGATTATAATAAACATACATTGATACCAACAATAGCACCCCAAACCCAGTTACCCATATCCAGTGTAGTACTTTAATACATTGGCATGATTTTAAGTAATAATACCCTGAAGGGCCGATCAGTTTAGGAGTACTGGAAAATAGATTACATACATTAACGTTACATTAAAATTTATAACATAAAATACTGCATAGATAGATCTTTGAGAACACCATTATTACCTTTATCTTAACCCTTCATATCAATCATAATACACTTCATGGAATCCATAGAAAATAAAACATAAGAATTGGGTGTGCTCTTATGATCATTAAGGGAAAAAATTTAGAAGAAGCTATAAAATTTTAAGGAAATATGTGTAATAATAACAACAACCTTTCAAAACATAATATCTAACATAATATGGAAAGAATAAATAAAAAATCACAATATAAACATGTACATGGATATTCTACTAGTCAAATAATCACATTTAATAACTAATTTCAAAATGAGGGAATGCCTAATGCCGGATATCATTACCATGTAGTCAAGGCCTTGTTCCAATACTATAGTTTAAACATTTGTCAAGGTCTTATTCCTAGAAACATGTTTTTCTCATGAGATAAACTAATACATCAAGGAGTATAGTGGGATCCACCCTTCACATACTATGTCTACTGCATTTCTAATATGAAAAATTAGAAATGTAACATAAACATTCATATTAAAACTAGCATACCAAATTTCAATACATTAACCATTAACCATGAATAATGTAAAAATAGAATATCCATAGTCATATATATCATTAATATATCAATAAAATATGTAATATTGTATTATAATAAATCAATATCAATCTAGAATAATATTCAGTAAAGGATGCTGACATAGATGAAAATGATCAGTAAAACTTTTTGAGATAAATATTTGTTTGTGTGAAATCATTTAAAATCCACACATTTATATAAGAAGAAATTTAAAAGAGATTTTCGAATCAACGTCTCCCATACAACATTGAAACTTTGGAAATGAATTATAATTTCAAAACATTCATGTCTATAAAAATAAATCCTTAAAATCATTGTGAAAACATGGACAATAATTAAAAAATTTTAGAACCATAAATAATTAAAACATTAAAATGATGATCTATTTATATAGAACCTCCCATGAAACCTTAAAATATTCTTTTTGAGAACATTTTTATTAAATTTAGGTATCTACAATAAAAATTTTCCCAATAAATTCATACACATATACAATATCGGATAATAATTATATTGTAGAAATATCCCTTACAATGAACTTTCCTTTACTCAAGGGTATGTTTAACCATATTTATAATGACCATAGTATGTTATTTTATTATACCATAAAAAAATTCATATTTTTATATCATACATGATTTATTTATGAATTTATATTAGATATTTAGTAATTATTTCCATGTTAAACTAACATTTCGTGTAATAATCACTTTCATTATCGTATTTGTTTTTAATTGTTATTATTGATCATTTCACATAGATCATGATTTAAATACTTTTATAATTTAAAACATTATTTACATAAAATATATATTTAGTATATAAATTTATATAACAGACATATATATGAAATGAAAAACACCATTTGTGGAGATGGTTGGTTGTACGTACAGATAACCGTTGTTTCCGTTTTCATATCGTATTTATTAGAAATAAGTGAATAAGATATATATAAATACATATATACACATATATATATATATATTAATTAGAATAATTATTTCACATATTACATACTTATTAGTAATATATATTTTTATAATCATTGTTGAATGGTGAATGTGGAAGTGAATCTCATCGCGTCGTGGAGACAGTAAACCGTACGTACACACGAGCGGTGATATCATTTCTTTAATGATTAAATGGTGTAGAATTTGATGGTATATTATTTTTAAAGATACATTATAATGTTATTATTATTAATATATATTAATCATCATTTTATCTATCAATATAACATAGTGTTTAATAGAAAATTACTCCACAACGTGGAGACAGTAAGCCATATATAGGCATGAATAGTGACTTTATCATATATAGGATTGATAGAATAATGAAATGGTGGTAAAATATTGATAATAACATCAAAGAAAGTAAAATTTATAGGATTTATTATTTTTTTTAAGGAAATAACAAAGAAATAAAATTTGAAAAAATAAAATCTCATTGAATGAGGTGATAAAATAATTACATCTTCTTTGGGTGATTCCTTTTAATTTGAACAAAAGGGCTCTATAGGTTTCCATTAATATCTAGTAAATGGGTCTAGGTTGCAGTGTCAATATTTTTGCGGAGAATTGGGTAGGTTTTGACTGAACCAAATGGCTTTGGAGTTGAGATTTTGAGAGAAGGTGAAAACCCCTTTTATAAGAGTGTTGAGGGTCACTTGAGGAAAAGCTTCAAATGTTATTTTATTATTCAATTATATTCAGTTTATAATGCCTCCAAATGAATTTATTTCGAGCCTTCGATGGTTATGGCTCTATATATTCACAACCAATTGGTTTTAGACAAGTTTAGGTTACCATATTAACCTAATAATTTTGATTTAACTATTAGTTAAATAGTTTCCCTTTTACCGTGTCGTCTTGTATTTTTACGCTATATGGTTAATAAATGTACTCTAAACATCCATGTGAACCTCAAGTGGTTCATTATTGAGATATACAATATTTTTTGAGTACTTAGGCTGATCCAAATATTTTTAGGAATATTATATAATGTAATAGTATAATATTAGTTTTAAAAACTCATTTAAATCAATTTTGACACTGTTTTGTATTTGGTTTTTGTGAAAGTAATCTCAACTTGATTTCTTCTAAAATGATACATTGAATCCACCCTAAAATGTAATATTCATCTAGAAGAATTGTTTATGTCATATGAACATTGAAATTATATTTATTTTAATATTTATAATACCATTTATTTGATTCATTCATTAATAATGTAATTATT
Organism: Viscum album; assembly: GCA_963277665.1. Classification (NCBI taxonomy): domain Eukaryota; kingdom Viridiplantae; phylum Streptophyta; class Magnoliopsida; order Santalales; family Viscaceae; genus Viscum; species Viscum album. The sequence continues at coordinate 621,789,063 of OY728160.1, forward strand.
GAATCATCATTATGTCAATAGTAAATTTAATTATTTTATGTAAAAAAATTATAAATAAAATACCACGATGTAGGAAATCATTTTAGCTTTATAATGAATATTAATAGATTAATTTATCTTATATATAACCCTATATGGAAAATTTTTTAGTTATTAAATTTTGAATTTAATACTTTTAACTCTTCTTTATATAAAATAATAAGAAATGACCTGATCTAATTCAGGTGGACCAAAAAAAGGATATTTTATTCCTAAGGTTTTTTTAAATTAAAATTATCCAATACAATTAGGGCATGTGTTAGGGTAATTATAATATCATTTTTACCATTAATTACCCTATTTACTCTTAACCATGGAAAATAAAAGTAAAGAGATAATATTCACCAAAAATTATTTCCATATTATTGAACCACATTTTACATAGTTATTTCAATAACTCATCTCTGATTTTTTAAATTTAACTCACAGAAGTGGTAAAATTATATTTTATGAAAACTTGCAAATGCTCCTAGAAGGTTGTAAATGATGGTAAAATGGTTAATTAAAATTAGTACATATAATATTATTATAAAATGACTTAAATTAATTACATTGAACATATGTAGCTACTATATATCTATTTTTAATGAAAATAAATTTTAATAAAATAAATAATTATTTAAATAAAAAGTTTGTTTTAAACAATAACGTAGAGTTTTTCACTATTCACAAAAAATTGAATGTGTTCTGAAAAATACATAAAAATCACCAGAAGATAATTTGGATATTACTATTTCAAAATATAAAAGTTTCATTAATTAATTTAAAATTAATTCATGTGGTTAAAACCAAAAAGCGGGTATTTTTAAAGTAATAACATTCAAAATAATTACACGTGGTTATGTTAAATTTAATGGTAAAATTGCTTATAATGAAATATATTGTATTAAATATTTAAAATATATAATAAATATACATAAAAACCATTCAAATTCATAATTTATCACTATAAATTATTTTTATTAAAAAAGTTGTTTTCAATTTAAATTTAGTATTTTTCAGTATTCATCAATATATGAAAGTTATCATAAAAATACCAAAAATTTATCCAAACTAAATATTTGTGTCCAAATTATAATTAAGAATGTAATTTAATTTAATTTAAAATATAAAAGTGTAAAATATTTGTTTTAAAATGGAATATAAATTAAATAGGCGGTAAAGATTCATTTTTTAAAAAATAATTTTTTTTCTGAAAAATTGATTTTGTCCTTATATTATATATAAGAAACAAAAAATATAAATGTTAAAATGATATATGATATATATAAAATTCAATATGCTATTAATACTATTCATAACCACTTTTTCAATGGGTATTTTGGTTAGTCGTGGTGTGCTCGAACTCATTGTTGTGTGTAGAGCATGTTTTTGAATTACTTTCAAAAGATAGCATACTTTGAAATCTAGAGGTCTTACATATAAATTTTTCTTGGAGTGATTAATGTGAAGAAAGAATAATGGAGATAAAAAGTAGGATTATCACTGTGCACATGCTCACACTACCCACAAGTGGAGAACGTTTTATGGTATTTATTTATGCTTAGAAAAAGGGCATGGTTTTTCTGTGGATGAAAAAAGATAATGAAATTGCCTATTATTTAAAGAAAATTGAAATTTCATGACAAAAACAATGCGACACATGATATGGATTTGGATGAAGTATTCGTGGCTTTGAAAATTTGGTGATATTTCCTCTAAGGAAAGAGTTGTGAAATATATACAGGACACAAAATACTCACGTATATGTTTACACAAAAGAGTTGAAAATTCCCCAATGAAGAAGAATATAACTAATTATCGACTATGACAACTCAATCCATTACCACCCTAGAAATGTGAACAAGGTGGCATATGCTCTACGTAGAAAGGATACACAATTCTGTGATTGACGAGAATTGAAGATGATCCATTTTTATTAGATATGATGAATATTGACATGAGAATTATAATGGAGGGTATATCATCACTCTTTTCACAATGGATTGCTTAACCGTCTCTTTTGGAATGGTTAAAGTATGATCAAATGGATTATGTGGTAATTCAGAAGAATGTGGAAACTATCAAAAACGGGAAACCAATGGTTTTAAATGATAATGAAGAATGAATCATGAGATTTGTTACAAGACTACATGTCGCATCATGTACTAATATAATGTATGCATTATTGGATGATACACATAGTTCCAATTTCTCCATTCACCTAGGAAACACAAATATTTATCGATATCTTCAAGAACATTATTGGTGGTATAAATAAAGATGGATATTTCAATGGATACATCAAAGTGCGTGGAATTTCATCATGTTATGGCTGAGAGGAAAAAGTCTAACGGGATGATGCAACCATTACCCATATATGTAAGGAAATGTGAGAACATCACCATTTACATTATCACCAGACTTCTGAAGAAATCAAAAGGAAAAAATTCTATCTAGGTTGATGTGGATCATATTACAATGATTTTGTACTTTATTTCAATACTATAGAATTTCGCATTGGATCAACTGGAATAAATATTCATCAGAGATGTGCCAAGGCTGGATGGAGTAACACAATTGATTTTATCTGATCGAGATCCATGATTGTCCTCTTTGTTTTGGAAGAGTCTTAAACATGCACTAGATACTGAGTTATACTATAGTACGACTTCTCCTCTTTAAACATATGGCCAATATGGGAGGACTATCCAGACACTTGAGTAAATGTTGAGAACATACTTAAAAAGCTTAAAAGGAGGATGGGACCAACATCTCCGACTAGTTGAGTTCCCTTACAACAATAGTTTCCACTCAAGATTTCAAATAGATCCTTATGGATCCATTTATGGGAAGAGGTGCAGAACATTGGAATGGTGGGATTATGTAAGGGAGAAAAAACTGATTGGTCTATAAATGGTCGAAGAAATGGTGGAGACGGATAAGACCATCTGGCAGTTCATTAATGATGCTCAGAGTCGAACCATTTCATGTACTCTATCCAGAGGTGGTATCATAGGAGAATGACCTCTCCTATGGTGAGAAGAGGGATAAGATCATAGATCGTAGGAAAAAGTTATACGAAATAAGACAATTCCCCTCATTAAGGTGTTGTGGTGAGACCACATGTTTGAAGATGAAACATGGGAATCAAAGGAAGTAATGAAGCAGAGTCACCCACATATATTTTACTTTGGGGGAATGAATTTTCGAGGGTGAAATTTCTTAGTGTGGGTAGATTGTTAGTATCTAAAGTTTTATAAGATTAAACTCCTCTTGATCTAATTAAATGTCATATTATGTAAAATGGTTATATAACATATGATCTTATTTTTTTGGATTTTTAAATAATTTTATGAATTATTACCATTGATAACATAGTTGTTGAACAGTGAATACATGATTAGTGTGAATATAGTTATTTAACAAATCTAATATAATTATACAAAAGAAATGATGTCCTATTTAATAGAATTTCTCCATATGAATCCCATTTATCATATTTCAGAAAGGAGGTGGAATCCATGGGGGTAACTCTTGACCAATCCCAAGCCGAGCATCAACACGTTATGCTCTAATGGAACTGAATATGGTAGAAGTTGAAGTTGATAGGGATAACCACCATAGTAATGTTATCAGAGCCACCCCATCAGTCTTTCACCATCTCAATCCTTTCCCTAAGGTCTTATTCTAGTGTTATAACTGGTTATGTAACATGACACTATCAATTTGATAATGAGCACTATTTTTGTATCGAATAAAGAATATACTTTCATTTTATTATGGTCACTTTGTAAATATTTTTTAATGCACAAGTATTATTTTTAGTTAATATTAATTTAAGAAGTATATTTTGACATATTAATTGAATTAAATCATATTTTAATAAAATATTATTACAAAATTACTTTTTATGAAATTCAAATGATCATATAATTTTTTGGAATACAATAGTAATTTTAATTAATGTTTCAAATCCATTTTTATCAAAACCGATGATTTTTTGATTAATGTAAGTTTTTATTTTATATGTAAACAAAATAAATATTAAAAAATATAGATAAAATGTATATTATTTATAGAATCAAGAAATCAAAATTATCTAATGGTTAATTTCACATAATTTTTTGAGAAATTCGAATTATTAGATAAAAAATAGAATACTGCTTATTTATATAATGTGTTTTATGACATCATAATGACCCAATGGTGATGTAATAAAAAACCAAAAATGATATTTTCTTCCAATATTTGTTTTACCATTAATGAACTATTATCTTAGGTTCATTATTTATCTTAAAAAACTATAGTGGACCCACCATAAATTATAAAACATTCCATCTTTTTAAAATGATTTCCTTGAATGTGTTACTGACCTCCACATAAGAAAGCCTAATATTTTATATTGATCATACATAGGACATATAAAATAATGTGTTCCACTCACATTTGGAAAAACCCTCAGGGAAAAACCATTGGTTGGTTAGTGGTTTTCATTAGTTATATTTTTCGTGTCCAAAACCTAAATAATAATGAGTTCGCTCTCATTCTCTATTTAAACCAACCCTACTCCCACTTACTCTTCAATCAAATAATTTGGAGATCAAAAAACCTATACCATAAATTTTATAGAATCCACATATGGTACCCCATGGTCCTATTAAGGCTCTCTCAAGCATCTCCCAAGATTTTGGGATCACACTTCCAAGTAAGGGATTTTTTTTTCATTTTTTTCCATATTTTAGTATTTTTCTATACTATTTTTATTTCAATATTAAATGTTAGGGTATGATTAATCCCATCCCTGATACTTCCATTTTTATTTTTTAATGATTAGATGCCTCTTTCTCTCTCATTAATTCATCCCATGTACAATTATTACCGTGCCGAAATTCTGTAAGGAAATTTTCTCTTTCTCATTTTCATTCCAGCAATTCTTTTATAATATGAATCTAAATTCCATTAAATATGTTGGGAAATTTTTCAATATTACCCCCTTAATGTCTATTTCATGTAAATATGATGATATATCCTTTATCTTTAATCAACCATTTTTATGTATTATTTTGTTACGTCGTTATGCTACCGAAATTGAACCACGATTTTCTATGAAAATTTCATTGTGTAGTGAATACCATACACATTTCTCTATCAAGGGTATTCATCTTTATGCACATTTATTTATTTGTTATAGATTTTAATGTATTTATTCCACATTCCTTTATAATATAATAAATTATGATGTTGGATGATTCCATGTTTTTTTATCCATGTGGAACACTTAAGCATGAAATGAAATGAATAAGAAGGGTGTGCCCTGATTGCACTCCAATGCATTGGGTAAAGATTAGTATCATGATACATCAATTGTAATGATGGTTTACTAATGAAAAGTAAAGTGAAATGATGGTTTACTCATGATCTATGTGAAATGATCCTTAGATCATGCTAATATCATGTTAAATGTCGATGCCACATTTCCATGTTAGGATAATAATGCTATATCATTCCTTTAAGTCCATGTATCTATTATGATATATTGATATTCATGTATCCTAACAAGTACTATGTTCTTCATTTTATTCCTTGATTAATCCCTTACAGATCTTTGTAACTCAACATTTTCTTACGCATGTCTTCAGGTTATCCCATGTAATGATAAGTATGAAGGAATTTGTTTGTTCGTGTTAAAGAAGTTTTCAATAAAAATCTGTATTTCATGTTTTATGTTGTTATGTAATGTTCATAATCCACAAAGACAATAGACCTCATGTTTTTTATGTTGTCTCAAGTGAATATTTTGGTAATATATTATGATTATATGTGAAATAATGAGTAGGGTTGTTATAATTTGATTTTTTTTCAAGCATCAATCCTATAATTAACATTGAATTACATTATCAATAAATGTTAGGTCAAAACTTATTTACATTTTTCGGACCTTCTATATGATTTTTTTGTTAATACAATCTTTATGATGGAATTTATTGTTCAAATATGATTCATAGTGATCACATGTGGGTGTGTTCCTAACTCAGATGACCTATATTTAATATGATATTAATTTAGTATGCTTATGTATATTTTTTCAAAATCAAATATTTATCACAAGATTATGTATGTTTCTATTGATCTCTCATGATAACATTATTATGATACCTTCATTTTCTCAACCCTATTTTATGCATTACATTTCCTATAGACGAATTATTTTTTTACTCAAAATATGATGGATTTCATGATGTTATTATCCCTTATAGGGGATGTGAAAAAAAACACCTTTATCATGATTTTTTTCATGTACATATAGTAGGGGTAATACAACCTTTTGCCCTGAACTAAGACACAATGTTAGGTTATGAAATACTTATTGCATGTCTCGAAGGAGTGTCAGAATATGAGGGCCTTATGGACTAACCCATGATTGTGAAATCATAACTTGATGCATTTTAAATGTCTTCTGTCATATTCTTTATCCATTTAGATAGATATTGATTAATTCATACATCTATAAATAATATGTCGTGTGAATGGATAAAAATAAGGTATGTTCAAGCCTCATTGTGTCTTGGTGAGGACATGAAAGCTAAATAAATAATACATAATATTTTATTTTTATTTATTATTATCATTAAATAAACAATATTAATTAGGCACACTTGTTACGGTTACATATGTATTTTACTAATAGGTTTTATTACTCACACCTTTCATATGAATCTCAAAACATACGCATTAATAATGTATAAGGATCTGGGTAATAGAACAAGATTTGATGAAGATTTGAGAGCATGGACAATTGACTTAGTAGTGGTACTATGATTAAATAATTAGGATTTTATAGTGTTTTTTATTTATCTAACGAAACATTATATACTATATATTGGATGGTCACATTGTTATATTAGATCATTTAATTGTATATAATGTTTTTTGTTTTTTATTATTTTAAGAAACTTGTTATTCAACCATGAAACCCTATATTTCTATTTAATATATGTCTATTTTAAATGTGTGACTAGCATTTATTATGGAATAGTATCCCCACTGACAACATTTGTAACCATGATGCTAGTAAAATTCCTATTGTAAATGCGGCGGCGTTGATGAGGTCTTGGGGAATAGTTGCAAATACCTAGTATTTCAGATAAAGGCTTTACAAAATTGTGGTATAAAATATTTTTTAATTTGTTTTTTTGTTCACCGATGACAAAATTGTATGATATTATGTATATAGAACATAACAAGGTGTTTTTCAATGTTCATTGATAGATCATGTGTAGTGGAAAATTAATATACCATTAAGGGGATTATTGTTATAGATTTATGGGATTTGGGTGGATTCATGAATCATGAGTGGGAATTTAATATCAAAATACAGATATAAACATATATTTTTTTGTTGAATAGTAATTATTTATTTAAATTCCTATGATTGTGTTTCTTTTTCAAGAAAAACTACTTTTTATATTCAATGATATGAATGTGTTAATTGATGTTTTCATATATGTGTTTTGTCATTAATTAGTTTAACTTTTTAAATATTTTATGTTTATAACTTATATTATTTTGAGTAATGTCCAGCTATAGAGAACCATTAGTTGTTCTAGGAGGGTTATATAATGGGTTATAGGGTGCCTGATAAGAGAAAATGTGTCTAATATGATATATTGATTAGGATCATTCTTATCAATTTATTTTTTGTAACTATTATTTTTAAATTTTATAAAATTCCTCCTTGAATAATGATGAATTTTCATTATAGGTATGATGTACGAGATTGAACAGTAGTTTTTCAATAGGAATCATATAATCATCTTCACATCCATGATCAAGTAGTAATGGAATTAGAGACACACGATTTTAGATTCTATCAGAATTTCACCAACCCATGGTAGTGTATTTCAACAGACCATGGAAGAATACACCCATTCCGTCAAAACAAATATCTGATATCCTTTAATTTAATTGGAGGACCATATGATACTGATTTCTGGATATGAATTACTAAAGGAATATTTATCTTGGTTGACATATAGAATGAATGATGGGTCCATCTAGCAGTTTTTAGGATTTAGGGACCCTGTAGGAGTTGTTGATGTGTAATGGTTCAAAAAAGAATATGTGTGGGAACATCATGTAGGGAAATCACGAACCTTTTATTTTTGGAATTCAACTGTCAACTTGTTGAAGATGAATCATATCTTGAAATTTATGGATCTGTAGTTGGGATCTTTAAGGTATTTTTTATGCTAATTTTTTTATTTGACTTCTCAATTCTACTCCACATTATCTTTTTAATGAGTCATAGATGGAAATGATCTTTGATAATAGTCTTCATATATAAGTTATATTGAAGGTGAAATGTTTCAACACGAGCATATAACAACATGTTATTCACAATTCCATGATTATTGAGATGTTCTTAGAGGATGACCACATATTTAGTATTCTTTCGTACTTCATTACATAAGCAACTAGACCGCCTACTATTATAATTATTTTCCCATGTATATTTAGGAATAATATTTCTATATATATGTAATCGTATAGTTGTATATAGGTAGAGAATATTATGTCAACTTCATATTCCCCACAAGTTGTTAAAAAATAATTAATATTTTTTATTGTGGGAAATTACATGGGTTATATAAAAAACATCAGGTAACGATTTAGAGGTGTGACAAAACAGGCTATTTCTATCAGTTCTGTTATATATTATTGAACCATAGTTTCCATAGGGGTGTATGGACACATGATCTATTTCCCATGGATCTCGCCAGAGAAATCATTTATAATCTTAATGGAATATGAGTTAGGAGAGTGATAGATCTATTTGTTATGTCAATTTATGTGATGTTGGTCAAGTGTATGAAATGGACCAAGCACCATCTTATAGAGGTGAGGGACGATATAATGACCAGAAATATTCCAAATAACATTACAAATTTTGAATTTTTTTATGTATTAGCATGAAATATTTTTATTGAAATACATGGAATTATTCTATTTTTTCATACCCTATTTGATTTGAAATACCATTATGTACATTTACCATGTATAATATAGACATTTAATAGTGATTATGTGACAAATATAAATATAGGTTTTTAACAAATACTATTGATACTGATAATGTGTTTGGTGGCCTCAAAAGTTAGGATCATACACTATACAACACAGTTTGTATAGCATTCATAGAAGTTCTGATTTATGGACTCTATACTTGACCATACCCATGTTGTTATTAAACAATGTACGAAAGAGAGAAACTATTTATGGGATATGTTAAGGATCATTGAGGTCATGATCCAAACCATGCTCACTGAATTACCACATAAAATTCCTACGACCACATAAAATTCCTAAGACCACACACCATATTCGTAGGGTGTTTTCTAGTGTTTTAAAGGAGTGTGTATAAAAAACCTAACAATATTAACATGTCCTTTTTTCTATAATGAATAGTGAACATATTTTCATACAATTATTTTTACCTGGTAAATGCCTTTAGTTCAATTAAATAAATCAATAAATGTATTTTTCAAAAATATTAAAATTCACTTAATAATTTTATAATTTAGTGTATTTTATATATAAATATAATTTAAATTTTATTAGATTATTTTTATCAAAAATAAATGATAATGTAATTGTTATAAAGTCTAATGTAATATTTATAAGGGTTTGAAAACTGATATTGTCAAAAAAACAATCATTTCTTGATAAATGTTGATTTTATTTTAAATGTGAAAATTAAAATATTCAGAATATTATTTGGAAAATTTTAATAATTTTTTTTTGAATATGTAAATTGAAATTATCCAATGCTGAATTTTTTATAATAATATGTGATTGTCAAATTTTGGGGTAAAAATTAAATATCATATAAATATTCATTTCTTTTTATGAAATAATAATGATCGAAAATTGATGTAATAATTTATATAAATGTGTTCCAACACTATATATATGTTTTACATTTAAAATTATAGTTTTTTATGTTTATTTAATATTTCTGTTAATCCATTATGAATCTTCAAAAAAAATTAATTTATTTTATTTATCTAAATTCATTTCATTAAGTGTGTGACTCACCTAAACATAAACATGGGAATTATATTAATTAGATATGACCTTTTCCTTATAAAATAACAAAATCCACTCCCATTTTGTAGAAACCATGGGAAAACCAATGGTATTGTTTGCAATTTTTAATATTTTAGTTTGTGGTGTACAAAACCTAAATAATAATGAAATCCCCAACTATTCCTATGTAAACCCAATGATGATCATATGTATTTAAAAAAAACTCTTTTGAAGCTTTACCATACTCTTACCTCTATATAGTCCATTAAAGGTTCCCACAATCTCTCTAGAGGCCCCTCCTTAGCATTTAGAGTCACACACTCAAGTAAGTGACCTTCTTCTCATCTTCTGAAATTCAGGAACCTTCTTTGAAATTTATTCATTAATTCTCAATTAGTGTTATTTGAATTTGGGATCAAATATCCTCCCCCATTTTAACCCTTAACAAAATCATTACTATGCCAAAATTTTGTAATTGGTCCTCACATTATCTTCTTTATTCAGGTTTCTCTATCAACAAAAATATTATATATCAATTTCCAAAAATTGGGACATGTCCTTATTATTTTACACTCAATTTAAAAATGATGATATAAACCATTATCTTCCAATTAGTACCATTTATTTAATTTTAACTAAATCCATTTTCCTTTTGAATTTTCACCACAATGACCGTTTCCCAAACAATTTTGTAGTGAATACCATGACCATTTTCGGTCAAGAATATTTAACATTAATCACATATAAATATTTATTGGGTAATTTCAGGTATATATTACACATTCCATTCTCATGAAATAATTTATGAAGATGAATGGATCCATGTAATATAATCTATGTGGAAGAATTAATCATGTGACAGAAATTAATATGATAGTTGATCCAAGATTTCCCTTTAATGGATTCAATAATGTTTAGTATCATGATACATGTAGTTGGGGATGGCAGTGAACATGATTATTTAATGGGACTTTTTACACCATGATTTCTCAGTGGGATTATCCTTAACATATTTTTATTATTTAGTGTTTTATGTTGTTTCCACATTTCTCATGTTATTATTATCGAGTTATATCAAGCCTCATTAGTCATTCTACTTTTATTCCTAATTGAGAATCCTATTGAATATCATTTTTTAGTAATGATACTTTTACCCCTTACTATGGTTTATATCTCACCCATTTTTAATGTATATCCATTGGTTATCCCATGATGTATAATTTTCTAGGAAGTATTTTGAGAATGTAAAATAAGTTTTAAATAATGGTATTGTGTTCCCCATTTTATATTATCAACTAATGTACCAAATTCTCAATGTGTGGTCAGCCAAGACCCAATGACAATGTTAATTCAGGTTTTCTATGATATCAACAAGGATTGACTATTATAGGATATCAAATCTTTTTGGTATAATACTGATCAACACTATGTTTTAAACATCATTTTCCCATACAGTTTCCTCTCATTCCAATATATATACACAAATTTTTGTTCAATTTACCTAATGGTAAAATTATCAACAAAGACATATTTCCTAAAAAACAATTGGGAAATAATTTGTACCATATTTAATCATTCCAAGAGTAACCAATAGTAATTTCTAGTTATAAACATTAGACGTTCTTTATTATTTTATATATAATGATATTTTATGTGATTCATTGTATGTATTGAATGAACATTTATATTGACCACATTTATTGCTACCTGATTATTATATTTTATACATCACTCAAGGGTTCAATTTCATGATGAATTATTACTAATATTTTTGAGTTGTTTGACTAGTTCTAGGTATGATATTGATTTCTATGATTAAATCATATATTGATGGATTTTCTCTTTTAGATGGATTAGTGGTGGCCTCATCATATTTTCTTCTAGTTTTGGATCACTTTCAGGTTAGTTTCTGGTGGAATTAAGGGTTATTCCCCTGTTTAATGGAGTTTATTTCATGAAATAACACATTATAAGTGAACATCCAATTTCAATACCCAATTATCATATGAATTAATTTTATTTCAAGGAGAAAAAAATAAAACATGGGTACATTAAATTGAAGAGATTCATGAGACCGAGTACATTTCCATGGAGTGAAGACGTATAATTTACTAATAAATAAGATGTTATTTTGGACCCTATAAAATTAACATGGGGATAAATTATATGAATTATATGAATATTTAACCATTTGTTCGGATCAAATATCACATTGATAAACTACAAGGAACCTATTGTTTCTCCAAAATAAATCAGGGAATACGATATCACTCATTATAGTTTAATGAAGATGAAATTGTTAAGATAGTGTTTTGGAGTAGGCATTGGATATTGATATATACATCAAAATATCATTTGAGATGGAAAATAGAATTATAATGATGAGGATGCTGATGAACATGTTCTTCCACCTATAAATTTACTCGTTCATCTTAGTGTTCATTGATTATATAAAAATTTACCCTCCAAATCCATAGCAACATTCTAGAACTATCAAGTGTGTATTCTGTAAAAATTGGGGGAAATACATCTATTCTAGGGTATTGAAGTGCAAAAATTGGATTTAGTTGAAACAAGTCTTGGTATATGTGTTTTTTTGAGACTAGTATATCAATAATCCAAATGAATTATTTTTTAAGGATGTTATATGAATTTAACTAGAAAATGTTTTTAATTGAGATATTTGTCATGATAGTATGGAACTATCACAATTTTATCGTTCAATGATAGATATTATTAGAACCTAAGAAGATAATGACATAGAAGTGGGTGAATTGTCAATGGTAAGACCAATTTAAAGAGGGACTTCTTGAGCTAATATGGAGGTTGATGACATCTAATGTTTTGATTTTTTTAGTCCATTGGTTATATAATATAATTTATAAAACATCTAGATAATCAGTTATATATACTTACTGATACAAAGTGATTGGGTAGTATCTTATTGTTCACATTAGTTGTGACCCTATGATCAGAACAATCCTACCATTGACATATTGATTACAGATATGGTTCATGATTAAATGTGTTCAAGAGACTAATTATATGGTGATATGTTTATTAAATACTATGAGCTAATTCACCTCCACTATATCTTTTCATAGTGGGATATAAATATTAAGTTGAGGCACTAGGTAGATTATGAGTATATGAACGGTTTTGAGATTTCTTATTCACCAGGTAAAGGTAACATTCATGTAGAAGACATTATACATCAGATGAATGTATCTCAGAAACATCATGAATAATATTAAGAGGAATAGTGGTTGTTCATTAGCCTATTGAATTATTAAAGGATTTATGATTTTTAGGACTACTAATACATGACCTATGAATTGTTATTGATTATAACAACTTTAGTATACTAGGTGTAGTCTAGTTAAGAATTTCTCCCCGAGTGTGATAAGATGTTGGAATAACATGAATGTGGTGATCTTATTCCCGGGTTGTAATTGGTCGATAATTACCTGATCATAGTATTTGGGATACTTTGTGTATCATATTATTTTAGGTGTTATATTATAAGGGAATTCAATAACTGCAACTTTTTAGTTAGTTCTACAGAGAAAATGATGTACTATTACATTAGATGGTTGTTCTGGGGGCCATGGATGATTTGAGACATCATTTGATTCATCTCATCGGGATTTACCAACCATATTATAGTGTTTGACCGGAATTATTATACTAGATTCCTAAAACTACTTCATATTCCCATGTGGATGTACGATGCCATTATGATAAACATTATATTAGGCTCATACAGGACAACAATGTGTTTTTAAGATATTTATATTATTATTGATCGGCTAATGAATGTTCCTCATTTATTAATAATCCATGAGACTCACTCCGCAGATGACGTGGTAATGATCTATTTTAGTTAGATTATATTCATTAAAGAATTTATCTTAATTATTTTAAAAGTTAGAGTTTTATATCATATATGTGGATAGGTTTATAGGACACAAGGGCTCAGTTTATGTTGAGAAAAAACATTTCATCTCATGAAATATGGATAGTCATAGAAGAATTTATGATATCATAAGATGTCCTTTACATGTGTTTTGGATTTTAGAGAATATTTCGTTCATTATCAGAAAAATACAAAAAATTTATCCAAAACAATTTTTGTGGCCAAATTCTAATTAAGAATGTAATTTAATTAAATTTAATATATTAAAGTTTAAAATATTTGTTTTAAAATGGATTCTCAACTAAATAGGCGGTATAGATGCTTTTTTTGAAAAATAATTCATATTTCTGAAAAATTGAATTTTCCTTGATATTATATCTAAGAAACAGAAAATATAAATGACAAAATTATATATGATTTATATAAAATTCAAAACGCAATTATTACTATTCATAACCACTTTTTCAACTTCTGGTTTGGTTATTCTTGGTGCGCTATAACTCATTGTTGTGTGTCGCACATGTTTTTGAATTACTTTGAAAAGATAACATACTTTGAAATCTAGTGGTCTTACAAGTAAATTTTTCTTGGAGTGATTAATGCGAAGAGAGATTAATGGAGATGAAAAGAAGGCTTATCACTATGCACATGCTCACACTACCCACAAGTGGAGAACATTTTGTGGTATTTAGTTATGCATTGAAAAAGGGCTTGGTTTTTCTGTTGATGAAAAAAGATAATTCAATTTCCTAGGCTTTAAATAAAATTGAGTGTTCAAGAGAAAGGCAATCCAACACATGATATGGAGTTGGATGTAGTATTCATCACTTTGAAAATTTGGGGAAATTTCCTTTTTGGAGAGAGTTGTGAAATATATACAGGCCACAAAATAATCATGTATACGTTCACTCAAAAAGTGTTGAAAATTCCCCAAGGAAGAATGTTATAACAAATTAACGACTATGACTACATAATCCATTATCACCCTATGAACTTGAACAAGGTGACATCTGTTGTACGTAGAAAGGACACGCCAATTATATGGTTGAAGAGAATTGAAAAGGATCAATTTTTATTATATTTGATGAATATTGACAAGGGAATCATAAAGGAGGGTACATCATCACCATAACCATCTCTTTTGGAATGGTTAAAGGATTCTCAAATGGATGATGTGGGAATTCAAAAGAACATGGAAACTATTAAAAACTTGAAATAAAAGGTGTTAAATAATAATGAAGAATGAATTGTGAGATTTGGTACAAGACTATGTGTCACATCAAGTACTAAGATAATGGATGAATTATTTGATGATGCAAATAGTTCCAATTTATCCATTCACCTAGGAAACAAAAATATTTACCGATATCTCCAAGAACATTATTGGTGGGATAAATGAATATAGACATTTAAAAGTATGCATAAAAGTTCCTGGAATTTCATCAAGTAATTTCTGAGAGGCAGAAGTCTAAGTGGATGATGCAACAATTAACCATACTTGTAATGAAATGTGAGAACATCACCATTTGAATTATCACCAGACATCTGAAGAAATCCAAAGGAAACAATTATATCTAGGTTCTTGTGGATCATCATACAATGACTGTGTACTTCATTTCAACTCTATAGACTTCCACATTGGATCAACCAGAATGAATATACATCATAGATGTGGCAGGGATGGATGTATTAACACAATCGATTTTATCCGATCGAGATCCATGATTGTCTTCTATGTTTTTGAAGAGTCTTCAACATGCACTAGATACTGACTTATACATTAGTACGGCTTATCATCTTTAAAATTATGGCCAATATGAGCAGACTGTTCAAACACTTGAGAAATGTTGAGATCTTACTCAATAAACTTAAAAGGAGGATGGGATCAACATTTCCCACTAGTTGAGTTCCCTTACAACAACAATTTACACTCACGCTTTCAAATAGATCCTTATGAATCCCTTTATGAGAAGAGGTGCAGAACATCAGCATGTTTGGATGATGATAGGGAGAAAAAACTGATAGGTCCATAAATGGTCAATGAAATGGTGGAGAAGGATAAGACCATTCAGCAGCACATTAATGATGCTCAGAGTCGACCCATTTCATGAACTCTATCCAGAGGTGGTACCATTGGAGAATGACCTCTCCTATGATGAGAAGAGGGTTAAGATCATAGATCGTAGGTAAAAAGTTATACGAAATAAGACAATACCCCCCGTTAAGGAGTTGTGGTAAAACCACATGTTTGAAGAAGAAGTGTGGGAATCAGAGGAAGTAATGAAGCAGAGTTTTCCACATCTATTATTCTGTGGGGGAATGAAATTTCGAAGGTGAAATTTCTTAATGGGGGTAGATTTTTAGTATCTGGACTTTTATAAGATTAAATTTATCTTCATATAATTAAATGTGTTATTATGTAAAATGTTTATATAAAAGATGATCTTCTTTTTTTGGATTTCTAAATAATTTTATGAATTATTACCATTACTAATATAGCCATTGAATAGTGAATACATTATTAGTGTAAATATAGGTATTTAACAAATCTAATTTAATTATGAAAAGGAAACAATAGCTTCTTTAATATAATTTCCCTATAAGATTCCCATTTATCATAGCTCAGAATGGATGTGAAATTCACGAGGATTACTCTTGACCAAGCCCAAGGTGAGAATGAACACGTTATTCTCTAATGGAACCGCCTATAGTAGAAGTTGAAGTTGATAGGGATTACCACCCATTTAATGTTATCAGAGCCACCCCATGAGTTGGTCACCTTCTCAATCCTTTCCCTATGGTCTTATGATGGTTTTATAAGTTGTTAGGTAATATGAACCTATCACTATGATCATGAGCACTATGTTTTTATCGAATAAAGAATATACATTAATTTTATTATGGTCACATTGTAAATATTTTTTAATGCAAAAATTTTTTTTTAGTTAATATTCATTTAAGAAGTAAATTTTGACAAATTAATTGAATTAAAAAATATTTTAATAAAATATTTTTACTAAATTCTTTTTTACTAAATTTAAATGATTATAAAATTTTGAGGAATACAATTGTAATTTTTATTACAGTTTCAAATCCATTTTTATTAAAACCCATGATTTTTTTATAAATGAATGTTTTTATTTTATATGTAAAAAAATAAATTTTAAAAAATAAAGATAACATGAATATTATTTATGGAATCATGATGTCAAAATTATCCAATGGGTAATTTTCTATAATTTTTTGAGAAAGTTGAATTATTAGACAAAAAAATAGAATACTGCTTAATAATATAATGTTTTTTATGACATCATAATGACCCAATGGTGATTTAATAAAATACCATAAATGAGATATTCTGACAATATTTATTTCACCATTAATGAAATATTATTTTAGGTTTTTTTACTTATCTTTAAAATCTTCAGTTGACCCTCCAAAACTTATAAAACATTTCAACTATTTAAAATGATTTCCTTGAAAGTGTTACTCACCTCTAGATAAGCAAGCCTAATATTTTATAATGTTTGGACATTATACATATAAAATAATGTTTTCCACTCCCATTTGGAAGAACCCTCGAGGAAAAACCATTGGTTGGTTAATGGTTTTGAATAGTTTAATGTGTTGTGTCCAAAACCAAAATAATAATGAGTTCCCTCTCATTCTCTATTTAAACCCACCCAACTTCCACTTCCTGTTCACTCAAAGAATTTTGAGATCAAACAACCTCTACCCTCCACTTTCAAGAATCCACCTAAGGCACCACATGCTCCAATGAAGGATCTCCCAAGCCTCTCCGATGATTTTGGTATCACACTTCCATGTAACAGATTCATTTTTTTCATTTTTGTCCATATTTCAGTATTTTTTTATACTATTTTATTTTCAATATCAAATGTTTGGGAATGATTTATCCCCCCCATCACACATCCCTATTTATGTTTTAATGATGAGATACCTCTATCTCTCTCATTAATTTATCCCATGTATAAATATTACCATGCCAAAATTATGTAAGGAAATTTTCTCTTCTCATTTACATTCCAGCAATTCTTTTATATAATGAATCTAAATTCCACTAAATATGTTGGGAAATGTTTCAATATTACCCCCTTAATTTCCATTTCATGTAAATATGATGATATACCCATTGTCTTTCATCAACTATTTTTTTGAATTATTATGTTACGTCATTATGCTGTCGAAATTGCACCACGATTTTCCATGCCAATGTCATTGTGTAGTGAATACCATACACATTTCTCTATCAAGGGTATTCATCCTTACGCACTTTTATTTAATTATTATAGAGTTTAATTTATTTATTACACATTCCATTATAATATAATAGATTATGATGTTGCATGATTCCATGTTGTATTATCCATGTGGCACACATAAGCATGAAATGAAATGAATAAGAAGGGTGCGCCTTGATTCCACTCCAATGCATTGGGTGAAAATTAGTATCATGATAGATCAAGTGTAATGATGGTTTACTCAAGAAAAGTAATTTCCAATGATTGTTTAATCAGGATCTATGTGAAATGAGCCTTGGCTCATGCTAATATCACTACATGAATTCTTGGTAATTGCGACGGTCTATTTGCGACAGGATCCTGTCTCCAATAGGCTTTAGTGATGGGGCCCCGTCGCAAATGACCCGTTGCATAAAATGCTGTCCCAAATAAAATTATTTGTGATAGGCAGGTCCCAAATATTTTAATTTCTAATGGGAAACATCTCTTTCACAAATAAGCCTACGATTATATGTATTATATATACATAAACGTTTTCGGGACGGGCCCGTCGCAAAAACTATTTGCGACGGGATCATGTCCCGTCGCAAAATAAATAAATATATATATATACAACATTCTGTGATGCGCCCGTCACAACAAATGATTTGCGACATGACTACTTTCCTGTCACAAATAGGCTTTAAAAATAATTATTTAGACTAGTTGTGATGGGGTCCCGTCGCAAAAGGTCCCGTCGTGAATAATAAATTAATTGAAAAAAATACAAATTTGCTAATATTAAGATTAATTAAAAGTAATTTACTATTATTAAAACAAAATAATTTTAAAAAAATTATAATTCTCGATATTCACAAAATAATATAAAAATATAATAAAATTTTTCAAATTAAATTATGTAATAATTGAACCGATATAAAAGACAAAAAATGTAAATAATTCACATTACAATGGTAAATTCAAATTTTTGTAACATAAAAAAATCACTAGGGGTCGTCTTCAAGAGGAGGTGGAGGTGCTGAAGGAGCTGGTGGAGGAAACTCCATCCCTATACTATGAGTCAGATAGTGAATGTACTCCATCTGATCGTGATGATGCTGCTACCATTTAAGTAGCTCCTCTTCATGCTACTGTTGCTGCTGCTGCCGACGACACATCTCTTCTTGCTACTTCTGCAAAATCTCTATATGCTCAGCCTGAGCTCACAAATTCTCATGATACTGTGATCCAGAATATGATTCCTCTCCACGATCTCTTCTACATATGGACGCTGACATCGCAGTAGTACCATAATAAGTAACGTGAGTCAAATGATAGATGATTCCAACTACTTTTCCCTTCTCAAATCTATACTGAGTCGCCTGCATCCATGCCGCCTCATTGAAATGGTGAGCACTAGTCTGCTCAGCCATCTCATCCTGACCCTCAGTCTGTGTCTGAGAGGTCGCAGCCTCATATGACTACATAAATTTTAATTAAAAATTAAAATTGTAAAAATATTATATGTAGTTAATTGTTAAACTTAAAAAACAATACTAACCAAATCTGATGCTGGTGATCACCTCTAATCTCTTCAGTGGCTGGATTACTGTACATCCTCTGGTAAACGTCGAAATCCATAATATCGGGATGCTCGACTACCTTCAGAAATATAAAATAAATTGTTTATATTTATAGATATATATAATATTTTAAAAATATATTTACCAGATTCACTTTATGAAAACTGAACATACGACTACCAGCTCGATGCGTCACATCCTGTCTCTTCCGGTTCTGTCGTCCCACTGAAGATCTCCTTTGAAATCTACCACCAAACTAGTGTAAACATAATCCATCCCAAATGTGAGATGAAATTTACTCTGGTCGGTGTGCTCTACACGACTCATCAAATTTTGTCACCCCTGCTTTCTTAATAGTTGTCCTTATAAAATTGTATAAAAACTGGTGAAAATGGTCACACATAGAAACCTGGCATGCCGTGTAGATAGCGTTCCACATGCTATCATCGATAGGATGCCATAAATCCTACAAATAATTTATAATATCACGTTTTTAATAAAATTAATTTCAAAATAAATATTATTTATTTACGTACCAGCCAATGATGGACCATGTTGTGTTGCACATCAACTGGAATCTTTTCCCATCTGATCCATGGCTGAGAAAAATAATTGTGCTATATAGCGCTCCCCCATCCAATAGATACATGCTGAAAACTATGAAAAAATAATAAATAGTCATACAATTAGTAAATATATAAATAAATTAATGAAATATAACTAAAATATACAGCTTACCATACCTTCGTGTGCGTGGATCGAAACCAAGATGTGGACATCGCTCGAGGATAGGTTAAGGAATCATTAGTCACGCAAGACCGTGCCCCCTCCGCGTACCTCCTGAACCACCATTAGGATGAGGGTCAGCTGATCCCACATCGTCATCATCCAAAGGTAGCTCATCCTCATGCAACTCACGAAATAAATCATCATCCATCTGAAACACAAAATGATTGTTGTTAGCAGATAGTTGAAAATAACTATTATATATAGATATATATTAGTTATGATTATAACCATCATTTAACTGTTTCAATGTTCATCATCATCCTCTTCTCCATAGTTGTCAATAACATTGTATTCATCTTCCCCCTCAACATCATTAATATCCATATGAGTTTCAGTTTCATCATCTCTTATCATTTAAAATTCATTTGTAACATCATTAACATCTTCATCATCATCGATCCTTAATTGTGGGGTGTCATCATCGATATTCATGTCTCTTTTTGAATCAGATGGATTTTGAGTATTCTCTTGAAAAACTTCAATTCCTTCCACTTCAGCAGAACCACATTTAGTTTGAGTAAACTGATTTTCCCAAGAATTCATTTTTTATGCTCTACCAATCGCTCAAGACTCTTGAAATAGCACAGTACTAGGCTTAATAAATTTTATGTGCATGTTGAGCTAGAAAAAATGGTTCATTTACTACAGGAAGACTTTTATATTTAATATCTACGATTCCATGAGTCATATGAACATGGAAAACTCTTTCATTATCCAACCACCACCATTTAATCATTTTTATGTAATTCTACCCTAGATAACACAGCTCAATAATTTCATTGAAAATTCCATAAAAGTCAAATTCAGTTTCTCTGTGATGTGATCCTCTTAAGAAAACTCCACTGATCATTTTTTTTGATTCCCCATATGCAAGTGTATGAAATCAAAAACCATTCACCACATATGCATTATAAGATTTAACCATTTTGGATGGTGGGTTAGTCAATATATAGAGTTTTCTGTCAATTTTATCAGCATATTGAGACACCTGAAAATTTGTAAAACAATTATCAATATAATAAATAATAAATGGAATTGATATTAAACCATCAATAATTTATGATACCAGTTTTTAAAAACAGTGAGAAGAATTTTTTTGTCTGCATTCTTCAAGAGCACATGTTTTCATTTTTTGAAGTCATTTCATGATATGATTATCAATTAACCTACAAATAAAATAATTATAAATACTATAACAATATTATAGAATAAGTGATAGAAGCACTTACAGGACAAATGATGTCATTTCTTCACAGTTGAGTAGAACCTAAGTATGGGCTATGTGATGTTCATCATCTGAAATCCATCATTCGTGAACTCCACCGAAACCAAGATTTGGTTGATTAAAAATAGTTAATTGATTTTCCATTTCGTGATTAATATTCCCCCCATTTTGGCCCATGCTATTCTATTTTGAGAGATATTGAGATTCAAAATAATGAGAGGAGAAAAAAATTAATTTCCTCTTGCAAATAAACTTCATCAATTGAGCCGTCAACTAATGCTTTGTTACTTATTTTTTCCTTCAATTTCTGTATGCATCTCTCGAATGGTTACATCCATCAAAACTATACTAGACCTCCACAATTAGCTTCATATATAAAATTTAATATCATATGTTCCATTGAGCGAATGAAAGTCGGCGGAAAGATTTTTTCCAGTATACATATAATTACAGCAAAATCTTATTCCAGTTTTCATAGCACATTGTATTCTATTGTCACTGCACAAATGTCTCGAAAAAATATAATATGTCTATTATCGAATCCCAAATCATAGAATTCAACAAACCTCTCAATCCAATCAGCATAATTCATTCCATTATAACATGACAATCATGACTTTTTAATCCAGTAATATAGCCATTCTTAACACATCTGTACAGATTGGAATCATAGCCATCTGGAAGTCTCAAATATACAATCCACTAACAAAATAATAAGCGACTCTCATTGGACAGTTTATAAGCTTCTTTTGGCTTCATTAAACTCTATGATCTGAAATTTTCAAATAAATCAAGTTCTGGTCTCCTGCAAATTTGAGCAAGATCTAATCATGCCTTTACAGTATCGTTGGACTTAACTTGTGTATCCAAAACTATATGAAATAAATTATCAAAACATTTCTTATCAATATTTATAACATCCACCACATGGCGGCTCAACAAATCAGACCAATATGGAAGATCCCAAAAATTCTCTGTTTTATCCAGTTATGTTCCTTCCCAAATCCATGAATTTTTTGTAGGTTTATTGTTGGTAAAAATGTGATGGGGGTAATGAAAATACATCTTATTTTAACTCTGTACCTGAGATCATCTTTGGAGGTTCATCTATTTCAATTATACCTTTTCTGAAATGAGATTTGTTCCTTCGAAAAGGATGATCGGTTGGAAGAAATCATCGGTGACAAACAAAATAGAAAGGTGTTTTTACATTGACCAGAATAAAGGATTCGTTTTCTTTCATAAAGCAAAGACATGATTTCGGACCATGTATACTCCAACTAGATAACATGACATATTCCAAAAATTCACTAATTTTCCACATCATTGTAGCTTTTAATTTGAAATTTTTTTTCACAGCAACATCATATGTACTAACACCATCACTCCATATTGCATTTAACTCATCAATCAATGGTTTCAAAAAAACATAAATATTATTTTTTTGGATGTCCTAGGATTAATAGGGTCAAAAAGGTATAAGGATCCTTCATCAACATCCATGGAGGAAATTTATACATAGTTATAAAGACATTCCAACATGAATACTGACTACCATAAGAACCAAACGTAAAAAAACCTTCATTAGAAAGACCCAATCGCACGTTTCGGGGTTCTATAACAAAATACGGAGGTATATGGTCAAAATTTTTCCATGAATCACCATCAGATGGATGATTCAAGCTTTTATCAGTTGAAATCTTGGTTTTGGGCCATGAAATTATTGACGTTGTGTTCTAAGACATAAATAAATGACGCAACCTGGGTGTATGGGGGAAATATCTACACTATTTTACTAGAATCGATCTAGACTTCCCTAGTTGAGCGTCATTATACCTCAATTGTCCGCATGTGGTACAAATATTCAATGACTCATTTTCTCCAGAATATAAGGTGCAATAATTTGGACATGCATGAATTTTCCGATAACTAATGCCCAAATTACGAATCAGCCTCTTTCTTTCATAGTAATTTACAGAAAAAACTTTTCCTTTAGGTAACAGTGTTTTCACTAAAAAAAATATCTAATCAAAACAATTGTTTGAAATTTAATTATCGAATTTTATATCCATAAATTTTGTAACCGCTTCTAATTTTGTTATCTTGAAACCAGGATATAATCAATCATTATCAGACCTCAACAACTCATAAAATTTGGATGGTGCCAACTCAGGAGTTAAATCAATATCATCTTGAGTTTCTATTTGTTGCACAGATGGACTTGCAACATCATGTACAAAATTTTGAAATCGTGATGTATCTGGAATCATGTTATTAGAATCTTATCTGGAACATCATTCACCGTGTTGATACCAAAAAACATAATCTGTTTGAAAACCAAACTGTAAGAGATGTCCCCCAACATTATCAAATGTGTCAAACATTCTCAAAGCACATTTTTTAAAAGGAACCTTAATTTTTCCTTCTGAAACATATTCTTTTTTTTATGATTTAAATGCTAAGAAAGCTTCCACACCCTCAACATGGACAGGATTTAAACCAGAACCCTTTGGATTTCTGTGATGATTTATCCAAGCTCGATCATCTAATAATGACTTATGTCGACTTCCATGTTCCATATTTTTCAACATTAATTATAAAATCATCACTGTTTTTGAATAATTTGAAATTATAAAAGCACTATCAGAAAAAGAAGATAAATAATTACAACTACTTAATAATTATTATTAATTAAGGGTGACACAATTTCCAGTGGATTGACGGCTACTCTTTTGTCTGATAGCTCAATTAATTGTGTCTTTATCACAGTTATTATTGCTAATTATCCCTAATTATTCTTAATTATTCTTTTTTATTCCTAATTATTGAAAATTATTTCTAATTATTACAAATTATAACTAATTGTTACTAATTATTACAATTTATTACTAATTATTACAATTTATTACTAATTATTACTAATTTAGAAATAAATAAAAATACTTAGCAAAAGGAAAAATACTTGAATAATGAAAGTAAATTTGGTAATCAGCATTGTGGAGAAGATTACAAATTTTTCCATCATTATCCAAGAAGATTTCATTTACTAATTAGTAGTAATAAAAAAATTATATTATCAATATTTATGAAAAATTAATATTAATATATCTAATTATTACTAATTATTACTATTTATTACTAATTATTACTAATTATAACTAATTATTACTAATTATTTATAATTATTACTAATTATTACTAATTATTACGAATTATTACTAATTATTAAAAATTATTACTAATTATTACTAATTATTACTAATTATTACTAATTATTACAAATTATTACAAATTATTTCTAATTATTACTAATTATATCTAATTATTACTAATTATATCTAATTATTACTAATTATATCTAATTATTACTAATTATATATAATTATTACTAATTATACTTAATTATTACTAATTATATCAAATTATTAATAATTATATCTAATTATTACTAATTATGTCTAATTATTACTAATTATATCTAATTATGACTAATTATATCTAATTATATCTAATTATATCTAATTATATCTAATTATTACTAATTATATCTAATTATTACTAATTATATCTAATTATTACTAATTATATCTAATTATTACTAATTATATCTAATTATTACTAACTATATCTAATTATTACTAATTATATCTAATTATTACTAATTATATCTAATTATTACTAATTATTACAAATTATATCTAATTATATCTAATTATTAATAATTATATCTTATTATATCTAATTATTACTAATTATATCTATTTATTCCTAATTATATCTAATTATATCTATTTATATCTAGTTATTCCTAATTATATCTAGTTATTCCTAATTATGTCTAGTTATTCCTAATTATATATAGTTATTCATAATTATATCTAGTTATTCTTAATTATATCTCGTTATTCCAAATTATATCTATTTATACCAAATTATATGTAGTTATTGCTAATTATATGTACTTATTGTTAATTATAACTATTTATTTCTAATTATAACTATTTATTGCTAATTATAACTATTTATTGATAAATATATATATTTATTGCTAATTATAACTATATATTGCTAATTATATCTAATTTATATTAATTATAACTAATTATTCCAAATTATATCTAATTAATATTAATTATAACTTATTATTTATAATTATAACTAACAATATCAATTTCTTAGTAAAACAAAAAATAAATAAAAATCATTTGAAATCTAATTAAATTAGAACTAATAAACAACTATTAAAATTAACTTAAAAAAATATATAAAAACCTTATTCATTGATATTTTGACGATATTGACGCTCTTCGATTGCTCTTGTATAAAAAAATTCAACTAAAAGAAAATTTTTCATTAAAACTGAAGAATAAAGAGAGAGAGAGAGAGGCCAAGATCTGAATGATTTGGAGAAAAAACGGACGGGGGGTATATATTGGTTAGATTAGTTGCGACGGGGTAATTAGCGACAGGCTTCCCGTCGCAAATGGTGGTAATTGAGACGGGGCCCGTCGCAATTAACCTCGCCAGCATTAATTACTGTCGACGGTTAAAAGGATATTTGCGACGGTTCCCATCGCAAATATTACCTACCGACAATATTTTTGCATTGGGATGGCATCCTGTCAAAAAAAGGTATTGACTGCCGCCGGGTATTTGTGATGGGTTCCGTCGCAAATACCCCTGTGCGGTTTGGCACGGAAGCCGTGCGGTTTGGCGTGCAAGTCTAGCCAAACTATTTGCGACGAGGGGAGATCTCCCCAACGCAAATGATATTCGTGTGGTGTGGCGCGCATGTCGCGCCAGACCATTTGCGACGGTGGACGAAATCCCATCGTAAATAATTGGTTATTTGTGATGGGCACTTTCCCCATCACAAATACCTTCCTAGACAGGTTATTTGCGACAGGCTTTCTTCCCGTCACAAATAACCCTTCGCAAATAGTCATTTTTCCCGTAGTGTATCATGTTAAATGTCGATGCCACATTTCCATGTTAGGATTATCATGCTATATCATTCCTTTATGTCCATGTATCTATTATTCTCTATTGATATTCCTGTTTCCTAATATGTACTGTGTTCTTCATGTTATTCCTTGATTACTCCCTTACTGATCTTTATAGCTCAACATTTTTTATGCATGTCCTCAAGTTATCCCATATAATGCTAAGTATGAAGGAATTTGTGAGTTCATGTTAATGAACATTTCAATAACAATATGTATTTTAGGTTTTACGTTGGTATGTAATGTTCTTAATAAAAAAATACAATAGACCTCATGATCTTCTATGTTGTCTCAAGTAAAGAGTTTATGTAATATATTATGATTATATGTTAAATAACGAGAAGGGTAGTTATAGTTTTATTTTTTTCCCAATCAACAATCCTCTAATGAAAATTGAATTACATTATCAATAAATGTTAGGTCGGAACTTATTTAAATTTTTCGAACCTTGTATAAGGTTTTTTATTATTACAATCTTTATAATGGAATTTATTATTCAAATATGATTCATAGTGATCGCATGTGGGTGTGTTCCTAGCTCGTATGACCTGTATTCAATAAGAGATTACTTTTGTATGGTTGGGTATATTTTTTCTAAATCAAATATTTATCACATGATTATGTATGTTTCTAGTGATCTCTCATGATAACATTATTATGATACCTTCATTTTCTCAGCCCTATTCTTTTCATTACAATGGCTATAGAATAATTATTTATTTACTCATAATAGGTTGGATTTCATGATGTTATTATCACTTATTGTGGATGTGGACAGAAAACACCATTATCATGATTTTTTTCATGTACATATATTAGGGGTAATACAACCTTGTGTCCTGACCCAAGACACAATGTTAGGTTATGAAATATATATGGCGTGTCTTGAAGGAGTGTCAGAATATGAGGGCCTTATGGTCTAACTGATTATTATGAAATCATATCTTGATGCCTTTTAAATTTTTACTGTCATACTCTTTATCCATTTAGATAGATTTTGTTTAATTCATACACCGATAATTATTATCCAGCATGAATGGATAAAAATAAGGTATCTTCATGCCTCATAGTGCCTTGGCGAGGACATGAATGCTCAATAA
Source organism: Viscum album (assembly GCA_963277665.1). Classification (NCBI taxonomy): domain Eukaryota; kingdom Viridiplantae; phylum Streptophyta; class Magnoliopsida; order Santalales; family Viscaceae; genus Viscum; species Viscum album. The sequence goes on from OY728160.1 coordinate 621,817,027, forward strand.
ATAATACATATTATTGTATTTGTATTTATTATTATCATTAAATAAACATGTTTAATTAGGCACACTTGTTATGGTTACATAGGTATTTTACTAATAGTTTTTATTACTCACACCTTTCATATGAATCTCAAAACTTATGAATAAATAATGTATACAGATCTGGGTTGTAGAGACCCGTATCCTTGACGTACATGAACATTACATTACTTTTGCGGAATACTTAGTACATAACAAAAACACACACACAAGGATCGTAATAGTTTAGTGTCTTTGGAAACTCGGAATATAATCTTCTAATCTTGGTGAAAGATCTTCAAAATATCCCATAAAGATCTTCCTTTTTTTTTACCTAAAACCTTTCTTTATATCCTGGGGAAAAGAAAACATAAAAGGGTGAGCTCAAATGCTCAGTAAGGGTATACAAAAGAAATAAAAATCATATCATATCTTTTTGAAAATCATAACCTGCAAAAGAGATCATAATATCTTAACATGGAACAAATCATAGAAGTGAAAATGAGATCCCCATAATCATAACATGAAACTTGAAACTTTTTGGCATGCACACATAATCATGGAAAATCATTTCTTGTTAGTCATGACTCATTGCCAAGACTATCTTAGTGGACAAATTCCCTTTCTGAACCGAGTTCACTCCTCGTTTCAGTCCTGTATCACTGAACCGAAATAACCTTCCGTTCCAGCCATGTATATCTCATGAGATATAAAATCTTTACCCAATGCATTGGAGGGAGATATAGGTCCCACCCATCTTATAATTAATCCTTTCTTATGTGTGCCACATAATCATAAACCATACATCATAGCGTAACCCATGTAATAAAAATGGAATTCTTAAACAACATGACATCATAAAACAATTCATATAAGATAAAGGAATTCATAAAAATATTTCCATCACAACATAATCAAATCCATGTAATAATAGGGATAAAAACAGAACCCTTTTATTATCTTAGATGGAAAATAATTTTGATAAAATACTTGAACTCCATTCTTGAGGAAAATATCCTTTCTACTTCAAAAACATTTTTCCTTTCATAACATGTCATACAACTTTAAAATAAAATAAGTTGATTAAAAATAAACTTGAAAACTTGTAAAGGAAGTTTCTTGAAATAATGTTTTAAAAATCCATTCATGCCGTATAAGTTAAAAAAAACATTCTTCATACTTTTGTCGGAAAAGTCAAAAAGTACCTCGTACGACAAAAGATTGCTTTCATACATATTACTAAAAACTCACCGAAGGGTAAAAATGGATTTTAACAATTGTAGGTGGATGGAAATAATATTACATATTGATGAAACATGGATGTGGATGATAAAATACACCCCAGTAAATACTTACGAATAAACAATCTCGGATAAAAATTTGATTGTGATATTTCCCTTACCTTATGTCCGACTTGCTTTGTAAGTGTCCGAACCTCCTGTATAATGATTTAAATCATGTTATTGACTTATTCCAGAATCATATTCATTGTTATGATATCATATATGCTTCACTTATGACATTATATTACCCGTTCTTTTGTAAATTCCATGTTAAAGAAGCGTTTTGGGTAAAATCGTTTCATTTATCGTATGTGTTTGGACTTGTTGTTCTTGACATCATTATTACTTATATCATGATTTAATTACTTCCAGAATATAAAATATTATTTATATATCATATATATTCAGTATATATATATATATAATAGATAGATAAATAAAATGAAAAACACCGTTCATGGAGACGGTAGTCCGTACGTACGCATGAACGCTGTTTTACTTTCCTTATTGTCTTGAAATGGAAGTAAGTAGATGACATACATATATATATATATATACATAAATCCAGTAGCTTTATAATGTCATATATTTCATTATTATTTGTTATATATACTTTATAATCATTCTTAAATGGTTAACATGGAGAATGAATCTCATCGCGTCGTGGAGACGGTATTCCGTACGTACGCACGCGCGGTGATTTCTTTTTCCATAGGATGGATAGATGGTGAAATAGGGTTGTTTCATACTTATAATAACATATCAGTATATGAGTGATACTGATGTTATTACTTCATAATGAAACAACCTAAGAAGAAGAAGTGGAAGAAGAAATAAAGATGAAAGAATTGGTAACGGTAATTACCTCTTCTTTGAAGCGCCTCTTTGAGACCTCCTCTTAGGGCACTAAAATTGGTCTTTGAGGAAGACAAGAACCTCTAGGATGTTTCTAGGGAAGTGGAAAAGATATTTTTGCAGGGTTTGGCCGAGCATGAGTGCTCAAATTGGTGTGAGGAGGAGGGGGAGGAGGTGTCCTTTTATAAGGGAGGAGAGGGGCACCTTAGGAATATCTCAAAATATTATTTTATATTAAAGTCAAAATCGGTTTATAATGGCTCCAAAGGGTCTTATTTCGAAGATAAGGTGGGGATTGGTCGAAATCCTATCAACCAATAAGATTTAGACAAGTTTAGGGTATTATCTTAACCTTATCAATTAGATTTAACTCTAAGTTAAATAATTTAACTTTTACCATGTCTTTTTGTTTTCTTTCACTATATGGTTAATGAACATACTATAACATGCCAAACGAACCCAAAATTGTTTATTATTAATATATATATCCTTATCTAAGTCATTTTTCCGAACCTTAGATTTTTAGGAATAAAATAACAATTAATAATATAATATTTGATTTAAAAACTATTTTGTGTCAATTTTGACACTATTTGATATATGATTTTTGTGAAAGTCATAACAGAATTATATGTTCGAACCAAGTTTATTAAATAAACATTAATATATCATAGTAACCTATAAAATTAGTGGAATTTATAAAAAGTCTTAAATTACATTTATTTTGGTATTTATATTATCAATTATGTCAATATTTCATTAATAAGATAATTACTGCATCATCTTTGTGTCATAAGTAAATTAAATTATTTGATGTCTAAAAATTACAAATAAAATACCATCATGTAGGAAATCTTTTTATCTTTCTAATGAATATTTACAATCGAATTTATCTTATGTATAACCCCATATTATAAATGATTTACTTATTAAACATTGATTTTAACTATTTTAACCCTTCTTTAAATAAATTAATAATAAATGTCCTAATCTAATCCAAGTGGACCTAAATGGTCATATTTTATTCCTAAGTTTGTTTTTGGTCGAATTCCACTTGTCCAATAGAATTAGGACATGTGTTAGGGTAATATTAATATCATATTTACCCTTAGTTACCCAATTTACTATTAACCGCGGTAAAAAAAGTAAAAAGCTACTATTCACCAAAAAATTATTTTCATCTCATTGAACCACATTTTCGTCCTTGATATTAACCGTGTCTCTCGGATTTTCGAAATTCCATTCACAGAAGCGGTAAAATTATGTTTTATGCAAAATTCAGTTTTTAACCTACCACTTAGTGGTTTCACTATTCATCAAAAATTGAATGTTTTCAGAAAAATACCAAAATTTCACCCTAGGCTAATTTTGATATTCTGAGTCCAAAAATGAAGTCCATTTTGAAAAATAAAATTTATAAAATTTCAAAAAGTGGTTATTACTATTCATAACGGCTAGTTTTAATAATATTTTAATAGCATATCGTTGTTTCGTGAAACTCAGTATTGCGTACTACACACGCTATCGAGGAAGGTTGCGATTGCGTGTAATGCAAGGCAAGTCAAGGATGCGTGTTGTGCAAGCTCCTTTTGGTGTAGCGTACAACACAAGACATTAATAAAATTAAAAAGCATATTTTTCATAAAATCTCGGGCTGTTACATGGGTAATAGAACTAGATTCGATGAAGATTTGGGAGCATGGATAATTGACATGGTAGTGGTACTATGATTAAATAATTAGGATTTTATAGTGTTTTTTATTTATCTAAAGACACATTATATACTATATATTGGATGGCCACATTTGTATCATAGATTATTTAATTATATAGAATGTGTGTTGTTTTTTATTATATTAAGAAACTTATTATTCAACCATGAAACATTGTATTTCTATTTAATATTTGTCTATTTAAAATGTGTGACTATGTCTAATGAAGGAATATTATCCCCACTAACAACATTTGTAACCCTGATGCTAGTAAAATTCCTATTGTATATGGGGAGGCATTGATGAGGTCTTGGGGAATAGTAACTAATACCTAGATTTTCAGAAAAAGGCTTTACAAAATTGGGGTATAAAATATTTTTTAATTTTTTTTTGTGTTCACCCATGACACAATTGTATGATATTATGTATATAGAACATAACAAGGTCTTTTTCGATGTTCATGGATTGATCATGTATAGAGGACGATTAATATACCATTAAGCTGATTATATTTATAGATTTATGGGATTCGGGTGGATTCATGAATCATGAGTGGGCATTTAATATCAAAATACATATAAAAACATATATGTTTTTGTTGAATAGTAATTATTTAATTAAATTCCTCTGATTGTGTTTATTTTTCAAGACAAACTAGTTTTTATATTCAATGATATGAATGCCTTAATTGATGTTTTCATATATGTGTATTTTCATTAATTAGATTAACTTGATAATTATTTTATGTTTATTAATTATATTATTTTAAAAAATGTCCAGCTATAGAGAACCATTATTTGTTCTAGGAGGGTTATACATTGGGTTATAGGTAGCTTGATAAGAGAAAATGTGTCTAATCTGATATACTGATTAGGATCATTCTTATGAATTTTTTTACCTACTCTTTTTAAATTTTATAAAACTCCCCCTTTAATAATGATGAATTTTCATTATAACTATGATGTACGAGTTTGACCAAAATTTTCTAAAGTGGAATCATATAATCATCTTCCCATGCATGCTCAAGTGGTAATGGAATTAGAGACACTTGATTTTATATTCTATCTAATTTTACCCACCCATGGTAGTGTATTTCAAAGGACCATGGTAGAATACACCCATTCCAACAAAAAACAATATCTGATATCCTTTAATTTAATTGGAGGACCATAATATACTGATTTCTAAAGAAGAATTACTAATGTAATATTCATCTTGGATGACATATAGAATGATTGATTGGCCCATCTAGCAGTTTTTAGGATTTAGGGACCTTATAGGCGTTTTTTTGGTGTAATGGTTCGAAAAGGAATATGCGTGGGAGCATCTTGTAAGGCCTTCATGAACCTTTTATTTTTGGAATTCAACTGTCAACATGTTGAAGATAAATCATATCTATAAATTTATGGAGCTGTAGTTGGGATCCCTATAGTTTTTTTATACTAATTTTTTATTTAACTTTTCAATTATACTCCCCATTATTTTTTTAATGAGTCATAGACGGAAATGATCTTTGATATTAGTCTTCAAATTGATGTTATATTGAAGGTGATGCATTTCAACTCGAGGATATAACAATAGGTTCTTCACAATTCCATGATTTTTGAGATGTTCTTGGAGGATGACCACATATTTAGTATTCTTCTATACTTCCTTACATAAGCATCTACCCCGCCTGCTATTATAATTATTTTCCCATGTATAGTTAGGAATGATATTTCCACATATATGAATTGTGATAGTGGTATATATGTAGAGAATTTTAGGTCATCATCATCTTCTTCACAAGTTTTAAAAAAATAATTAATCGTTTTTATTATGAGAAATTACATGGGCTATATAAAAAACATCAGGTAATGATTTAGCAGTGTGAAAAAATTGGCCATCTCTAGCAGTTCTGTTATAGATTATTAAACCATAGTTTCCAGAGGGGTGTAGGGACACATGATCTATTTCCCATGGATCTCGTCAGAGAAATCAGTAATTATATTAATGGAATATGAGTTAGGAGAGTGATGGATCTATTTGTTATGTCGATTTATGTGATGTTGGTCAGTGTATGAAATGGACCAAGAACCATCTAGTTGTGATGAGGGACCATGTATCGACCAGAACTGTTCCAAATAACATAACAAATTTTGAATTTTTTTATGTATCAATATGAAATATGGTTATAGAAAGCACATGAAATTTATTTAATATTTCATACACTATTTGATTATAAATACCATTATGTATATTTACCATGTATAATATAGTCACTAAATATCGATTTTGTGACTAATATAAATATAGGCTTTTAACAAATACTATTGATTCTGATAAAGGGTTTGATGGACTCAAAAAGGTAGAAACATACCCTATGGAGAACGTTTTGAATAGAATTCATAGATGATATGATTTATGGCCACTACACTTGACCATACCCATGTTGATATTCAACAATGTAATCAAGATAGAAACTATTTACATGATATGTTTAGGATCATTGAGGTCATGACCAAAACCATGCTCACTGAATAACCACATAAAATTTCCACGACCACACGCCTTATTCTAAGGGTGTTTTCTAGTGTTTTAAAGGAGTATGTATAAAAAACCCAGAAATATTAACATGTCCTTTTTTCTATAATGATCAATGAACATATTTTCATACTATTATTTTTACTTGGTAAATCTATTTATTTCAATTAAATAAATCAATAAATGTATTTTTCAAAAATATTAAATTTCACTTAAAAAATTTATGAATTACTGTATTTTATATATAAATAGAATTTAAATGTTATTTGATTATTTTTATCACATATAAATGATCATGCAATTCTTATAAAGTCCAATGTAATTTTTATAAGGGTTTGAAAACTGATGTTGTCGAAAAAAAAATCATTTCTTGATAAAATTCTATATTATTTTAAATATTAAAATTAAAATATTCATAATATTATTTGGAAAATTTTAATAATTTTTTTTGAATCAGTAAATTAAAATTATCTAATGCTGAATTTTTTATAATAATCTGTGATTATCGAATTTTGGTGTAAAAATTAAATATCATATAAATAATCAATTCATTTTATACCATAATAATGACCCAAAATTGATGTAATAATTACAATAAATGTGTTCCAACACTATATATATATGTTTTAAATTTTAAAAAATAGTTTTTTTTAATTAATTTTTTTTAATCCATTATGAATCCTCAAAAAAATTACTATATTTTAAGTATTTATATTCATTTCATTAGGGGTGTGACTCAAAAAATCATAAACATGAGCATTAAAATAATTAGATATTTCCTTGTCATTATAAAATACGAAAATCTACTCCCATTTGGTAGAAACCATGGAAAACCCCATGGTATGGTTTTCAGTTTTTATTATTTAATTTTGTTGTGTCCAAAACCTAAATAATAATGAAATCCCCCATTGTTCCTATGTAAACAACCTGATGATCCTAGTTATATAAAAAAACTCTTTTGAATCTTTACCATACTCTGAGCTCTATATAGCCCATTACAGGTTCCCACAAGCTCTCTAGAGGCCCCTCATTGGCATTTAGAGTCACACACTCAAGTAAGTGACCTTTTTCTCCTCTTCCTGAAATTTAGGAACATTTTTTGAAATTTATTCATTAATTATAAATTGATGTTATTTGAATTCGGGATCTAATACAGTCCCCATTTTAAACATTACCAAAGTCATTACTATGCCAAAATAATGTTAGTGATCCTCACATTATCTTCATTATTCATGTTTCTCTATGAAAAAACATATTCTATATAAATTTACAAAAATTGGGACATGTATTTACATGTCATTATTATTTCACATTCAATTTAAAAATGATGATATACACCATTATCTCCCAATCAGTACCTTTTATTTAGATTTAACTAATTCCATTTTGCTTTCAAATTTTCACCACAATATATGTTTCCCAAACAATTTTTTAGTGAATACCATGACCATTTTATATCAAGGGTATTTAACTTTATGCACCTATAAATATTTATTGGGTAATTTCAGGTATATATTTCACATTCCATTCTCATGAAATAAATTATAAAGATGAATGGATCCATGTAATATTATATATGTGGAAGAATTAATCATGTGATTGAAATGAATATAATGGTCGATTTTAGATAGCCCTTTAATGGATTAAATAATGTTTAGTATCATGATACATATAGTTGGGAATGGTAGTGCACATTATTCTTTTATGGTACTTTTTACACCATGATTTCTCGGTGGGATTATCCTTAAAATATTTTTACTATTTAGTGTTTTATGTTGTTTCCACACTTCACAAGTTATTATTATCAAGTTATATCATGCCTCATTATTCATTCTACTTTTATTCCTAATCGAGATTTCTATTGAATAACATGGTTTAGTAATGACTCTTTGGTTCCCTTACTAGGTTATATATCTCACCCATTTATTATGTATATCCATAGGTTATCTAATGATGTATTATTTTCAAGGATGTATTTTGAAAATGTAAAATAAGTTTTAAAAAATGATATTATATTCCCTATATTATATTGTCATATAATGTAACAAATTATCAAAGTGTGGTCGGCCAGGACCCAATGACCATGTTAATTCATGTTTTCTATCCTATCAACAACGATTGATTATTACAGGCTATCAAATTTTTTTGGTATAATATTGATCAACACTATGTTTTAAACATCATTTTCCCATACAGTTTCCTCTAATTGCAATATACGTACAGAAATTGTTGTTCGGTTGATGTAATGGTAAAATTATCAACTGAGACACTTTTCCTTAATAAACCATTGGGAAATAATTTGTACCATATTCCATCATTCCATGAGTAACCAATAATAATTTCGAGTTATAAACAGTAGGTGTTCTTTTTTGTTTTAGATATAATTATATTTTATGTGATTCGTGGCATGTATTGAATAAACATTTATATTGACCGCATTTATCGCTACCTGATTATTGTATTTCATACATCACTCAAGGGTTGAATTTCGTGATGAATTATTACTAATATTTGGGAGTTGTTAGACTAGTTCTAGGTATGATGTTGATTTAGATGATTAAATCATAGATTGATGGATTTTCACTTTTATATGGATTAGTGGTGGCCTCTTCGTATTTTCTTCTAGTTTTGGATCATTTTCAGGTTAGTTTTTGTTGGAATTAATAGTTATTCCCCTGGGGAAAGGAGTTTATTTCATGAAACTACACATTATAAGTGTACATACAAATTAAATACCCATTTATCATATGAATTAATATGATTTCAAGGGGAACAAAATGAAACATGGGGACATTAAATTTAAGTGATTCATCAGACCGAGTAAATTTCCATGCAGTGAACATGTATAATTTACTAATAAATAAGATATTATTTTGGACTCTATAAAAATTTTATAGGGACATATTAGATGAATTTTATGAATAGTTAACCTTTTGTTAGGATCAAATATCTCATTGATAAACTACAAGGAACCTATTGTTACTCCAAAATAAATCAGTGAATATGATATCACTCATTCTGGTTTAATGAAGATGAAATGGTTAAGATAGTGTTTTGGAGTAGGCATTGGATATAGGTATATACTTCAGAATATCATTTGAGATGGAAAATAGAATTATAATGATGAGGACTCTTATGATCATGTTCTTCCAAAAATAAATTTACACGTTAATCTTAGTGTTCATTGATTATATACAAATTTACTCTCCAACTCTATAGTGACACTCTAGATCTATCAAGTTTTTATTGAGTAAACATAGAGAACAATACAACTATTCTAGGGTATTAAAGTTTAACATTTTGATTTAGTTGAAACAAGTCTTGGTATATGTGTTTTTTAGACTAGTATATCAATAGACCAATTGAACGAAGTTATAAGGATGATACATGAATTTAACTAGAAAATGTTTTCAATTGTGATATTCATCATGTTAGTATAGAACTATCACAATTCTATCATTCAATGATACATATTATTAGAACCTATGAAGATACTGGCATAGAAGTGGGTGAATTGACAATGGTTATACCAATTTAAATAGGGACCTCTTGAGCTAATGTGGAGGTTGATGACATCTAATGTTTTGATTTTTATAGTCCATTGGATCTATAATATAATCTATAAATGTTGTAGAGTGTCAGTTCTATATACATACTGATACAAAGTGATTGGGTAGTATCTTATGGTTCACGTTAGTTGCCACCCTATGATCAGAACAATCCTACCCTTGACATAAAGATAACAGTTGTGGTCCATGCATTAAATTGTTCAGGAGACTAATTATATGGTGATATGTTTATTAAATACTAGGAGCTAAATAACATCCACTATATCTTTTCATAGTGGGATATAAATATTTGGTTGAGGCATTGGGTAGATTATGATTATATGAATGGTTTTGAGATTTCTTATTCACCAGGTAAAGGTAACATTCTTGTAGATTATATTATACATTAGATGAATGTATCTCAGGAACATCATGAATTATAATAAGAAGAATAATGGTTCTTTTTTATCCTATTAAATTATTAGAGGATTTATGATTTTTAGGACTTGTAATCCATGACCTATGAATTATTATTGATTATAACAACCATAGTATACTAGGTGTAATCTAGTTATGAATTTCTTCGCGAGTGTGATATGATGTTCGAATAACATGAATGTGGTAATCTTATTCCAGGGTTGTAATTGGTGGATAATTACATGATCATTGTATTTGGGATATATTGAGTGTCATATTAGTTTAGGTGTTAGATTATATGATAATTCAATAACTACAACTTTTTAGTTAGTTCTACAGAGAAAATGATGTACTATTAAATTAGATGGTTGTTCTGGGGGCCATGGATGATGTGGGACATCATTAGATTCATCTCATGAATATTTACCTAAAATATTATAGTGGTTGACTAGAATAATTATACTATATTCCTCTAACTACTTCATATTACCATGTAGATATAAGATTCCATTATGATGGAAATTATATTAGGGTCATACAGGACAACGATGTGTTTTTAAGCTATTTATATGATTATAGATCAGCTATTGAATGTTCCTCATTTATTAATAATCCATGAGACTCACTCCACAGATGAAGTGGTAATGCTCTATTTTAGTTAGATTATATTCATTAATGAATTTATTTTAATAATAATATATGTAAGAGTTTTATAATATATATGTTGATAGGTTTTTATGACACAAGAACACAGTTTATGTTGAGAAAAACATTCCATCCATTGAAAGATGGATAGTTATAGAGGAAGTTATGATATCATAATATGTCCTTTACATGTGTTTTGGATTTTAGAGAATATTTGGTTCATCATCAGTACTTGTATTATTTCGTAAAACAATATCAATTTCTAGGATTCAATTTAGATTGAACCATAAGAGGATCTTTATTGTAGTCCTTCTCATTCACCGCTTCTATTTGATGAGGTTTGTCAGGATGCAATTTTTGGGCCCAATATGTCATATGAGACTTATGATAATGTGAATATAATTTATAATAGTATGAGGAATAATTAAATTGGGATTATTTGAATTTATAAATATGGAGATTTCCCTTGTTGTTATATGTAGATGACAAGGATTTTCAGATATTGAATCCTTATTTAGGTAATTTATTTTTTATAATGAAATGGAATAATGACCTGTATCATGTTAGGAAATATATGATCACTCATTTGGTAAGAATATTGGAATAAAATATACCTATATCTACTCACAATAAAGGTATGAAAAAATTTGAGCTTGTGTCTCAACTCTAAGGGTTCATGCCTAAATAACACATTTTATTATCTTGGTGGATGTTTATATAGGTCCTATGTAATGATACAAGAAATACGTGGTGTAATGGGTATACTAGAATGAGTAAGTCCAACAAGAGAATATGAAAACTATTTTTTATATACAAAAATATCATTTATAAATATAGCAAAGAAATGGGATTGGTAGGATTATTTTTTTTCTCAATGACCTAAATTGTTAAAAGATGATTCCTAGAAATTCTTCTTGAGGATGAAATTTATTTATAGTGGGATATTGTAATTGCCATGTATTTTTTCTTGTGTGTTATGAGTTAATTTAATCCATTTATAATGTTTTATTTAACTATAAAATAATTGGGATGTGTTTAGAGGTTGTTTGGTTTATTTTATAAAGAATTAATGAACTATTTGAAGGTGTATGAGATGAATAAATTTTAATCAAATCGTGATACTTATCCAACAAATTGTTCTCCTTGGGAAAGTATTTAAATCTGGTCCATAGGTTAGGAAAAATGATTGGAAACCAATATTAATATCAATGGGAATCATTTTTATCTTTCATGTTTCCTATATAACTATTGGTGTGATGATTTAAAGCCCATTTAACCAAATCTTTTTTGTTCCAATGACAGACATAATGAAAGACATGGCTGGATCATAGTTTTTAAAATGGAATTCCTTTGAAATTTTTATTCAAAAATATATTTTAACATCCATTTATTTTTAATTTGATTTTTTCCTTTTTATTCATGAATCCCAATAAAATATTGATTCTTATTTAGTCATCCACTATGTTTTCATCTCCACTAATTCTTTATTCTATAGGATCCAAGACTGTTACTTATTTTGAATTTAAATATGTTATCTAAAAATCTCAGTTCATCAGGTTTCTTATGGATATATTTTTTCCCATCAAACAATTCAAGGATCAATAATGTGGTTTCCGAATTAATGGGTTTCATTTCCATATAAAATGGAATTATTATATAATTTCTAGAATGGGGTGGGGGATTATTGATTTAATGAAATCCCAATGAATAGAGATTCATCTGTTTTGAATGATTGATGATTTTGGGTATGTTTTCTTAGATAATTGTTTTTGAGGACATAATATTCATTAATCTCTTATTTGATGTCAATTATATTGAAAAAATATTGATGGATCAATGGTTTTTTACGAAAACAAATAATCTATTTATAATTGGTTCTGAATTACTAATTCGTTCATAAAACAAAAATGAATCCACTAAACTGAAATCCTCTTCATTAATATATCTCCATTCTATTTCTATTGTTGAACTATAGTGATCATTTAAATATAGAAAAACCCTTAATTTCATGGAATATTTTTGTGATTCATTTCTAACCTTCTTCAATAATGAACTTGAACTCAATATAAGCTTCCTCAATCTGCTAACAATTTTTATGTTGGTGAACAATATGTGTTTATATTCGATACATTGATTAATATTTTATAATATCATTAATATGTATTAGGTAGGTTGTTACTTTCCTTTCGGGGTCATTATATACACATTTTGATTTTACATGCCCTTCATTCATTTATAATTTCTATATGCATAAAATAACTCTTATGTGGAAATTTCTATATATTTTTTGATAGATTTATTTTATAATTGATTCCATGTGTATGATTATTTATAGTGTTTACATGTTATATTTTGATCACATGTATATGTAAGTTTAAATTAATTTGTCATGATGACATGCTTGCGATGAAAATTTCTTATATTCCCTATTGTAGGTATTACCATGCACGTGGTGGTATTGTTCGTTTAATCAAAACATGTGGATCATAGTAAAAGGATTATTACATAATGGTTGAGTTCCGATGAATTGTTAAAATGATGATGGTAGATGTGTTTATAGGATAGGGTCATCATAGTCATGTGACCAATCCTGAGACCCAGTACGAGGTTACAATTTACTTTTTTCCTATCCTGATGGAGTTATAGAATATTATGAACATCTAGCCCAACCCATTGATGTTACATGTTCACTCAATTACTTTTTTTTATCGAGTGATATGTTCATAAACATTTTTTATAGTTCTTATATAACTCTAAAATTCCCTGTATATATCCTTATAGGATGGAATTAAAAAAGATATGTGTGATGTGTTTTCTGTCATAGTTTGAACATGAAAACATCGTATGTTATTATCATACATTCATTCAAAAATTATTATTATTTAATAATCCTACTATATTTTTTCACACTTTTTAAGTGATTATTTTTTTCAAACATGGTTTTATTAGTCAAAATATTTATGGTAATATCGATATGCATGATGAAATAATGCAAAGGGATATAGGTAAGTGAAATAGATTTGAGTAATATGGTAGATCAATGGATCATGGATCTAGTATCTATACAGAGAAGACTCTAAATGATTATCTAGGGATTTATTATTTATAAATATGAACCATGTATAATTTAGGTTGGCTTGATGCATTAGATGTTTCATTTTTACATGTTTGACATGTGTGACTTTTAATATAAATATACATCACTTATTCATGATCCTTGTCATTCTATAGTTTTTTAATATATTTATTTTTATGTTTTCCATTAATTATTAATTAGGGTATTGTGTCTCAACTGATGGTGTTTAGATGCTCTCTTCTTGATAGATGCTTCGTGGGTATAGGGAGGTGCACATGAGGTCATATAGAACTCCATATCATACCACAAGTGTATTTAAAGGAATTGAAATACAATAAATGAATTCACATGTTGAAGAGATATGATATGTTAATAATACAGAAGTTTTTACATTATAAATTTATAAAAAATTCATAATTAGATATGATTGAAAAAATTTATTATGTTCAACATTTTCCATGAAATATATTTGGATAAATTTATATAATAATGACATAAAATGACTATTTATAGTAAAATATTCAAATATTATTGACAAATATTCAATCACAATGAACGAAAAAAAGATTGATGATCATGTTGTAGTATTAAAATATCCTTAATGTTTTATGATTTTTTATAAGTTATATTTTTTGTATGAACATTCATAGGATTATAGACTATTCAATATTTATGGTTTTAGATAATAAATTAGACAAATATTCAAATTTTTGGTTAACTTATTTAACTTATGTTTAGAAAATATCTACCAGTTATCAACTATATCCCATGTTTCATTGTACATAGTTTAGTATACATAATGGATTCACACATCAGTTATATATTATTAAATTAATCATATCATCCATCAATCATTCATCTATCCATACCCACTTATTTAAGATAATATTCTCAACTCCATTCAATCTTATCATATCATAAAGAGGATAAGTTAAAAATAAATTATAGCAAAAAAGTATTGATAATAAATTAAAAAATATACATGAAAATGTTCAACGATATCTGAGTAAGTTTATAATTTATGTTTGTTACGTACTAGTTCATGGAATATAGATTTAGAGGCGAATCACATATTGTCACAACTTTTTCTCTTACCGTACCACATCATCAAAATTCTAAATAATTATTAAACTTCAATAATTATGATTTCCACCTTTTAGATAATAAGATAAGATTTATATCTCTATCAGATGGGATGAACGACATTACCTATAAATTATTAGTAATAGGAAACCACAAAAGATGGAACCAAAATGTGTATATGTCACAAAAAACACCACTGATAAAAACACTAGACACAAATGTATTAAATGTAAGAGAAAAAGATAGTGTCAAAATAACATAGAATGATCGTAGAAACCTCAATAGTTTAATGTGAAAACATCACAAACGAATGTAAATCATATATAACTGTATGATAATATGGAAATTATGTTATTATAATAAAAATAAAATCAAATATGTGGATAAAATAGAATAATACAAAGTTGGAAATACTTGAACCTCATTTTTGATAGCATGTTTCAAAAATTAATCTCTAGGATTTAATATCCATATATGAAATATTAAATCAAAAGAAACACCTAAATAAATGAATCTCCCTCGTCAAAGGTGGAATATGAAATGAGAGAAATTATAAACATATTGGAAATACATCTATGGGATATGAATACATCTAAAATTGCATAATATACATCAATAATGAGTGGAGTATTTAAATATGATTTGTAATAAATTAAATGCACTTTATTCATCATATGAAATATGTTTATGTATACAATTTCATAATTGTCTTACATATGTGGTATCAAAATGATAATTTTGATATAATAATGAGTTTATATAATATATTTTTATCTATTATGCACAATGATATATTTTCAAGAATCATACTCATAAACAAAACAAATATTATTCTATAAGAACACTATATATGTAATATATCTCAAGTCGTCAATGTTTTTAACCCAATTTAAAACATTATGGGTCATCTAGAAATATAGTCCTTCAATAAAATACCATTAATCCTCGCAATTAGGTAATTTTTTAAATTTCAGTGTCTAAATTATATCCATTAGAATGATTCCAATTTCACATATATGATATTAATCTATTAAAACCTATAATATATATAATAAATTTTCATTTGGTATTATATATTTTAAAACAAATATTTATCTTTTTATAGTTTTGAAGATTATCAATTTAATATTTTTTCAAATTTTCAACCAAAAATAGAATACTCGCTATCTTTTCCATATTCTAAAATTTCTTTAAAATTACACTTCAAATCCATACAAAGGTGAGGAAATGCTCATTTTTTCTTTAAATATTTCTAATGAAAATGAAATATGTATGAGAAAAGTTTTCCACAAAAACATTATATAAATAACCATAAAAATACATAATATCCATATAAATTAATAATATTACCAACAACATTTTCATATCATCAATGAATAATTTCCCAGATTTTTTCTTTAAATTAGTAAATTTTGATATTTATTAATTAATAATTGAATGTGATTTTCTATTATAAATAATATATATTTTTATAAAAAACATTAACCATTTATTTAATATTATCATAAGCAATAGTATAATTTTATATTACATACATTATTTTATATACTAAGTATTATAATAAATAAAGTAATAACTCATCACATATTTCATTTATCCTTGTCGGCCTCAAAATAATTTTCAAATAATAAATACTTTCTATATATTTCACTGTATGATATTAATTTCTATATTTATTTTGTCTGTGTACTTTAAATTATATTACATCAACACCTAAGAATATTTTCATACATCACACACCTATAGGCTTATAAAATATAACTGTTTTATTACATTTTCAATTTATTTTAAATATAATAAGCACATACATTCCACAATTTATATATATTTTTACAAATCAAACATTACATTTATATCTTTTTCAATAATATATTGATAATACTATTTATATAACATGGAGATAAAGTTTTTACTCTTTATCAATCATTTTTTTCCTTAATAACTTAATTATGAGATTCTTCCTATTCAATTTTTAAATTCACAAGTCAATTTTCCTAAAACTCTTAATTTTCAATGATCTCACATTTTATGGATAATACAATATAACCCACCAACTCGTCCACTGAAAAATATTTTTATATAATGGATTCCTATTTATCATTTAATAAATTATGTTCAAATACATTTATAAAACATATTTCATCATAAAAATTTTACATCTTTTATAATTGTATTATATAATTTTTATTTTAAGAGAATTCTTATTATATTTAATTACCATTATTTTCACATTATTTTTTATTCATTAACTTTATTTTATAATTTTATATATAAATGACATGAAATTACATTAGAATAGAAATAATGTGATAAACATTCCATAAATATATATATTACATTGTAATGATAATTTGTATGATAATTTATAAATTCTGTAATCATATTTTATGAAACATCCATTATTTTTATATTTTATAAGGACCTAATCTAAATTTACTCTTTTATAATGAAATATTTTATAACATTTTTGAGTTCCCCATATAAATAATTAGAATGTAATGAATATCATCCATTGTGAATAATTTGAAACCCCTAAAACATATTATTGAAATTTTGAAATTATGAATCTATAGAAGTCCACATAAATTCTTTTAGACAATAATAAAATTAGTGATATTATATCTAATTCTTCACAATAGTTCAAAAGAATTAGAAATTTTTAGAAAATCAAAATCAACTACATATGGAATAAATTTTGAATCATACAAATTATTTCTCAAAATATATAATTTCACATAATTTTTTATAATACATCAATTATTAATATTTATATATTTACTAATATATATATTGATGATTTATAAAATTATTCAATAATTTATTTTTGTAAAAAATTACTGATTAGTTTTTCACTCCGATTAAATCTACATCATAATATTTCATATTTTAATTCATTAAAGTATATCAGTGTGCAACCCATAGATGATGATAATTAATAAAAAATAAAAAACATCTATATCAAAATTGATTAAAATGGAATATATGAATTAGAAATTTATTATAATGTTTCCTTCAATGTGTGTCACCCATTTACAAGTCATAGTAGAATAAATATATTTTAATCAAATTTAAATATTATATAGAAACACAAAATCATTCTCAGTGTCGCAGGGTATGAAAAAAATATATGGATATCTCAATAGTTAGGATAAACATTTACTATGGTGAAATAACTCAAATAAATTTACGAATATGTTCCTACACCATGACTAAAATCTCTCTATAACCTAATAAAATTAACATATTTTCTATTTAGAATAAATAACTCATAATATTCATAGAAATGCATATATTGAAAAGGTCCCCACAAAAATAGTGTGATCTTAATAATTGGTGGGATAAACATAGAATTAACTTCATTTTATATCTAGTATTTATAGGATCATTGAAGATAATTATTATTCTTAAGATGATCATTTTACACACACAAAACATAATACAAGTATTAATTAGAATAGGAACAATTTATATTTACAGTGTTCCGTACTCATTAAAAGATATTAATACCTTGGAATATATGAAAAACCCTTTGACAAAAAAATTTACTAGATTATTCATGATGATTTCAAATAATAAAGGGTTCTCCTTAGTCCTATAATACATAATTTATCTTTGTATATATATAATTTTATCTCACACAAACTATGACATTGAATATGAAATCATAAAAATAATAGATAATTACGAAGAATAGATAATGATCGAGTACTCAGTGTGATTTCCATTTTTCCTTATCTTCCTCTTTGTTTTACCTACTATTATCTACATTATCAATATAAAATAGTCTATCATTCTCTTCAATAAACCAATAAATTCACACTAGATTGTTATTTATACATTTATTACTTCAAAACTAAATTCTCGTAATATTAAATGTATAAAAAATCAATATTTATCATTTTAAATTATTTTCATGTTTTTAGATGTGTATATAATTTAAGGAAAAATTATAAGTAAATAATGACTTTTATGGTTTATGTTGCATCTAACCATGATATACCAAATTATCTAAATTAACTCAAATTTTTAATTTTATATTTGTCACACTATGAGTTTAAATGATAAATCATGATAATAAAATTAATAATATAGTATTGTTTATTATGGAATGATCAATTTTTTCCATTAAATAATCATAAAACCTTATTATCCATTGTGATGAGAAAATTTCCTCTATAGAAAAGATATCCTCTCATAAAATTGGACCATTTTACCAACATCTCATTACCAAATCACCATAGCATGAATCTAAATAAGTTTTACCTAAATATATTTATATATTCTCATTTGAAAGACCAAATGAATAATGGTAACATCCTACAGGTTGGAATTTACTAGAATAACACTACTTTTCTAACATGTTATATGTATCCTATTTTGTATTTTTTTTGTTGCCAGATGATGGCCTCTTTAATTTTGATCCTCGATCTATTTTTTCCACTCTATCTCCACATCAAATTAATATTTGGAATTACCTAAAACTATTAACTGAGATAAAATGGGTCCTCTAATCTAGAAGAGCACTAATTTCTTGTGATACCCTCTTTGTAACTTGAATTCCATGAATTGGAAACTATTTCAAAAAATTATCATTTTAAAAAATAAATTACTGTTTGAAGCCTTTGGTTCTACTATGTTATACTCTTATTCTAAAAAATATTAATATTCGATATTATGAATTTAATATTACCTAATATGAATTAATATTTTTCACTACACACAATAATATGACTCCCTATAGTAGATTTTGATTTCATATATAGTAATAATATTTATCTCAAACTCGGTTTTCTAAAATTCTAGATTCATCTATACTATTTTAGTGCTCTAGAATAGACTCACCACAACCAGTTAAACATGTTTCTCCAAAATTAAATTTCATTCATTCATTAAATAATTTATTAAATATTTTGAAAAACAACTTTTCACAATAACCTCACATACCGTATGATTCATGAAATTAAATATTGATAAAAATACCTTCAATGATTATGAACATATATTCCTTAATTTTATCATACTCTAACCAGACTCTAGGGTCAGTGGTATCCATCAACGTGGTAAAAAAAAATTCCAATATTAAATTTTTATTAAACAAAAATATATAAAACTTAATGAAATATTGTTTTCAACCAATGAATATAGAACATCTTTTCAATATTTCAATGAACAATGATTAATATTTTTTAATACAATGTGATAGAACATGATGTAAAAATATATAAATAACAACAAAATGAGTGAATTTTTAATCATTCATTCTCAACTAAAATCTAATTCAAAAAATCCACATCTCATTTCAACTTTCATATTTGAATTTATTCAAAAAAATTCAAATAAATTATTTTTTAAAAAAATTCAGTCAAACTAGGTCAAAAATACACATCACTAACTAACAATAATAAAAAATAATTTCATATATTATCCATTTCTAATATTCGTCCAACATATGTTCCACCATCATTTAATAAAATATATATTTTAAAATAATTGTTTAGAAGTCCCCATATAAAAAAATACATAAATATAAAAATATATAAGATATAATCGGCCATGACTCCTCCCTCTAAAGATACCCCACTTATATTCTCTATAATTAAAGATATATGAAGAACCCTCAGTCCCACCTCTACTAGGCACGAGGTAGGAAACCTGAACAAAGGGTGTACCAATCTCAGAATTTAGGAAGCACTACCCTCTATAACTAAAAATATTAGGAGATAGATTCAATCATTCACAATAACTCCATGTTATAATATAGAATAATGAAAAAATAATCACAAATGAATTTTTAAATTAGAAATGATAAAAAATAAAAAAACCTACAAATAATAAACCCAAGGCAAAGAGATGTGGAAACATTGATACTATTATAGATCAGAGAATGTAGGGTCCATCACAGTCCATCAAATCATCCTGGAAACATGAATATAGTTCTATATATGCAGGGGGATATGAAGGTATACAATATATTAAAACCAATGAAATTTATGCACTAGTTAAAGAATCATACTAATGCTCCCACAAGAAAATAGTAGAAGAAAACAGGTGATAACCATGTATAATAACCAAGGAAAACCTTCACAAAGAATGATCACCATGTAACACAATTCATGTGATATAATTTAAACTCACAAATGATATTTTACCCCCACACCACGTTCCCACTGATTAGTCACTCTTACAACACAAAAAATGAAATTATGGTGCTCCCACCTCTTCTAAATATACCAAATCACACATTTCCCAATCACACCTAGGCCTCACAACACATCCACCTTGCACAAACCTAGACCGCACAACATATCCTTTGTACACACACCTAGGCCTCAAAATACATCCCTCACTCATCCGATAAAGCACCAAGGCCTCACAACACATCCATATTGCACACAACTATGCCTCAAAACCCATCACATCTCATCTCATATACCCCTAGGAAAGAACATCACAACTCATATCGATGTCACCTTTCACACCATTTCAAAAACTCATCCTGAACACACCTTGGACACAACATCTCATCACATCATGACTAAAGATAATTGGTATTTCTTATCCAAGAATAACGAATTGGGAAGAGCATATGGTAATCCATCCATCCTCTAATCCGGATGTTGGGAATGAAAATATCCCAATTATTATGGGGGGTTTTGGTATAATGTTATTTACTATGGTGGGGGTATATAGAAAAATCATGAAAGTATAAGTATATATAAATAATACAAACCCGAAAGCCCCACCAATTGGTTACAGAAAATAAAAAAACGAATAGAATGACCACCTTTTACTATTACATCTAAATGTACAACAACACACATTAATCAATGAATATAATTCCACATTCCCAGCCAATCCATTTAACTTTTTCTATTCCATTAACCAAACCAAACCAATTCAAACAAAAAAATATTATATAAATATTTATTCATCCCATCACTACCTGGGAAACTATTCATCAAAAGAATTTTCATAGTAGATTAACACATTTCACATTGATAACACATCACTATGATCTATTGTTATGGGTTGAAGCTTTATCTCTCTTATCATTGTCGAAGAATCCATAATAATCACTACTATCATCATTCAAATATATCAGAAGAACTAATAATATTAAAATAACAAACCCCCAACTCACAACCACATCCAACAACACACCAATGAACAACCAAACAATGCAGCCTTTCTGTATAATCACACCACACTCATTACAACACCACTCTACAGCCACATGTTAACCACCTACCCCAATACACACAAACCAAAAAAAATTAAAAATATAAAGTCAACTGAAATACCATTTCAAACAATTTTTCATATATAATAGGTAATTATTATTTAATCACACATGAAAATTTATGGGCAATCACAAAAAATATATGATCATGGGGTTACAATTCCATAGCTAGATATATGTAGCTAAGAAATGTTCATATATAAGTTTTTGAAAAATTTAAAAAACAACCATTCCATTTATCATATATTGTTAAAACAAATACCCCTAATATCCATTATTTAGATTTGGTAGTTTTCCCATACAGATCACATATCAAAAAAACTATTAACACATCGGAACATGCGTCACTTTTCTCATCCACCTATATATTGATTTTTAACAAATAAACATATCTTCATTAATCTAAAATCAATTATCTCAACATATGAAATATTCCATTAACACATCTCACATGATTCACAATTATGAAAAATGAAGGAAACCTGTTTGGATGAAAAGGATATCATCAATTCCTAGTTGCACCAAAACCGGGATCCACATTCAATAGTAAAAATATCCGGGAAAAAAAGAACCAAAAGCTATAGCCAGGCCAGATGAATCCTATGGGAAGAAGGGTTTAGGGTGAAACATACCTATAAAAAAACAGGTAAAAGTTACAATATATATAGACTTTGGAAAGATGAAAACATAGTAAAGGGATATATACATTCTTTTCATTAAGGTTTGTTCTTGTCAACATTGTGTGTTTTGAAAAATTACATTCCCCCAGGATCATAGGAAAAAAATAATTGGGTTTGTTGGATTTGAATTAACCTAAAATACATTAAAATTATATATTAAGAGCATTATATATCATTAAATATTTCATAATGGAAACTCTAGATGAAGGAGTAAACATTGAAGATTCGGCAACACTCAACAAGGAAGCACTCAGGAGACCCTATTAGGTGAGGAACCGATCAACGAGGAACCACTCGCAAGACACAATTATGTGAGGCACCAACTAATAAGGAACCACTTAGGACACACCTTTACCTGAATCATTATCCGATGAGGGACCATCAGATGAAACACATTCCACCTACAGTGAGTCACCATGAAGTGAGACACCGCTGGATGAGGCACCATCATATGCAACTCCTTACACCATCAAAAAATCATTTCAATGAAAGACACTTTTAGATGAGGAATCGTTGTGCAAGTGACTACCAGCAAGCCACCACATGTAAGATACTACTAGAAAGAGACCAATAGTGATCCACTTTCTGTGACCCATCGTTAGTGAGCGACTTCCAGGGAGACCCATTTTTTAAAATCCTAGAAAAATGTGAATTTTTCAAAGTCGTGAAATGAGTCACATTTTCCCCCAAGAACACCTCAAATTGCAAATTCCTAGAATGTAATGGATCGAAGAAGTATGATACATTACATCAGTTACCTCACAATCTATTATCGCTCATGTTAATTCAAAACTAACATCGAAAGAAAATAGAGGAAGTGTTCCAACAACCATACCTCGAGATACCTCTCAAGGCTCTCAATATATTTAAAACACTTCAATCAACTAAACACATCAATGATTCAATAGTAAAAAACTATGTTGTTTGAATTCTAGGGTGGAAACCACCACAACCATGAACAAATCCTCTAACATCTACAAACCATGTCTAATAACATCAACCCAAATGACCAGAAAACACACCATAAAATAATAACAACAATGTTGTCTCAACCACATCAATTTTCTATGTCATGATATTATCCACTCTGGGCATCAATGACCCACCCACACATTTTAATCAAATCACAATAATGGAATCTTGATTATATATCAAGTCATCTCCTTTTCATGTGTTATGAATTCTTCACACATCACACAAGACAACTCACAAATATATGAAAAAACACATATCATATAAAACAGGGTCAAAAAAGAACATTACAATACAAAAATAATCAAATAAAAACTCAAAAAAACTCTAGGTATTGAGCATGCATCTGTGTGTCCCTCTTCCATGTTCTCTCCTCTTAGCCACCATAACTAAACAACACACTAACCAATGTTATGATCCACCCACAAAACACCTTTTTTTGAATATCCTGGATCTCTACAAGATTCTCCAAAAAAATCCCTTCATCCACGACATCAATCTCTCCTCAGTTAATGAAATGGGTGAAATTGAAAATATACTATAGAAGGTTTCAGACATTAATGAAATCGTGGATCCTCTCCAACTATGGTTGAAATTCCACTTGTTATGCCACCTCAAAAACACTCCCAAACAAAACAATGTGTCTAACCATCCTGGGAGAAATCCAAGTCTGTCTTCCAAATAGCTACTGCCCATGTTGAGGATAACCCTTTTAGAACACATTATCCCAATCCTATAACTCAAAGGGACTCTTTTTTGGGATCAACAGAAGACTTATACCAGTTTGGTGCTGCATTCATCCTCTCAAGAACAATTTGAAACTTCTCGATCATTCTCTGCACGATATTGGGACCTTGAAAAGCTCTTTCCACAATCTCTATCAACAACAATAGAGAGTGGAATGGTGTCCCATAAAATGCATCAAATAGATCAATGCCAATGGTATAGTGGTAGTTATTTTTATTAAAAAACTCACCAATGGAAGGGGTCATACCCATTATCTACCAATGTCAAAGACACATGCTCACAGCATGTCCGCCAATGTTTTTATATTTTGTTCCATATGCGAATCTATCTAAGGTTGGAATGTAGTGAGGAGGAATAACGAGGTTCCAATAGCATGCTGAAATTCCCTCTAGACTCACAAGACAATGAGTGTGAAAAAGTGATACAATAGAGATAAAAAATCCATTATATCACACCACTTCATCTACGCACTTATTAGTCAAATCATCTATTATGCTCGAATCCTTGAACTCAGATGAGTGGGATGATTTTTTAAACTGGTCCACTATCACCTAGATAACATCAAAACCTTTCTGATTACGAGGTAACCCTGTGATGAAATATATTAATATTAAATTCCATTTGAACGTTAGAAAAACCATTGGATGTAACAAACCACTATGGACACAATTCTCATCCATTCCCATTTTGAAAACCATGAAATTTTTCATGAACTCAACAACTAATCATTTGATTCTAGGCCACAAAAAAGCATCCTCAATCCATTTTACAACTTGTAAACTCATGGGTGTACCAAAAATTGAGTAATTGAACTCATCACAGACTCCATCATGAATTATCAGTACAATAAAAAAATTTACATGAATACAACATCATGTTATTCCATCCTCTAGCTATCCCTCTAGAGCATCACCATGGTAAACACGATCACACATCTCCTCTCCCTTTGATTCTCCCCAATGATACTCATCCACGAGATTTATTAGAGAATATTGCACCACAATTTGAATAAATAATCCTCTATACTAATATTACCATGTATCTATGTGCAGGATTCCAACTCCTCCATTGCTCTCCATGTGTCCACATGTTCATGAGCCACATCCTTCTATAACTTTCATCAAAAATAATATGCCACAACATTCACCTTTCCTAAGGTGTAAGAGTTTTAAAAAAAATATAATTCTGAATATACCCCATCCAACACTGCTGAAGAAATATAAGATTATGTTGAGATGATATATACCTCTTTATATTGTTATTTTTTATGATCACAGAGTTCTCCCCAATAAGGTAATTCCGACACAACATCAACACAAACAAAATGGTTAGGAAAACGAGATCATGTGTTGAATAGATACTATTATGGGGATGTAACTACATAGATCCATAATAGACACATTTCGACTACTACATCATCACACATCAATAAACTATATGGTAAGAATCACAAAAACCTTCAAACATCACCCCATCCTCATGAAATTGGACTACAAACCAACCAAAACATTAGGTAACTGAACACTATATAATACTACTCTCTCCACACAAAGGATTGGTCCTTCATATTCAAGGATATCAGTGCTGGTGCAACATGAGGGAAGCCATGTAAAGAACTCTGATAATATCCTATGGGACTATAGAAACTATGTACCTCTACCACGTTATTGGGCTATTCTAAAGAAACAAATTATACAACCTTTGATGAGTTTATTAAGACCCCCCAGCTGAGACACCACATGCCTATGTAAATTAACCTCTCATGTCCAGAACATACACTTGGTATACCTTATATATATCTTGTGGAATCATAAAACATGATGGAAAATTCTACGATGCTAAGTGTTCTCCTCAAATTTCGTTGAGTAGATCAAGATATAATTGAGGAATACGATGATTAACCGATTCGGTTACTTATGTAACTTAGAGTAAATAAAAAAATGAACACATCAAGCCCTTTTGTAAAACAAAATGGAATGAATATAGACCTGACATTCACAAACAAGCATCTATTGGTAGTCTTTGAGATATCACCATAATTCACCATTATGTGTCCATGTCTAGGCCTATGATCTATCATAGAAAAAAAACTTACCCCACTTAGTTGGTGGAAAATATCTCTTATCTTTATAATAGGTTAATGGTTCTTGACTGTCATTGCATTCAACCTCTGATACTATATAATCAACTTCATACCAAAATATGACATATTTTAGAAAAAAGTGAAGCACCCCATGGTGACACGGTAGGCCAGACAAAACCGTTCATCATCAGATAATCTATCTGAATCCTCAACTCCTACAATTCAAAATGTTACATCCAATAAGGATCAATAAAAATTGGGGATTCACTGGGCATCAAGTGTTTCATAAATTCCATTTAAGGTTGAGGTGGAAACTGCACATCCATCATATAGAAAACATATCGGATCACACAAATGACAATGAGAACCTTTACATACTTGTTATCAACAAATTCCACTGACAACGTAGTCAAAAAGGAATGAAGGGGAACTTCATGATTACATCCCAAATAAATACACCACTCACTAATGAAAATCACATGTTGGCTAGACACAACATAAATAAAAACATCCATTTGATAGTGTTAAATATATTCATGAATAGAATACAATGATTCTATATAGAAGATGAAATTATATATATGTGTATGTAATAAGAAAAGATCCCCAAGAGACTGATGTAGTTTCATCATCAGTGTACACCTCTCACACACATCAAAAAAAGTTATCTAGAATCCGACTACTTAACACAAAACCAAGTCCACAAGAATCCTCTATATGTCTTGTCCTAAATAATGATATAGATTGGGGACAACAGTTGGTTGTGGAGTCCTGAATAAAACAAATAATATGCAATGGTTCTCAACAAACGGATTGCACCCTGACGATCCCCATCCCCACATGAACCTCTACCTCCCCTATATACAACTGGCCACGCCCAAGTCCTCTACCTATCTGATGATGACGAACTCCATGGACACTATCGGTTCACAGTCCTTGAACATGATGAACATATAGATGTAGTACTCTACCTTTTCAATCATCCCTCAGTGGAGACAATTCATCATTCCCCTGCTATTGAGATGCCCTTACTATCAACTTATGTCATGGATGGATATGAACATGTCCACCTTCACAATAAATTGAATGGATCAATCAACCACTAGGAATTAATTCTTAATATATCCTTTGGTTCCCTATAAGAAACACATCATCCTCAAGCCCATAAAAAGGCATGGAGTCCACTTTCTCTAGAAGGATGGAATGGAATCTACTGAGGTCATATCTCTGCCTGTCAAAACATCAATTGTCCGGGAGCCTTGGATCTTCCATTAACAACTATGCCACTCGAGGAACTATACTGGCTCAACTCTAATGGTCTTCCTCCTCATGAGTGAATCTACTCGATCCTAATTTACTTAATCTAAACCTCCATATACATCGTTATTGTGAATGGAATATCTGTATACTATATAGAAGGATTATGTGCCTCCTCGTGTTTTCTCTCATGAGACTCCTCTTCTGGTAATAGTTCTAGGAAAATGAAGAATTTCCATGACATGATTCCGTACACTAGTACTAAACAATTTCGTTCAAAATAGAGGGTGGATCCTACCTCTTCTCAAAAAACATGGTCGATGAAAGGAATTCAATCTTTATCACCTTATTGAAGTCAACACACAAAACAACAGCTTCTTTACACTCTACCAGATAAAACATCCACACATGATGCATATCTCCCCCAATTTTACTAAAAACCAAAGAGACACTATACTCATTAGGTTCCCATATCAAACTAATGGAAACCATCAGATTATCTAACCAACATTCTATCTCCTCATCAGAAATTATAACATCATTATTCCCTAAATCCTACCACTAGAAGGAACACAAAATTCTCTTCCACTTATCCTTATCCTCAATAAGTTCTAAACATCAGTGACAAAATGGATAAACCTTTTCGACATATACCGCCTAATACCCACCCAAACAATGATTGGGAGCCATAAATGAAGAGTCAATAAGGATTTCTTATGTCTGCGATGTAAGTAATTTTTTAATATTTATTTTATGTCACGTCATTCAATTTATCCATTTTAACCTTATCATAACTCCCCAATTCAAATAAAAACTCATTTCAATATGATTCGTGTACCTTTCCTAGGTCTCTTCCCTGGTAACAAATACTTGTCAATTGGAAATTCAATAAGCTCGTAGTTTATTCACTGGATTTTTTGGGACCCTAAAATCTCATATCCTACTGGGTCTCTGAAGACTTTGTCATGCACCAAGGACAAATGGATCTGTATTCATACCAACCCTTGAAATAATTACTGTACCTAACATCAAACCCCATATTGTCTCTTAACCATAACTTTTAATACCACTTGGTCTGAACCCCATCCCTACAATGATACCCCTCCTTGATTGGAAATGAAGAAAGGGAGATAATGAACCCCAAGTACCACCTCTAGTGGGCCACGAGATGGATAATAGCACCAAGGTTGTAAAAATCTCTCAATATGAGATGCATTAACCTTTATAAGAAATATGATCAGGGGATATATTGATTCATCCCAAACAACTAAATGGTTTAATATAATTGAAACCCAAAACCATAACACATGCATTTAAAACATATAACTAATACAAAATAAAATATATGAAACATAAATTCGAAAAGTCATGTTTGGTAGAAACACAACAAATACTAATGGTTCGATCTAGTCAGGTCTAGAAAACTCTACAATATCCTCCTATAAACTTGAAAGTAGATTTATATACATAGGGTAATCATACACATATAATCTATATAAAATCCAAGTTCTCACGTGAATAAGTGAAATAAACCAACTAATGAGACCATGAGAAAATAAAAGAAGCAATCAACACATAAAAATACATAATGACTAATCCCATACTCCCCAAGACACGCTCACTATGTAACCCATGTTATGTAATATAATATAAATCACATCAATTATAGGAAACCTCAAACCACTTTCCCAATTATTAGTCGCTCTCACACCGCAATAACAAATCTTATGGAACACCCACCTTTTTTGAATATAACACATCGCACCACACCCGTACACACCTGGTCTTGACAAGACATCTTGCCTGCAAACACCTGGGCCATACACAACATCATGCCAGATCACACCAAGTCCTCAAAACACATCATTCTCGCATGCACTTGGGCCTCAGAATGCATCCTATATCATTTTATAGATGCATAGGAAACCACATCATAAATCATCTTGATGAAAAAGGGGACACCATTTCAACACTCACCCTGAAGACACCTAGTACACCACATCTCATCAAATCCCACCAGATGAAACATGGGTCTTCATCACCTAGATGATGGTGTAAGGAAAAGAAGGTGGTTAGCAATATTTTCTTCCACTAGGATATTGGGAATGATAGTTTCCCTAGTGAATATGGGGTTGTTAAAAACATAGTGAAAAACTATGGTAGGTGCCAATAAAAAACATATGTCAATATAAGTATATATAAATAATGCCAAACAAACAGGCCCAACCTATGTGTTCTCACAAATTAAAATGACTCACAAAAAATATATCCTTTTGAAGATAACTCTAAATTCACAACACCAGACATCATTCCATAAGTCCAATTACACATTCCCAACAAATATATTTAACCATTTTCACACCATTAAACAAAACAGCCTAGACAATTTCGATCATCATCAAACAATATTTTATTGATTCCATCAGTACTCTGGAATCCTTGAAACACAATAATAGTCATGGTAATATTATGTATGTCTCATTAATTACACATAATAAGGACCTCAAGTTACACGGTGATTATTTTTTCATGTTATCTGTGAAAAAACACCCAAAATAGTCACTACTTTCTTCAATAAAAGTCATATACCCAATAGATTATATTAACATAACCATCCCCCAACTCATAACCACATCCATCAACACACCAATGTGAATCCAAAAATGGGAATTATACTAGATAATCTCCCCACACCCATAAAAATCCCACTATATTGTGACATTTCATCCACATACCCCTATACACACAAACCACATGAATTCCACACATCAAATCACATCACAAACCAAAGAAAACAGATTTTCAGATTTAATAAAGAATACATTAGTTAATTTCACTATTTTATTTTTGGGTTATCATAGAAAATAGTTATTCCAGAGGAATCCATTCATTTTATGGATATTCATTGTTGACCAAAGATTCGTATTTATGTGTTCAACAAAAACAATCAAAAAAATTCCATAATTCATTTGGATCCCAATAAAAAACCCCTAATGGAAATGATTTTCAATGTTTAGATAGCCTATACATATCACAATATTATCAAAAATAATAACTCAATAGAAAATGTATAATATTTTAAAAGACCCTTAATATTGATTTAAAACCGGTTAAATTATCATTATTAATCCATAATCAACTATCCGCACACAGAGCCATCCATATACCCATCCCCCATGAAGAAAAATTATGAAAGGAAATAGAAACCCTACTTGGATGTAAAGGAAAACGAAACTTCTTAGTTTCAACAAAAAAGTGATGCACATGTAGTAGTAAACCATTCATGGAATAACGAAACAAAATTTATAGCCTATCCAAAAAACTCTGTTCAGATGAAGGGTTCAGGGAGTCCTTCTATAAGAAAAATAAATAATGAAGTGATTGAGGGATGTTCTATCTACCATTCAAATATCTAAATAGAATGATGAGTTTAGATATGTTTTTATCACATAAATGATGTTAGATTCAATAATATACATTTTGAAGAATTAAAATACCCTCCACTGTTAAAAAAATAAAGGTATGGTTTATTGAATTTAAATTAGTATCAAAACCATTAAAATATTGTATTAAAAAAGATTACATCATCAAAACATTAGGATGATTTACTAATAGATGAAGCACATAACACCATCAGGGAGTCCGCACAAAGAAATACACTGATTGATGTGGCACTGTTGGGAGAGAAAAAACTGTTGAGCCACCACAATTGAATGACCACTATAAAGTGGCCACAATTGAGCCACCACCAGTGAGCCAACTATAGTGTGATACCTCCATAAATCCACCACCAGTGAGTGACATCTATGGTGACACACTATTGGAAATCGTATAAATTGGGAATTTAGAAAAGTGTTGAAATGAGTTACCTTGGCCTCTATGAAAATCTCGAACACCATATTCCAAAAATAAAATAGATTAGATAGCTCCATTCCATTTGATAATAAATATATATTATCATATAATTCATTGAGTTTTAATATTCATCATCATTCTCGTTTTTTATAAATTTACCTTTTAGTAGTGTCTTGGTGAACACATCCACCAATTTTTCCTCTATTTGAAAAATAATTGCACTACAATAATCCTTTCACAAAAAACTCTTTAATAACTATATATCTCACATATATGTTATTAAATAAATAATAATTAATTGGATTTCTATATAAATTGGTGGAACTATTTTTATATTTTCAACTTCAAATAAATGACAACATATCCAGCTTCACATCATCCTATTCATTTTTATCAATATAAATTGTGTAATATATTTAGTATTAGAAACTACATACCCCTAAAAAGTACTATATAAAAAACTTTTTCTTTCAACACAACATGGAATACTCCTCAATTAATGAATGAAATCACAATTCTATATGGATTTTCTATCATCAATATTTATTTTCAAATTTTTATCTAAATATTCAAATAGAATATGATTTAATTTATTTATCATATATGAATCTATAATTCATTTTCCCAATAATGAATTTTAGTATTATACAATAAAAAAAATAAGGTTTTCTTTTTTGAGCATATAAATATTTCATAATGTGTAACAATATATACATGATATGTCCATCAAAACAAAAAAATTGGGAAAACACAAAATAATATTTCTAAAATCTATTTCATTGACTTCATTTCAACAATCAAAATTTTATATCTTTTATCCTAAGGAAATACTGTTTGAAATAATTTTGGAATTATAGTTTTTATAATTTATTAATTATTATTCGGCATACACATCATTAGAATGGAAAATATAATTTCCCTCCAATGAAATTTCTAACCCAAGGAAATACATCATCACAACTAGAATTTAAATCACATATATATTCTCTATATAATAATGAAACTTTATTCGAACAAATACATTATTTCAATGAATGATTATATAATCCAAATTGGAAATAATAATTAGAGATACTAATTTTTGAATTATGTTGTAGAGAATATTACCCTATATTAAATTTTTTAATTTCAACACCTTATATCATGAATCAAACCTTAATTTTAATGACCATTAGAATTTCATAAAACAGTGAATAACCTTTTCCATCATTTAAACATATCCTTTATCTTTTTTAAGCCTAAATCGATTAAGATTATAAATTTAAACTTTATAAAAAAATTCATCCAGTAATTAATGATAAATTTCAATCCATTTGGGTGATAATGTATTATCTTTATTCCCCAATATAGATAAAATATTAATTTTTTTATTACAAAATTCTATTTCTATGACCACATTTTTTTAACAATATGTTTAATGAATTGTACTTTTAAAATAATAATATTAGTTTCAACTAAATAGGGTAACTTCTTATATTTTTCAATGATTAAAATCTAATGCATCATTTCATTTAAAACCTAAATTTACATATTACACTCCAATGATTATTTCCCATATTTCTGTTTAATTTTATAAAATAATGATTCATGTTTCATTTTCCTCAATTTTATCTAACATATAAATGTATATAATTTTTATCCAATGATATTAATGACCTAAAATATCTTTCTTATCCATGGATGAGTTGAATAATTTAAATTTTGTACAATATAAAAAATTTATCATACAATTAAATATGTCTTTTGTATGATTTACCATATTTTTTACAAATATCAACATACTTCTACAAACATTATTCTTCTTCATCAAAACATTTAGAGCATTCATGATAATTTATAACCCCATTCACTAAATGTTCTAGAACCTTGGCATAAATATAATCAACTATATTACATACTTCTTTATTATATAAATTATATCCCCGTTCATTTATAGGATCACCAAAGATAATACCTTATGTTCACATAATTAAACATTAAAAAATTCACATCCATTATTGATTATAAACGGGAATCCAAAAAATCAAATATATTTAATGATAAGGATATTCATGAAATATATATCTTAGAAAATTATATCAAATTTGGTTTAGCATAAATAATATTTTTTCTTTTTCACCTTGATGTTAGTATCACGACTCAATAAAAATTGACAAGTATCATGTTATGCCACCATAGTATGATAAATCCCACTAATAATAGTTTCATCATTATCATAAAACCAATATGTTTGTAATTATATAATATATATAGTTCTTTATAAATAATGTCCTTTCTATGATATTCATCATATTTCATACTTTATATTTTAAATTTTTTTGGACAGTTAATTTCGGATATGTCATAGTGTTATTCGCGACGTATTTCAAAACACTCAAAAAAATTCATGGACTCTAATTTATATTTACTAAACCTAATTCATGTAATATGAGTGACTTTATTATAAAAAAACAAAATAAGTACCTAATCTCATTGTATACTTCATTATAGGAAAACACACATAGCCAAAATAATGATACTCATCTGGTAATATTTTTTGAACTCTACATTATTTTGAAACCAAATAACAAACGTCCATTATTAATATATAATATATAAACATTTACAATCTATATTCAAAAAATATAAACATTAACATTAATTCCCTTGGAATGCACCCAAAAATTCTTTTTACCAATACATCCATTATTAATATATAAAAATATACAATTTCAATCTATATTCAATAAATATAAACAATTAACATTAATTCATTTGGAATGCACACAAAAATTATTTTAACCAATGTTCCCAATTCATTGAAACAAAAAATAATATGTCATTATTCAATATTATGTAGCTTATATATTTTTAAACACTAGGATTAATAATGATGGCTTTAAGAACATTATTATATAATTCAAACACATCTATCTATCATCATCTTCACAAATAACTAATTTATTGGATAATCCAAACCATTTACATCATCATTCGTCAAGGACACACTAAATATGTTAAGTTGAAACCAAAAAATAGGGTGTTCTTGGACATCAACTCTTCTTATTTAATGTTATTTAAACAAAATCATATTATATTAAAGGAAAACCATATTTAATGTTCTTTAAATACATAATATATATATATATCATTTCATATAATATGTTACATTTGAATGCAAAATACGAAATTCCTGTAAATGAAAACATTCACTCCTCGATATATCACCTTTTATGATAGGGTATATCATATAGAATTATATAATACCAAAAAGAGTTATATAATGATAAATATATGCAAGAATAAATTATATATTCCAGAAATATTTTTTCAGAAAAATTGATACTCCACTGATGAAATGGTTTAGTATGATTATTTCATTTATTGTCTGACAAACAATATTCTTCTAAACTATGAGAAAATGTGTCACCAAAAAATAATATTCCAAAATCAAAAATTAAGAGAAGTGTTAAAAAAAATTATGTAATGTAAATTCACTCATACATGGGACACATGAGTTAGGAATTGAATAATTCACTCATCTATTGTTATTAATGAGTAGATATACTGGCATCACCGAAGCGCATCGATAAGTATTTATTTTACTATCTTTTACAAAATTGTAATACGATGATAAGAATACATGATGCTTATCCAAAAAATATTTATGTATAATGAAAATAACATATTTATTGTTTTCTTATAGGGTAATAGAATGCAATTATCAAAGGAAACACCCCGCACATATGATGTATGATTCTATTTTTCAATGGACATCTCATGGTATACACAATTATTGTAGTCCATCCTTTAATTTTTTTCATGGTATTCAATTATATATTCATGGGTGATCATTATATATAAATTAAATATATAATGCATTTTTTATAAATAGTTCATAGAATTATAGGATCTTGATAATGGTATAAAATCCTTTAACATTCCAAGTTTAATGAAATTAAACAATGAAAAAGAAACATTCAAATATAATATTTTTTCATAATGTTATTCCTCAAGTATTACATGGAATTTGTTCTCTTAATTCTATAACATT
Organism: Viscum album; assembly: GCA_963277665.1. Lineage (NCBI taxonomy): Eukaryota > Viridiplantae > Streptophyta > Magnoliopsida > Santalales > Viscaceae > Viscum > Viscum album. Next base: position 621,853,051 of record OY728160.1, read on the forward strand.
TCATTGTGTATGATATATTTTTTTAATTACTTGGATTATAACCATTAATTTTATACTAGTCATAGTATACTAATTAATTAAATCATAAACTATGATTCTCTATAATTTTTTAGAAAATTGGGACACAAATTATAGATAAGGTATATCATTAAATCAATAAGAATGATATGTTGTATCATATATAAAAATTAGGAATCAATCATTAAATTCTATTGGGTTTCTATATCACTTTTTTATATATTTTAACTCATTTATCAATCATAGAGTATAATTGATTGATTTTCGAAATAAACACTTTCAATCATATCTTATGTTTCCTAGTAAATGAAAAAATAATAATCATACAAGAAAATATCATTTTTAATATATTCAATTATATATTGAATTAGTTATGTATAAATTGAATTTAAATATTCATGTAGTGTATTTTTTGAATAATTAATAATTTATAAAGGGTTTGTAAAATATTTAATTGTAATGTGATTATAATTATTTAATAAAATTTATTTTCTCATTTGTTAATAAGTGTTCTTTAAATAAAAATGGTTAATTCAAAATATCATTAAAATAATATGATGTGTTATCTTATGTATTATAATTAATTTTATTATTTACTAATTCAAGTGGTAATATATGACATTTTCAAAAATTTACGATGAGGCCAAATAAAAAGTTTTTATTTATTTATTAATAGATTAAATAAAATTTTCATTATTCAAATAAAAAACTAAAATATTATCGAGACATATATGGTTTATTTTTTAATCCACGTCAATAATCTGTTATAAACTAATTAAACTTTGGATTAAAAAATATTTTTTATAAGATATTGATTTTATTAAAGTATTTTCGTAATAATGATTATCATATAAGAAGTTTATATTTCCTGAAAATTTTAGATGCATAAATTACAATTTCATGCAATGTGTAATATTAAAATCTTCATATTATTAATGTAACATGTTTTATATTCGTGATTTTGGATATATATAAAAATAAAGTTAGACTTATAATTTGTTTACCACATCTATTTAATTATTTATTACTTATTTATTTTATCATGTGTATATATTTGATATTTTTTGTGTAAGTCTTATTAAATTATTTATTATTCATAGGGATATGTTTTCTATGTTATGAATAACTAAATATTTCATTTTATGTGATATATTTCCTCATAAAATTTACTGGATCCTATATTAAATGCAATAAATATCAATATATGATTTAGTTTTCATTTAACATAAAATTAGTGTTTAATTATAGTTATTAAACATAAATATATTTATTGACTATATTTTACACATTTTAGTTGTAAAAGTTATTATTAATTGATTTCACTCTCATGTATTGTACATAAAGGTTGAGGGAATTTGGGAATGGCTTCTCATTGGCCAAGAGGCTTGTTATATATTATATAAATAAAGGGGTGGCTATATTGTTCTATAAACCTACTCTTATGGATATTATAAAATTTATATAATTTTAAAATAATTATATTAATAGTTCAGGTTCCAAATGCATGTGGTGTAGTTAGATATTATTAACTGTGATTTTTTTCTTTATTATGGAGATTAAAACATTTCTTGGGTTAGGTAAAAAGATACACATTATTATGGTCTGACCAAATTAATTTAGAGGATGATATTTGATTCCAACATTAAATTGAATGAAATATTCCTTTCATATTAGTAGTGACGTAATTAAATATATTGACATTAAATCCCCATCTAAATATAATGTTTTAGAGTCTATAAATAGTGGAACTTATAATAAAATAGATCTCAAATTTGTTATTTTTATTCTAAAGTGGGGTGCCCCATGATTACGTTATGTATAGGATGAACATATTAGTTGACACAATATTATCCTTTGGGTATTCAATGTCAAATAGAGGTTCCCATGTATTATATTGTGTTTGAATGCTCATGGGTTTTTCTCGGTTACACATTGATGGGAAACCCTATTGTTTAGGATAAGAACAATGATGGGATTATACAAATGATGGATTGGGTAATTAATTACCCACTCAACAATTAACAATTCATATATTATTTTATTGGGATGTTTCACTAACTATAAAATTATATGGAGAGTTTCATTCCAAAGGGAGGTTATTATATTAATAAACTACTTATCTTGATATTATAATAATTATGTTGAATTTCAAAAAAAATCATCATTAATATAGCACCCAATTTTATAAAATTATTCACTAAATTAAATTAGAAATTACAGTCATCTAAAAAAGTTTCTTTCATAGATAATATCATCATTTATATACAACCTAATTTTGTGAATAATTCTAATGGAGGATAATATTAATATATGAAACTCTCATTACACGTAACAGAAAAAAATAACATAATTGAGTAGATTGTTTTTCTATTAAAAACTTCTTTTGTTACTATATTTAAAATAAAATAACTGGTTAATCTAGTTAAATGATATGTATAATATTATTCAATAATTATTTCAATTGAATAAGACAAAAAATTAAAAGTCTAATTTCAGTCTACATTTATATAATCAATATGATTGATTATGATATTTAATTGGTGATAATAATAATTTACTTATAAATTACTATATTTTATAAATTTATATTATTAAAATAAGTTGAATGTTTTAGAAAATTATCATTTGTTAAAAAATGCCTTCCCAATTTACTCAAAATTTGTTAATAGAAGAACTAGGCATCTGATTTCAAGTATCTACTGTTGTATAGATATTAAAAATGGGAGAAATTTTATATTTTAAGATGATATGTTTATTTTAGTGTCTAATAATGGTTCATTAAATAGCTAGCCAATATCATTGAATCATGAAGGTGGTATTAAGTAGGAGGAATGACGATTCCATAGGACGACACAATTAATTACACCCAATGTTTTTATGTAAACTCTAATAAAATTTCTCGGTCATGTATCAATGTTATAAAAATCAATTCATTGGTTTTTAATATAATATAAAACCGAATTTATAATTTACAAAGGCTATAAATATTTAAAAATTAAAAATCAAGAATCTAATTAAAATAGAATATAGTTTTACATTCCTATAATGTTGTAACTGTTAATAAATCATGGATTTGAATCTATAAAAATGTTCCAATATCTAATGAGTGTATGCATACAATTTGTATCTTGATCTCATTTTTATGATTTTATATGAGATGATTCCTATTAATAAATAATTTTTACTCTAAAAATGAGATAATTTATTTTATTCATAAGTATTTGGATTTGTTTTTTTCTGTATTAAATATTAAGAATAAGATAAGGATTCCAATATTGTTTAAGAATAATAATTTTTATATTTTTTAAAATATAATCGAACATGTTTCCACAACCATTTATTGGTATTTATTTCTAAAACTATTTTTTCATAGTTTTATACTACAAATACATATAAATAGATATATTATTTTGAACTTGTAAATTATTTGTTAAATATTTTATCAAACATTATATATCTGTAATATCCTCACACTATGTGTGTGCGTACCTCAACATGATGTGATCAATATAATATGGAGTATACATGGCAAGTGGGAGTTTGATTTATTGAATTTATTATTAAAATGTAATGAGTAAAATATTATTCCAATTTTAACTTCATTTAATTTCACTAATATTTTTAATAGTTTAGTGATTGTTATGGTTAAGAATGTATATATTTATCAAAATTATAAATATCATTATCTCATAATGGATTATGTCAATTATTTTAAATATCAATTTATTCAAATATAGGTTTGGATGTATTTCCAAAAAATAAAGAAATTTTTATAAATTAATTATTGAATAACTTTTTTGTAATTGTGTTCCATGGATTATGAAGCTAAATATTTAATGACTTGTATGTATAAAAAAATAGTTGACATTGTATCATTTTTTGTTATAATGATATTTTGTTTTAATATGATCAAGTTGTTGAACATTAGTATTACGATTTATCATTCATGAAATCATTAAAACATTCATTATTCATAGATTTTACTCTTATTTGGATTTAATGGATGGGTTTTATTAAATCATCTCACAGATAGGTGAATGGAATGACATATATATGGAGTAATTTAACTTTATCCAAGGTGGTGTAGTAAAAAAAGGATGATATAGTGTTTTCTTATATTTGATGAAATAAACCTATTATTTTGTGGGAATTCATTTAATATTTTAATAATGGTTTTATGAATATAAAATGTTCCACATAATATGAATAATATAATTTCTAGTATATTCAAATATGATATATATATATTTAGTTATTATTAATTAGTCAATTTATTAATTTTATTTATTAATAAATTATTTTTTTCTGCAGTGTTTTATGTTGTGGTGATATGTATTGGTTAAACATAATAGGATTCTAGTATATGTTTCCAAATATGATGTTAATGAATAGAAAAAAGAAAAAATTTATGGTTCTTGTATTCCTTACAAATGACCCACTACGTATACGACATGTAGAAAATTATACTATGACATTACTATACTAGGAGTGTATGAATAATTATTGGTACAAATTACTTTGTGTTTGTAAGATACCAAGAATGAGATCCCTCATTCCATGATAACATTCATATATAATATGTAGAGGATTATATAATCAGGGGGTAGGAAAGTTGTTAATTGTGTTATTGGTTGGATCTCAATAAACAACGGATTTGACCTTCTCTATAATGATTATTAAACATGGGAACTCAATTGAGATATATTGTGGATTTTGTTGTCACATATACATGGGACATATTTTGTTATTATGCATTTAGATGAGGATAATGTCATGTTTACTTTTATAACGATGAGTGAAATGTGATTTAAACACAGAGTATAGTTAAGTATACATATAATTTCATTACATGTGATTTGAATATATGGGAATTACATAAAACATTTTCCATGGAATAAAAAATAGATAATATAATCAAATTAGAATGATTGATATCACAATACATGGCTAGTATACACATGTATAGAGAAAAAAATGTTTTTTGGAAATTACACAAAACACATTATTAGATTTAGCATCATTTTTTATTTTATAGTAAATACTTTGTTAATGAAATTATATATCTATATATCCATATTTGTTTTCAATGTCATAAACACTTGTTGTGTTATACAATTTGGTTGACTACGTGGGGATTATGTTTTACTAGAGATCAACTTTGAAATCATTTTACAGTTAATCCAAAAGAGATTCAGATGAGTAATACAAATTTATTACATATGATTTGATAATAAATATACAATTATAAAAGATTTCCAAAAATAGTTTCATAATATATAGAAATGAGTTTTAGATATTATTTCACAAGTTATCATATATGACATGATATAAATTTATCTGGATCAGGAAATATATGTTTTAGTATAAGTGATATATCAAAAGAGTATGATCCCTTAAATAAAAAATATATATATATGATATATGTACATTTACATGATATATATGCATATATACGTATATTATAAAATTGTAAGATATCATTGAACAAAAAAAATGGGATGTGGGAAAATAATAATTTTCATGCTTGGATATATCATATTTTTTAAATATAGTATATCATATAATATTTAGTTATAAAAACATTTTAATTGTATAATATGATTTATTTGACGTATAATACAATTAAAATGCATTAAATGAGTTTTAATGTAATATTATACTCATCCCACAAAATCATGTTGGATGATTGAAGCTTATGTTTTATGGAATACATTAGTATAAAACTATCTGCAATAGAAATTGATCCAAAAATAGATAATCCACATTTTTAACATTATGAGAAGAATTACATAGATTTGTAATGTGTGCGATATACAATAATGCATTAGATGTGTGTGTTAGAATATAATGGATTGACTAATGTGTAAAAATGAAAGGTTAAATTTACATTTATCATTGGGGTTATTCATTAAGACATCATATGTTCATTTTACAATCAATTGTAGTGTGAGATGAACATTACATGATGTTTGGATAGAACTACCAAATTATTGATTCTCTAATATTAATTCATCATTGCATCTGATTTGATGATATAGTTTGGTGGATGGAGACCCCCACACATATTTTCTGAGATTTAGTTTTCCTGTTGATACCTATAGAGGTTGGAGGATTTTTCTTACATTTTTTATTATAATCAAATACTAAGGATGATATTCTATATAATTTAGATCCTGGAAAGTGAAATTTATAAATTTTTATAAGTTCAACTTATTAGATTTTATTGGTTTTGTTTATGTTATCATGTGTGATCATGATATGAGATTTTATAACTTTACATGTTATATAAAGTGTTGTAAGACTCCTTATAATATCAGTTGTAACATGTAATGGTCATTCGTTTTCTATGTTATTTAAAAATTATGTTTTAGTTTCCATGAGATCCACTTAAACAGTCATAATATTCTACATTCCTATTTCATTATGATATAGATATTTTTTTTTGGAATCGTACTTCATACTTAATTAATTTTGTAGTAATTGGAGACAATATTTAGCATCATGAAATGATTATTCATGTCATATGAAAACTTATACCAGTGACTAAAATATTTTTTCATCTTTCAACATGTAACATTAATAATGTTTTTATATTTTTACAATTATATTTGGTTGCATTACCTAGAATATATGCCACATATATAATCTAGGATCATAAAATAAAATATAATTCAATAGAAATATCATTTACATGTCTTTAAATCTTGTGTATTATACGTAATCTATATTAAAAGAAAACCAAAATCAAAAAATAACATGTTTATCAGATTTATAGTTCACATATTCATAAACATTTAGATCATCATCCTCTGAAGTTATGTCTTAACCAATATTTTTCAGGACTCGTAACAAATCCCTTTTCATCTTATTATTGTTTCCTTAATTATTATTTATTTTATTTGTAGAGGTTTATCATTTATGTTTAAAATTATAGATTTTTTATATTTTATTTGATTATTATCCTTTAAATAAAATTTGAAATTCATTATTTATTTCTAAAAATATAAACCATCAATTTTCTTCATCAATGATATTTAAAAGACATTATGAATGGAATTGTAAATGTATGATATTAAAATATTAATTTCATTCTCACAATAAATCAATTTATCATTAATAATTTCAAGATCAGTCTATTTTTCCATAACTTTATCATCTTTTTTAGAATTCAACATCCTCCCATCATTGAAAAAATCAATAGGTATTCAATAACATTATTCAACCATGGATGTTTTTTACCATGTAATCTTGTATTATTCCATAATGATTGTTCATCATTCTTATGTTCATATTTTCCTTCATGAATATTTATATCGTAAAAAGTCATTTCATAGGCACAACATTATCATGAACACTATTTTATGATCTTTTTCACTTTTGTCATTTATACTCCCACCACTGGTGATATCATCCTCACACACTTGTTTATTCAACTACATTTCACCAATTTCAATGAAAATCCAAACAACCACTCAATCGTCGCAACTATTATTGTCATTATATTTGGATAAGAAATTTCACATTTGTTGTATATAAATATTCTTCCCATTTTACTAACAAGAAAACATTTAGTTATCCTATATTACATATTTCTTCTTTATAGAAAAACTATTATTATCATCTTTTTCATCATAATCATAATCTTCCATTGACTATAGATAGTTTACCACAAACATTGAACATCTTAATAATCAAATCACCTCAAATATATATTTCTTGGATATATTTCATTTCATCATATGAATATTTAATAATTGATTGATATGTGTTACAGAAATTAAATTTTCATATCATCTTCTTCTCTATAATTTTCATCTTCTATAGATTATTCATTACATATATTCTCTTATTTAATGGTTTTGAGAGGTTTTTACACACCACCCTTTCTCATCATCATAAAAACCTATATTTCATCATTTCATAAGTAATATAAATGAAATTAAAGTCTACAAATCTATTCACGTTTTCCAATGGATGTGTATCTAGATAATGATATCCGTGTGTCAAAACCATTTGATAAATCACTATATCATTAAATATAGTATATTTTTGGAAAATATAGAAAAATTAATGTTATAAAAAAATGGATGTTTCCCACAATATAATTGACTCCAGTGAAAAAAGCATCCCCTGTTTCATTATCATACATGTTGTGATATTCATATTATATATTCCAATCATGTATCATTTGTTACAACAATTTATCATTTCCTTAATAAATATTTTCCAATTAATCCCAAATAATTCATTACATAATATTCCCAGAAACAATGTGAAAATTGTTTTTGTAAATAGATTTAAATATTGAATTCAATGAAAGTACATGATTCTCTAAAATCATTTTATCAATTACATTGATTATAGAGATTTTACATGACGTATCAACCCATCTGTATAATCCTTCAAATCATATAATGTAATTATAAAATTATATTACATTATCAAATAATTAGATATATTGTATATTTTCTAGGGACAATAATTTCCTCTTCGTATTCATTGAAATGATGTGATCCTTATCAAATATAAAATGTTATAAATTAAGACTCTGAATACTAAGGATACACCCCATGTCATTCAAACTCCATATAGCTTAATATATTTGTGTGTATCCAAGAATGTCTTGGGGAAACATTTATAGATTCCCATGAAGACACAAAAAATTACCTAGGATGAAGGAAATTAGTGAATTCATTTCCTTTTATGTTCCACATTCGAACATCTATTTTCATTTATTAATATGAATGTAAAAATTACTACATTGATAAATAAATATATGATATAAATAGAATAGGAAAAAATTATAATAATCACTGGTAGAAATGATCTATTATAACCACAGAATGATTTGGTAAAACCCATGATTATATATTTCACTAGAATTTATAGGTCTATTAATAACTTGTATAGATTATTCTCAATCATGTGATATACAATGTTTCTCCAAACTCATGACATGTTCTCATGAATAAATAATTCTACAGAATCTATATTCAAAACAATAAGTGAGTCTTTACTAAGAATAAACTTCTATATATTATTGTTATTCATTCCCTTATTCACACTATTCCAACTCTTCTTTGACATCTTTATCATATTTCCTATATTATTTTATATGTTCAAATTTGAAAAAATGTTAATCATCACTTCTATTGAACTACATTATCACACTGAAAAGTTAGGTATACATAATTAACATCAAAACTGGATTTCCACAAGATTTAAATGATATTTTATATATTTAAAATTTATATTCATTCCAGGTTATCATATCTACATAGATATCATATCCACTTATAGATTAGATTGATAGTCCAAGTGGTTTGACATATAATATCCATTGAAGCACCAATTTTCTCACATATGTTATAAACATAATTTGGTCTCTTTATCATTATGCATATCTTATACTTATGTTATGAAAGTAAAATTTATAAAATAATAAATATCATCATGAAAAAAAATAATTTTATCAAGATGGTCGTAAATCACATCTTCTATTATTGTGTTGAAATATCTAATTATGTGTAATTGAATTCTCATTCAATAACAAATATATAATGAATTCTAATGGCATAACCACTATAGAGTAATTATAACGAGGATAATCCTAAATAGACTTACATATAATCCAATTAAAATCCCAATGATGTGTGGTCAACTATTTCATTTTTAAATCATCCTTTATCCCTCTATATTTATCTTATATATAACGTCTCTTCTCAATATTATGGTATGTTGTGGTGTGGTCCCCTACTTCATGGTAAACCCTATTTTTGATTATTTTACAAAGACTAATCATCCTAGTGTATTACAACATCAACTGTAAAGATGTGGGGAGAAAATTTCGATCATCTAATATAAAATAACATCTACATATCATAGTATTTTGTATTTATTGTGGTTTTGTGTACGTGAAAATATATTCAAAACATCAAATGATTTAAATTTCCATCAGGTAATAAACCCTTATTTTATTATGTGATTTTTTGTTACACAAAAAAAATTACATAATTAAACATTATGTGTTTAATCTTACACATTTTCTATTTAATCATACAGATTATTCATTAAGGCATGACTTCTAATATTTAGATTTTATATCATATATATCCATAGGAATTTTAGAAAATTGCATCTTCTCCCATGATCATCTAAACAGGGAAACTAGCTACACCTCCTAAGAATGTACATGTTCACTTGAATATTAATGTGATACATTTATTTAAATATCTTCTATATATTGATAATATAGTGAGATACCCTCACAACAAAATCACTTTCAAGTAATATTAAGAAATCCCCCCCTTATTATACATCAAACCAATGATTATATATCCATACTAATCAACTCTTACATTCTCTAACTTTGATGATAAATCAAAAATAAATATTTTCATGGCCTAAAAACATATAATAGTGGGATAATTTCAATAAATCACAAAAAAATTTATGATATATGAATTTAATATTTTTCACCTAATATTTTGGTTATTGATCCATTGAATTCCCACAACATATTTTTTATTATTATTAAACTAAAAATATTATTATCATGTAAATAAAAGTAACAAAAATAATTCAATTACATTAATAAAGGATAATATCATTTATGTTTAGCATCCCACTTTTTATGAATAGTAATTTATAAGAAATAATCTATGGATAATTTTCAATCATATCAATTATAATGAGAATATGATAATGAACAATGATAAAATGTTTATAATTTTCTTAATGTTTTCATTATTAATTTTTTTTTCTTCATCTAATTTCGTATAAATATTTCAAAATAATTTTTCATAACTCTATAATATAAAAATAGATTTAATTGTTATAGTAATAGTTAGACTTGATATATAAAAAATTAATACCATTGGTTCATTAAATAATGATCGGTTTTGTAATAACATTTTTATATCTCATAGAAATTCATTTAGAAACACATTTATAATAACAGGAGTGGAATATCTATATTATTAATAAATGGAATATATCATAGAATTTTTTTTAAATAATGTGATGATATAAAATTAATATTGTATTTAACCAAATTTAACCAGTTGGATATCATACCAAAATAATGATAAACACACCTCCTCCCTATGGAATTTGTAGTTTTAATAAATCATCTATTATAAAATATAGATACATAATTTATCCTCCTATATTCAATGAATTATATTAAAAATTAATAATAAATTTTAATATAAAATGTATTTTTAGTTATATATTCCAATTTTAAATTTCATAACTAAACCTTAATGTAATGTAGGATGTTCATTTTATATTTTTCATTTATACATTATCAAACAATTAGTGTAAATTATGGATTAAAATAATATATTTCATATTAACCTTAAATGAATTCTTAATTTTATGTTCATCGTTACTAAAATAAACAAAAAATAAATATAAAACATATAAAAAACATTAATATATCATTACCATAATGCATATGATTATATACACAAAATAAATGAAAAACACATTATAATCCCTGAAAAATAAACATGAGATCAATACTACATGTAAAAAAACAAATTCAAAGTCATAAAGAAATACCTAAAACATTAAATCCAAAATAGTGAGTCTTTATGGACCCAGTATTCAAACTAATTTGATAACTCATTATCATTTCTCTTCATTATTTATATATTACTAAATTTAAAAAATAATTTTCAAATAAGTCATATTTATCATATTATGTTTTAATAAAAATAAAAAATAACACTAGTAAGAATATTGACAATTTTATTAAAAGGTTCTAATTTTAAATAAATTTCCTCTTCAATAGACTTTAATTTTAATATTTCAAAATATTGATCGTCTAAATTATTTATGTTATCATAAAAACATGTCATCATCCTTAAGAAATAAATTAATTACATTGTCTGTAAACTGGTTAACTCATTGTTAATTAAATATTCACATAACTAAGAATATATTAAATGATAGTAAACATTTTAAATAGGTGAACCTTCTTTAAAATACAATCATTATTGGTAAAAAATTTATTACCTCTTAGATAATAAATACCAAGTTGTTTCTTTCTACATTTTGGTGAAACAATATATTTTGAAATTTATAATTAATTGAACCATGTATGTATATTTTATTAATTAAATATAGAGGAATCATAAGGAAAATAGGTTCTCATGTTAAATTGAATTTCATTGATGGCTTAAATGGATAATAATGATTTTTAGTGATCGATAATGAAATATGAAATATAAATTAATTGTTTTAAAAAATTTATAAAATATGATTTTAAATTGTAAATAAAACACTATATTTATCTGTATATCTATATTATAGGATATAAGGAAGTTTTTTTAAAATTATATAAAAACTTTGTGTCATTAGTACAGATAAGATTGATATGGTTTTCCATGGAATTTATTAATTCATTCACAATAACTTAATTATATGTGAAAGTGATATTCTTATTTTTAAAACAATTTTTACTAAAAATAACTAATAGATATAAGTTATGAATATAATATGATATTACACAAAATATAATAATCATAATTTAATTTTAATTGATTTAACTCTATTTGGTATCAGTGGTTTTGTGAGACTATTTTTCATTGGATTGTTTGTGGAAATTAATTTGAAAGATAAACTCCTTTTAGATTTTTTCCCATAGAATATTTATTCTTATTTAATTATAATTTATAATTCATCAATGTGGTGTAATATTATATATATTATATAAACATGTTTCATAGAATTTTATTGCCATGTTTTCTAACAAATACCATAAATTATCTTTTATTAGTTCTTTTATAAAACATATTTGTAAAAATAATCCCAAACCATATATTTAGACTCATAAATTTATAATGTAAAAAACTAAATAATATTATAAGAATTTGAAATCTATATTTTTCTTAAAAAATATATCACAATGATGTTTCATTTCAAAAAAAAATTCCTCAAATTTTTCAACATGGAATGAACAAAAATTATAGATGATGTCATTGGAGTATGAAAATTACAATTTAATTTTATTCCTATGTATATCAAACTGTATATTAGTAAAATATTATTCGTTTAGTTTTGATTATAATATTGAACTATGTAAAACAAAAAATCGGATTAGGGTTAATTTTACTTAAAATTATTAAATTTATAATTATTCTTATATGTGTTTTTATATTAAATAATTTCATTAAATAATCCAAATAGGGTTATAATGATGTAATTATATAATTATTATATATTTTTAAAAAATTATAAATTAATTTATTTTGAAATAAAAATACATAATTTAAATTGATTGTTGATGTTTTAAAATTGTTAAATAATATCAAATCAGAAAAAAAAATTGACTACCCTTAACGTTCATTTATAATTCTATTATTATTGTATTCAATCATTATTGTTTGTGGATTTTATCATCTCATTTAATTAAAAAGATAAATATATATATATATATTTAAAATTGTGTATTATCTCTTAAAAAAAATTGAACCTTGGTTTTTTCTACCAGGTGCAATGTAAAAACATTTCATAGAATAATATAAATCAGTTTTTTTATATGGTCATTGGATCAATATTAAATTCATATATACCATTAAAATTTTTAAAAATATTATTAATATAATGAATATTTAATATAGTATTAGAAAACATAAGTTTAGATTAAAAGAGTGTGTAAAAATAAAAATTCATATTTATTTTTAAAAATAAAATATTTAGAAGTATAAAATTATCTAAAGGTAGTTTAAGGGTTTTTACCATAGATAAAGGATAATAGTTTTCAAAATTGTCAATACATTCTTCCATATTATATGATTTTGATAAAATTCATGATTTATTATACGTAAAAAATCATCTTACTAATTTCCAAAAAATTAGTTGTAATAATTTTTTTATTAAAAGGTTTTTATACTAATTTTTGTACTTATATCCTTCATTCTAATATATCATTCAAAAAACATAATAATTACATTAATATTTAATTAAATATTTAATAATTTTATATTCAAATATTTATTGAAAATAAGAAGTCACATAATTATTTCTTATTCGATTTCACACTTTAAGAGTAATTATTACATGGTCTATAAAATATTCAATATGATCATTTTGAAAAGGATGGGAATCCCTGTGTGGTTTACTAGAGGATTCACTAGTTTGGTACATTTTTTATCAAATTTTAGTTTGATCATGATCCAATTCATTTGTATATCATTTCATAGGAAAACATTATATATAATTATTAAACCATTAATCATGTCATTAATAAATTTTTGATAATTAAATTATATAATTCATTAAAATAAAATAACAAAATGAATAATTTGAAACATATTTATTTTTTTAAGAATTGTATATTTCATTCTATTGGAAAAATAATCTATGACATTTTTTATGTACCTTATTTAAAATTTATAAGGAAAATGTTATTTTGATAATATTGATATTTACATTAGAAAATATTATTACTTGTTAATTTTTATAATATTAGTAATCTTTTCAATGGATTTTTTTGCAGGAATGTGTAATAGCAAGACCATGAATTTATCATCTTGGGTTTCATAAATCATTGAAATGATATTTTTTTCATTTGACCATTAATTTTTATAAGGGTAAATATCCCCTTTATATTATCTAATATTTCTCTTATTAATCTCAAATAGACTCATACATTTGAGTGTTATTACAGGGAAATTTATGATTTCATCAAAAAATTTATTACATAAGTGTTTTTCAATGTTATATTTTATTTTATTTTATTATTATTTAAATTATTTATATAAATAAATAATTTTATATTAAAATAGAGGAAAAATTGAATATTTAGAGTTAACCAGGCTTGATTAGTTGACTTCATTTATTGATTTAGTTTTAATGGTGGATTTATTTGTGTTTCCCAATTTTGAATTGTGAGTACAATGTATCAAAATAATAATGGTTTGGTAAGGATAATAAAAAATATAACAATAAAATTGATGATTGTATGTAGAACTCATATTAAATCGTTGTTGGTCTTTCATTCCTTCATAGATCAATATAATAGATAATTGCTGATAAAATTTGGAACATTATTGTCACGACCCCCTCCCCACAAAGTGTACCCCTCCTGGGCCGGAAATGTGAAAAGGGAGATAATGACCCCCGAGTCCCGCCTCCAGTAGGCCCCGGGTTGGCGACTAGCACTGAGGGTATAATACACACACAAATGGGAGGCATTACCCTCTAAGAGAACACATGCAGAAGAGAGAGATAGAATAGACTCCAACCAACTCCAACTCATAACTTAAATGTAAAAGAAACCCAAGTACATATATGAAATGTCATGAAAAAGTACTACAACTGAAAGGGAAAACTAAAAGTACCCAAAAGAAAGTAAAACGACAGCGACCACAAACCCGAACAGCTCCTCCTCCAACTGCAAGCTAGTAGCAACCAGCTTGATCTCCAACCTGCTCCAAGTGACCTGAAAAATAGTTTATTTGTTCATAGGGTGAGTATAACAGTATACTCAGTAGGATCCTCCCCAAGACTCTCGTGCAAAAGTAAAGAAAGTATGCTAAATCCCAGTGAACAACAAGTGAAACTAACTCGTCACCTAAACAGGTATACTATGTTCCTAACCTCACCATGGCTACTCTCACCATGTAATTCATACAAGAATATAGCATATAGTAAAGAATATCAAGGGTACCCCGCTACTACTTCCCCACTGGTTTGCCGCTTTTCCCCAACGACATACGTCCTGTGCATCTCTCTCCAAAGGCTTCCCCACAGACACCTGGGCTAAGCTCCACAATCTGCACCTCGTGCACCACAAAGGCTTGCCCATAGACACCTGGGCGAAGCACCACACCATACTCACAACCAAAGTAACCAGGTAGTTTCCAGGAGCCACCACAGCTCGCATAACGTGTATCATACGTCGGGTATTATACCTCAAGCCATTACAGCCCATACACCGAGTAAGGATCCTCAATCCATCACAGCCTATACACGTTACACCTATAGTAGTCCATAGGATACTATATCCAGAATATATGTGTGCGAATAACCACAAGCCATTACAGCCCTCTACACACATATATGGGGTAACTAACCACGGTTCCTCATGGAACAAGTATCTACCAAGAGAAGAGAGCGGTGCCAAAGGGGGTAGTCAGCCATTCAACCTCCCATCAGAATGTTGGGGAAAACACCCCCCCAGGGCTCAGAATCCCCGGGGTGTCAGTTGCCCAAGTAACTCACATCCACACTATGGGCATTACCTAGTCTTAGATACAACTGCAGCTAACGTCTCTCAGACTCCAGGCTGCTACTTCAAAGACTAGGTATCCTATAAGCACACAACCGATTGAAGAACTTCATTAGATTACAACATTATCATTTATCAATTCCACTGTATGTTAATTAATTCTTTAAACATTAATTAAGAATGAACAGTTCCACATTAAACTGAATTGGCGTCACTTTCAAAAAAACTTCTCATTTTTAAGATTCACATCACCTTTCAATTCCAGCATCTCCATCCCCGTGGATTTTCACCATTTAATCAAATACTCCTTACCGAATTACTTTTCCACATTCCCAGGCATTCTAGAAAAACATACTATGCTTCTAAGCACAAAGGAGGCTCAACGCGGTGAGTAGATATACTACCCGTCGTGTCTTTTCCGCCTATAGAAAGAGCATAGACCCATCCTCCATCGGGGGCTAAACACGGAAAGCACGTGGCATACCCCGCGTGTCTTCGCCTCCTTCGGAAAGAGGGTAAGCAAGACCAGCTGCCTTGAGCAGTGGGGAAAAGTAAAGAAGATAAACAACCAAACCAAACCACCAACATCAAACCATCACATTCAACTCATACCATCACCCTTGGTGTCCTCCCCGACACCCATATGCATAAACCGATGCATCTCGCCACACTAGGCGTCATCCGCTGCCACAACCACAAGTCTCCATGCCTCCACATATCACAACAGCCATCCAGGCTCACATCACAGCACAAGCAGCAGGAAAAAAAACATCACAAAATGGGCTCACGACCCCTTAACAAACAAGAGGGTAACTCATAACCCTTTTAGAAATTGCCACAAAATCTGTTCTCTAATCCATATCGAATTAACAGATTTGTTATTCGTAGGTTCCAATCATGGATACCTAATCAGTAAGCTATCACAATTAAATAACCATGCTTACTTCCCTAATTTGATTATCCTCAAATTAGAACAACTACAACAACATCAATAACCAGATTAATAACATGCCTCTTTATCTTTAGCCAATTAATTAACAACTAATTCCGGCTTTACGTTCATTATCAATTTCTATCATGAATGAACAACAAAGTCAAAGAAAACATAGGTATCACTATATCTAGGAAAACATGAGGCAAACCGTTATCACGGTATAAAGAAACAACATGCGATCAACCAATTCTTTTAATCTGGTTCAAGTATTTAATTAGGTCAATTTCATTGTGATCCAAAGGAATAAATCATTCTAATTCTACGATTGCACATATACAATTAGAGAAGCCATGAATCCCCTACCTCGAAGAGTTCTTGACGTCCTTTATCCACACAGCGGGTCACGATCCTCCCCTCGCGACAACCTATGTGGAAGAATGATCGACACAGCTTGGTTGCATCCAACAGAGCGGGACTGATCCTAGGAGTAAGGGTTGTTTGTGCAACTCCTACGGAAAGGATTGAAAGGTTCTAGCGCCTCTTAGTTAAGAACAAAGGGAAGGAATAAGGGAGAATGATATCTCGTCCCTTTTTAAGATTTAACGAAGTGACGGTTTAAGATCCGGTTAATTCTCCATTAAAAACGGATCGCATTAACCCACGCGGTTTGACCAAGTAAAACATTCCAAGCCTTAGGAATAATTAATATAGGATTTATGGCATTTGAATCGGCCTTAAGAGCCCTTAAAATAAGGCTTTAAATGTATTTTACGTCAAAGTAAACGTCAAAAGGGTCAAAACTGTAGGGGTCTGGAAACACTGTTCACCCACCGTTACTGTACATGAAACTGATCTGTCACACCGATCTGCGAAACTGATCTGTCTCACCGATAAGTGAAACTGATCTGTCTCACCGATCTGTGAAACTGATCTGTGACACTGATCTGTCACACCGATCTATGAAACTGATCTGTCTCACCGATCTGTGAAACTGATCTGTCTCACTGATATGTGACACTGATCTGTCTCACCGATCTGTGAAACTGACCTATCTCACCGATCTGTGAAACTGATCTGTCTCACCGATCTGTGTAACTGATCTGTCTCACCGATCTGTGAAACAGATCTGTGAAACTGATCTGTCACACCGATTTGTGAAACTGATCTGTCTCACCGATCTGTGAAACTGATCTGTCTCACCGATCTGTGAAACAGATCTGTCTCACTGATCTGTGAAACTGATCTGTCTCACCGATCTGTGAAACTGATCTGTCTCACCGATCTGTGAAACTGATCTGTCTCACCGATCTGTGAAACTGATCTGTCTCACCGATTTGTTACTGTTCATAAAACTGGAAACACTGTTCATAAAACCGGAAAATTGGCAAAGTGTTGGGGATAAGTCCCCTTGACCTCCCGGAACACCTCCAATACCAACATTTCACAAATTAATGGACCGGAGAGGTCCGTGCCATTACATTAGATACCTCTCAAAACATTCTCGTCCTCGAGAATTAAAAATCAACCCAGAAGAAAAGAGGGGTCCGAACAACCACCCCATAAGATACCTCTCAGGGGAAAACCAACACGAGTTGTTCAAAATCTGGAACAAAACCACGACATCCGAGAACAAACAACCCATAAAAACAATTCAAACATAATCATCACATTAAAGGTACATAAATAAAACATGAAAGGTCCAACCACAGAGAAAACATCATTACATGAAAGGAGTTAAACATTAAACAACTCTGGGTACTGAGCACGTATCTGTGACTCACGCTCCCAAGTACTCTCCTCCATGCCGCCGTGTCGCCACAAGACACGAACTAAAGGAATAGAACGCCCACGCAACACCTTCTCCTTGTGGTCTTGGATCTCCACAGGTTTCTCCTCGATGGTTGCATCATCATCAATATCGATCTCTCCCCAATCGATAACATGAGATTCATCATGAAGATAACGACAGAGCTGCGATACATGGAAAACATCATGTATCCGACTCATCTGAGGGGGAAGTGCTACTCGATATGCCACAGCTCCAACACGAGCTAACACCTCGAAAGGCCCAACAAAACGGGGAGAAAGCCTACTTCCGCGACCAAACCTTCGCTGCCCACGACGGGGAGTCACCTTAAGAAACACATGATCCCCAACATTAAACTCTAAGGGTCTCCTTCTTTGATCAGCATAAGATTTATGACAATCTTGTGTTGTCTTCATCCTATCACGAATGATTTGAACCCTCTCTGTCGTATTCTGCTCTAGTTCTGGTCCGAGAATTGCTGACTCTCTGACCCCAGTCCAGCACAACGGAGAACGGCATGGCCGGCCATACAAGGCTTCAAACGGCGCCATGCCGATGGTAGAGTGAAAACTATTATTGTAAGAGAAATCTACCAAAGGTAAGTGCTTCACCCATGAACCTCCAAAATCAAGAACACAAGAGCGCAACATGTCTTCAAGAGTTTGGATGGTTCGCTCTGTCTGACCATCCGTTTGAGGATGAAAAGCAGTGCTAAGGAATAGTTGAGAGCCAAAAGCATGCTGGAGACCTCTCCACACCCTATAGGTAAAATGAGGGTCTCGATCAGAAATGATCGTCTTAGGAACTCCGTGAAGCCTCACCACCTCCTCCAGATACTGCCTCGACAAAACCTCCACTGGGCTCGACTCCTTGATTGCTATGAAGTGGGCCGATTTAGTTAAACGATCCACTACCGCCCATATAGCATCATGTCCTCCCGGAGCTCGAGGTAAACTTGTAACAAAGTCCACTGAGATGTCCTCCCACTTCCACTGAGGAATCTCTAAGTGCTGGAGAAGACCACCCGGAACACGGTGTTCGGCCTTCACCTTCTGGCAGACTAAACATCGAGACACACATTCTGCAACTGAACGCTTCAGCCCAGGCCACCAAAACTGACTCCTCAAGGATCGATACATCTTCGTCACACCAGGATGTACTGCCAAGGGTGAACTATGGAACTCTCAGAGAACCATCTCGCGCATCTCCAAGGGAACAAAAAGCCTGCCATGATACAACACTCGGTGTTGTTCATCCTCTGACCAACCATCAGGGGCCTCTCCACAAACAACTCTGCCTCTCCAAACTTCCACCTCTAAATCACCCAACTGAGACTCTTCCACCTTTTGCATCAGGGATGACTGTACTGTCATCTAGAAAAGACAACCTCTTCCCCCAACTTCTCCCATATCAAGATGCAAAGCTTCTAGCTCTTCCATCCCTCTCCATGAATCACCAGATTCACGCACAACATCATTACGTGACTTTCGGATCAGTGCATCAGCAACAACATTTCCCTTCCCAGGTGTATACGATATTTCGAAGTCGTATTCCTGCAAGAAATCCATCCACCGACGCTGCCGGAAGTTCAAATCCCGCTGAGAGAAAACATACCTCAAACTCTTATGATCGGTGAAAACCACAAAGCGCTCGCCAATGAGGTAATGTCTCCACAACATCAGTGCAAACACCACGGCTGCCAACTCAAGATCATGGGTGGCATAGTTGCGTTCATGGGGACGCAACTGCCGAGACCCATAAGAAACAACTGACTTCTACTGCATGAGAACACATCCTAGCCCCAGATGTGAAGCATCACAGAAAACATCAAACTGGACTCCCTCTGCTGGAAGACAAAGGACTGGAGCACTTACCAACTTCTCCTTTAGATACTCGAAAGCTGTCTGACACTGATCAGTCCATATGAACGCTTGATCCTTCCTGGTCAAAGCTATCAGAGGAGTTGCAACTCGGGAGAAATTAGCCACAAACCTCCTATAATAGCCTGCGAGATCGAGAAAACTTCGCACCTCTGACACGGTCTTGGGGGCTGGCCAAGACACCACTGATTCTATCTTCGAAGGATCCACATCTACTCCCTGTTGGGACACAACATGTCCCAAGAAACGAACTTCTTGAGCCCAGAACTCACACTTGGACAACTTCCCAAACAACCGATGTTGGCGAAGAACTCCCAAAACGGCTCGTAGATGCTCTGCATGCTCTTCTTCAGATGTGGAGTACACAAGGATGTCGTCAATGAAAACCACAACAAACTTGTCCAGGAATTCACGGAACACAGCATTCATCAACCCCATGAAAATAGCTGGAGCATTTGTCACGCCGAATGGCATTACAACAAACTCATAATGTCCATGACGACAGCGGAAAGCAGTCTTCGGGATATCCTCATCCCTTACACGCATCTGATGATATCCTGACCGCAATTCGATCTTTGAGAACCAACTTGCACCCTTCAGTTGATCGAATAGGTCATCAATCCGTGGAAGTGGATAGCGGTTCTTTATTGTCACTTTGTTTAAGAGATGATAATCGACGCACAACCGCAAACTGCCATCAGCCTTTTTCACGAACAAGACTGGTGCACCCCACGGTGACACACTTGGCTGAACAAAACCACACTGCAATAGACCATCGAGCTGAATACGTAGCTCTCGTAACTCAGAAGGGGCCATCCTATATGGAGACATAGAGATAGGAGACGCTCCTGGCTGTAGCTCTATCCCAAAATCGATCTTCCGTCGAGGGGGTAAGGATACAACCTCTTCTGGAAAGACATCAGGGTACTCTTCTACGACCCTAGGAAACGCCAGCTGTTGAACCTCTGATGAACTCAGCATCATCCCAGCCATCATGGATGATAAGGATGAAACTCGTCTATGACTCATCCGAGGATCTCTCTCACCAACAAACACTACTTCCTCTCCATCTTCATCAAAGAAAACGACCTTCTTCCTGTAGCAATCCACAATAGCCTGCACCGAATACAACCAATCCATGCCGAGGATGACATCATATGGTTGTATTCGTAAACATAGGAAATCTCCCCAAGAGTGGTGCTGCCCCAACACTAGCTCACAGTCTCTACATACTTAAAACAAGCTAGCTCGACCTCCAACTGGCGTAGTCAACGCCAAGGGCACTGGAAGCCTCTCTACCTCAAGTCCCAAAGCGTGGACAAGGGTAGGGGATATAAAGGAGTGTGTCGCTCCTGAATCAAACAAGGCATACACCAAGGTAGAAAACAAGCAAAGGGTACCTCAGACGACGTCTGGCTCGCCTGGAGCTGGCAACGCTAGAGCATGAAGCTGACCACGACCACCTCCACGTCCTCTATGACCCTAATGACGACCACCACCACGGCCACGCTCTGCTCTCTGAGGACGGGGATCGTCATGGGGCTGTCCTCTGCCTGCTCCATCTACCCTCTGGTGATCTAAAGCTGGTGCAACCTGGTGCTGCTGCCTCGGCTGGAACTGCATCAACAGAGGAACCTGGAGTGGAGCGCCTGGTGCACGATGACTGCTCTGAAAAGTTGGGCACTCCCGCTGCTGATGACCACGTCCACCACAAGAAAAACAAGCGCCTGATCCCTTGGCATAGGTCTAAGATTTGCTACCTCCGGAGAAACGAGATGGGAAGGGCTGGGACCTACCCCCAGGTGAACGGAAACTCTTCTGTCCTGAAAACCGGGAACCCCAGACCACAGCTCTGCTTCGTGAGGAATCATGACGATTCCCCTCTCGTGACAATCCAGTCCTGGGCAAATTCCTCTCAACAACCTCTGCCATTTCCAGCACCTCAAGATATGTCTTCAGCATAAATGGGGTGACCTGGCGCTGGATCTCTGGACGCAAAGCCTCCTCGAAATGCCTCGCCCTGGCCTCATCATCTGGTAACAGGTCTGAAGCATATCATAGAAGGTTCCTGAAACGGATTCCAAACTCCCGAACACTGGAGCTCCCCTGTCGAAGGGTAAGAAGCTTCTGGAGACTGGATGCCTTCGCAGTCGATGAAAGAAACTCGACTCTAAACCTGTCTCGAAACTCCTCCCATGAGATCGCTGACTCCTCACGATCCTCGAGGAACAAGAACCACCACTGTCTCGCTGCTCCACGCAACATCGTCACAACCAAGGACACCCAGTGTTCCTTCTGAGCACGAATCGAACTGAAACCTCTCTCGACCTCCTCCAACCAGTCTTCTGTGCCTGCATCTGAAACAGAGCCCTCGTACTTCTGTAGACTCTGGCGCTGAAACTCTCGGAGTGTCTTCCTCCAATTGTCATCGTCTTCAACCTCTACCCGGCGGCGATCTGCTGGAACAGCCTGCTGGGCACCTTCTGCACAAACCTGACGAGGACGTCGACCTGGATCCATACCTGTAAAATAAAAACTTTTAGAGCTCCTAATCCTGGAATATGGAAGACTCAACATTAATTAATTATTTATTTTGTTTTATTAATTTTTTTAGGTTACCTATCCCAAGGTCTACCCATTCAAACACAGGCGCAAAGAATAATGATGCGTGATCCTTTCCTAGGTTTCTACCCTGCAACTAGTATCACTTTGTTTAGTAGCCACCGTAAACTTAAAGGTCCGTGAAACGGATCATAGGGGGCCCTGAACGCCTATGTCTCTGCCGGTCTCAAGTGTTTACCCCACTTGCTAAACATGAATGACACCGTTGCCCTACCATCCCATGCATCCTTACCTGTGCCTAACTCCAAACTCCATCCTATCCCTCAACCGGACCTCTGATACCACTCTGACGCGACCCCGTCCCCACAATGTGTACCCCTCCTGGGCCGGCAATGTGAAAAGGGAGATAATGACCCCCGAGTCCCGCCTCCAGTAGGCCCCGGGTTGGCGACTAGCACCGAGGGTATAATACACACACAAATGGGATGCATTACCCTCTAAGAGAACACATGCAGAAGAGAGAGATAGAATAGACTCCAACCAACTCCAACTCATAACTGAAATGTAAAAGAAACCCAAGTACATATATGAAATGTCATGCAAAAGTACTACAACTGAAAGGGAAAACTAAAAGTACCCAAAAGAAAGTAAAACGACAGCGGCCACAAGCCCGAACAGCTCCTCCTCCAACCGCAAGCTAGTAGCAACCAGCTTGATCTCCAACCTGCTCCAAGTGACCTGAAAAAAAGTTTATATGTACATAGGGTGAGTATAACAGTATACTCAGTAAGATCCTCCCCAAGACTCTCGTGCAAAAGTAAATAAAGCATCCTAAAGCCCAGTGAACAACAAGTGAAACTAACTCGTCACCTAAACAGGTATACTATGTTCCCAACCTCACCATGGCTACTCTCACCAAGTAATGCATACAAGAATATAGCATATAGTAAAGAATATCAAGGGTACCCCGCTACTACTTCCCCACTGGTTTGCCGCTTTGCCCCAACGACATACGTCCTGTGCATCTCTCTCCAAAGGCTTGCCCGCAGACACCTGGGCTAAGCTCCACAATCTGCACCTCGGGCACCACAAAGGCTTTCCCGCAGACACCTGGGCGAAGCACCACACCGTCCTCACAACCAAAGTAACCAGGTAGTTTCCGGGAGCCACCATAGCTCGCATAACGTGTATCATACGTCGGGTATTATACCTCAAGCCAATAAAGCCCATACACCGAGTAAGGATCCTCAAGCCATCACAGCCTATACACGTTACACCTATAGTAGTCCATAGGATACTATATCCAGAATATATGTGTGCAAATAACCACAAGACATTACAGCACTCTACACACATATATGGGGTAACTAACCACGGTGCCTCATGGAACAAGTATCTACCAAGAGAAGAGAGCGGGGCCAAAGGGGGTAGTCAGCCATTCAACCTCCCATCATAATGTTGGGGAAAACACCCCCCAGGGCTCAGAATCCCCGGGGTGTCAGTTGCCCTTACCGAAAGGGTGGAGTAGCGTATAGAAACACAAAAAGTACAGAATATATAAGTAACTCACATCCACACTATGGGCATTACCTAGTATTAGATACAACTGCAGCTAACGTCTCTCAGACTCCAGGCTGCTACTTCAAAGACTAGGTATCCTATAAGCACACAACTGATTGAAGAACTTCATTAGATTACTCCATTCTCATTTATCAATTCCACTGTACATTAATTAATTCTTTAAACATTAATTATGAATGAACAGTTCCACATTAAACTGAATTGGCGTCACTTTCAAAACAACTGCTCATTTTTAAGATTCGCATCACCTTTCAATTCCAGCATCTCCATCCCCGTGTATTTTCACCATTTAATCAAATACTCCTTACCGAATTACTTTTCCACATTTTTACTTTTCCACATTTTCAGGCATTCTAGAAAAACATCCTATGCTTCTAAGCACAAAGGAGGCTCAACACGGTGAGTAGATATACTACCCGTCGTGTCTTTGCCGCCTATAGAAAGAGCATAGACCCATCCTCCATCGAGAGGCTAAACACGGAAAGCACGTGGCATACCCCGCGTGTCTTCTCCTCCTTCGGAAAGAGGGTAAGCAAGACCAGCTGCCTTGAGCAGTGGGGAAAAGTAAAACAGATAAACAACCAAACCAAACCACCAACATCAAACCATCACATTCATCTCATACCATCATCCTTGGTGTCCTCCCCGACACCCATATGCATAAACCGATGCATCTCGCCACACTAGGCGTCATCCGCTGCCACAACCACAAGTCTCCATGCCTCCACATATCACAACAGCCATCCAGGCTCACATCACAGCACAAGCAGTAGGAAAACAAACATCACAAAATGGGATCACGACCCTTTAACAAACAAGAGGGTAACTCAGAACCCTTTTAGAAATTCCCACATAATCTTTTCTCTAATCCATATTGAATTAACAGATTAGTTATTCGTAGGTTCCAATCATGGATACCTAATCAGTAAGCTATCACAATTAAATAACCATGCTTACTTCCCTAATTTGATTATCCTCAAATTAGAACAACTACAACAACAGCAATAACCAGATTAATAACATGCCTATTTATCTTTAGCCAATTAATTAACAACTAATTCCGGCTTTACGTTCATTATCAATTTCTATCATGAACGAACAACAAAGTCAACGAAAACATAGGTATCACTATATCTAGGAAAACATGAGGCAAACCGTTATCACGGTATAAAGCAACAACATCCGATCAACCAATTCTTTTAATCCGGTTCAAGTATTTAATTAGGTCAATTTCATTGTGATCCAAAGGAATAAATCATGCTAATTTTAAGATTGCACATATACAATTAGAGAAGCCATGAATCCCCTACCTCGAAGAGTTCTTGACGTCCTTTATCCACACAGCGGGTCACGATCCTCCCCTCGCGAAAACCTATGTGGAAGAATGATCGACACAACTTGGTTGCATCCAATAGAGCGGGACTGATCCTAGGAGTAAGGGTTGTTTGTGAAACTCCTACGGAAAGGATTGAAAGGTTCTAGCGCCTCTTAGTTAAGAAAAAAGGGAAGGAATAAGGGAGAATGATATCTCGTCCCTTTTTAAGATTTAACGAAGTGACGGTTTAAGATCCGGTTAATTCTCCATTAAAAACGGATCAGATTAACCCACGCGGTTTGACCAATTAAAACATTACAAGACTTAGGAATAATTAATATAGGAATTATGGCATTTGAATCGGCCTTAAGAGCCCTTAAAATAAGGCTTTAAATGTATTTTACGTCAAAGGAAACGTCAAAAGGGGCAAAACTGTAGGAGTCTGGAAACACTGTTAACCCACCGTTACTGTACATGAAACTGATCTGTCACACCGATCTGTGAAACTGATCTGTGAAACTGATCTTTCACACCGATTTGTGAAACTGATCTGTCTCACCGATCTGTGAAACTGATCTGTCTCACCGATCTGTGAAACTGATCTGTGAAACTGATCTGTCACACCGATCTCTGAAACTGATCTGTCTCACCGATCTGTGAAACTGATCTGTCTCACCGATCTGTGACACTGATCTGTCTCACCGATCTGTGAAACTGATCTGTCTCACAGATCTGTGAAACTGATCTCTCTCACCGATCTGTGAAACTGATCTGTCTCACCGATCTGTGAAACTGATCTGTCACACCGATCTGTGAAACTGATCTGTCTCACCGATCTGTGAAACTGATCTGTCTCACCGATATGTGAAACTGATCTGTCTCACCGATCTCTGAAACCGATCTGTCTCACCGATCTCTGAAACCGATCTGTCTCACCGATCTGTGAAACTGATCTGTCTCACCGATCTGTGAAACTGATCTGTCTCACTGATCTGTTACTGTTCATAAAACTGGAAACACTGTTC
Organism: Viscum album; assembly: GCA_963277665.1. Taxonomy (NCBI): domain Eukaryota; kingdom Viridiplantae; phylum Streptophyta; class Magnoliopsida; order Santalales; family Viscaceae; genus Viscum; species Viscum album. Next base: position 621,880,413 of record OY728160.1, read on the forward strand.
ACAGAATCAGAAAATTGGCAAAGTGTTGGGGATAAGTCCCCTTGACCTCCCGGAACACCTCCAATACCAACATTTCACAAAGTAATGGACCGAAGAGTTCCGGGCCATTACAATTATGAACATCATTATTTAAAGGATATATGAATTTGTTAAAAAAACAAATTATTATAGAAGAGAAAATTATAATATAATACCTCTAATTTTTTATAATTAAATATAATTCTATGTGAAATTAAATTGTAATTGATTAATTTTATAGAAAATTAACCATTATGGATTTTAACTACACATAATATTATTCAAATTAAATTATCCTAGAATTAATAGAATTATAATAATAATAATTTTTGATACATTACTGTGGTAAAAAATGAGATTAAAAAACTATCAATTCACGCATCAAAGAAGCATTGAACTACTGACCACAAAAATACATCATATAGGTGAATCTACTACACATTTCCCATTCGGTAAAAGTATTTAAAATAGGAAATTATTTGTATCTGTTTAGTAAAATTTCAAATAAAAAATAAATTTTATTATTATTATTATTATTTTATCATATAGGAATTGATATGATAATTGTTCTATTATAATTTAGTGTTTTTCCATAAAAGCGGTATTAAATATATTTTTATAACCATTTTCAGAGGTATTAATTCTAGAATTGGGACATTCCATATAAATGGGTTTATTCCAATTTCATGATAAAACCATTTATAGAAATTTTTCTATGAAAATATTAGATAGTTATATGATTAGTGGCATCCCATATATCATAGAAAATAATATTTTACTAGTAATGTACATAGGGGATGTATATTTAGTAACTATGGATAATAAAATATATCATTATGTCAGGTAAAACCTATTCAATATCCTTAATATCTTTTATATAATTTTTTTAATGATTTTATTGAATTTCTTGTGTAATGGGGTAAGTGTATCATTTTATAGATTATGAAAAGATTTTCCAAGTGGATTTTGATTACCGTGTCATTCGGGATTATTTGTGATATGGTGATTTGATAATAAATTTTGATTTATACACTGGTCTATGAGTTTCATAAAACATTATGTCATTTTTGTTGTGTATTATGTGATGATATTATGGTGCTTTTTGGTTATAATATTTTTTAAAGATTAATTTCATTTAATAATTAACATGAATGAATATAATTATGCGTAGAAATTTAAATAATAAATAAATCCAACTTATTTATGATATATATGAATAAATATGACATGTTAGTGGTTATGATGTCTTAGTATTATATTATTTAATTTAGTCTTCTAAAAAAATTTCATTCTTTAATGAGGCATAGTGTATGACTTTATGGTTTTTTGAATAAATAAATGTATTAGTACATTAAATCCTATAATATAAATAAATTCCCAACCAAATTATAAATATAACATCGTGTATTATATAAAGGTAAAGTGCCTACCTATAGAATTTATAAAATTGGACTTATAGAGAACATATTATATCAATAGGATGTTATTCTCATTATATGAGATAATATGGAAAGATGTAAAATGTTGGATACTGTAATTAGTTATTTATAACGGTCCAAATTTGGAAAAGTTCATTTCATAGGAAGATGAATCTGGTTTTACTAAAGGTATTTATTACTTTTCGTTTAGGTCTTTTTTCTCTCAGTGTGTGATAATAATCAAATAAATGTGATATTTTCGGGGGGAATATTAATGATGTTATTGAACAACATAGAGATGTATATGGTATGGAGTATTCACTTGTCATTAATATTACATGTGTAGAAATAATAGTGTTACAATTTTAATAGGATGATACTATTATTTAAAAATATATGTTGATAAATAATGTTGTAGCTTAGGATTGATCATAAGGATCTGTAAAATAATACAAACTGGTATCTATTATATAATTGAAAGTGATATATATTTATTTATTTCATCTAATGGATGTATTATATTTATGTAATCATATTGACAAATAATTTCTTAATGTATAAACCTAATTTGTATTATTATAATCTCATTATTTCTTTTTGTATTTTCCACATTCATTTGTAAAATGTTACATGTAAAAGTTTATAGTAAATATATTTGTTTGAAATTATAAAATCGAGTATATCATTACGTAGTTGATTGGGTTTAGTTATAGTTCTCATTATTGTATTTATGGTAATTAAATTATTTAAAAAAAATGTCCTATTTAATTCTTCTATTTTAGGATTATAATTTTTGAGTTATAATAATTTGTATTTGGGATTTTATATTATTGGAATTTGGGTTTATAATTTATATTTAGAGGGTAATGCATAACATTAAATTATATTTAACTCACAAAACTAGTAACCAACCAATATTTTTTTGTGGTGAGGTTAGGGGTAAATATTAATCCCATCACTAATTCAGTGTGGGGGTCTGTTATTTTTAGTTAGAATGAATAGAATTATATTAAAAAAATTCATAGACCATTGATCAATGTAAAATCATGGGATGTTGTTTCATCATCCAAATAAATCTATATAGGTGAAAATAGAATGATATTTATAGTTGTGAGATATAAAGTGGAAAAACATCACCCTATAGTCCATTAGAAAAATCATTATCGTCTATTGACTATGTCTAAAGTATGAGTGCGCATCTTATAGTGTTATTTATGATAATTCAACCATACATCTTTTAATTTTTACAGATGTAATGTTTCTTTATTCTACAGTGTGTGTAATTAAATTATTATAATGTTTTTGAATAAATTTTAATTATAGAACAAGAATTGAATGATTATTTCCATGAATATAGATTAAATTTTATTTTATATAACAAGATGATAATAAATGTTATGTTAGGTAACCTAACAAAATAATGAACAATTAGTCCCAATGTGTTTTTATTTTTTTAAGTGAATTATTATTATTAGTAATCATTTGGAAGTTTTTTTAATTGTTTTGAAATTTTATTCAATGTATCCATTAACAATGGAAGAAATTTAATTCCCTATAATTCATGGAGATCACATTATTATTGAGGGAAATGTGTTGGAAATTTTTTTCCCAAGGTATGTGTTATTTTGAAAATAATTTTTAATATAGAGAGCTATGTTTTACAATATTTGATTATTCATATTAAGTATATCATACAATTTATAGATGCTGATATATTGTATGAATAACAACTGGGAGAAGACTTATATAAGTATGAAATAAAAAAATGTTAAAAGATTTGATGAATCCATCAAAAGGATAATAATATTAAATTATTACTTAAATAATTTATTTTTCTTCCAATATGATGGTTTTAGTGTTTGTCTAAATTCATTGATATGATTTAACGTTATTTCAATCAACATCAAATGTTTTTTCTGGATTTCAAAAAATTTAAAAAAAGTGATTTGAAAACATACCATGGTATTAAATGGTAACATGAACTCTTTTTAATATCTTTTACTTCTATACTTGTAAAGACCCTCAAATTTCAAGGAAATTTTTTTCTTAATTTTCTTTTGGATTTTACGAGTGTGCAGTTTCTAACGGAACCTGATTTTGAGTCCAGGTGTGCCCGGAATCAATTTCTGAAGTTTATCTCGGGTACGTTCAGTGAACAAATGATCGGGTTTTCCTAACATTTGAACTGGTGCTTGGAATCAAAATCTGAGGGCACCGATGAAACCGCAGCGCCGGTAATTTCTTAGGAACACTTTTCTAAAGGTTCTTTTTCTCGGGTGGTGATGTTAAAAAAAAGTGAGGAATAAAAATATAATTGTTTTAATTTTATTTCATTACTAAGTGGTTTAAGTGAAATTAATTTACGTCAGAACTTATTTTCTCTCTACCTTATGGATAACATCAATGTGAGGGAGTTGGGTTGGGGCCCACACGAGCCCCCACCTTTCAATTCTCTAACTCCCCATTAATTACCCTATCACTTTTAATTTCGTAAATCACCCACTCCACCATTTAAATGTCATGTCAACTCAGGAATTTTTTCTTCCACAATAAATACATGCCAATAAAATTCCTAATTAAATGGGACAACACACGTTAATTAATTCATGACTTCAATTTGATTTTCGAATTAAATTTGGAATGTGTTTTTGTGAATAAAATAAGACAAGGTCTTATTTTATTGTTCGCGGATTCGTTGTGTGGATCAATGAAGAGAAGACTCTTGCACTCTGAAGAACTCTCCTTCCTCGTTGAAGAATGAAAATAATGTTAATAACTCGACGAAGAACTCTGACACCGCAAAGAAAGACCTCCATTCCATCTTCTCTCCTCTCCGCAGATGGTGAGAGACGCCTTTTCCAGAGAACGACGACGCGCCGCTTCCCTCATTGGGCGATCACTGCGATGCCCACTGTCCTCGTCCGCGACGCCATCTCCCGTGACATCTTTTCCCTCGACGATCCTCATTTGACAACTTTTTCAAGGTAAGGGGTTTGGTTTAATTTAGTTTATGTGGATTAAATCCTCCACATGTGTTTAAATTTTTGGAATGTTGTTTTAACCACTAACTTGGTGGGTGAGGACCAACGAACAAGTCGGAACCCACTGATTCGCTGTTCTTGGGGTGTGGATCGAAGGACGATGAAGAAGCGGGCCGCAAAGGCGTTTTGAACCTTTCAAAATAATCTATGGGTCCTGGGAGAGCTGCAGGCGCAGACGTCTGGTAAAACAAACCACCAGAGCGTGTCTGGTGGTTCGCGGAAGGCGTTGTCGACGCACCACGCCGGCAGCCGAAGGCAGCGGCTGGCACGGGCCGGCTGCCCTGAGGCGGCGGTGTCCCGGCGCGCCACCGGCAGGAGCCACCGCGGTAGAATGGGGAAGACTGGATCCTGTAGTCGCACATGATCCTGGGGTGATGCGGCGACCATCGCCGCCTCCGCTGGCAAAGGAAGGGGGGGGGGGCGCGTCCCTGACCTCCCATTTTCTGACTGTTTTCAGTCATTTGCCCATATCCTGGACTTCAGACCTCCAATCGACGCACTGTCAGTTGCGTTGGGATCCTTGGATCGAGATGGTCGTTTCGGTATATTACACTCATGTTTTTGAAGAATGTTGTGTAAGGCAGGGTAAGTTCGAACACGAAACCAACCGGGCCCTCGGAGCGGAAACGCTTATAACTTGAACTCTGGACGTCCGATTGATGTGTCGTCCACTTTTTTGGATTCCTCTTAGTGATACGGACCTTTTAGCTTAATCCGCTCGAGGTTTGGACACGGTTGGAGTATGGTCGGGTTGGTTTTGACTTAAAAACCAACTGGGCCCCTCGGACGAAAAAGCCATTAACTCTTAGACCGGGAGTTCGATTGACGTGCCGTCTGTCACGTTGAGTTCCTATCAACAAGGGGGAACATTGGGATACCATAAATCTTGACTACATTCTAGTTGATTTATCAACCCACTTGGCTCGTAGAGCGGACCCTCCCAGAATCGAGTGTGATGTGTGCGGGAACCCTTGTGATGGCTGCGTTGACAATGAAGACTTTCGTACTACAATCCTCCGTGGGTTCGACGATGAAGACTACAGTACTGAAATCCTATGTGGGTTTGACGGTGAATACTTCAGTACTATAATCCTCCATGGGTTCAACGATGAAGACTTTCTTACTGGAATCCTATGTGGGTTCGACGATGATGAATTTCGTATTGGAATACTCTGTGGGTTCGAAGATGGAGACTTCCATACTGGAATCCTCCATGGGTTCGATGATGAAGACATTCATGCTAGAATCCTATGTGGGTTCGACAATGAATACATTCGTAATAGAATCCTCCGTGGGTTCGATGATGAAGACTACCGTACTGAAATACTATGTGGGTTTGACGGTGAAGACTTTCGTTCTGGAATCCTCCGTGGGTTCGAAGACTACGACTGCACTGAAATCCTCTGTGGGATCGGTAGTGATGACATCCAAACTAGAATCCTCTGTGGGTTCGACGGTGAAGACTATCATACTGGAATCCTCCATTGGTTCGACGATGACGACAACTATACTAGAATCCTCTGTGGGTTCGGCGGCGATGACTACAGTACTTGTGTCCTATGTTGGTCCCAGCTAAATGAATCAGGGGCTACTTATGATCATCTATACCACCTTACGAAGGAGTATACCTGTGTGATCTGATTATTGACTATTAATCAATATCATTGATATGATTGACTTGCTTTCCTATGTTGATCGGGTCGTGTTATCCTGTGTGGATTGGGTAGTACTATCCTATGTAGACGTGATCGAACATGGGCTCGGATGTTAGATCCGAACTGGAATTGAGAACTTAGGTATATATATGGAAATATACCTAAGTAGTGTTTTTTGTTACTTCTTGATTGTATCATTCATTTGTGGATTATCCTTTGTGGATTCTGGGAGACCTTCGGGGGTCTCAGGGTCCCTACTGAGTAGCATATACTCACCCCTACACGGGCTATGCCCGCACTACATTATGTTGGATGCAGACGACGGACAGCTCTGATCGTGGTTGAGGCTTGTGGAGCAGGTCAGTGCCTGGAAGTGGTCGACTGGGCGGGACGTACACAGAGTGGGCGGCTGGACCCGAGGAGCTGAGGAGGCTATCTGTACCCCCCCCTTCAGGTGGGACTTCCAGTGGACGACTCGACATTACTGCTTTACATTCAGTTGTTGTACTTTCATTCTAGTTGTACTTTAAATTCAGTTTGGTTTTTTATTCTGGCCCACTTACTGTTCCGCACTACTATTGTACCCAGTTTTACTTAGTGTTTCATTCTGCTTTCTCACTATGTGGTGTTTTTTAACCTTATAAAGGCAATGCCTTCCCCTTTTGTTGGGATTTACGCCTTTGGTGGTAGTCGCCAGCCACTGGCCTGTGGAAGGCGGGCTTGGGGTAGTCACGGAACGGGCCCCAAGGACGGGTCATGACAATACTAGAATTTTTATAATGGTAAATAGGTTTATACGAAATTTCCATCTGTAAATATCAAAATTTACATAATGGTAACACTATATATGTGATTCATCTGTATGGTAAGAGAAAAAATCTAGTGGATTGTATAAATATAATATGATAAATGACGTTACATGAATGTATGTCTATAAAGGTGAAATGTTGTGTAAAAATAAAAAAATCATTTTGTACTCTTTGAAATGTTCATCAATAACTACACTAAAATCATATAGAACTATATAGAAGTAACTGTCAAATTATGTAAAATTAATCATTGGTAAGAATGACTCTATGTAATGGACTCCAACAATGTTATATAAGGTCCATATAATGTTTACATAGAACATTTATAATTACTAACTATAGTCTTTAAGGTAAATATTACATAGAATTATGATAATTTTTCAAGAAATAAAAATTATGAAGATTAATTATAATGTTTAGTTGAGTTTCTAAACTGAATAATAATGATATTTTTTGTCATTATTATAGTAGTTGATCAACGATGAAGAAACACAAAAAGAATTTGTGTCATCAAATGGTTTAATGACGAGGTCATATGATTCTAATCATTTTTCATGTATAAAATTTTACATTTTGAATTTTTATTTATGAAATTACGGTATCAGATATGCCTTTATCACTCCTTAATATTTTTATAAGACTAATGATTTATAAGTTTCCTCTCTTAATTAAATTATATAGTTATAATCAATCTTATAAATTAATAAAATAAGGATGCATCATCATCCAGTTGATAATGGAATGAGTATCTAGGAAGACTATTGTATCACCATAGAATTAGTATATGGGGCCTAAAATTAAATTAACTAGTGTATTCATGGCAACTATTTTATGATGTAGATTAAATATACTGAAGAAATAACATTATGTACATGTGGATTAGAAAAATAAATATCCATAAATAAAATACTAATCTTTTACAATTATTAAAAATACGAATAATAGTAGTAATTAAAATATTACTCATCCCACTAAAATAGTGAATACATAGAGAATTAGTTAAAATAAATAGGAACATTGGATTCACTATGAATATATATAATATGTATTGGAACCATAATATTGTATAGAATACCCAATTTTGATTCATTATTGAAGTATTAATTTTAATGAATGAATATAAAATAAGTAGCGAACTATTTATAGGTATATTAAATTTTAGATAAATAAAAGACGAACCACTTTTTTCTCTATCCACTAATGAAATAATTTATAAGAACCAATGTTTTTTTATATTTTATAATATTAATAAGGAAACAATATATAAAAATTTCTTTTTTCACTAAATAAAGAAGAAGGAGAAGAGCTAGTAAATACGATAATGTGTTCTAGAGTTACCTTCCCATGAGAAGAGGGAGGTTTCATACATCAATGAATGAAATGAAGAGGGAAAACATTTTATCACATCATATATTGTTAATATTTTTATTTATATAGTGTTGAAAACTCTTTATTATTTAATAATTAAAAAGAAGTTAAAGTGTATTCATTAAATTATCAAACCAAATTTTGTCTTTATATTCCATCTTCTCTATAGTTAGAAGAATAATATCCAAGAACCATTGACACAAAAAGGAAAAATTTATGTTGGTGAATAACATATTATATTCACTATTATAATATTTTGAAAAAAAATTTACATTACAAATATCCATCCCCATGCTAAAATTCATGTTTTGCTTTACCTATCTCTCTCCACCATGTTTTTTCATGATCATAAACATTCACTTATAAATATAATGATTTATTTTATGTTATTTTAGTTTCAATATAAATTTATTTTATGTTCTTATTCAATTCAATTGACTTCATTGGTAATGTAATAGTGATCTTTAAATGGACTGGTCATGTTATATTTCATGTTTTTATAAAATGTAGGGATGTTTAAAAAATTTAAAGGAATTTGAAGGGAGTGGAGGAGGCCGAATATGAGAAGCATCATTGGAAGAACCCACTCATTGATGTCTTTATTTGACCAGCTAGTGACATATATAAGGAACCTCATGTATAAAGAAGCTCGAACTACCTGCTGGTGGTCGTAAACGATGATTTTAATTCCCATATGACTCAATCATCCATATAGTAAAGGTATTAGATTCCATGTATGTTTCATGAAACTCTCCAGCTATCAATTGAGAGGAATCATGTAGTAGGTGGTGTCATGTTTACTATTCAAAAAATGAATTTAACATGATCCAACAATTTATAAATGTGTTATTAGTTAGTTTAAAATATAAAAAACGATTTCAAGATGGATCCCACATCTTTTAATGATTGAAAAAATATATTATTATGGTTTATTAGATCAAACAATGCTCTTCAGAAACAAATCCCTAATATAATTGAAGATATATGTCTAGAAAAATCAAATCCACCGCTCAATGGTTGTATTCATGATTTCAATTTTCCCTAAAGCTATCACTTTTTCCTTTATCTCACTCACAAATCATGTTTAATCCCTCAACAGAGATTAGATACTATAATTGTATTGTATTTTCACTGAGAAAATCCTTATCTTATCAACATATATTCTAACATTACTTTCATATAATTTTGATCAAAATGGAATTGAGGATTGGTTTCTTACTATCTTCATAATAAATATAGGCATGTCTTGGTTATGTTCTTAATTAAAATCAATAGAATAATATGACAAACCTCTCAACCTGAGGGGAGGAGACTTAGGTGTTCCCACATAGCTTTTTATAATCTCTTATATAAAACTATGTTTTTTTCCTTCTTTAATTTTAAACATGCTATCATCCTTGGTCAGTATTCATAAATATAATAAATTAAATTAATAACCTTTATGTTATTCTTGCTATATTAAATTAATATTATTATAGTATATTACATATTTAAATTACCATTTATTACTCTATCAATTTCATCATGTTAATATAATTATAATTTAAATATCATTTTTCATTGAAGTGGACCCTATTTTTTATTTTTTTTTAATCCAATTCACCCAGCCCCATTTTTTCTCCAAAAAAATGTATTATTTGATAATATTTTAAATTTATAAAAAATAAATTTCATCCGAATTGGACTTATATTACAAAAATAAAATTATATTTAAAATTATGGTTTTATGACATCATGTATCAATTATAACAATTCACCTTTATTTTGTGGAATAAGTAATTGTTAGTAGAAAATATTTCTTCTTATTTCCCCATATGTATTGGATATCCCATAATGAAAATGGTAAATTGTTGTTATACTATTACAACAATACTTATTGATAAATTGACTCCGCAAGAGAGAAATGTTTTTCATTTATAATATAAATCTATGAATTACATTCATTTTGGTCTTAGGTATATTATTTTAATCATATATCATCCTGAAAAACCACCCAATGAAACATCAAATTTCAATAAATAACACACAACGTAACAAATAAATTTTAATACATGAGATTATTAATGTTTATAAAAGGTGTTATAATATTTTTATGGATTTAAAAAAATATATTAATGATATTTTTGTAAAAATTACTGAAATTTTCAATGGTTTAATGTCAATTGATTATTATTGTTTTACAGAAACTATACTGAAGGTGATTTTTGGGTTTTATCTTGATCATGGGCTACCAAGGAGACATCTATAAAATAAGAAAACACAATCCATTATTTTATGTTATATTACTAAATTGAGACACTTATGTAATAAAAAATAACAATGAATAAAGAAGCCAATAAAGAAGAAAATAAAGCAATGGAGTCTAAGAAAGCTAAATGAGTGATTAATTTCAACATTAATAATGATGAATATTTATATGATAATGAATTTGATGCTAAAAATGTGACGCTAAAATTGAACAAACTAATAAGAAAAGATAAATCATTCAACCATGAAAAAAATTATAAAATTGTTGTAACTATGGTAACAAGATATATATAAAACAATAAGGACCATATTTAACCAAATTTTCACCTATGTAAAAGAAGAAGATTAAATAAAATTATAATGGTATGTAGTCATTTAATGATTCAAAATGTAATACGAGAGAGGAATTTTTTTTCTCCACATGAATCAAATAAAATGTGTCTTAAATGACTCATGGCTCTTATTGAGTTTAGTGATGAGGTAATTTACCATTTTATTCACTCACTTTCAAAATTATCCTCTTCCTCATCCCCTTAGAATTAAAAAAATGAAGTTTTTTATTTTTATGCTAATCTCATATAAAATTAAAATGATTTCAACTTAACATATAAATAGTTTATCTATGAAACACTACTATATAATTAAAATAAAATTCTTTTATAAAGATAAATATGGTTTGTTTTAAAATTAAAATAATTAATAAATGTTGAGTATTTTGATTCCAAGAACCTAATTCTAAAATTAATTCCCAATCAAGTCATGCATATTGATCATTATCTTGTTTTGATGCATAATTCATAAATTCATATATAAAATTTCATGAATTCATTTTTTTCAAATACAATGAATTCATCGAAAATATATGTCCTTATAAATATTTTTTCCCCAAATATATTATTAATTTATTTTTCTAAATGGATATATCTATATTTTGAATGATATTTCAAAAACTAATGATAATATTGAACTAAATTTATTAATATTTCTTCTCAAACATATAAAACAAAATCTCGTTATGTACCTTTTAGGGTTTCTAAATACATATTATATAATAATGGTTGGCATAAAATTGTTTCATCCTCTTATGAATAGTAAGATAAAATAGTTAGATGAAAAATTGGGTCCCTAAATAAATATTCATTAAAATAATTATTGGGATACTCTAGTATTATTAATTGACATATCATATTTATTATTAACAATAAAAATTGATTTTCCATATCTCCATATAATTTATGTATCAATAATATTTTGAGAACTTTTTTAAATTTTCAATTTAGGGGGGACCGTTGTTTTTAATTTTATAGTAATGTTGTTGAATGATCAATAAGGACACTTATTTTCTATTATATTTAATTTTAATTTTTCCTCTTTAAATTCAATTACAATTATACTCTATATCTATAATATATACATTCATACTCTTAAATGATAGAATGTTATTTTATTAATCATATTTATAAAAAAAATCTTGTTTGGATTATATTTATTTATATGACTTACAATTATTATCAAACTAATATTTTTTATTTTTCTAATTTCTTTGTAATATCTATTTAAAAAAATTAACAATATTTTACTTCTATATAATCTTAATGGTTCACAATTATCCTATTTGATCATTCATATCATTTAAAACATGCTATAATTATTCTAATGTGGTGATGCATATTTTAACATTAATGTTTTTTATTTAATCTATATCATGTTTTATTTATTTCTATATTTCTTATTATCCATACTTTACATATTGTGTTTAAATATCTTGATCTTTATCATTATAGTCATTACTACAGATGGGATTGTATATTATCTGTTAATAAATATGAGATATTACCTTAATTATTTATATAATATTACTAGAGTATTTATTTATTATTATCACAGTAGTTTGAAGGTTTTAGATTAATTAGGGATAAATTTTATATATAAAAAATGTGGATATTTATTTTGGGTATTTAAATGGGAGTTTTTATATGTTTTTTATAAGAACATATACAATCACATGATCATGATGAATTTACATTACACATTGTCTTTAGAATATGGAATTTCATAATCACTGGTGTTTTTAATTAATGTGAGTACATGATTTAATCTTGATTTACTCTTAATATATATTTTTATATTATGTTTTAGTGATCATCATTGAGGGGAATATTATTTAGCCTCTCTATTTATTGATTATTTCATGATTAAAAAATTTCACTTAAAAATATAACTATTTTTGTAATGTTATATCAATTTAAATTTAATATACATTGATGTCTCATTGACAATTCAATTAATTTTTATGATGATTCCACATTGATCTTGTTAAAGGATTTCACAAGTATTATATCTTGTTTCAATAAGGTGGTATGATGTTAAATGTTATTTCAATTTACATTAATATAAATAGAGGAGGATATAGTGTAATATTGACATGTTCAGGTAGACCCAACTCTTTGGTGGCATGTGGATAGATCAAAAAATGTGAAGAAAGTCCATCGACAAGCTCATAGAGTTCCAAGGGCCAGCCAGTGGGGAATAAATCATCAATGAAATCCTATTGTAGTCTACCATTCAATATGTAGAGGAGAATAATATAATTGGTAGGAGTGGGATGTTTTTAGTGAGTTCTAAGTGACCCAACATCCACCCATTATTGTGAAATAGTTAGTTAGTGGCATCAAAGATTCACTTCTATGAATGCATTTAATGTAATAATAAATACAATAAACACTAAATTCTCCATCTATGAATCCCATGAATAATTCTATAATTATCTAAGATCGTTTAGATCCCATAAATAATGGATTAATGAAACTTGGATCAAACTGTTATCATGTTCTACAACTCAAAGATTGAATTAACGCAGAATCTGTAACATTCTCATAGCCCTCTCTCAAAGATCCAGTTGTAATTTCTCTATTTTCTAAAGTATACAATCCATTAACTCTGTATATAATATTATTTAGTCTTTATAGAGAGATATGAGACATGAATTATATTTCATTTTAACCCTAAAATAATTTCTATTCTCAACCTTCCTTCAACCATTTTCTTTTTTCTATTTGAATCAAAAAAGGGGAATGGGTTAATGAAATCTCTCTTAAAAATAAATTTTAGTATTTGTGTACATGAATATAATTAAAATTAAGGAATAACAAGGAAAACATATCAACATTATTGGGGAGATGAAAAGGAGCACAAAAATATACAGTTGAAATCCTTTATTAACCCATGATTTCACTCCAACATCATTTTATGCATTTAACCATCCAATCTTCATATGAAGAATGAAAATATTTTTGATTTATCTATTTTCCAATGTTCCTAATTTCATAAATTAAATTTTATATCATCATTATAATACATAATGATGCTATCCTCTATCACTATATTACTTTCATTAAATTAATATCCTTATAGTTTCAATATTGATATGTTTTGAAATTGTTCAAATTTTTTTTTAATAATGAAATATACCCCTCACTAAAAACATCTTAGCATTCATCTCTAATGCACAAGTTCAAAGATACTACCTTTTTTCTACCACATCATTTCATTTCTAGTCATATATCTTTTTCTAACATGACTATGATGAAGAATAAAATGAAATAGATATGGGAGTTATATATGGAATCCCGATAATTCCCTGAATATGGAGTTACAATTTATCCTTTTAATATTGTTTAGATAAATTAAAATGTAATTTTAATATAGAATAAATCTTTTTTTGACCAATAACTAAGGATACAGATTTTTCTTGCTACCATAGCCGAATAAACACTTTCGGTTGATGATTATTATTTCAAAATGCATATCAAATATATCATAACGAAGAACCATATATAACTTGTGATGAATATATATCAATATTTTTAAAAATATTTGTTGAAAAATTAAAGTATATTCTATATTTTCCTCTAAAAACATCTTATTTTTTTAGTGATATTTGAAATCATAATGGAATATGTCTCCCACATATATATAGAGGATGACAACATAGATTAATCAATAATTAAAAATGTATTAATTTGTATAATGTTTTCAATTTGTATAATATCCATAAAGATGACTAATTAATGGTAAAGAATAAGATACTCCAAATTTGAAAAGGGAATCGGTCATGGAAAGTGAAGAGAATGAATATACCATGAATTATATGGATGAAAATATCCATCCAATGTCAATTATCAAAATAATTTCAATAAGGTCATAAATTCACAATTCCAACTCATATATTAATAACATTGAACTTGAACCAATTATTTAATAATTAAATAAAATTCACTAAGAATTTGTGTGAGGATAAATTAAATATATCATAAGATGAAAAATTAATTCCCATTATAAAATAACTTAATTTTAGAATCATATTATGAGATATAAAAATTTCTCAGGCCATGTTTTTAGAAGAAGATGTTGGAAAATATATGAAATTTAAAATAGTTTGTATTAGAGTGAAATTATTATGAAAAGGAACTATTATAAGGAAATAAAAAATTGGATTACCTTATAATAAGTCATCAATAAAATAATAATATGTTATAATACCAATTTCGAAATGAAATAGATAATTTAAATAGATTTTTAATGAAATTATTTGTTTAAAATTTATATTTGTAAAAAATGGATGATAAAAACTAATGAGAATTGAACCACCTCACAAGTGTTGATGTAATAATATTTTTGGATATTTTTTACCAAGAATATTCTGAATAAGTAATGGTATAGTTGTAAAAAAATTATGAAATTGAATTTAGAAAATATGTAAATCATGTATTTCCTAATCAGAAATAAATATTTGAATGTTATTATGGATTTTATGACAAATATTTTCATTGGTAATAGGTATTTTATTATAATTAATCCTGTTAAATCGAATAAAGGATTCAAGGTTCATCGTCTAGTAAGTCATAGAATGATATTAACCAATATATGAATAGAAATATATCAAACACCACTATATTAGAAAAAATTGGTTATATCATTGATTCTTTAAATATTTTTTGTCTATAGTATAATGCAATTAAATCTCAACATATATCAAATTATATGGTAAAGAGATAAAATAGAATGTAGAATTAAAAGTGGGATACTACAATGAGAATAATGTTGATGATGGATATTAATCTTAATATGATCATAAATATTAAAAATAATCTTTAAGGTTCATCATTTTTTAACAATCCAAAGATGTATAGGAGATGTTTTTCATCTAAAAAACAATATGTAAGGAATTTAAAACTTGTGAGTACATGTAGAAAGATCAATGATATGTCATATAATCCTGATGAATAATTAGTTCAGTTGGCAAGTAAATTTTCTGAAATAATTGAAGAAAGATGAAGAATATTTAAATTTTCTTTTAAAGTTAAGGAAAAAGTTTCACATGATGAACCTAAATTTAATGAGTTATTTTTAGTGTAACAACATTGGATTTTGAGTTTAGAAACTAATTATAATTCCATATATTCTTCAAGGTTTTCATTTTATTATATGGAATAATTTTAGGGATAATATGGAGGACTGCTATTTATATATTAAATATATTGAATATTTTACAACATCTGTAAACATAATTATATAAATAATGGTATTCCTCTTTAATATAGAATCTTGTGGGAAAACTAAAATCACTATTGATTCTAGAATGATGATTATACCCTTGAAATGCTTCAAAATATATTCACAACATATCCTATGGTATTTCACATATGTGAAATTATATTAGATTACAATTGAATAATTAGTTATTTAGTTAATTAATTAAAAAATTATTTTTTATTTTTTTCTTAGAGATCCCCATTAATTAAATTATGATATGGAAAGTCCAAGTAAATAACCATATTACCCTGAGAGATGAGAGATCCAAAATATGGAGTGAATTTGAAGAGAAATATATTTAAATATATGAATCCCTGAATATAATCGATGAGTATCACTAAAAATATCAATGTGGAATCATTCATTAACAATAATTTATCCTTTTATAAGTTTGGGATATATAGAATTGGGATTATTTTAATATAAATAGATACATCTATAAGATAGATTTTATAATAATTTGGATTTTTATTATTCCATATTTATAGTATATCATTCATAATATATAATTTCATGAAATTTGGTTTAGTTATATAATTTATTCCCATTCTAATATTTATTTCCTAGATATTTACCAATCTCCATGAATCCAATGTCCATCGATGAAATTAATTTTTTTCCTTTTGGGTTTATCCTTTTTATGTATTCTCCAATGTACCAGTGTAGGCTATTTTATCAAACTTGTTTTAGTTTAGTATCATGATAAACAAATGAAAAAAACATATGTTGGTATTATTATTGATTGAGGTTGTGTATATTTGTGATATTTATGTTGTTAAATTAACCTATAGTTGAAAAGGATATTTATTATCTTGGTATTCAGAATTGTGTGGGATAATGACTTTTCAGTTGATCACATATTCCTTCCTTGGGTGATAAAAGTATGTAATGTTTATTTTATTTTATGTTACCTTTGATATTAGGTCCTTGGAACTGTATTGAGTGATATTAGTGGTATAAAATGGATAATAGAATATTTTCCAAGGTAGATGAACCAGGTTTAAAATTGCCACTGCATGCCATTTATTATAGTGGAACACATGTCTAGCTGTCCAGATTTTACAGTGTCTATGGTTTTAAAATGAGATAAATATTACACATTATGGGGGATGTCCCACATTTCATGTGGATAAAGTCGGATAGTTTTCTATATACCAGAATGACATGACTAGGACCTTGGGTGGTTCTACATATCATCCGCATAGACTATGCACCATGTGTACATATTTTTAGTCTATATTTTGGATTTTAGGTTTTGAAAATAGTCTTACATGATCTTACACATAAAAAACCCTACACGACATTTATTCCACATTTCCTAGTATGAAATATCACATGTATCATCCTACAATGTCTTGAAAATTAATGCATCACTATTCAATGTGGGGATGAATTTATTATTAAACATGATTGTGTCCATTGATTCAACATTAGAGATATTTTGTGATGTGGATATAGTAAAATTCTTCTTTTTAAAATATTTTCTAATGTCTAGAGTTGAGTTTCATCTCTTGAATGGTATTATGGTTGGTACCCCAAGAATGAAATTTATATATTATAGTGTTGGTCCAACTGTTAACTAGTACAAATAGGGTCGGTACCCCACATACCAACTCATGGTATGGGTCTCATAATAATTTATTTCTCACTCCATGTAAATAAACCCATTATAGGCTTGGGTTCTCTAATAGATTTTTTGTAACCCCTCAATAGATCCATTATATCAGTAAATAGTGGGTAAAAATACCTATATAGAAAGGTTGTGTTGGGATACTAGCATCCAAAAACCACTAAATCATAGAGTTGTGGTTAAACTCATCATCATTTTTAAGATGCGAATATTTAGTTCACATTATCTCTCTAAATAAATTTCTTTTATTAGAGTATTTATTCTCTAGGTTTTATTCCATCCTCATTATGTTGTTGGTTGAGTTACTCAATTTATTTAAAAACATCAATTTATATTTTTCAAGATGTCTACATGGTTATGTATAAACTAAAACATTTATGATATTTTCCAACATGCCGTGTCTTTTAGGGATAATATGATATTTAATTTTTACATTAGAATGACTGCTATTTGTGAAATAATGTGATAAAGGAATAAAGGGTCATGGGTGGTGGATAATTTTAAAATTCGATAGAAACTACATTCATCCTCAACTTTTTTAGGTTGAGATTTAATTTTCTTATTCTTGGGTGGGCATTTTTTCCCATCATACAATAAAAATTTATATTTATATGCCCTGGTATTTAATAAATAAACATTTATGAATTATTTTCCACTTTGGTTGTTATCGATTAATAATTTCTAAATGGTCATGATGTACATAGTGGTGTATATGGAAAATTGTTCTTTAAGAAAAGGCCTCCAATTTGGGAAATGTTCCTACTTGATTCTATTTTCCAACCCCAAGCCAATTTATAATTGTATTGGGGTGTCAAAAAAATATTTCAGATTATAATATTTTGGATTGGGGGTTTATAACATGACAGAGTGGTATTAAAGTCGTTATCTTAGGCATACAGTATAAATATTATTACCTTATGATGATAAGTTCGGTAACATAGGTAAACCGAGATAATGTGTCACAAGTTCCACTCATTGAATAGGTAGACCAATTTTTTTTGGAGTTTGATGTATCCATACACCAAAAAAATTGATAACTTACTTTTTGACTCAATAAACTTATTCCCCAGTTATTTGTATACCAATAGAATTTCCATCAAATGGGAATTGAAATTTTAAATAATAACCCTACATAGTCAGATCCCAAGATATACACACGTATTTTTATATTATATACTGAATTTCATGATTACTTTATAATGATATAATTTTAAGATAACAATACATGGTTATGAAGATGACCAATGGATTGTTGAGTTGTTAGTATAAGGTCAGATTCCCGATGTGTTCCCTCCAAGAAAGGATAGTGCAATACAGACACCCATTGAAAAATTCAAGGATAATTATCCATTAAATTAGCTCAATGTTTCCCTTAATGTATTTATTTATATTGTTCTAGAGTCCTTGAAAAATAATTCTAAATGGACGAGATAACTAAATGAGTTAAAGTGACAGATAAAACATAGGTTTCACGGTGTTTTTTTCATTCCTGTGGTATAGAATGGGATTGAGTATACGGTCCAACTGATCAAAATAATAAGCACCCTAAATCGTAAAATGGTTCCTATAACAACTATTACACCTAAAAAATAATAATCTAATACTTCGGGATTAAAATCAAACCATTGACCTATAGGGTTGGGAATAGAAAATGTTTGAAAAGACATTAGGTTATGTCCCATTAATGTGAAATGCTACATATAAATTCCAAGGGAATACAAGATAATTAGGGGATTATTTAACCATTTTCAAACCAACAAAAATTAAAGGATAAAATTTAATAAAAAAACATGGCACTATTTAATTAATGATACTAATCATCAAAATTAAAACACAAAAACCAAAAAATAAATCATTGTAGCATTAAAATGTAAAATAAAATGTCACTCAAAACTAGAAACATGGGTTGACATAAGTACACTAATGTGTCATCCAACAGAAAATCCGAATAAAATATATTAATACTCTTCCCACCATTACAAAACCCATTGCATCATAATGATCTTCTATATATATAATAATTCATTCGCTAACATGTATCATGAAAAATAATGATTTCATACGCACAAATGTAAATATGTCTGTGGTGACTATATCGATGTAGTAAGAATCCATGCAGAAGCGGCCACAAAAAAATCTAAGACAACAACATGTTTGAATAATTTTTATATTCTATATGGTGTATAATAAAATATCAATATGATTTCATATTAATGTACAAAATAATCAAACAAAAATAGTCTATGTCAAAATAATGAGTTTAATAATATTTATATACTCCAATAGAATCGTATGATAAGAACTTAAGTAAGAAATATAACAAGTCATTCCTATATGAAAACACAATCAAAATAATAGAAGACCCATATATTTATCATGGATTTTTGTCCCAATACTAATTTGTGATAACTAAAATTCCATAAAAATTATTTATTTTTTTCATGCACCTACATTCAACAATTGTCATAAGAAACCATGTCCAAATCCAATTGGGACCCCTTTAGGAAATGAGGGAAAAATTGATATTGCTGGTATACTTCCCCAAAAAATACTTTATTTACATAATTTATAATTTATTAATTTTAATGAACATGTTTTGTACATAATTATAAACATGTGAATTTAAAACAATATAACAAGAGGGCTTTATAAAATCATTAATCAATGGGTTTTCCCCATACAGACATAAATAAATTGTCCTAAAAATTCAAAGAGATAATGTTCTTGATGATATGGTCATAGTGGGAAGTCACATGCCTCATAATAGTAAACATCAATATAATAATGAAGTATGTTGGTATAGTTTTTCTCCATACATTTATTTAAAAAAAATCTTACAAAACATCAAAACATGTCATGAACCATAGATTTAAAATCAAAAGTTATGATATAAGTTTATTATCAATAGTAAATAATGTTATACTAAATAATTAGTATAAAATAAATATATACCTTGAATATCGATATTTGATGGAATAGAAATCATCGAAATCGACTGCAGTTATTATTCTACCACTAAAAACACCAAGTGGACTCCTCTGGTTTGAGATACGTAGGAAGTAAAAGATGTATGATGGATTTTTGGTTTTTTTGTTTTTATTTTAAATTATTCATTTTTATATTTAATTAATATTGTCACATAGTATGGTCACATGTTTTAACATATTTTCTGCCACCTATTCGGGTTCATCTATTAAAAACCTCTTGTAGAGCACGAAATAAAAGGTTGTTTATCAACTGTGAAAACCGAACAATTTTCCATGTCCAAAAATTATTAGGGGAGACTAAATAAATAGCTCAAATTTGTTCCAATAATGAACTTATTAATTAATTCTATGAAGATGAAACATAGTTAACTAGGAAATCTTCAATGTTTCTCCTTACAGTGTTATAACTGGGTACCTTATAATACCCTTCTAAAACAATCCAGGATCTTCTTAAAAACATTATGTGTATAAGACCAACCAAAAAAATTCAAAAATAATAAAAAATAATTTCATACCTCTAAATATGGCATGGTAAATTAGCCTAACCCTTTATATTTCATTCTGTATAATGTGGGTGATTAGTGGATCATTCAATTTTATTTGGATATTCCTCTAACATGAATTATATTTGATTCCACACCACCTCCTGAATATAATCATTTTACAATTATACCCATATAAAATTAATCTATTTGAAATCTAATTTCATATCCCTTATGAAAATAATTTGTATCGGAACATTTATAAATATATAATCTATCTCTATATCAATATAATCATTTCAAATCACATGGTCTGAATAAGGTTAGTACTTATTTATTTAATTCACATTAAAAAAATTTGAACTTCACAAAAACATGTCATTAAATCCAACTGACAATTGACACCACAACACATTTCAAGTATTTGAAAAGTTTTATCATACCAAGGACCCAAATTACCTTATTTTTTGGAATGATAATGTCCTAGTATTGGAGGGAGCTTCATTAGAATATGGTCCCCCACTAAAAATAATCACAGGGGATTATTCTAATCCATGTAATATTTTTTAAAACTCTTTATTATTTCCATGATTTTACTAATCATTTCAATCCACTTTATTATTTCATATGTAAGGGTTTGTACCATTAGTGATGACCCTCTTGTCTCGGCCCAAAAATATGGATAGTGGAAAAGAAATTCATACAATACATCAAATATAAAGGTATGTATTTTTTCCTAAAAAGAATATTTAGATTATAATTTTAATAATTTTAAATAATACACATAGGATACACAATTATATATAACATATTATCTTGTAATTAATTAAAATAATAAAAACCTACATTATGATTTCTCCTCAATTTGAGGATGATTTGTAGTACCTGTGGTTTAGTGGTTTCTATGAAATTTTTTTAAATATTCCTAAAAAAATACATAAACCTCAGGTTTTGGTCAAATATGATTAAAACATGTAAACCATGAAAATATAAATATTCCTAAATATAATGATTCTTTAGTGAGTGAGTCATATTATATTAACCGATTGGAATATTTTGGAAAATTTTTTTGAGTTTTTAATAATAAATTCATTAGAATTTTTATTTTCAGTGATTCATTGTAAAACTATAAAAATATCCATTGAAATTTTATCCCACATCCATACATGTATGGTTAATTTTTTCAATATGTCAATTGGAATTTGTTGTTATCCTAGACTTTCTGATGGGAGATACATTTCAAAACATTATAAACCAATCTATATTTCATAACTGACCAATAAAAATTGGTTCATATTTCATTATACAATTTTTTAAGCATAGCTGAATATCCCATTTTGATAACTAATAATATGAAGGATGTTAAACCTCTATATATTAATAAAATATGATCTAAGCATGAAAACAGGAGGAAGTGTTCCAATCATTCATCCATTAGTAAATATTTTCACCTCCATTGTATTTTTCCCTCATGTATAAACAATTAGTTTCTAATAATTGGAAATCCTTGAAATGCACAACCATATTAAGAATATGATACAAAAGGAAGAATACAACAACATCATCTCACTCGGAATAAACATGATTCTTGTTTAAAATTACAAAAACTAGTTATCAATGATCATAATATTGTTTTTATCTAATTATTCATATTTTTACATAGTTCTCTATAAATAAAATTCAAATTAATTGATGTATGCATTAATTTAGAATCCAATATCTACTAATATTCCATATATCGTATATTCTATGGTTTAAATAATTTTTTAAAATGACAGTCTTCAATATTTTATTATCAAATTACATCATTAACTATTCAATATATCGATAAACACATAATGTTTTAAGATCATAGACTACCAAACATATGTCTAGATCAATATTTACATATTTATCTTGAAAAACCTAAATCTAATATGAATTTTAAACCACAACATCAGCACCATTCATGGTAGAAAAAGAATAGATGATCTAGATGCATCATCATATCCCACATTACCCTTTCTGGGTTCTAGTAACGTATGGATATGTAAAAATGTGATCATGGCCTTAAATTTGTAATATGATTTCTAATAGTAAATGTTATATTATAATGGAATACATTTCCTCATTAAAGCCTTTATCATAGAATAATGATAATAAAATTTATAGATATTGTGTTTTCAATAACCATCTTATCAGAGAAAATTATGTATCTTAAATAAATTCTTATGTAGTTTCCAAGAGATAATGTCTTCTATCATTACATGATCTACAAATAAACATTTATCATAATTCATGTGTCCAAGGAAGAATAATTATTTTATTCAAAAGACACATATAGGGAATTTTGAATAATGTTAGTGTTCCCATAAGGTGCTAAATATTATCTCCATGTCTTCTTTATTGTCGCTTTAAATATGATAATAAAACATGATATCGACAGAAAATACAAAAAAATGAGTCATGGTACATCTATGATATATGATTTATCATTTCAATGAAAAATATATGTTAATTAAAAATAAAAAAATTGAATGACATTGTATTCATAATTATAATAATGTGTGCTAAAATGTATCTTCCAAATATCCTCATTTTAAACATAGAGTTGGTGATACCCCAATACTAAATTAATTTTAGGGAACCACATAAGTCCCACTAATCAATCATATATATAATAAATTATTTAATATAATATTGAATCAATTTCATTAATAAGTTATTCTTATTATTATCAATGTAATACTGAAAAGTTCTATCTATATTATTCATTAAATGAATTTGAGAATACTAAGCTTAAAATATAGGTCATTGAAAACATGTAATCTATAACTTCTCAAACTAATACATCAATTCCATAAAATAAAAATTTGGTTCTATGAAATTTTAATGAATTGAAATTGGAATTTTCAATTATAGTAGATCAATAATGATATCTACTTCTCTTTAAGGAAGAATGAACTTTTTTTTGGAGACAATCTGGATATCAAACATTATTTGATAGAAAATATATTTTCATTATTTCATGATATTTTATAAAAGGTTCTACTAAAACTATTAAGAAATATTGTGTACCATCTTTGACAATGGTTCTTGACTACCCATATTACTTCACAATATCACATGAAACGGTATACCATTCCATTATATGATTTAAAATTCATATTATACACATTATAATAAATATGGACATTGCATTTTATCAAAAAATAAATTCATCAAATGATATAAAAAATATCCATATCTAGAAGGAAAAATACAAAAAAAATTGAACCCATTAATATTTATAGTACATTACTGACACAAAAAACATTATTACTCTAATTAAACAATTACTTATTGGATGATTGTAACATGATACATCATTTACACATACAAACCAATATGAGTTATAATAATATAAGGAATAAATGTATTGTATGTTCTTTTATGAAAAAAAAATGTATAATATTTGAGTTAAAAATGATGATACCTAACACTGTTGAAGAGCTACAATGCTCTTGAATGACTATTTAAAATACACAATACAACTTCGTAATATGATACCCAAAGATACCACTAATTTATTATTGTTTTAATATTAAATTTCATGTTCAGGTGACCATAAAACTACCTTGAATATCATATTTAGGTGTCCCAAAAGTATTATAATGAGACCAAAAATATGATCATAAGAGTCTTTCAATATAGTGTATATATTTCTGCAGTTTTTCATTAAGGTGATAGTACAATAACACCTTAGTGTCCCATTTTACCATAATTGCGAAACTTATGAGATGGTGTTGTAAAATTCATTTTCATATGATCTGGTGAACCTTATTGAATAAAACCCATTATGTTTCATTGACATAGAGAAAAAGAAACCAATTTGGTCTATTGGTTATTTGATATCAAATTCTATTATGAATAGGTCTCCAATTATTGATTTTTTCCCACAATGGAATTCCAATTTGTAACCATATAGGTAAAAGTGTTCACCACCATAGTTCAACAGATGGAATTTTCTAACATCTTGAATCATACAATCATATTAATATAATTCTGATTATAAAAATATTACTGTGATTGAGCGAATGAGTGATCACGACCATGCCTCAATGAATTATAATTTTAGGTAATAACTAATATGGACCTCTAGATCATGTTGATCTATATTTATGAACATAGATATAAATTCTATGAAATACATATTTTCATACTTTAGTTTAATTTTGAAAATCCTCATTTTTATGTTAAAGGTATGTGAATTCAATTGATTGTTAAAACATTTATTGAACCATTCTTTGTAAGAACCTAGTATTTGTTTTCTTAATAAAAAATATCATTATCTTTCACCACTAGTTTTATAAAATTTTATAATATGATAATTACCTTGTTGTTAGTGAGTTATCTTGGAGGATATAAGATTCTATTAGTCTGATTTTGTAATAACATTGGGTTTGCAGTCTTCAATCCCTAAGAATGATTGGTCGAATCTGTTAAAAAACACTAATAAAAAATTTTCATGGAATAGTTTTTAAAGGTGATTTAAATTATCAATATCTTATATGTATTTAATTATAATATTGAATATTTAATGAATCATCTATGGTTTTTGTTAAATCAAATTTTCAATTGCGTCTTCCTCTTGATTTCCCAATCGACATACATCCATCATCTCTTTATATCCATATAAAATTTCTAATTATTAACCATATTAAAAATAATTTGAAGAGCTATGAAATATCAAATCATTACATACAAATTTCTCAAATTTTTTTATAAATTCATAAGATACAACATTGATGATTCATTCCTTATAGGCAGTATATCTATTATTTCATGCTAATCTAAAACCATTAGCTAAACTAAATACAATTTTATGACAACACTCTTATTAGTGTTTATAAACAAATTTTGTACAGGAAATTCCTTATTAACTTAACTTTTTTCATGAATAGATATTTAATTAATTTTTATTCTCCACAATTCTTATTCAAATACATCATATCTCTAGAACTACCCTCTATAAGATGGATCAGACATGAAAAATATCATTTGTAACACCCTCCCCAAAACCATTATCTTCAGAAGAGACTTAGGTGTCACCAACCTTAATTTGCATCCTTTGGACTCCAAAATCTATAAATAAATAACAATGTTATACAAGTTCATTGAATAATGAATCTTTGATTAACAAACCAAACATGTAAGATATGGGAATGTAAAAATAAATTATAAAATTATGCATCACAGTATAAATGATAACTCAATATCCAATAACAAAAGTTAAATAAATTTAGTGGAGAAAGTAATATATAATAAATAAATAATACAAACACATGTCATAAAAAAATGAAATCAAATTAACATCAATCTACTCACCCCACACAAATATATCCATGCTCCTCCAATAGTCACCATGCCCGCACAATAATGTTTCACTTCTGGAGAAATATAAAATCTTTCACTTATTGGTATCATGATAACAAAATATGAATATTCACTAACATACATATGAGTGCAACATGCCCTATGAACGTGGACTAAATCATGAAGAAAATTCAAACAGTCCCTAGCCCTTGATAGAAAATGTGGAATTTATGGGAGGCACCTTCAGTCTGATAATCCCCAAGACTTTTGTAAAATAAGTGGAAAGATGGACTTATGAGTCCAACAGGCCCTATGAACGTCGTAAAAGAATTTTAAGGCCAAATCCATGAGTCTGAAGTGGAATTTTCTTCTTTGGATTGATCATTTGTCTTCGTGGAATGCCTTCAAACATTATGATACCCCTTTTTCTATAAATTGAATACGTGCCTCCCCCATAAGGATTGATAACCTGAACATTCTCTTTCTGAGCTCCCTTTTCATGATGCCCCAATGAAATATGAACCAATTTGATAATTAAATTCCTTAATGTACTAGAGCATCAAGAACCACCCATTCCCAAGATTTTATTTACCAGTACATATCATTGGGATTCCCTTATTGAAGGCATATTTTCTTTATACTGGAGGAATTCCCTCTACGGTACATGAGGCTTTGAAAATCATTAGGCCTTTATAAATCACTCATTTTAAAACTCATTGCTCTGTTCCAAGTCTAGGTCGGCCTACATCACAGAGGTCCTATCATTTTGAATCCATTTCCCTCCATGAATCCCATGGCCTTCGCAAATCCCCTTTTAGTGTGCCCCCTGCTATGCATGACCCTATTCTGTGTGTCCCTCAATGCATGTATGTAGGGATATCTTTGTCCCTTTTGTGGTGTTCCTTATTATTATTCTCTATTTAATTATTCATCGTATATTTATTCTAGTAGATGATTCATTTTTACACAGATATGAAAATGTGAACCCCTCAACTGAAAACCTCAATACCCAATCCTAACCTAGCATTTCCGATGCCTTACCTTTCCCATGTGTGGATGGGTGTTAGTTATTTAATTCCAATGGTTGAGTAATGATTCCTACACATAGAAGCTATAAGATTGTAAACTGTCAAGTGACATCATCCTATGCACATAATAGTAAAATTTTGCTTCACCATGTCACACAGACACGGGGTTCTTGACCACATGAAATCTCTATGCCAACTAATCTCCTTGGGAGTGAGATCTTCCTCACCTTCCACAAGAGGAATGAAATCCTCAAAATGTGAAAAAAGATCTTATTCTCCATCCCTCTTAGAGTAATCACTGCATTCCATATCTCTGGAATAATAACCTTGTATAATCCCCTCTCTATTCCTCTTTGACATATCTTTCATGATGTGAATGTATAGCTAAATTCTTACTACTATTTCTCACACTGAACAGGAATACACCACGTTAGACGTTATTGTTGAACATGACACACTTCTCTTAAGCATCCATCCTAGAGTCATCCCCAACTCCCTCCTTTTCATGCTACTAAATATATGTAATCCTCATAGCATCGACCTAAATGGGTTTCGATCCCTATTTTCTAAATAGGTTATGTATAAAATATCATCGAGATTCATTCCCAACAATGGTAAAATACAATGCCCTTGCTTATGGGTGCACCTCCCTGGTCCACCCATAGATGTGTCCAAATCATCTTTCACATGTGCATAATCATTATATATATCTCCATGCCCCCATACCCAAACTATATTTACATTGATCACATTTTTCTAAATAGGTAACGTATGAATCATCCACTAGGTTCAAGCCCATTTTCAAAAAAAACCCATGAATTCCAATAATTTCTCCCAGTTCATTAGAATCCATCACGATTCTTATCTTGGACTCCACATCATTGTGGAATCATGCAATTTATTTAGATAACTCATATTCATAATCCATATACATTTTCATCATCACATCACCATTATCTCGGTGTGATCATGTCATCTATATGGGACATTTCTTTACATAAACCTTATCCATCCACATCATCGCTTCTCTTAGCGGCATTTGGGATGTCTTAGGGAGAAAGACCCACAAAATCCAAAAAATATAGATCTAGTTGTGATGGACCATCTCAGGGTGTAAGACTCACTCCATCCATTGAACTATCTAGGTTTTGATCTCTCAATTCATGATAGGATATGTATGAATCCTCGGTGAGATTCAGTCCCAGATACTGGTAAACCTTGGTGTACCCCTTATTGGAGTATACCTCAATGATCTTCCATCAGTGGTGTTTTAATCATTCTCATAGTGTTTCCTCTTCCTTCCATGGGACACACCATCCATGGTATGTCCATATTAGGTTTTCTAATCAACCCATATGGTAAACCATCCTAGTGCTCCCACATATGGATGTTTAATCTAATCCACCTTCATAAGAATTCCGATCAGTCTGATCCATCACAGTTTTATGTTAAAATCATGACCCACCTCATGTTACACATTGGATACTAATGAAATACTTAGAATAAATTCCCCTAGAATATGATACACAAAGATCAATGTGGGATGGCTCGGGTTTCTATGCCATTGAGTAGACATCTTATGAGGAATAATTAATGGGTATCGGTGTTCCAGCATATATACAAAATTAGTGATGCCCAACATGAATACTTTATAGACCGAAGGTTGCAACCTTGGTTATACCCCTTGGAATGTATAGACATAATCAGCATAATTAACCAGGATCCTCAATGAGATGGAACTAGGAATCAGATTCATAAACAATGTCTTAATTTATATTGGGGACCTGGACTAGGCAATGAATTCCAAAGAGAAATCTATATATGGGGGAACCATCATCCCATAATACCATTTTGATCATGAATAATACCTCAATGATAAAATGATGGATGA
Organism: Viscum album; assembly: GCA_963277665.1. Taxonomy (NCBI): domain Eukaryota; kingdom Viridiplantae; phylum Streptophyta; class Magnoliopsida; order Santalales; family Viscaceae; genus Viscum; species Viscum album. Next base: position 621,909,916 of record OY728160.1, read on the forward strand.
TTCCCACCATTGTAATGTGGGAATGCATGGAAACGGTGCAACCAATCCGTTCAATATAATTATAATAAAAGAGAGCCCCATCAGAAAGCGTTGGAAATAGAAATGGTAAACCCAACATAAATTAGTTAAACATCAACCATGTTGACTATCATTTTGGTCGTATGTTGGCTCCAAAATTAGTGACAGAGAAAAATCCAAAACGAAGGCACTGATGGCTAACTCGTGATTTTATTTCACAGTGTCCACCCCCCCCCCCCCAGTACAGCGGCCACTGCGAAGCAAGGAGGCGGGACGTTCAATGAACTCATTTGACGTTTGTGATCCCACTATGAAGAAAGGAGGTTGGATTCTCTATGAACGCATTTGACATTTTCAAGCCCACCACAAAGCAACAACATTCCTCTTCGTGCCTCGTAAGATCTGATTCGCGGTGCCTCTTGCCTATAAATATCGGGCTTTCCCTGATCCCAAAGGGTGGACAATCTGACCTTTCACCTTCCCTACTCCTAAATCATGAATCATCCTTCTGCTTCACAGACCATGAGATATGCGATGTACTTCTTCTCTACAAAGTGCCTCGCCTTTGCCACGTTTTGATACCCTCATTCTAGAGGGATTCCTTTCATGAAGCTTAAGGGCCTTCGCAAAGGAAGGGGATCCCCAAGCAGACCCGGGTCATTGCAGAGCATTTCTGCTCCACGAAACACCCTTCAGGTACACATGATCCACAAGGTAAGGTAGGGTCACTATACTTCGCGAAGCACATTGCTTCATGAAACATTATTTTGCGAGGAACCTTTTCTCCACGAGGCACTGCTCTGCGAATGCCCTTCCACATCACAAAGCACCTCCCTTATGCACTTATGCCACATGCTATGGCTAAGGCACCCCACTTAACTATGCACACTCCTTCACAAGTTCCCTCTATCACAAGAAGCAACAGAGCTTCACAAGGCCACTGCCTATCGATCCATTTTCCGGGAAATTACTTTCCCCTGAGACCCTTTATGTTTTAATGATGTGACTTCAAAGTCCCTTGGATGATACTACCCATTGAATTGCTTCGCCTCATACTTCGTTGCATAGGAATTCTAATGGATATTTATTCTTCACATAGCAATGCTAACGTGGGCCCCTCGATGGTTCTCTCTATGACACCCCTTCACCACGGCTTTGAATTTCCCCTCTATACACCAAGGAGAAGAGGTTACCACTTATGTATGTCCTTGGGGTGTAGAGAAAACCCACCTCGTCCGAGATCCAGGATGTTAAACTTCCATGAACCTTCATGCTCAGTACATGACATTAAACTATGACATCTCCAAATGCCTCGCACGCGGGGTTCCCCCACCTTGAAAATTCTCCACACCCTTGGTCTCTAGAGGGGATGATATCCTCCATATGGGAGTGCTGATTGTCTGTGGTGGAAGGGCAACCATCTCGGTGTAAACCCCTAGCCTTATTTTTGGATGCAACATCCATGTGTCTCCTTTCGTCTTTGTTCCCCAGGGCCAGTGCAGCGTGTGATGGGGGACGTTGCTTCTCCTTTCATTGGTCCCAAGTCCCTCTCCGGCTACGCATTGTCGCCATCAGGCCTCCATCCTGGAGAAAGTCCCAATCTCTCTCTCCTTGGGCCTCCTAGAGCGTAATCCCCACTCCACTTCCCATGGATGCACCTTTTGCGAATTGATCATCAGGTATCTTCTATCTCTTATTTCTCACTCTGAGCATGACTCACATGGACTTAGTGTGAACACAAACCATGAAAAACATTGGGATGCCTTGAGTGTAGGCCCCAAACTCCTCTGGAACAATGAGTACATTGATCCATGTCAAGGCATGGTATGTAGGAAGCATCCATGAGGTTCAAGACCAACATCAAGTTGTTCTGACACCCCTACATATCAGTCCAACTGCCCCTTTCCATCTTGAACTATGACGACTTTGATCCATGTCAAGGAAAGGTACGCAGGAAGCCTCAACAAGGTTCAAACCCACCACCCGGTCATTCCGACCCCAGTCACCTCGGTTCACCAAACACATTGGGTCGCCTTAGAGTGTAAGCTCCAACCCATAACTAAACTATGTGGACCTTGATCCATGACGTGGCATGGTACAGAGGAAGCCTCTGTTAGGTTCAAGCCCACCACTCGGTCATTCCGACCACATTCACGTCGGTACACCAACATTGGGCAGCCTAGATTGTATGCCCCAAACACCTCTCGAACTACGAGGACATTGATCCATGTTAAGGAATGGTATGTTGGAAGCCTCCATGGGGTTCATGAACAACATTCAGTTGTTATTACACCCCTTAGTTTCGGTTCAACAACCTATTTCCATCCCGAACTATTAGAACATTGATCCATGCCAAAGCGTGGTATGTAGGAATCCTCCACGAGGTTCAAGCCCACCACCTGGTCATTCTGATACCCTTCATGTCGGTTCATCAAACACCTTGGGCCACCTCAGAGTGTATTCCCTAACACATACCTGAACTACATGGACTTTGATCCATGTCAAGGCATGGTACGTAGGAATGCTCCATGAGGTTGAATCCCACCACCCAGTCATTCCGACCCCCTTCATGTCGGTTCAACAACACCTTGAGCAACCTAGAGTGTAATCCCCACACAATCCTTAGCTATGTGGACATTGATCCTTGCAAAAGAAATGTATTTAAGAAGAATCTCTAAAACTAAATCCCAACAACCATTGGACATTAGGTCCCCCTTCACTTTGGTTCACCCCTGTCCCAATTGATATTAAATTGTGGACCACTTTCAGGGGTAATCCATTGTCTGCCACCATTCAGCGTTAATCTGTTGTCACTCCATCCAGCAGTAATCAATTGACAACACTGTCTAGTGGTAATCTGTTGCGACCTCATCTAGTGGTAAGCTGTTGCGACCCCATCCAATGGTAAGCCATTGTCACCCAATCCAGCTGTAAGACATCGTGACCCAATCCAGTGGTAATCCATTGAAACCACCAATCAGTGGCATTCCGTCATCAGATGAACTACGTGGACTTTGATTTCCTACCATGGGGATACGTAAGATGTATTTTCGTGGCTCATTCCCAAAACCATCATCACCATATGATTGTTCCTTCCCATTCACCATCCAATTCACATAACCTTCAATCATCCACCTTGATTTGTACCTGGGCCGCCACATCCTAGTGGAATCATGCCACCCCATTCCTCATTCCATTTGACAGCATTTGAGAAGACACCCATGTGTTGATCCCAATATTGGCATTCCCTCCAAGGGTTTTCTCCATCTGATCCACTCTAGTCAGTGTTCTAATAAGCCTGATCCATCTTCACTTGATGTTAAACATGCAGCATACCCAATGATAAACATGGGAAGCTATGGAAATCCTCAAATACCTGCGCATGGAATATGATTCCCTGCGTTCGATGTGGGATGCCTCAGGCTTCCACGCCCTCAAGAAGCCCTATGACAAGGGACAAAAGATGGAATTTCCAATCCACCAGTTTCCAGACATGCCAGTGATTCCCCACGTGACTACTCCCCTAACTGAAGGTTGCTACCCTGACCGGACCACTTGGAATGTCCTGGAAGAAGCAGCATAATTTACGTGTGTCCATGAAGATATGGAACTGGGAATAGATTAATGAAAAATGTATAATTTCTATGAGGGAGACACAAATTAGGTGACGAGTTCTGATGAGGAATCCACAGAAGGAAGACCCGACATCCCATCATCCCATTTTGATCGAGAAGCAGATGTCCCTGAATAAGGAGCGGATGCCACCAGCCATTGGAAATCTGGAATGTGGGGAAACAAAAACCACGTATCTCATCCACGAACAAGACGGACATGCGCGCCCTAGCGAAACCGTCAGAAACAGAAATGGTGAACCCGATGTGAAGGTCTTCTCATCAATATGGAGATTAGTAGTGCTCGGAGCATCAATATATTGACATGTCACTAGATCCATACATCCATCACCGGGTCCTGCAAAGAAAATAGTGGGCATGGCGTGACACTCACCCAATTTTGGGGTAGTAGAACATTGGACATCTTGTTCTGCGATGTTGTTAGCGTGGATCCCTCTTACTGATCAAGGATGAAAGGGTGGTTCTAGGGGCATTGGATGTCGATTCCTTTTTCTTTCATCACTAATTAGTTCATCTCTCTACTTCTCAAGAATCAGGTTCTTAACTCATGAACATGATCACTGCCTTCCTGTCTATGCAGGAGTAGGGTAAATGCCAACACATCTACTCTGTGTGGCTTCACCACTTCCACAAAGGCCTCTGTGTCCACAAAAGTGGGGCTCCCACACCCCATCTCCCCATCGGGAGTTATCCAATGACGGGTAAATAACAACCTCGCACGTCATTACGGGGAGGAGGGAATAAACCCAACCCAAGATATGGCATGCCTAGACCTGGATACGTCTAGGACCCACTGCCTATGCCACCCACGAGGGTCATGCATGGAGCCACTGCTCCCCACCCCGATATACAACAAATTCGAGAGCCTGTCCTTGGAGCGATTTGATGACTCCCTGCCTTACGCTGATGAGGTGGGAAATATCTGGCTCAGCCCAGTCGAAGTCTCAATCCAGGGGTCCTCAACAAGGGCTCCCACCCAATCGTGTTAGAGCCGACTCCCGGTCATTCCAGAGGAGGAGCAGGTAAGCAATGCACCTGCACCCCCAGCCTCGGCTCGTCTTCCCCGACTCCAGTTTCAGGCACTGACATAGGAGGATGTCTGCCAAGGGGAATCAACATTGATGGCTACTATGGGCCGAGGCACTAACAACGCAGATCATATGTTCCCTGCATACAATGAACAAGGGCGATTATACACCCAATAAGGATCGAGGCACCAACCGCCCCATGGGCAGGCTGGGTCGACTCTCCTGGTCACATGCATGAATAGTGGTGCCCACGAAACTACCCGCAGTGATGCCACCTCGTACAGAGGTCCATCCCATACCACTACTATAGTGAGCATGGGCCTTCCCCACTTCGAGGATCAGCAGAGAGTTCTTCCCCATGCCACCCCCAATATGAGTGGGGGTCTACCCCACAACAGTGATACTTGGAATGGAAGCCTATCCCATGCCCATTGCACTGGGTATGGATACCTTCCTCCTTGCCCCGACTACCGATGTGTTGACATTACCCATCCGGTCCCTCTCCAACTTGGGGATCCTCCCTACGGTCTCTCCACAGCTGGCGAAGGTCTACCTCGCCCTGACAACCAGAGGGGTGAAGGCCAGTATCGCTCCACCCGTAACAAGAATGGAGGTCCTCCCCATGCTTCTGTCATTTCCAATGGAGGTGTTTCCCGATATAGTGTTGTTCATGGAGGTCCTCCAAATGTACCCTTTGACAATTGTCCTGATATTCCTCACACCTCATCTTTCTCACGTGGAAACCCTCTCCGCCCCAGCACCAGTGCTGCCGAAGGGCCTCATGTCAGAAATCAGCCATGTCCCAAGGAACCACCCAGGGGCAGGATGGCGGGACGTCGCCACCAAAAGAAGAATCCTTGGAAGACCCGAACAAAGATCAAACTGGTCTGCTTCTCAGACTCTAAAGTGGAGTACGACTCATCTCGGGAACCCTTATCTCGCTCATCTGATCCAAGGGTCGGGGTAGGGACGAGGTGGATCAACTTAGAGCTCCTAGAATATCAGGTCCACAAGATTCCATCCTCCATCAATGGTCTTATCCAGTAGGATGAAAATCTGGAAACCCTGTAGGTTACGGTCATGGAGTCACCACCATCATCACTGGAAGCACTTTCTACCTCCACAAGAGATCACATAGAGCTATTTTGAGGACCAATGGCAGGCGAGCAGCATTTTGGCCCATCACCAGCTGCCCAATCCCCTGAGCTAGGAATACCAGTCCTCATCCCGACATACCGTGACGTGGGGTCCAGGTCGTTGCACTCTTCGGGGGACATCCTGCGAATTTGTGGCCATTCATCTCATTCTTCGTATTATCCACTATCCGACCTTCCATCCCAGTGGTCTTCCTCAGTACCTCTACCAGTTCCTCAACCACCCTCAATTGGAAAGTGGATCATTCAAGGGCCATACCCTGAATTTGAGCCTAGGAGCTTCTAGAGAAATATTCCAGCGGACCACTTCAACGAGAAGTTCTGGCTAGTGGCAGTGAAGAATTTCTGTGTACTAGAATCCCTCACCATAGAGGATTTTGTGTGTTTCCTCTACACCCTATGGGTGACACATTTCAGTCTCCTTCATCTATGCATGGTTTATCCAAAGAGACAAACGAATTTTTAATACATCAGTGAGCATTTTCGTCTTTTCAATCTGACCACACTCCATGTGGCCCAGCACCCTCAGTCACCAGTTCACTGTGAGTCTCTTGAGCAGCAATGCATTCAGAGTATCAAGGTACTCCGTGAAATTATCAGGGAGGCTACCCCCACATACAAGCCCATAACTGGGGGTAGTATGCTTCCCTCATCTTCAGTCCTATCCGGGGGTTTCCTGACATGCAATGTGATATTGAGGACATGCCCCCAGTAAGGGTCATGGTTTACATGGCTGACATAGTGGACAAGAAGAACGAGTTGTAGCTTCTCAATGAAGACCTACCCCATGAGGTTGTGTTACCACTGTTGGACCCATTAGGGAGGAATACACATCACCAAGGAAACCTCCTAGGCCTCCCTACACCTACAGAGGCATTATTACTTGGCAGGAATGCCAGTAAGGGAAATGGTCATGTCATAGAAATCAAGAACTCTGACCTTTCAACCAAAGTTAAAAAGATGGAGGAGGACCCTGAGAAGGCCACGTTGCTCCAGAAACTTCCTGAGCAAAAGAGGTTGGTTGATGAAATCATGGATGAATGTATTATAGAGAGACGACCTGACTACAACAATCCTATGGTGGGTTAGCAGGGGCAGGAACAACTACCCCAGGGAGAGATACCTCCAGGAAAACTTGATCACGCCGCTCTAGCAGACAGGACTGAATCCGGAGCTCATAGAAAGTGGGCAAGGTATGTCTCACCAAACCCTCTAGAACGGTGCCTAAATCCGTGGAATATGGCCCATATTCCCCGAGTTGCACCGCAGGCCGCTCCACGTGCTGATGAGACTGTCTACCATGTTGAAAAACCTGGCAAGACAATCGTGGCTAGGGATCCCCATCAAGACAAGTAACCTCACGAAGATGATCCCATGGAAGCACACATAGCCTGCCTTGAGGCTTTGGAAACACGACAGGTGGAAATCCCACCAGATGGAAAGCTATATCTGGCATTGGTGGATGATATTCAGGCACCTCCGGGTTTCGGGAATCCTACCTTATCCCAATTTAATTGGACGGGGGACCCACCACATCATCTGGACTACATCAGATCATGGTGTGGGCCGATGTTGGGGACTCTAGCGCAATAGGAGGCTTCCAACCTCTGCTGTTTTCTTTAGATGTGGGAGGGGCCGACATTTGTCAGGTACAACCAGCTCCCTGTCGGATCCGTGACCAGCTGGGAGGACTTTTGTAGGAAATTCCTCTACCAGTTCAGCTCTACCACACGAAAGACCAGCATCACATACCTCTTAAATTGAAATAAACGGCCTGATGAGTGAGTCACAGACTTTATCACCCGGTGGAAGGTGCTCAAATACTCCCTTGACATGCCACTAACTCAGGAAAAATTACTGACGATGCGTGTGGGAAATTTCAAGATAGAACTGGTTCCTTCTCTAATCACCCAGAACTAACCCGGTGGATTCCGAGACATCTCCGACAAGGCCCATCACTTTGAGGAATCCCTGCAACAGGCTAGTTAGGCACGTCTGTTGCCCCCTATGATCCCATCAAGGTGATATGCCAGAGCCGAGCCCACCGCGGTATCCCATATAGAGGCCCCCATGCATCTAGAATTGCTACTAGTAGCACCTACCCCACAACCTCGCAAAGTCCCTCCTCCTCAGGCGCAGCCTCCGGCTCAGCAGCGTCTTCAGAATAATCATGTCGCTCCGCGTAATTCGCAGCCACCACCTTGGAAGAACAATCAGGGTCCACCTCATCGACATGCCTCTACAGCTCCTCATTAGGGCCATGCTCTAAGGGCCACCATTCTAGAAAAAAGACACTGGACTTAATCATTCCGTGAGAATCATGTCCCTGGTTACTTTCATAGCACCCAAGAGTAGGGGATTGTACACTTTCCTGAGTGCAGAAGGTTAGGAGAGGCGAATCTCACTGATCACCTGAACTATTACCCATATCATTAGATTCAAGGGAACGTCCTCAATAATTGTAATGTGTTTAAAGAATTTTTTCAATAAGAGGTCGATAACAACATATTTAGGTCCGGCCTAACCCCTTCCCAAGTAGCGGGTGTATTTGTAAGGTCAGGGAGAATTTGCGATAGAAAATGTGAGTGGCAGCAGGTACTCAACCCTGGGTCTCAGAAATATAATGACTGGATGGCTCACAAGATTTTTTCTCGCTCCCATGGTGTCATTCAGACACGCCGAAATTATCTGTATCCTTCAGAAGCTGCGACCACCACTTATGCATCATCATCTTTACCGGCCTCTTCATAAAACTAAATCATTGGCGACGCAAGAAGAAACAATGTGCCCCGCCAATGACTTCATCATCCCACACTCTTGGAGTCTTCATGCCCCCTCATATAGGGATATCTCCCAGAATCCACCCAGTGGTGGATGACTCTTCAAAGGACATCCAAGGGTATGCTTCAGTTAATATTGTGGAGTTGGTAAACCCCTATATGACTCTCGATGATGGGGATTTATAGGTGAACCTCCTAAACAATCATAGATGATGCCAAAGTCACCGAATTCATAGCCATTTGGGTCATCGAGGCGCATCAGTTGGCACCTCTAGCCAGGCCGTGCATGACACTGAGACTAGACAGCAGGCCCATCAAGTGTCTTAGCAAGCGCGACCTCTTCATCCGACGTCATTAAGACCGCCTCCACCACCGTTTGTGCTACTAGATTAGGAAGAGATGCCTCATCTAGACCGTGGCAGCCCTCTTCCAGCTACAGGATGATCTCAGTCATCTGATCTTCATCCGGAAGCTGCTCTCCAGGCTTCGACTAGTGTGCAATGGGATATACCCAGTACAAGCCAATCGCCAGTCTAGCCGGCAGGGCCCGCCATGCCTCCAATCGCAGAGTGGCCTCCTGCAAGATGAAGTTTGGCCCTAGAAGGGAAGGATGATGTCCTCAAGAACCTTCCTGGCATCCCTCAATCAGCACTGTGACATGTTTTCCCAGAGATATGAGGAGATACCAAGACTATATCCTCAGGTGGCTGTCCACCGCCTCTGTCTCCCAAAAAATTCTCTCAGGTTCAAACAGCCTACCAGAGAGATTCACCCTTCTCACGGTTCCATGGTCGTGGCTGAGTTTGACAACATCATCAAATCCAACTTCATCAAGGAGGTCTAGTACCCCAAGTGGCATGCCAACATCCTACAAGTCATGAAAAAGAACTTATAGATAGATGTATACATTGACTTCTGGGATCTCAACCTCCACAGTTCGAAGGATTATTTTCCCCTTCAAGTGACAGAATTGTTGATCGACACTACGGTTCTGTTCCAAGCCCTATCTTTCATGAATGGTTACTCTGGATATCATCAGATCTAGATGGCCCCTGAGGATGAAGAGTCTAAATATTTTAGGGTTCCCCATGGTAATTTATTTTACCAGGTTATGCCCTTCAGCCTGAAGAATGCTGGTGCCACCAATCAGCGGGCCATCAACCGAATCTTTAAGCCAAACCTGGGGACACTGGGGGAATTCCATTTCGACGATCTGGTGGTCAAATCTCACGAGTGACAAGACCATCTCAAGGAAATTGAGAAAGTGTTTGGTTTCCTCCATTTGCAAAACCTGAAGATGAATCGGCTGAAATGTGCCTTCGGGGTCACCTCTGGGAAGTTTCTTGGATTTGTTGTCAGGTACCGGCGCATCAAGATCGACCCGTAGAAGATCATGTCCATAATCCAGATGCCTCCACCGAGAAATATTTGGGAGCTTCAAGGTTTCCATGTCCACATATCCTACACATGCCAATTCATTGCGAATTTGGCCGGCAAGTGTAAGCCCTTCTCTCGGATCATGAAGAAAGTCAACCCTTGTGAGTGGGACGAGGAGTGCTAGATTTCATTTTATAAAATTAAGAAATATTTACTCCATAAACTATTCTTGATTCCACCCTTCTCCGAAAAGAATCTAATCATGTCTGTGACTGCCCTGGAACAGTCCCTCAGTGCCCTTCTTGACAGAATAACAATGAGGGGATGGAAAACAGTCTCTACTACTTCAGCAGCATGCTCCGCGATAAGGAGACCAGATACTCCGTCATCAGAAAGATCTGTCTTGTGCTTGATTTCGTGGTATAGAAGTTTCAGAAATACATATAACACCATGAGGTACATCTGGATTCTCAAGTACACCCACTGAAGTACATTATAAACCACCCAATGTTGACCTGCTGTCTGGCATGATGGGCAGTAATCCTCCAGAAGTTCGACATCTGGTTTTTCCCCCGAATTCTATCAAGGGACAGACATTGGCAGAAATCCTATCATCCCATCCAAACTCCACAAACCAGTACTTGGACTTAGATTTTCCAGATGAGGAAATCCTCTCGGTAGATCATGCCATCCCGTGTTGGCAGATGCACTTCGACAGTGGCTCCCAGAGCCCCACCGGTAGGAGACTCAATGATCCTTTGATCATCCGAGTGATCCTAGTTATCTCTTTATTTACCATGGTGTAATCCATTCTGATGTAATCATTCATGTTTTCCGATTTTTTCATCAACAACGAGGCAGAGTATCAGGCCCTAATCACTGGCCTCGAGCTAGCCCTCGAGATCAATTTACCCAATTTTCATGTGAAAAGGGATTTTGAATTAGTCATCAAGCGAGTCAAATGTGGCTATGTTGTCAGAAATCCAGAGCTTGTACCATTTAAGGTGCGCTCCCTCCAGTAAATGGCCCTGTTTCCATCTCGTCCGAAAGTTACTCATGTCCCTCGATCTCATAACGGTTGAGTGGATGCACAAGCCGACCAGGCTGCATCAGATCCAGAACCCGAGTAGGACGATCTGATTATACACATTGCACACAAAAGATTCATCACCCTTGACACCCTAGAGGATTATGATGGCATGCGAGGAGGCCATATTACCTCTGGATCCTCCATGTTTGGACCCATTGGTTCATCAGATGCAGTGGTTGAAGTGACTCATGACTGGACTGCCCCTTTTGTCCCGTATCTATTATATGTTTGCCTCCCAGCTGATCGGGCTGAGCATGATAGAATTTGATGCTGCACACTGCAGTTTACACTCTGGAGTGGTCCCTGCCATGAGCATATCCTCTAAAATAACAGGTTTGATGATGCTATCCTCCGTTGCATACAAGGTGTAAAGATTTCTCATGTCATTCAAGAGGTTCGTGATGGTTCTGGCGGCACCCACCAGACAAGACCGAAGGTGTCCCATCAGATCCAGAGACTTGGGTACATCTAGCCCTCTATGATCCATGATTGTATCGTGTTCACCAAGAGATGTCACGCGTGATAAATCCATGATAACATCATGCATCGGCGTCTAGAACATGTCCACTCCACCAAGTACTCTTGGCCATTTGCGGTGTGGGGACTCGATGTCATGGGACAATTTCCACCAGTGACAGCTCGCCAATGTAGGTTCATCCTGACCACCAAAGATTTCTCTTCCAAGTGGGAAGAGGTAGTTCTGCTCAAGGAGGTGATGTGGAGGTGATGTGGAGGCTTCTCAAAGCAGAGTACATGAAATCCTAGTACATGTCGTGTACTCCAAAAGTACACGTCGTGTACTTTATATTTTTCAGTATATGGGACGGGGTCGTGTATATTCGCCAGAACTGTCTTCTTCTCAAGATTTTTCGTCCAAGAGAATCTTGTACAGCCGTAGATCTTTGACGAACCCCCAAGCCTCCGTCTATTCTACGAATTGTCCACAGTCGATAGCATTGGAACCATAACGGTATTCTCTTCTTTCTCCTAGTGCTTTGTTTTCCAATTCCTCCTCTTTCTCAAGTTATCGTGGGTTAAATGTTTTGGTTGTTTTCTTATATCTATGACGTTCCAAGTAGAATCAAGACTTGTTGTTCAAGTATATTGATCTCCTAGCAAGAAGGATGGTGGTTTGTTTCATTCTATAGAAATTCTTGAGTATTTTGTGCAAATTCCACCAATACCCTTGAAGAGGGTATTGTGTGTTTCCTATTTTTCCCTTGATGTTTCCTACTTTTCTTATATGCCCGAGTAGATGATATTGTTTGTGAATAGGGTAATTTTACTCTGATTTTGATGTTTGTCCCATGCATGTTTTCTTTTTATGACCATTTGGTCTAGTTTTTCCTATTAATCTATTTCCAGTTCGATGCCTAGTATTGTAGAATGGACTAACGTTTTCTTCTGACATGTTGTTATGATGTAGACTTCTATCCAAGTAGTTCTTGAGGATCACTTTGGCTGTTACGTGATGCGACACTTGATGAATTTACATAGGGATATGAGATCCTATTATAGTAGACCATATGAAGAATGGACATAAAGGATTCTCCATATTGTCTTTAATTTTACAATGCGAGTCGACAAGGGGAATGGAAGTTGAGTGATTCCTCAGAGTGTCTTTAGTTCCTCGACACGGGCCACATGATGAGTGAGACATTGAGTGCTTCTCTAGAGCACCTTTAGTACGATATGAGACTATATGTGGAATTGACGGCGAGTGCATTCCCAGAGAGTCTATTATCTAGCTGAACCAGAGGAGTGATACTATGTGTGCATCCTAGAGGGTTTCTATTACTTGATGGTTGAACCATAGGGGTTAGGATGTGAGAACTGCATAGAGGTTACTTGTTTGTTCTACTTTTTGAGTGGTTGCTTATTTGTTTGTAAATTAAATGCTAGAAACTGTGGATTTCATACTGCTATGTATTATCCTGTTTATTACTTACTGTATACTGCATACTGTACTTTACCTGCCATATACTCACTGATTGTTTGGCACAGATATTTGGGTGGTTTCCTACTGGGATTTTTATCTCAAACCCTATTTCGGTCATGCTTTTTGGCCCAAATAGATTATATTTTTGTAGGTATAGATAAGGGAATGATCCCTTCATTATCAGGTACTTGACAAGCATTGGAGTAGGAGAGCATGGGACCAAGACGAGGCCTGCAATGCTGAGGAGTTATATATATTTCTTTTGTATTTGGGTTTAGTATTGTATTCATCATTGTGACTTGTTTGGCTGTTTTCCTAGACATATATGTATCATGCATCATTTACATATATTTCATGTCCAGTTGTTTATTTATCAGTCTTCCGCTGTTATTGTTGTTGGATATTTACTGCTTCTTATGTTGTATATGTTGTTACTTCTGAGTTGTACTCAGTCAATAAGGGCATAGTTTCCCCACTATCAAACCTAAGTCCCTTGAAGCTAGTTGGAAGCCTCTGGCATTTGAGGAAATGCGCTTGACGCCATGTGACCACCTAGGTAAGGAGCACCTCTGGGAGGCTTCCGGAAACATGATGTTACAAAGTGGTATTAGAGGATTTTTTTTCTCTTGAATTACTGTTTTGATCCTTTAGCTAGAAATAAGATGGAATAGGTACTTGGTAATAAGTTTTGCCTGGGAGTAGCTAACCCGTGTACCGAAGAAATCCATACTACCTCGTTTATTGTAATTTCACTGGTTTTCAATATTATAGTTGATTTTATTTCACCATTGGGTGATTAACATGCATTGTTTTGTTACAGTTTTTGTTGATGAAGTTCTATTTCTGTCGCTAACTGATGAGTTGAGGGTATGCCATCTCATGAACATATAGGCACTTGTTATAAATCACATGTCATTCATTCTTGCCATGACATCTAGGGTGCATTAGTGGTTTCATGTTGTTGAAATAGAGGTTGTTTAGATTATGCATGTTGTTTGATAGATAATTTGATATAATCCTTTCTGTTTGATAAGAATTTTGTTTGTATAGTGCATTGATTATATGGATGCCAAATATTGGTTCTTAATGAGTTATGGGACCTCATGGACCGTAATATGGTGGATCATTTATTGTTTTCCTATTTATAACTTGTATAAGATGCCATGTATTGATTCGTGGGGTGTATCGACCCTCCCGGATTGGAAATTGGCATCTTAACGTTTGTTTCCTATTTTTTCTGGGCTCCAGAGCAGTTTCAGAGGCTACTTCCTAGAAAAACCCAAAATACAGGGCGTCTACATTATGAGTACACCCCGTGTAGTTTTTAACCGTCTCACTGACTGTGTGGGTAGGGACACGAGGTTATGAAAAATAATCAAAAAACATGTTGTGTACCAGATGTGCACGTTGTGTAGTGTGATTCTAAGAGTATGGATGTGTAGTTAACAACACGGTTGGTGGAGTATCCTCTAATACACGTTGTTTCCACATTGAACACGCCGTGTAGTCTGACCCAGGTACCCAGTCATGTCACGAACAAAACAGGATGCTGTCATCCTTTCTCAAACATGTCGTGTCCTCCTAGAACACGTCGTGTAGTGTCAGCCTTGTAGTCGGCTATGTATCTAACCACACGGTCTGTTGGGACATCTGGGTACATGACGTGTTCTTCTGAAAAAAGCCATATAGTGTGACCTGGCTACACAGGTCGTGTCACTAACAAACACGGGCAAGTGATGTTTGTTGCGTACACACCGTTTATACCTCAAAAAGCCGTGTAGTCTTGGCTTAGGTGAACCGTGTGTCTTAAACATGTATAAGTACTCATGTATGAGAATAGAGTTCAAGTACATGCCATGTGTTAGGATAAAACATCGTGTATTTGGGGTGTTACACCACCAGTGTTGGAAAAGGTACACACCCATGTAAATGACTTAAGGGAACATGTCGTGTTGTTTTTATACACGCCGTGTAGTCATGTTTTGTAAACATTGATTTCCTTCCTTCCCTTTTTGCCTTCTTACGTTCCTAGGTTTCAGTCCCTGATATTGTGATCTAATGATTTCATTTGACCTTGCTGATTCATGGCATGGAGACGTCCTCCGGTTGTCTTCCAGTTGAATGGTAGTGATCAAACGCCAGATATGGATGATTAGGGACTTCCTACAGAACATCATGTTGTGCCAGCCTTGGCACCAGCAGTGATACCGGTTGCAGGAAACGATTCATAGTTTAGGGAAGGATTTCGAAGGCTGATGCAAACCATCCAAGGAGAAACACCTCCAACTTCGACTATGGCAAACTTGATTCATGGTTTTCATCATCAGTATCCTCCCACCTTTTTAGGGGAAGGAGGACCTCAGGCTGCAGCGTCAAGGCTATAAGCCATGATGACGATCATTGAGCATCTGGAGACGACTACAGAAAGGTGGGTCAAGATCGCTACTAACATGCTATGATAATCTACCAATAGGTGGTGGGACATGATCTCACAGTCAGGTCATCAGCATGTTATGGAAGGGGAGAAGTTTCAGTGTGTCTTTTATGACTACTTCTATCTGGGGACCATGAGGGCCGACCGAGCACGGGATTTCATGAGCCCAGAGTATGGTACTCTTTCTGTCATGGAGTTTTCCTCTCGTTTCACTGAGCTTCAGTGTTTCAGACCCCTCCAGTTTGGATATGAGTTGTTATTGGAAAGGAATTTTGAGTATGTTCTCATACAAGAGATCCACTCACTGGTGAATATCATCAAGCTGACTTCCATCACTTACATTGCCAACCAGGCACTGATTGCATAAGGAAATATGAGATATTTCAGAGTTGAGAGCATGGGCGGTTCCGCTTCTAGAGTTAATGCTTCTCCAGATGACAGCATGAATCACATTAGGGAGTCTATGTGCGGTAATCCGAGGCGACGAGACACATATTAAGGTATCCAAGCTGTATGCTACCTGTGTGGAAGAGCTAGGCATAGGAGGATGTAGTGATAGAGAGACCCAGTGGACTCTTGATATTGCGGCAAGATGGTTCACTTTAAGTGCTTCTGTCATGTTTTATCACAAGCATCTAGTGACAAGTTTTTATCCACGACTCCTCGTTCAGGATCAGTGCCACATGTTTCTCACATGTCTGGGAACTGGTGTCCTTCTGGCCGTTCAGGATGAGGTGGAGGTCGAGACTGTGGTGGTCATTCACTGGACTTTTAGCGACAGTAGGGTGGATCAGCTTAGAGCGGTCAGGAAGGGTCACAGGGCCGTGGAACAAGTCAGGCTTTTACGGTGGAGGAGACCGAGCATGATCAGGATCCCGGACCCTCTACAGTTGAAGGTACGATCTCAGTATCCTCATTTTTATTTTCTGCACTTTTTTATACAAGGGACTCCCAAAGCTATATCTCTTTTGATGCTGTGGAGAGCCTTGGGCTATGTATCTTTTCCTCTACTGATACCTTGACTCTAGACACACCGTTGGGTACTAGGATGGCTAGTGTACATTAGTGCAATGATTTCCCTATAGTGGTGGTTGGGTATCCGTTATTATGGTATATCTATGTCCAATATATGAAGAGCTATGATTTCCTTCTTGGAATGAGATGACTAGTTCCCTTCCAAGAATTCGTCGACTTTTATCTCAGTATAGTGAGTTTCGTATCACCAGAGGGTGGATCCTTTCATCATAGAGGCGAGTGGGATGTCTAGGAGAGCCGAGAAGGTCCAAAGAATCATGGGCTGGGAAGAGTTATAGCCCAAATAACTAATCTTTATCTGGATGTCAAGGGGACTTCATAGTTAAAAATTCCTTCAGTGGTGGATCGTTTAGGGGATGTCTTTCTAGAGGACCTTTCATGTTTGCCTCCGGAGAATGAGGTCGAATTTTCTATTGAGCTCATTCCAGGAGCAGCACTGATGTCCATTCCTCCTTACAGGATGGCTAATCGTGAGTTGAAGGAGCTCAAGAGGCAGTTGGAGAAGTTATAGGTGATGGTTTTTATCTGACCCAATACTTCTCCTTGGGGTATGCCTGTCCTATTTGCGAAGAAGGCTAATGGAACCTTTAGGATTTGTGCGGATTATCTGAAGTTGAACCTGTTGACGGTTATGAATTGATATCCCTTTCCTTTGATTGATGAACTCTTTGATCATCTTCGTGGAACCCGGGTGTTCTTGAAGATTGATTTGAGGTTCGGTTATCATGAGTTTCATGTTAGACCATCTGATATACCTCATACAGCTTTCCATAGAAGGTATGGTCTATACAAGTATACGGTTATGCTGTTCGGCCTCATGAACAAGCCTGTAGTTTCCATGGCACCGATGAACCAAGTATTACATCTATACTTAGACTCTTTCATGGTGGTCTTTGTGGAAGATATCTCAGTGTACTCTCACACTCAACACGGCCATGATACCCATATTCAGATCATTTTCAGTACACCGAGGGAGCATCAGTTTTATGATAAGCTCTCAAAATTCCACTTCTGGATGGATCCGTTTCACTTCATGGGTCATGTTATCTCAGAAATAGGAGTATCAGTAGATCAATATAAAGTGAGCGCAGTTGTTTCCTGGGAGAAAAAAAGAATATCATTGAGGAACGGAGTTTTCTAGGGCTGGTTGGGTACTACAGATGCTTCATACAAAACTTTTCATGCATAGAAGAACCTCTGATGGGTTTGACCAAGAATGGTGAGAAGTTCTTATGGTCATATTCTTGTGAGTCAGCCTTTCAGGAGCTGAAAGGGAGGTTGACTTTATCACTGATACTAGTCTTTCTATAGATTGGGAAGGGCTATACCGTTTATTATGATTCTTAATTATCGGTCTAGGAGTTGTTCTTATGCATGGATATGGATTCCTTGCTTATGGGTCTTGGCAGTTAAGGCCACACGAGAAGAATTACCCGACGCATGATCTAGAGTTGGAAGCTTTTGTTCATGACTTACGCTGTTGGAGCCATTATCTTCTGGGAGAGAACATTTTGTTTTTCACTGACCAGAAGAGTCTCAAGTACATCATCACTAAATGTTATTTTAATTTGAGACAGTGCAGTTGGGTTGAGTACCTACAGTCCTATGACTTTGGGATTTCTTATACACCTGGGAAGGGCAACGTAGTGGCTGACGCGTTGAGCAAGAGAACTCAGATACATGAAGTTCAGAAGGCCAGAAGTGGGTTGCAGCTTATGGCTCTATTCTCTAAGATTATTGTAGAGGTGCATGACAGTCAGGGGAAGAGGTTTCTTTCTTCTGTGGCTTTTACCTCTACTCTTCTTGATTAGGTAAGAATGAGGCAGCTATCAGATTCTGAAGGACTACTTCTATGGGAAAGCGTGTCAGGAGAGGACCCTATTCCTGGGTGGACCATAGGTGAGGATGAGATCTTGCATTTCCCGGAATGTGTATGGGTACTAGCATAAATATGTGATAAACTGATGCGGGGTTTTCATTCCTCAGTTCGGGCAGTTCATCCTGGAATCACCAAAAAAGTGAGATATGGATACCTCAGGGTCTGGAAGTTTGAGTATGGCCTATACAGGATTATCACTTCAATGATGGTCTCTTTATACATTCTCACAAATTTAGTGTTCCATGTTGGGGTGTTGTGATAGATACAATCTAGGATAATGAGAACTAGGTATCTTCTATGGTATGTGGACATAATAGATAACAATAATGCACTGTAACATGTTTTAGTCAAATGTAGGTACTTATCACTGGTTGTATTCATGATATAATTACCAATCACAAGGATTATTAGTAAGGATATAACATTGATGATCTAGTCAGTTAAAAGGAAAATGGAGTTATTATTATGATGGGTTTATTCACATCGTTTATAATTTTTTTAACCAAGAACACTACTTATCATTCTCATATAATTGATCAACCTCTAATTTATTGGTTTTTTAGTGACCAGGGTCTGCCTAGTGGTGATCAGGGTCGCCCCTAAGGTGACAATATTGTATGAGGGGCTAGTGAGTCCCCTGAAGGAGCTTCTAGTTCTTGATGATTCTATTAAAAACATCACCATGCACCGATAGTTAGACTGCATTGTTTTTAGATGGCTAGTGGTTTGGGGTATTCAATATAGAATGAAATACTGGGATATGATCATGATGCATATGAGATGATTTGAGGTATATTTTTTTCTTCACATCATTAAATTGAGTAATTTTAGACCCATGTGTGAGTCATTCATTCATATATTATCCATTTTTTGATATTTTAATGTTTCTATATATATCCTTTTCCCATATGGATATTTATAGTGATTCATATGGGGAGTGATTCCACTATTTCTTAAATATACTTAGAGTGAAACCTAGTTCATGATAGAGCACTTGGGACTATATGATAGTTATGGGGATGTTGTATGGAATCATTCTAGTTTTGGACTAGAAATACATTGTCTATTTCTTGAGAGAATATTATTGTAATATTATTAGCTTCTTATAACGTCTCAGTTCTGGAAGCCACCAAGAGAGGCCTTGTACCTGGTTGGTCACATGGCCTCAAGAGCATTTCCCCGAATGCCAAAGGCTACTGACTAGTAGGGAGGGCCTTGTGTGTGATAGTGGGAAAACAATGCCATCATTAAAAGAGTATACAGTGGAAATATACAATACATACAATAGTGGAAGTAGTAAACATCCAACCGTGGAAAACAGTGGAAGACTGATAAAATAGAGCACATATATAATGTGATGCATGGTACATATGCCTGGGAAAACAACCAAACAAGTAACTACGCAGAAATAAAAATAGTTATTAAACAAAGTAAAAAAGAAAGATAAATAGCACCTCAGCATATCATGACATAGCTTGGTCTAATTCCCTCGATCTACATAGAAAATCAAGTACTTGAAGTATTAGGGTTCTTGCCCTTATCTATACTTTCAACAATATAATCTGTTTGGGCCCCAAAGCATTACCCAAAGAGGGTGTGAGACTAAATCCCACTATGAAACCACCTGAATATCGGTGCCTGACAGTCAGTGAGTATATGGCATGTGAAAGTACATAATGTAGTAAAATAGAAAGCACTAAACAGAGAACAATCCACAGTTTCAAGTCAAGCAACAGTGAAACAAACAGTTTAACCTCAAACAGATAACCCTCTGGGAAGTACTCATGACCATCCCATCTGGTCCTACTTAATAAGTGAAAGCAACCCTCTAGGCTACACACTCAGTATAACCCCTATAGATTTTAATATGAATGTAATAACACTCTATTAGGAAGTGCTCACAGTCAATCCACTTATTGTCAAATGTAAAGATACACTCTCTAATGAAGCTTACACAGTCTGTTCCCCGTATAGTCTAGGGTAGTCAAGGACTTTCTGAGGAAGATAACACATCAATTACTCTTATATCCCCAAGGTCTAGGACTCTTTGAATAATCTCACACAGTTAATTCTCCTTATAGTACAATTCGTTCAATTCAAACAAAGACTCTCTGAGGAAGCTCACAGGGTCAATCCACTTTTAATCTAAAGCAATCAAGGACTCTCTGAGGATGATCACCCAGTCAATTCCCCTTTATAGTCTACTACACCTAGTATTCAAAACCATGTGTAGGTCAACGAGCATATCAGAGTTATATAACCAATGTAAACCGACAAATCTACTTATCTAAATAGTCTACAACATAACAAGAATATCAGAATACAACTCTCCATCCAACAGCAATAGGCATGGAAAATAGGCATGGAAACCAAAGGCTAAACAAGACCAAATGGTCGTAAACAGAACAATCAACGGAAAAAAATCCAATCATAGAAATCAACACATTTAATATCCAAAGTACATCTACACAAGCATACACGAATGAAATGAAATCAACAGGGGTAAAACAGTAAACACACAATACCCTATTCAATGGTTTTGGTGTAATTTGTACATAATACTGAAAGACATCGAACAGAAAGGAACCAAACACCTACCATAGGGTTCGGAGATCAATATACATGAAGCTCAAAGCTTGAATCTTTTTTCCACATCATATATCTAAAAAACATATAAAACGTTCATCACATGATATCTTAGAAGAAAAGAGAAAACATGAGATGTTTCTCTAGGGGAAGAGAGAAATCACCGATGCGATTCCAAGGCAATCAAGGGTGTTAATATCAGAAGAATAATGGAGGCACGGGGGCTCATCGATGATCTACAGTTTTACAGTTTCTCTCTGATGAATACGACCTAGAAGAAGTGAGTTATATCCGTCAGACGTGACCCTGGTGCATATAATGAAAAAAAACAAAATACAAGGCATGTACTTTTGGATTACAAGGAGTGTACATGCTATTTTCATACTCTGCATTGGGCGGCCTGTAATTCAATCCCACATGGTCATGTGTGTGTCTACTACACGGCCAGCACAAGGCCTCCTATGGCATAGAAGTACATAGCATGTACTTATAAAGTACACGGCGTGTACTTGGAAAATTTCTAGAGTTTCCTATGTTTTCCAAAAAAACAACTAGAAGGGAAAAATATACATGAATAGAAGGCATGGGTTCTTACATACTTCCCCCATAATGAAATTCGTCCCCAAATTTCCCTATCACGGCGAAAGGAAGAAACCCTAAACAGTTCTGGCCACTGTGCCCGTACATCAGGTTCCCTCTCCCAAGTCTCGTCCTACACCCACCTGTGCTGCCATAACACTCGTACTAGAGGAACATACCGGCCACGAAGAACGTTTGTACTGCAATCCAAAATATAGATAGGATGCTCCCCAAATGACGCATCTTCATCAAGATCAACCTCCTCGGGTGGAAAGATATGAGATGGTTCTGAAAAATGACATCAAAGCTGTGAAACATAGAAGACGTCATGCATATCCCAGTACCTCTATGGTTAATTCAATCAATAGGAAACCGGCCCAACTCTCTCCAACACCTCAAACGTCCGGACGTACCTCCGTAAAAGCTTAACATGTCTCACAATTCTCGTGTATCCTAACCTCTGTGTGACAGGTAGGATATATTGATCCCCGACCTCAAACTACATAGGTCATCTTTGATGATTAGCATAAGACTTCTGTCGAGACTATGCAGTATCCATCCTCTTCCGAATCAACTCTATCTACTCTGTGGTCTCCTGAACAAGACGAGGTCCCAGTAACGGTTCCTCTCCTACCTCCGTCCAACCTAAATGTGATCAAAATAGCATATATTTCAAATCCGTATAAGGTCCCATCTGTATAGTTTCTTGAAAACTACAATTGTAGGAAAATTCTACAAGAGGTATATGATTCTCCCGAGAAATGCCAAAATCTCAAATGCATGCTCGGAGCATGAACTCAAGAACCGGACTTATACGCTTTGACTAGACATATTTATGGAGATGGTAAGCTGTACTCAAATGTACCTCTGTACCCAAAGCCTTTTGAATCCCCTACAAGACCCGAGAAGTAAAACATGCATCCATGTCTGAAACGATGGAGTGTGTAACTCCATGTTGACCTACAATATCACGGATGTACAACCATCCTAGCTCATAATCACTGAAGGTCTCATTGATCAGCAAGAAGTGATAAACCTTCGTTATTCTGTCAATTATAACTCTAACTACGTCAATCCCAAGAGGCGAACTTGGAAAACCGTCCATTAAATCCATTGTGACATAATTCCACTTCCACTCGGGAATGTTTAATTGTTAAAAAATCCCTACTGGTCGCTGATGCTCCACCTTCACCTACTGACAAGTGAAAGACCTCGAGAAAAAACAAGCAACATCCCTCTTCTTACCTGGACACCAATACTGATAGTGTAGATCATGATACATCTTGGTGACGCCATGATTAACAGCCCAAACTGGGAATTAAAATCTATTATAAGCTCCTCCCATATATCTTCTATCACCCATACACGTCCTTGGAAACGAATGATCGCATCCTTGCCTATGGTCCATCAAGGAATAGGGTCCTCTCCTGACACAGTTTTTTGCAGGACTAGCCCTTCACAGTCTGATATCTGCCTCATTCACACTTGATCTAGAAGAGTAGAGGTAACAACAGTTGAAGAAAGAAAATTATAACCAAGTCTATCATGAACCTTTAAATGCATCTTAGAGAATAGATCCATAACATGACACTCAATGCGGGCCTCTTAAACAAAATGTATCTCTGTCCTCCTGTTCAAGGCATCAGCCACCACATTGACTTTCCCAGGTGTATAGGAAAGCTCAATGTCAAAGGGTTTTAGGTACTCATCCCACCTACGATGTCCCAAATTCATATCACGCTGATTGAACATGCACTGGAGACATTTGTGTTCTGTCAAAACCACAAAATTCTCTCCCAGAAAGTAATGTCTTCAACATCGTAAGCCGTGAACAACATCTAAAAACTCTAGATCATGAATCGTGTAATTTCTCTCATGTGGCCTCAACTGCCGAGACCCATAGGCAACAAATCCATCACCCTGTATAAGCTCAAATCCAATCCCGATACCTAATGCATCAGAGAAAATATTATATCTCTTTCTCGGCTCTGGAAAGACTAGTATCAGTACTGAAGTCAACCTCCCTTTCTGCGCTTGAAAGGATAACTCAAAATAATCTCATCATAAGTACTTCTCCCCCTTTTTGTTCAGACCTCTATGTAGTTCTAATAAGTGTGAAAATTCTTATATGAAATGTTTTTAGTATCCATACTTCCCTAGAAATCTCCACCTCTCAAAGACATTATTTGGGTTCTCCCAAGAAACTACATCTCTCACATTCTCTGGGTCTACAGATAATCATTCCTCTGAGATAACATGACCCATGAAGTGAATTTGATCCATCCAAAAGTGGATCTTTGAGATCATAACATATAATTGATGCAACATCTGTGTACTCAAAAGGATCACAAGATGGGTAGCATGGTCGTGTCGAGTGTGAGAGTACACCAAGATATCATCCATGAAGACTGACAGGAAAGAATCCAAGTATGGACGGTACACTCGGTTAATCATTTCTATGAAAACTGTAGGCATGATCTTGAGACCGAACGACATAACCATGTACTCATATAGACCATACCTCTTTCAGAAGGCTGTAAGAGGTATATCTGATTGTCTAACATGCAACTGATGACAACTGGACCTCAAGTTAATCTTCAAGAACTCCTGGTCTCTTCGAAGCTGATAAGAGATATCAACAATCCCATGAAAGGGTTATTGGTTCCTGACCGTCAAATGGTTCAACTTCTGATAGTTCAAAAAATCTTGAGGGTACTGTATACCTTCTTCGCAATCAGGACAGGCGAACATCAAGGAGAAGTACTCGGTCGGATGAAAACCTTTGCCTGTATCTCCTCCAAATGTTTCTTGATCTCTTTCAAATTAGGTGTAGCCATCTTATAAGGAGGAATGGACACCAATGCCTTTCCTGGAACAATCTAAATTTAATATTCTACCTCATGCTCCGAGCGCAACCTGAAAAGTTCTCTGAAAAGATATCTCTGAAACGATCCCCCATTGGAGGAAAGTCCAACTATGATGTCCCCAATTCATCTAGATATATTCTAGAAATCTATGCTATAACTCCTCCCATACCATGATTCTATGGATCCTCTCTACTTTCCTGGACATCCCACTCACCCCTATGAAGAAAGGATCCACCCTCTGGTGATATCCAACTAATTCTACGGTGATAACAGTCGATGGCTGCCTGGAATGGAACTAAATAGTTCATCCAAAGAATGAAATCATAGATTGTCATCTATAGGACATAGAGGTCCTACAGAATGTGATATCAACCAACCTATAGAGGGAACTCACTGCACCGACGTACACTAGAAGTTATAGTCCCCAATAGAGTGCCTAGATTCATGATATAAGTAGAAGAAAATATGCAGAGCCAAAGACTATCCACGATAGCAACAAATTAAAAGTTATGGGAAGCCCCTATTTCAAAAATGGACTAATCTAAGACTAAGGGAATTAAGATTGTACCTCTAATGGTAGAAGGTCTAAGATCCAGCTCCACTATAAATTTCGGGCCCGTTCGAAGGCCCTATGACCATGCCTGACCACTCTGATCAGATTTTCCAAGATGTTGCTGAAAACCGGGCGACTAGCTACCACGACCACGACCTCTACCTCAGCCGAAATGACCGGAAGAACTCCAATTTCTCGACTCATGAGATCATGGTGGTGAAACTCTTGAAGGAGGAGTCATAGAAGAACCGCTGTCAGCAGCTGCTGGTGAGAAGAACTGAAAAAAGTGCTGAAGGTGACCCATTTTCCCGCAAAATAGGCACTCCAATGGTTCTCTCCAGAAATGTGGCCATGTATTCCCTCTTCTCCCACACTTTTAGAACACTTCATGGTTTCCATAAGATGTATCCTGCCTACTCTGATCTCCTCGTGCAGCCTCCCTACAGTGCTTCCTGCTATCAGTTGGTGGAGCACTAACTCTGGATGTCGAACCCCCTGGCTCAAAGCTCTAGGATCACTTAGATTGTGCTCTAAGATCAGCTCCAGGATGATGATAGAAGATATCGGAGTCAACCTGATGATGTTCACCTATGATCGAATGTCATGCCTTAGAACATCTTCAAACATCAGTGTATGGTTTACTCATCACCTCCTAGAATATGCATGAAACGCTGCAGCTCTATTAAGGTAGAGGAATACTCCATAACATTAAGAGTACCCTTCTCTAGAACCATGTACTCTCATGAAAGATCGGCCATCAAGGTCTCTGGATAGATGTAATCGTAGATGATGTGTAAAAACTCATCGCACGCCATATTATGTTGGCGGCCCGCCTATGAGATCACATCCAACCACCTCTTGGAGGACTCTCAGGTTATGTAGGTGGAAATATTCACCCTCTTCTCTGGAGGTATCACCAGATGCTCGAAAATCATCAGCGTGGATTCTAGCCATGACTCTGCAGCCTGGGGTACCCTATCCCCAGAGAAAGTGGGAGGATGCTGCTACTGAATTTCCCGCATCAAATCTATCATCGACTGGGTAGGAGGCGACACTCCATGAATGGTATGAATCATCCTTAGAAAACCCTCCATGAATTGTGCATCAGCACCCATGTCAGGTACAATGGATAGTGCCAAGGCTAGCACAATGGGAGGATCTACAGGTTGTCATTGATCGCCCATGTCCGGTGTCCAATCACCGTCTGGCAACTGGAGCACAACCGGACGACGTCTTGGTGGCATGACTCTGCAAGTTCAAGCACACACCTTAGATCAATATTATCAAGGATTGAAAACAAGGAGTGTATGAAGGGAACAAAAGAAAGAAAACATTCATGTTTTACAACTCATGACTACACGGCGTGTACATTTACTACAAAGCTTGTTCCCAGATATCATTTACATGGGCGTGTACTACTTCTTAAACTGGTCGTGTAACACTCCATACACACGACGTGTTGTCCCGAAACACAGAATGTACTTGAATCCCCTTTCACTTCTCGAGTAATTCAACATGGTTAAGCCACATGACTATCATAAGTAAATACTATACAACATGTAAAAATTCTTAACCATCATGTACTAGACATGATTGACCTTGCCCGTTTTGTTAGTGACATGACCTAACACACGACTTAATCAACAAGGCGTGTTCCAGACAGAAATATCATGTATGGGAAGGGATAACACCAACCTGTGTTGTTCTTGACATGGTCAGGTACCTGGGTCATACTACATGGCGTGTTTAAGGTGGCACACGATGTGTATTAGACATGAATTAGCCAACCTATGTTCTCAGTGACACAGGTGACAATGAGGATGACACTACATGTCGTGTATGGATGATACAGGGCGTGTTCACTTTAGAAGATTCCCCAAACCACGTACCAACCCACACAGCCTATGAAAGGGTAAGAGATTACATGGTGTGTACACAATGTACATGGCATGTACTTTATAAACATAGTTTTTCCCAAAAAAAAGAACATCTCCATGTACATAACATTACACTACGTGTATTCTGGGTTTTTATGGACATAAATCGTCAAAAACTACACCCGAACCTAGAAAAAACTAAAAGAGCATTGAATGTGCCAAATTCCGATCCGTGAGGGCCCATACTCACCATGAATCAAATTTTAGAATCTTATAAAAGTTATAGAAATGAAAACAAGGCAATGATCCACCAACTTCCGGTCCATGGGGGCCCATAACACCACAAGAACCAAATTTTGGCATTCATTCAAGAAAATCCATAAACAAACAATACCATATCAAACATCATGTATTTCTATAAAGGAAACTATCACTAAAAAATGAATATTTTACACATAACCTATGAAAACAACATGAAATCACAAATGCATCCTAGATGGCATGGAAAAATTTATAACATGTGATTTCTAGAAAGTTCTTATATGATGCACGAGATGGCATACCATCACCTCATCAGATTGCAACAAAACTATAACCAAAATAAAATCATCAATAACAACCCAAATCATGTGAATCACTCAAGGTGAAATCAGATCAACTGTAACATTTGAAAAACCAGAAAAATTGAAATTACACAATGTAGATTGGCTTTTCCATGTACACGGGTTAGCTACTATCAGGAAAAACTTATTACCAAGTACACATTCCTTCCTATCACTGGCTAAAGGCTCCAGAAATTATTTCAAGAGAAAATAAATCCTATGATACCACTTTTTAACATCCTGGTTCAGGATTTCACCCAGAGGCGCCCCGTGCCCGGTTGGTCACATGGCCTCAAGCGCATTTCCCCGAATTCCAGAGGCTGCCGACTAGTAGTGAGGGCCTTGGGTGTGATATTGGGGAATCTATGCCCTCATTAGAAGAGTACATAGAAGAAGTAAAAAATACATACAATATCATAAGTAGTAATTATCCAACAATGGTAAACAGCAGAAGACTGAAATAATAAAACAAATAGAGCACATATATAAAATGATGCATGATACATATGCCTGGGACATTAGCCAAACCTATCACAATGCTGAAATACAAATAGTTCGTAACAAAAGTTCAAAAGATAGAAAAAATTATCCTCAGCATCGCAAGTCGTAGCTTGGTCTCATGCTCTCCATATCCACAAAAAATCAAGTACCTGAAGAAGAAGGGAGATTCCACTTATTTATACCTCAATAATATAATCTTATTTGTAACGCCCCGACCCCATCTACCCAGAGTTGGTGCATTACTTCGTAACATTGTCATGATCACAAGAAAGATCAAATCTCGAAAGACCGATGGGTTTAGTAGCCTTGGAAACACTAGATATATTCATAAGTTTTACATTACATCATAAAATGAAAAACTACTACAATAACATAATGTATCCATAATCCATACTCATATCCCCACATAATATCCCTGCAGGTCATTCATAATTTACTTCTTCACTTCCTGGGAAAAAAAAACATAGAAAAGGGGTGAGCTCAAATTCCCAGTAAGGATAACAATATAGCGGAAACTTTCATAAATAAGAATAAACATTTAAGGCAATGTATAACTAAAACAAAATCCTTTTAAATATGAACTTTCAACATGGTATGGCATAAATAAAATGAAATAATGCCATTTACTTATTCACATGGATATTCTACTAATCTAATAATAACATGCAAAAATCAATAACCACTTTCATAATGTTGGAATGCATAATGATAAACTTTAATTTCTTTGTCAAGGCCTCGTCCCAAGACCTTGGGGCTAACTGTAACCGGAACCCAACCCGGAGTTCCTCTAATAACCGGACACCAACCTGGAGTGCCTCTAATAACCGGACACCAACCCGGAGTGCCTCTAATAACCGGACACCAAACCGGAGGGCTTACTTTTACCAGTCCCTAACCTGGAGGGATTACTTTTACCAGTCCCCAACCTAGAGGGCTTACTTTAACCAGTCCCCAACCTGGAGGGCTTACTTTAACCAGTCCCCAACCTGGAACATACTTTTCCAACACATTCATATGAAGTAAAGGTTGAAATATAACATAAACATTCTTATTGGAACTAGCATACGAAATGTCAATAATTTCACCATAAACTATGAATGGTATAAAAATAACACATCCACAGTCAAACATATCACAAAACCTTCAATACAATATAGAAGTTTTGTATCATAATAAATAAACTTCAAATAAGCATAAAATCCATCAAAAGATGTTGACATAGATGAAATCAAAACACTTTTTTGAGAAATATCTCTTTCTATTTTTGAAATCATTTAAGATCCATATAAAATAAAACATTTTCTTGAAAATATTCTTATAAGCTTGTAAGGAAAGCTTTGAATATTTTATAATGGCGGAAAATAACCGTACCCGCCGTATAGGTTAAAAAAAACATTCTTACCTTAATTCTGTCGAAAAGGTTAAAAAGGACCTTGTTTTGAAAACGACGGAAAGATTCCTTTATAAACCTCTTATAAAAGTCAAACAAGGGTATAAATGACTTTAACCCATATTCTTGTAAATAATAAATATGTTTTGAAATACATTTCGAAGAAACATGGATGTGGATGATAAAGATATCCCAGTAGACTATTACGTATAAACAACCTCGGATAATGAAGAGATTGTGAAATAACCCTTACCTTGTACTTTTCCTTTGTTGGGGTCGGTTAACCTCCTTTAATTTAGGTAACTCACTTTGGTTGGAACCAAAGGACTTCTTGAAATGATTTCTGCCTAAGGGGAATCTTCAAGGAGGAGGAGAGGGATGTGGGGAGCTTAGTTGGGCAGAGTTTGGACGAGCCAAGTGGCTTGAGAGGTGTGAGGAATTAGTAGAAGTGGTCTCATTTTATAAGGGAGAAGAGGGGCTCTTTAGGAAAGAGTGAAAGTATTACTTTATAATATAATTATATTCGGTTTCTAATGGTCCAAAAATCATTGAGGTCGAAGATAAGATGACTAATATTCTAAATAACATCAACCAATAAGAATTGGACAAGTTTTAGATAATATTTTAATCATTACAATCTTATTTATTTAAATGATTTATTAATGAGGTAAACATTGCATCATTATTGTGTCATTAATAATTTAAATTATTTGATGTCTAAAAATTATAAATAAAATATCATTATGTAGGAAATATTTTTATCTTTCTAGTGAATATTTATAATCGAAAATCCAACATGTATAACCCTATGTAAAAATTGTTCTTCTAAAAGATGTAAGCTTATGCCATTTTTATTTTTATTTTAACTTTATTAATATAAAGTGTCCCTACCACATACAAGTGGCTCCAAGGGGTCCCCAAATTGACCCAAGGATGCTCATGGTCGGGTATGTGTCCACCAATAAGGCTAGGACACGTTTTAGGGTAATTTTGTATTATTATAGTATTATTATTTTAACCCTTATTTACCGGATTTACCCTTAACTATGGTAAATAAAATATTTACCACAGCAATTATTCAAAATGTCTAAAAATAAAAGTTACCTATTTACACAATTTGGACATCCTGATTCCAAATATGGAATCCATTTTTCTAAATTCAAAACACAGAAGTGGCAGAAATTAATTTAAAATTAATTCCCGCTGTCAAAACAAAAAGCGTGTTTTTAAGAGGTAATAACTACCAAAAGATTGACACTTGTTTATGTTCGGTTTAATTGTAAAATTATGTCCAATGACCAAAATTATATTAAATGGTAAAAATATATTCTAAATATACTTTAAAACCACTCAAATTCACAATTTATCACTATTAATTATTTTGATTAAAAAAGTTGTTTTTAATTAAAATTTAGTAATTTTCACTATTCATCAAAATATGAAAGTTATCCGAAATGTACCAAAATTTCACCTTAGGCTAAATTCGATATTCCGAATCCAAAAATGAAGTCCATTTTCAAATATAAAATATATATAACTTCAAAAAGTAGGTATTACTATTCATAACAGCTAGTTTGATTGGTTACGGTGTGTTTGAACTCAGTGTTGCGTACAACACACGCTAGCGTACCGTGGAAGCTTGGGATATTTCATTTTAAATTTTTGATGTCCCCATTTAGTCAAAAAGTTTAAAATATAGTATCTAAAAAGGGTTCACTATTAAAATTTGGTAAAAGTGTAATACTGAAAATGAATATGTTCTTACATTATGTCTAAGAAACTCATAATATGAATTCTAAAATTATAAGGATTATATAAAGTTTAAAATTTAGTTAACACTATTCATAACCTCTTTTGAATGGATTTTTTTTAAGTCATGGTGTGATTGAACTCGGTGTTGCGTGTAGTGCAAGTTATTGAATTATTTTGAAGAAATAACACACTATGAAATCTTGGGGTGTTACATTCTCCCCTCCTTCAATAAATTGCGTCCTCGCAATTTGAAATTGTTCTTCGAAAATAAAAGGTTGAAAATAAAAAATATCTTTATGGGAAAACCCACATCGGAAATTGGGTTACTAAAATTTATTCTTAATATGAGGAAAAGATAAATGAAAGGGTCACCACCAAATTATGATCTCGATTAGGAGAACATTGGTGGCAATTAAAGACATATAATTGGAGGAAAAACGTAAATATTTATAGGTAGTGATTGAGGTCATCAATCACAAACAAGTATAAAATTTAGGTCCTTAAAATCATCAATCTATGATGATTTGAAATACCATCGGTTCAACAAAAAATAGGGTATTGGGATAACACATTTTTGACGTTTCAAAATATCTTAGTTGAAATCCCACATCGAAAAATTAATTAATGAGGCCTCTATTTTAAATAAATAGTGGAAAGTATGAAGATTACCGAAAATAACACATACTAGGGTTCCATGTAAGAAAATATGGATATGGAAGAAAAATATAGCCATCAATTATCTGATGGAGTGTGGTAGAGAACATGGCTATGAAAAGGCCAACAATCCCAAAGCCATAAATTAGTGATGATTTAAGGTACCATCTAGGACAACATTTTTGTTCTAAGTTCCTTTTATTAATGATGAGGAATTTATTTATGAGATTGGATAAGATCATAAGGAGATATACTTAGTTTATAATTAGAGTTTTATCCATTAATAAATTTCTACCAAAACTCATCATTCACTCGTAAAAAAAATTCTATTTATACTATTCATAGAGGGTTCCAAAATAAACGAATTTATAATTCATCTACCAGATCTTTTAAAAAACTACTTTATTTAATCCAGGACATCTCGTGGGATAGTGGTAGGTGATACACCCTTGTCTCCCTTCGGTTTCGGGTTCAAGTATCGCAGCCTTGCCGGACGCGATGGGTTGTCGTCCGACCTCCGGGTTGTCCTTTTATGGAAATCCAAAATAATCCAAACTAGAACTATCCAAAATACTTCTGTCCAAACTCACAGTCCAACATTCATAAGGAAGGTAAACATAATATAGATCCTTTTTACCCTGTAATAGCATATGAATACCTTCATCATGTATTACCATATTCATTATTGATTACATTCATGCTCCCTTATTCCATATTGAATGCTGGATATACTTCATTAATCCAAAAATGTTTTAAACCCCAACAATGATGGAATATACAAATCATTAATCAGTTCCAAGGTAGTCAAGAATATCCAATATAATTTATCCAAAACAATCACATATTATTCCAAAATCAATACCTCAGTATCAGAACTATATTATGGTTTATCATTCTCTCAACCATATATTTTCCAAAAATCTATCCTTCTATTGAGTCACTTTTCTTTGTTCCACACAATCTCAAGTCCTTAATGAAATAGTACTGCAGTACAATCCTTATATACTCCATAATTATTATAACAAGTACATTGTTGATACAACACTCAAATGACATAATCAACATAAGAGCTTTAATCATTCCTCTTCATCTGTGGTAGTATCATAACTTGATTATTATCCAATAACATCATTTGAGGCATAGTCTGATGACTGGGACATAGGTTCGCGTAGTGTCCAAACTCCTTGAAAATGAAGCATTGTACATTTGAAACCATTTTCTTACCCTTGCAGTCACGTACTTTGTGCCCTTTTCCTCCACACTTATAACAAACTCCCATTCCTTTCAAGCAAGTTCCAGGGTGTTTCTTTCCACAGTTACCACATATGGGAAAATTCTTCTTTTCCCTCTTCCCTTTATCCATCTTTTTCTCTTCTATCCTTTTCTTCTCTTGCTTCCCTTCAAAGCCATAGGACTCAGTAAACTCTTTACTTATCTTATCAATACATGATATTATTTCTTCATATGATGATAATACATGGGAGACTATTTCTCTTATAAATTCTAGCTTAATACCATGAAAGATATGATCCTTCCTTCTCTTTGGATCATGTTCATTTCCGGAGTTCTCATTCCTTCTACTGGGCGCCATTTCTAAACAATGGCATAAACTAGATCAGTTTATGAATCAAAATACATAATCCCATACTTATAAAACACTTAACATAAATTGAACTATTTATGGATATAATCCCTAATCATAAGAATGTTTTCTTTGAGGAAGTATATACTCATAATCCCTTCAAAATGATTTGTAAAGAAAATGAGAGTTATCCTAAGCATATCCCCCGGGAGTGTCGTAACCAAGAGTGCAGCAAGGCCCGTTGTCGTGCACCAGTTCCCGTTCGAGTCTAGCTCAAAGCGGTGTTTTCGGGTTTTACCCCTAGGTACATCTGTGCCAGAGCCTCCTCTACCTGCTCGTATCCAGACAGGGATGTATTGCTCAGAAAACTCACAAAATCTCTACAATACCAAAATTCTAGGAAGTTCTTCTATACTAATCCTCAAAGTTCATCTTAGGTCTACGTGCTCTAATCAGAGTTTATCTAAATCTAGCTTCCAAGGTTTGTACTAAACTTCCTCTGATACCAACTGTAACGCCCCGACCCCAGCTACCCAGAGTCGGTGCATTACTTCGTAACATTGGCATGATCACAAGAAAGATCAAATCTCGAAAGACCGATGGGTTTAGTAGCCTTGGAAACACTAGACATATTCATAAGTTTTACATTACATCATAAAATGAAAAACTACTACAATAACATAATGTCTCCATAATCCATACTAATATCCCCACATAATATCCCTGCAGGTCATTCATAATTTACTTCTTCAATTCCTGGGAAAAATAAAACATAGAAAAGGGGTGAGCCCAAATGCCCAGTAAGGATAACAATATAGCGGAAACTTTCATAAATAAGAATAAACATTTAAGGCAATGTATAACTAAAACAAAAGCCTTTAAAATGTTATCTTTCAACATGGTATGGCATAAATAAAATGAAATAATGCCATTTACTTATTCACATGGATATTCTACTAATCGAATAATCACATGCAAAAATCAATAACCACTTTCATAATGTTGGAATGCATAATGATAAACTTTAATTTCTTTGTCAAGGCCTCGTATCAAGACCTTGGGGATAACTGTAACCGGAACCCAACCCGGAGTGCCTCTAATAACCGGACACCAACCCGGAGTGCCTCTAATAACCGGACACCAAACCGGAGGGCTTACTTTTACCAGTCCCTAACCTGGAGGGATTACTTTTACCAGTCCCCAACCTGGAGGGCTTACTTTAACCAGTCCCCAACCTGGAGGGCTTACTTTAACCAGTCCCCAACCTGGAACATACTTGTCCAACACATTCATATGAAGTAAAGGTTAATATATACCATAAACATTCTTATTGGAACTAGCATACGAAATGTCAATAATTTCACCATAAACTATGAATGGTATAAAAATAACACATCCACAGTCAAACATATCACAAAACCTTCAATACAATATAAAGTTTTGTATCATAATAAATAAACTTCAAATAAGCATAAAATCCATCAAAGGATGTTGACATAGATGAAATCAAAACACTTTTTAGAGAAATATCTCTTTCTATTTTTGAAATCATTTAAGATCCATATAAAATAAAACATTTTCTTGAAAATATTCTTTATAATCTTGTAAGGAAAGCTTTGAATATTTTATAACGGCGGAAAATAACCGTACCCGCCGTATATGTTAAAAAAAACATTCTTACCTTAATTCCGTCGAAAAGGTTAAAAAGGACCTTGTTTTGAAAACGACGGGAAGATTCCTTTATAAACCTCTTATAAAAGTCAAACAAGGGTATAAATGACTTTAACCCATATTCTTGTAAATAATAAATATGTTTTGAAATACATTTCGAAGAAACATGGATGTGGATGATAAAGAAATCCCAGTAGACTATTACGTATAAACAACCTCGGATAATGAAGAGATTGTGAAATAACCCTTACCTTGTACTTTTCCTTTGTTGGGGTCGGTTAACCTCCTTTAATTTAGGTAACTCACTTTGGTTGGAAACAAAGGACTTCTTGAAATGATTTCTGCCTAAGGGGAAGTTTCAAGGAGGAGGAGAGGGATGTGGGGAGCTTAGTTGGGCAGAGTTTGGACGAGCCAAGTGGCTTGAGAGGTGTGAGGAATGAGTAGAAGTGGTCTCCTTTTATAAGGGAGAAGAGGGGCTCTTTAGGAAAGAGTGAAAGTATTACTTTATAATATAATTATATTCGGTTTATAATGGTCCAAAAATCATTGAGGTCGAAGATAAGATGACTAATATTCTAAATAACATCAACCAATAAGAATTGGACAGGTTTTAGATAATATTTTAATCATTATAATCTTATTTATTTAAATGATTTATTAATGAGGTAAACATTGCATCATTATTGTGTCATTAATAATTTAAATTATTTGATGTCTAAAAATTATAAATAAAATATCATTATGTAGGAAATCGTTTTATATTTCTAATGAATATTTATAATCTAAAATCCAACATGTATAACCCTATGTAAAAATTGTTCTTCTAAAAGATGTAAGCTTATGCCATTTTTATTTTTATTTTAACTTTATTAATATAAAGTGTCCCTACCACATACAAG
Source organism: Viscum album (assembly GCA_963277665.1). Classification (NCBI taxonomy): domain Eukaryota; kingdom Viridiplantae; phylum Streptophyta; class Magnoliopsida; order Santalales; family Viscaceae; genus Viscum; species Viscum album. Next base: position 621,945,795 of record OY728160.1, read on the forward strand.
TGGCTCCAAGGGGTCCCCAAATTTACCCAAGGATGCTCATGGTCGGGTATGTGTCCACCAATATGGTTAGGACACGTTTTAGGGTAATTTTGTATTATTATAATATTATTTTTTAACCCTTATTTACCGGATTTACCCTTAACAATGGTAAATAAAATATTTACCACAGTAATTATTCAAAATGTCTAAAAATAAAAGTTACCTATTTACACAATTTGGACATCCTAATTACAAATATGGAATCCATTTTTCTAAATTCAAAACACAGAAGTGGTAGAAATTAATTTAAAATTAATTCCCGCTGTCAAAACAAAAAGCGTGTTTTTAAGAGGTAATAACTACCAAAAGATTGACACTTGTTTATGTTCGGTTTAATTGTAAAATTATGTCCAATGACCAACATTATATTAAATGGTAAAAATATATTCTAAATATACTTTAAAACCACTCAAATTCACAATTTATCACTATTAATTATTTTGATTAAAAAAGTTGTTTTTAATTAAAATTTAGTAATTTTCACTATTCATCAAAATATGAAAGTTATCCGAAATGTACCAAAATATCACCTTAGGCTATATTCGATATTCCGAATCCAAAAATGAAGTCCATTTTCAAATATAAAATATATATAACTTCAAAAAGTAGGTATTAATATTCATAACAGCTAGTTTGATTGGTTACGGTGTGTTAGAACTCAGTGTTGCGTACAACACACGCTAGCGTACCGTGGAAGCTTGGGATATTTCATTTTAAATTTTTGATGTCCCCATTTAGTCAAAAAGTTTAAAATATAGTATCTAAAAAGGGTTCACTATTAAAATTTGGTAAAAGTGCAATACTGAAAATGAATTTGTTCTTACATTATGTCTAAGAAACTCATAATATGAATTCTAAAATTATAAGGATTATATAAAGTTTAAAATTTAGTTAACACTATTCATAACCACTTTTGAATGGATTTTTTTTAAGTCATGGTGTGATTGAACTCGGTGTTGCATGTAGTGCAAGTTATTGAATTATTTTGAAGAAATAACACACTATGAAATCTTGGGGTGTTACATTATTGGGCCCTAAAGAATGACCCAATGAGAGTGTGAGACGAAAACCCAGCAAGAAACCACCCAATGATCTGTTCCTAACTATTAGTTAGTATATGGAAGGTTAAAGTACAGAAATAAGTAAACATTAAATCACTAAGCAATGAACAATCAATAGGTTCAAATCATGCAATAGTGAAACAAATAGCTAAATCTCAAATAGGTAACCCTCTGAGAAGTACTCACGGTCATCCTCTCTCTACCTACCTAAAAAGTAGAATCACCACTCTGGGCAGAAAACATAGTCTAACCCCTCATGTTCTTCATATGAATGTAATAAGAGTCTCGGAGGAAGTGCTCACAGTCTATCCCTTTATAGTAAATGGTAAAGCAATACTCTCTGAGGAAGCTCACACAGTCCATTCCCCGTATAGTCAAAGGTAGTCAAGGACTCTCTGAGGAATCTCACACGTCAATTCCTCTTATAGCACCATGTTATAAGACCCTATGAGGAAGATCACTCAGTCAATTCCCCATATATACCTAGTCATTCAATTCGAACAAATACTCTATGAGGATGCTCACGCGTTCAATCCCCTTATAGTCCAAAGCAATCAAGGACTCTCTGAGGAAGCTCATCCGGTCAATTCACCTTATAGTCTACTACACTGGGTTCTCACGAACCTATGTATGTGAAAGATCATATGATTGTAATATGTAAAAATTAGACCTACAGAGCTACTTGGAAAAATATTCTACAACATAATAATCATGTTAGAATACAACTCTCCATCCTACAGTAATAGGCATGGAAAAAAAGCAAGGAAGGAAAAGGCCAAACAGGACCAAAAGGTTGTAAATAGAACAAGATTTGGAAAAACAACCAAGCATGGAAATCAACCCAATTAATATCCAAATTACCTCTACACAAGCATACAATCATGGAACGAGATCAATAGGGGTAAAACGGTAAACACGCAATACCCAGTTTAATGGTATTAAAGGAATTTGGACATAATACTCATAAAAATCGAATGGAAAGTCACTAACCACCTACCTAGGGGTTAAGAGATCAATAAACATGAACCTGGAAGCTTAAATATATTTGGAAATTCATATATAGAAGAAAATGTTTAAAACATTCAACCAATGATAACATGGAAAGGAAGAGTAAACATGAAATGATGCCCTATGAAAAGGGAGAAATCACTGATGTAATTCCACCACAATCAACGATGTTCGAATAAGAGGAAAAACGTAGGCTAGGGGGCTCATCGACGATCTACGACCGTATGGGTTCTCTCAGACGAATACGCCCTAGAATAAGTGAGTTTTGTCCGTCAAACGTGACCCCGATGCGTTTAACGAAAAAAATACACGCCTTGTAATTTTGTTGTACATGGCGTGTACTTGCTATTTCTGTACTCCGCATTAGGCATCCTCCAAGTCACTCCCACGTGGCTATGTGTGTGTCTACTATACGGCCATCACACGGCCTACTATGGCAATGAAGTACACAATGTGTACCTATAAAGTACAGGACGTGTACATAGAAAATTTGTAGAATTTCCTCATTTATAAAAAAACAACCAGAAGGGAAATATATACCTGAAAAGAAGGTCTGGGTTCTTACTGACCCCATGGGATGATTAGAGAGTATTATCCCAAAATGGAATGATGGACCTACTCCGAGAACAATGGCATCATATAAGCATGAATCTACATCCAATATTTCATCAATTAATGATTTTTTTCATTAATTAAATTGTATAAATAGACATTACGATTAATAAAGCTCTAGAAGAATATATGGATTTCCATTGATATGTTGATGGTTGATTATAATGGGGTCATAATATTTAGTTAAATGTTTAAATTCACCATGTGAATAATATGATATCCTATGTGACAAATTTGACGTCCCATGTAGAGAATTGAATGTTGAGGGTGTAATTGAAGGAAATTTTAGGTATTGGATTTATCAGATCATGTGTGTACCTATGGTAAACATTGATGATTTTCAATAATATGAGAGATGAGATATTGCATCATTTTTTTTATCATTAGATGAATCCATTGAAAATAAGTAATTACACACTACCAATAATTTATTTCATCAATGAATAGATAATAGGCTTGATATGGTTCATAAATATTTACCATGTGTCCATCTATATCCATTTAAAAGATAATTAGGTGTAATTTCTAAAAATAGCATTATGATATATATAATAGAAGTTGTATTACATAGTCATTAACTTTTTTGTGGAGAAATACCAAATAGAGTTTTTGGTTCTTTAGAACATGGTCTTCTAATCATTCTATGATTAATTTTTTTGTCTTATTTATCAATTACATTCTAATATATTTTATATTTGAAAAATAGGATAGAAAGCATTTTTGGATGGTCATAAACATACATTGGGTTCCCTATTTTTATGTATAATCATGAAATATATTTTTTATTGTTGAAGGCTCACATTCAATGAAATGTTATCACATAAGAAGGTGTGGCTATGAACTCAAAAATATAGAGGTACTTCTATCATGGTAACCAATGGGGAAATTATTATATATACGATGATTCATTGTGTTTATTGTGTAAAATCAATGGATTTGGAAAAAAATTATTGAATTGAAGATACATTCACCACACTAATGAAAATGAAATTGTAATTAACAATGGGATAGAAGGTTATGAAATACAAAGAGTTTTAGTGGATGAGGATGACCAGTGCTTCAATTTTACGGCATCTAGTGGAAGCTTTCTACTGTGTGGTTTTTTGAAACCTATAGATCTTGGAATGGATGTGTATTTATGTTGATGTTTATGATGATTAATATTAGTTAATTATGAATTTACATTATGAATATAACTATATGACCTAAATCATGTTGTGTGAATTAGTGGCCTTAACAATAAAGACATAAATGACTTATCATTTTGGAGACGGATTTTTATTTTATTCAAACCTCCAATGTCTTAGTTATATCATATTAATGGGATAATTAAGAACTAGATAGAGGTGTAGTGTAGAGTTCTCGTAGGAATTACATATTAATATTTTCTACAGTCTATTTAATGGAAATGGGTTGGACGATTCCCTTATCATGATTTCATTTTTCTCATTTGCTGGAGGAGGCATTGGTGCAGTTTTACACATTGCAGCTGATCCTGAAGGAATTGAGAGGGAAGAATTATATCTATTCAATAATATAGACTTCATCAATTTTTAGTGAGTTTGATATGTTCATTTGGATAAAATTTATTCTAATTTATTTATCAAGTTGTTATCCTTATTATATGAACTAGATAAATTGTTTTATGGTTATCAGATCATCCTCCATTACTAAGGATGTATATTAGTTTCTATAATTTTTCATGGGAATGTGTTGACGTTTTTTCATTCACCCCATGGTGGTATATAATATAGTTTTGAAGTTTTACCATGATTGTCATGTTTTGTTTTGGTGTGAAAGAATAATGAAGACTAATGATGAAATTTTTTTCTAGATGTATCACCAAACAATATGTGAAGGTAGAGATATAATTTCCATTATCCTTTATCGATCCACCTGAGATCCTAGAGTAGATGTGTGGTTGAGTAAAAATGTATTTTTTTGTTATTACATGGATTGTGAGAGTCTATGACACTATATGGGTGATTTTTTTTATCAACTACACAAGATAAATCAAATAATTGTCTACTAGAATAAATATTCAGTTGAGATTTTGTGATTTTTTTTTCTATAGAAGATCATATATCATCATTAGATTGCATTTATATGTGTCTCTAATCCAAAATAATTTTTCAAATCATCGATGTGGATATATTTTTATGTGCCCATCGGGACCTAGTTATATATGAAAATAATATAATCCCCATTAAATTATTTTTATGTAAAAGAATCAACCTTTTTATAGAAAATAATGAGATCCAATGTGTTAATCATTTATTGGATTTTAGAGGGACCCTTAGAATTATTATTGTTTTTTATAATATAATATATCACTCTATTATAGGTATGTCACAATTTGAGGCCCTATATAAGAGACACCATGGGAATCCAAATTTTTTGATAGTTTTAAGTGATTTTTCACTCATTGGATTAGAGTTAGTATATGAGACAATAGAGTACATTAATTTGACTAAGGAAAAAATGAAAACAAACTAGAGTGATCATATATATTAAATAAATTTTTATCATATTTCCATGGTTTTGAAGCAGAGAATCCATATTTTAATTAGAGACACTCACTATAATGTTTACTGATGGTTTTCTGGTATAAAAGCTATCAAAAAATTTCATCGGGTCTTTTTAGATCTTATACCTGGTATGTGACTTTTAATGGAAATTTTCATTAATCCTTCAGTTGGACCAAGTGCATGATATCATCAATATATCGGAGTAGTTGGAAATTTCCATGACCTTTCATTGAAAATTAATTGGTGTTAGGTTATTATTGATGAAGGAAGAGATTTTTTGAATTGAACTATTTATATATAGGATTAATATGAGTAGATAATTAATCATAATTCCATTTCACTAATGTTAGATCATTTTTAAAATAAGATCCTCCATGAGTGCTTATTGGTGATTGAGAAACAAATGTGGGCTCAGTAGCCCCACTGAAGTGGGTAGGTTATGATTTTGTGGAGAGAATCCATGGAGCAATGTACAATTTAAAAATACTAGTTTCTATGCTTAGAGACTCTTTATGTTTATATAATATATTATGAGTTTTATTATTTCTGTTGTTATAGAATTTGATTCATCATGGTTCACTGATATCAATATTTTAAAAATAATTCATTTACTGAACCTAGTGTGCCTGTTTTACAATAATTGTGTATCATCTCTTCAATGAATACAAAGATAGGGAATTTATGGTATTTATTGAATATACATAAATTGTTATACCCAATTAATAATACTAATTCCATTCGTACGATTTACTACAATAGATTTTAATCATGGGTGGATTATGGAGTAAATTTGAAAAACAAATTTGGTGATCTTATTATAAAGTTATTCATTCATTCCAATTGTCAGACCTAGTGAGAAACTATATATAATATGTGAAATAGAGGTTCACCAGGGTTATCTGCATAACCCAATGATTTTATAGAGCCCCAATGTGGATAGTCCTTGAGGAGAGATCATGGTGATTTCATAAAACAATGATGAGAATAAATTTCAATCACCAAAGATATCAATTCATCATAAATATTCACTAATGACAAATCATTCAATAATTCTTATATTTTTTTGGATATTAATTCCATATTGGTATATATTTTAGGAATGAATTATTAATATTTTTATGAATTCTACTTCAACTCTAATTATAGTATATAGATTATATTTTTTTCATTAACTTGAATTTACCCAATGCATTGATTTTTTATCTATTCATGATTTTAGTGACTGATATTGGTGTTTGGATTAATAAAGAACACTAATGAAATATCAATGTTGGTTTTTTATATCTCCCCTAATTCTTCACATATTTATTTCTATGATTGTCCAATGATTCCGTCCTTAGTCTAGTTTTTTTAATGATGGAACCTTAAAACCATAATTTTTTTGAATTTATTTCTAGAGTTGATGTCATGTAGTGATATTTCAATGGATAAATAAATTCCTAATGGAAAATATGATGATACATCCTAGTTATATGTTCTTTCTATAAAGGATTTGTGTTTTTAAATTTTTTTTTCACTATGGGTCATTGATGGGTGATAATTGGTGTTATGTTTTTTTAGCTTTAATAATAGGGCCCATTTTAAATATGATTCACGATATTGTTAGAGGAATCTGTGGAAATAATATGATCTAGAAAAAGATAAATACATTTTTTGAGATTTTTTACTATATTTCATGTATTATCATGGTACATGCACCATGTTGTCTTGGTACTATGGTAGCTTGGATTTCAAGAAATGATAAAAAGAATACAACTTGTATTTTTTCCAACACGATGATATAGGTTTTATCCATTTTCCCCTATTCAATATTTTATTTACCTAATAGTTCAATACAAATTCCACTGCAAAGGTTCTATCTCTCTATGAGTCCACATAGAAAAAATATTATTTCTATTGTCACTATTTAAATTTCACTAATATAAAAATAATTATATAGTAATATAAATGGGGGGTTTTGGAAAAAAATAAAAAATAAAAAAAATATATATACATATAATGAAATATATAATGACATTAGTAAAAATGAATGAATGCGTTTTTCTTAGGATTTTCCATTCATGAAATCATTGTTTAAAATAATTTTCAATATTAATTTCAGTGTAGTGATCATGACCTTCCACGCTACACCTTCTCATTTGAAATTCCATTACACTATGCCAATTCCTCTACATTTGCTGTAAATATCTTCCTTGAGACAACTAGTAGACCTATTAGTTTACAAACACAATCAATTCAATTCTCCACCATGTGAATTAATCAAATATTGAAGGTAATGACAATGACAAACATGATAAAAAAATGGTTGTTGATAAAAAAAGAGACCGCTCATAGTGGTTGATTTAACCACCACCAAAATTCCCACAATAATATAATTCGATATGAAAATATAGAACAATAAACTCATTAAAAACATATTTTCCTCTCTCGAAAAAGATATGAGGTTAATTTTCCAATTTTAGTTTTATTGATAAGGGAACAACGGTGGGACAAATACATAAAATAAAATATATAGGAGAATAATTTATATTAAAAGAAGAAGAAATAATTATAAAATATTTTATATGGAAAATTTGAAAACCTATTAGAAAAATGAAACTCCATGTTTACCCCAAAAAATGGATACATTTTGAAATATGATACTTGATACATATTTACCAGGATTTGGTGTGAAATATTTCTGTCAAAAATTATCCTCCAAATGATACCACATTGATTTCCCATTAAATATCCAAAGTGGTAATATGAATCTTCATTATTTTCATTCCATTATGTTTCATTATATGAGCATCAAAATTTAAGAATCATTTAAAATTTTCATAATGATTAATGACCATTTTAAATTTAGATATTTAATCAGTCCATGTCACTCATCAAATTCTAATTCTAAAACATACTTAACATAATGACATTGAATATCCTCGATTAACACATAGAATGACTCAAGAACTATGATTAAAAATTAATTGTTCAACCCTATATAAAATTTCATAAATTTTGAAAATTATTTAAAATGATATGATTTAATTTCAAAATAGAACCATTTATAGGAAATATACCTTTCATATTCCACTAATTCTAACAGCCCAATTACTGCCATAGTGAGTGAAAAGTCCATTAAAACTCATCACGAAGGAGATAAATTGGATCATACTGAAATTATAGGTAGAATAATAATATTTTAAAATGTTTTACTTTAGATATACCTCAATTTATTAGGATGGGTAAATGTAATAGACTGAATAACATTCAACAAAAAAGAATTTTTATGGGTATCTATATTTACGAATCAACATGAGAACTAGTTGAATACTTTATATCCCACAGTTATAGTAAGACTAACGAAATGGACCACATAATTTTGATCAATATATTAAATTATATGACAAAAATACAGATGTGATTAAAAGTAGTAAAAATGATATAATTAGGCCATTTTTGCATTTATGATCAAAATACATCAAAAACCAAAAAACGTGGCAATTTATCATAAAATAACAGTATTGTGTGATTATAAACAGTGAATTATTGAATAAAATTTATAAAAATATTATATTTATCACTCACCCACACTTAAGCATTGTACTCTTAAGTAGTCATCATATATTCAAATTAAATTTCACATAATAATCACAAAAATGAGAAAACATCAATGGTATTATAAAAAATAAAATTTCATCATGTCTCGTATATGAAAATAAATCATCATTAACTTTTATTCCTCACATTTAAATTTTTCCAACCTCACAAATCCATCAATGGAATAATCACTACCTACTAAAAATTTAATTTAAAGTCACTCTTCACTTAAGACCAATTTGATATAGCGTTGTTATCATAAATGGAAAATTAATGTATCACCATAGGCTTGTGAAAATTATCACATATATACAGTGTCAAACCAGAAAATATTTTCAACCATGATGACTTTTTTCATGATATTTTTGTGCCTTATGGTTGGATGAAAAAAGTATAAAAGAATTTAAGGCTGGAAAGAGGAGGTTTGACTATTGAGTACAATGTATGATTAATCAAGTGAAAGTATAGGATTAATCTTACACAAATACCCTTGAAAATGTGTAACACAACACCAACCATTTCATGACATGGTATATTTGTTAGTAAATTATTACAATGAATGAAATCATCCATATTAACACCCTTTTTTTATTTTTTTTAGTTCTCCCAAAAGGATCATCTTTTTTCATTTAATAAATTTTTTTCTATGGAGGATGAGATGAAAAATCAATACATTAAATGAATGAATATTCATAGACTTCATTTTTAGAGAGGTATATGATTAATTAAAGTATGTATAATGATAAATTCAATCTCATATTTATTCATTTAATTTTTTTATCTTTTCGGATGAATAAATATTTGAAATAAATAAAGAACAATAATATGATGACTCTATCATAATTCTATCATTATCCACAGTCCAAAAAATTTACACAGACCTCAAGCCATCCAAAAATGAAACACATAACAAAAAAAGAACACAAAATTTTCATCACCAACCCTCAAACATGAAATTTCCATACAATAATACCAAGAGTACGTGAATGTAAGGAAAATCAGTTTTTAATGTGACATAATCATTCATGCCAATCGTTGTAATCCGATGGAAAAAGGATAGATATAAATGTGGCTTTCATTAAAACAAATCTCAAACCAAAGATATCCCTCAATCATCTCTTATAATTATGTTATGGTTCGTGGGAATTTATAATGTATATGGATTGTTCTATGACAAATCAAGGGTGGGTGATCCCGTGATAGCTATATAATTAATTGGGTAACATGAAAATGGTAAAAATTATTTTATCTCTTAATAGATTCATGAAATATACTGTGATGGTATTAAGAATGTCATAATGGAGGTTAATCCATATGTGGTTGTGAATGGTACAAGTATGTATGATATAAATGGATTAAGTTACCTTTATTATTTATTATTCCTCGTAAATTTTCAGGATTCATATAAAATCATGGGTAAATAAATATAAATTTAATTATATTTTCGTTCCTTATTTTCTCCCATACATTGTTTTTGTGCCCATCCCTTGTTTTTAAAATGTTTTCGTGGGTTATATGGATGATAATCATGATGTAATAAGTCAATAAGATTTTTATTAAAAAATAAATCATGATTTTTTAAAAGAGCTTCCTTTGGATGAAAAAATGGACATTGTTTTGATATTATAATCTTATATGATTATGGGATTATATGTATTAATAATGGAAAAATTAATTTAAAATCTAAACTTGAATGGATCCTCGATATGATTTATATTCAAATTTTGGACTTCTCTCAAGATTATGTAATGTTTTATGGTTTGGGCCTTGTATTTGTTATCCAAGTCCAGTTTAGATAAGTTTACAAGATATGATTTTTTTAATATAATATCAATAAATTAATTTTAAATTATGATAAAATTTAAATATAATTTGAGGATTACCATGTTTCTTCCTCTATGACATGTCTTTTAAGAATGATTTTCCACAGAGGAATATGGGTAGCAATGCTAGGATGACATCCTGAGAAAGAAAACCATCCAAATTATCAACCTAATATGGATAGATTTGAAGATGAATAGTTTGTTGAAGTGATGGAATAACCAGCTCCAGCTATAAATATAGGTGGTATCGATGCATGAGAATAACTATATCACTCAAAAATGTACATGTCTTTAGTGGAGCATTTCATAAGGCAACATCCTCCATCATTCCAAAGACCATCTTACCCTGTAATATTTAAATAGTGTATTAAATACATTGAAATGATTTTCTATGCCATTGGATGTTCAGAAAATCAAAATATTATTCTTGTTACATACAGATTTGATGGTGAACATAATTAGTGGTGGTACATGGATAACAATTTCAGGTATAATGAGTACATTGAATCTCTTGATATAGATAAATTCAAAGGCATGTCTCTAGAAAAATATATTATGATGTCAGTTTGACATAAGATTCAAAACCCCCTAGAATCGAGGTAGTAGGATGACTCATTTTTTTATTATGATGAAAAAATCACTGAAATCTCATGGTATGCACCAAATTTTATATCTTATATTGGTAGAAATATTAATCATTTTTTCTCAGAATTAATGCCAATGTATCGAAGTGAATTGTCTTCACTTGAGTTTAAGAGTTATGATAATAAAATTCATCAGTAGAGAAGGTGGAAATGGGATATACCAATGATTAGGTGATATTTGATAAAAAGTAGAAAAGTGGTCTATGTGGAAACTGAATGGGACTAATTCCTCAAAAAATTCTAATGGTAAGAAAAATAATTTTACAATATGTGAGAATCATGGTAAAACCAAATCTAGGGAATTCCTTTTGAAGTATGTTATGTATTTATGATGTTGTAAATTTGGATATAAGGGTCATAGTTGAATTCAATAATATTAGGGTAGTGGTAATAAAAGATCAAATTTAATGTCAGTAATAATTTTTATGTGGAATTAAATGGGTAATTAGGAAAATGAGTGTCCGAAAATGAACACAAATGATGAGAAGCAGTCAGACTAGAAGATAAAAGAGGTTTTGAATGCCTCTGAAACTACTTCAGAAAATGTTCATCCATCGAATGAAGACGTATTATGTATATTTGTGGTTTATTCATTTTATTTCAATATGTTGTTTGACACCATGACAACTTATTCTTTCATTTATGATAAATTTTATAATATATTATGAATTCCATCTTATGAAATGAATCCATAACATAAGGTAAAAACCCTAGGCATAAATTTTAAGATAAAAATAAATTATATGAACATTCATGTCCTTTTCTGTGGAATGAATCTACCTAAAAACAATAATATTTTTCCACTTGTAGTGTTTGATTTTATATTTTATATAGATTGAATTTTTATTTATCATGGTATGATTGATAGTAAATATAATGAAGTATCCTTTTAGAAATAATTTTATATTGTGTAAATGAATAAAACAATGATATTTATAACATATAATGAAGATGATAAACGAGTAAAATATGGAAATGAATGTTACCATGCACATATTGTTGAAAAAAGGAACAGTTATGATTAATTTTGTGAAAGTGATAAATAAGTATCTTATTGTTTCCCCAGATGAGATTCATATAATAATACCTGAATGTAATGTTGATTTTACTATTTATTTGGTTCTTGTATATAGTCCAATTTCATAACCCCCATATTGAGTTGTTCAAATTGAATGTTTACAGTTAATGATGAAATTTTGGGACTTATTAGATACAATTGTCATTTGACCAAGCACACATCACCATGGGGTGACCCTTTCTTGTTTTTTAAAAATAAAGATGGTTCCATGATAATTTTAATTGATTATAGTTCTGTGAATAACATCAATATTAAGAACAAGTATCATTTTTCTCATATCAATTATTTGTCTGATCTGCTCCAGGAGCATAGTATTTTTTGGAAATTGGACTATGGTTGGGGAATCATCTGTTTAATTTAAAGGAAGCATAACACTTGAAGGCTTCATTTCATACAAGATATCACCATTAATAATTTTTTATGCCTTTTGGGTTAACTAATGGACCTTCTGTATTCATCATTATTATGAAGATAATATTCCATTAGTTCTTGGATAAGTTTTTTGGATGGGTTTATTGATTATATTTTGGTATATTGTAAAAATAATTAGAAGAATGAAATCCATTTGTGGGGTGTCTAGAAAACCATAAAATAAAATAAACTATATTTTCAATATAGAATGTATGAGTTTTGGTTACAACATATTTCATTCCTTAGTCGCATTGTTTCTAAATATGGAATACTTGTTGATCCTGTGAAAACAATCATATTAGTATAATAAAAAATTCTTAAAAATATAATCAAAATTCAATGATTTCTTGGTTTATGATGTTATTTTCAGAGGTTTGTTGAAAATGTTTCAAGGTTATCTACCCCACTGAATTTGTTAACTTGAAAATGTGTGAAGTTCATCTGAAAAAAAATATGATGAATGTTTTCAGGAATTGAAAAGAAGATTGGTGAATGTTCCCTTTTTTGAACTGCCTTAAAAAAATGGCCATTTTTTATCTGTAGTGATTCTTAGTTGAAAGGACATTATATTGTCATAGTGTATAAGGATCATGTTATTGTTTATACTTTACGTCGGTGTAAAACTATAGTGTTCAGTTTCCCAACACATGATTTATAATTATCTTCTATTGATTATTATTTAAAAATTATGAGGAATACACTACATTGAGTAATATTATATATATATATATATAATAACTATAAAAATATGATATATATATTTAGTCAGAAATAATTGATCATGAGACAGAGAAGATGGATAGAATTAATCAATGATTATGATTTCTTGATTCATTACCATCCTAAAAAATCGAACAAAGTGGATGATGCTTTGAGTCAGAAATTCAATGATACAACAACCATGTTACATTTGGAATGATACCCTTTTATTAATGATTTATAAACATTTTAATGGAAGTTTTTGGTGGAGGAAATTTTTATGTTTGGTTTTATTTTTCAGGGAAACCATCTCTGGAATCCCAAATAAAGAATGCGTAGAAGGAAGATAGAGAGTTTCCAAACATTGTTCAATTTTTTCATAAGGGTATTTATACTGAATTTAAATTCGATATGTATTGGGTTTTGATATTTAGGAAATTAATGTGTGAAAATTTTTCTTAAAATTTGATGAAAGTGTTGTTGTGTGAAGCTCATAGTTCTCAGTTTTCACTTCATTTGTGATGTACTAAGAGTTATAGTGATCCTTAGTAGTAATACTTCTTGGATTCAATGAAAATATATATTAATGAAATTACTTTGATGTGTTTATCTTGTTAGTAGGTTAAAGAAAACTGAAAATTACTGAAGTGGGTGCTTCAATTTTTACCAGTACCAGAGAAGTAATGGGAAAATATATATGTGGACTTTGTTGTGGGGTTACCGAATACATCTATAGGTAATAATAATATATGTGTTGTTATTAATAAATTGAATAAATAATCTCATTATCTTCATATTCTATATACAAAAACTCTAGATAAAAATTCATGGTCAAATCATAAATGAATAGTCATGTTACATGGAGTCCATCTCTCTATTGTAACTGATCGTGGTCCCAATTCCACATATAACATTTTTAAAGGCCATCAGAAGTCATTGGGTAAAGAATTATGTTTTATAACAACTTTTCATCTATAATATGATGGGTAGATAACTTGAAAAATTCTAAAATTGGATGATATTCAATCTTATTTTTCAATGGATTACCAAAGATGTTGGGACCAACATCGTTATTTGGTTGATTTTTCTTATAATAACATTTTTTATTCGAATATAATGATGGATGAATTTATGGAATTTTATAGAGAGTGGTTTCGAATTCAATAATTTTTGGATGAAGATGGTCAATTGAATTTTTTGGAACCTGAATTGCTAGATGACAAGGAAGAAAATGTTCTATTGATCTTGATGCACTTGAAGACTGCTTAAGGTTTCCCAAAAAGTTATACGGATAACCATAGGATGTATCTATTTTTTTGAGGTAGGTGAACATGTATTTTTAAATTCTTCTCCATAGAATATTGTGATGTGTTTTGGTAATAAGGGAAAATTGATTCCATGGTTTATTAGATCCTATGGAATCCTTGAGAAACTTGGATCATTTTTCCTAATGACTGGCACTACATACATGTTTATCCCAGGTACATAATTTTTTTCATGTTTTAATGTTGAGATATTATTTTTAATATCCATATCATATATTGAGTCTATAGTTAGTTCAGTTCAAAGAAAATCATCATAATATGGAATAACCAATACTAATTTTTGACAATAGAGCACAAGTGTTACAAAATTAGGTTATTATATAGGTAATGTTTTTGTGGAAAAAACTTATGGTTGAAGTGGAAACATGTGAATCTGAAAAGGCTATGAGGTATAAATACCTCAATTTATTTGATACATGAATAAAATTAGGAGGATGCAATTTCCAAAAGGGGTAAGGATGTAATTTCTCACGTATTTATAGAATAATACATATTCATATCTATTTATATTTTTTAATGAAAAATTAATTTAATTTAAAGGGAACACTATGTATAATATCATTCCTTACATTCAATAATGGGCTTCTATGATATATTATGTTGCTCACAATACTGACATATAAAAAAAATGACAACAATAATATTATTAATTATAATGGTAATATATGCTTATACACTGTTTTTTCATGAATAAAAAAACTTATCTATATTTTTATTATACAAATTTTATTAAAATTTTATAATTTTTCTGATGAGTTTGGGAGTCTTAAAATGAGAATGAATAAAAATTTTATCATAAAATTCTCTTATATTATTAAAAAGATTTTTTACAACTTTTTGATGGAGAACCCTTTATATAAATAGTTTATTTCACTTTTATATAATTTATTTGTAATAATTAACCTTTTTGGAATAGTGACATCAAAATTTACCATGGTAAAAATTATTATATTTTTCTGATGAAATTCATTTTTACATGAACTGTGAGAAATAGTACATTTTAATTCAAAATTTCATTTTCATCTAATTTAATTATACAATTCTATTATAATTGTGTTTTTTAAAAGTTAAACTAGAATATTTTTATCCTTTTATTCAATATTAGTCATTAGAAGTAATTTGAAATTTAAATTGGATATAATAACATGTAAATATTTTATTTCTTTTTTACTTCTTAAAATCTGGCATTCTGGTTTTGACAACAAGAATTAATTTTAAATTAATTATTTCAACATCTATGTTTTGAATTTTATAAAATTTATTCAATATATAGAATGAGTTCATCCAAAATATTTAATTACAAAGGTCTTATCTTCAGAAATAAATATTTCTAACATTTGTAGTTATTTTTATATAACGTGGTTAAAGAGTAAAAAAGGTAAATATGGGTAAAAGTAATATTATAATAATATAAAACATCCCTAAAATATGTCCTAATATTATTTTATGATTAATGGGACTCAAAAAAATTATTAGGTGGGACTTTTTGCATTTGGGAGCATCTTCAGTGTCATAATGACATGTAAAAATAATTAATTTAATGTAAAGGGAAATATAATATAAACATCTATCTTTTTACTTAAAAATTTTAAAATAGGGATATAAAAATAATATATTTATTTATAAATATTCATTATAAATGTATAAATATTTACAAAATAATGATATTTTATTTATAATTTTTAGATAATAAATACATAAATTTATTTATGACATAATGATGATGCAGTGATTACCATATTAATGAAATATTTAAATAAATGATATTATAAATTTAAATTAAATAAAAATTGAAACTTTTTATGCCATACATGATTTTTTTTATTATTAGGTCTTGTTATATTTGCGTTAAGGTATGTTTTCGAATTAATAATGTTTTTATGATTAAAAAAACAATTACTAATGAGTTTCAATACTAACAAATATGAGATAAAGAATAAATATTATATAATTAATTGATATAATTTTTAGAAAAATCTAATTTTCATAAATATTAAATTAATAGTCTTTAAAATGTATCTAATGATAAACTTGATGTTCTCTTTATCTTTTATATTAAACCTATTAACAATATAGTGTAAAAATACTAGAAGACCTGGTAATAATTAATTTATTTCACTAAGGATTAATGAAAAAAATATAAGGTTAAATTTGTGTGAGAAACATGTATAAAACCAATTGGTAGAGAGTAATGAGACCAATAATCATCGTATTATCAAAATATATCATTTTGGAGCTGTTATAATTCGAAACTAAATGTATAATAAAATAATATTTCAAGACATTCCTATAGTACCCCTCATACCTTTTCTAAAAGGTCACTGCCTCTACACACATTCTCACACCTCTCCATCCACATAGATCTTCCAAAATCTATCCAAATAATCTCCCAATATTCCTCCAATTTTTATATAATCCTTACCTTCGGCATAATGTATTTCAAGAAAGCCATTGAGCACAAATCAAAAGGAGTCACCTGATTTATATGTAACATCTTTTCTCAAGATCATTCCATCAATTTTCCTTTTATAACCCCATAAAATCTTTTAATCTCATCATTATATAACAAAATAAGTATATTAAATATACTATAATTATTTTATTCTATTTTTTGGACAAAAAAAACACTCCTCTACCTAATGGATACAGAACATATTGTTTCTATGTACGGTAAACTATCACATCATGAAATGATGATTGTTCAATTTCCTCCAACCACCTATCATGGTCGCCATTATGATGGAAATGTAATTTTAAATTATATATATATTATTTATATTATCTCTATTAATCAGTAATTTTTATTTAAATCATACCTCTATTATTTCCATAATATGTAAATATGATAATTTCATTCGTGGATGTGTGGACTACCACCCCCTCAAAGAGATATGACTCCTTCATGCCACACATGAAACATATAAAGTATGTAGTTAATGAACTTATGTAACATATTGAACATATATATTACCTTATAATTATAATATACCTTTGTATCATTTGTTTTTCATTTTTTAATATGTAAAAGAAATGAAAGTAGGGTTCATGCGTACGTACGACCTATAATCTCACTGAATGGTGTATTTCATTTCATATCTCCAAATGTAACAGACGTTTATAAATAAAAATATATTGGATATATATAATATTTAAATCACAAATACCATACTTGTGATAATTTACTTGTTACTACACAGATTATTTCCATCAAAATAAGTTCATTTTTGAAGCATGTAGCAAAGATTAAAAAACATACAATTAGAACTAAAATAATAAACTAATTGATATAACATGGTAATAAGTGATATAAAACAAATAATAAACATTAATAATGTTCTAAATATATTAGAAGCTAAATTATGTTTATAATTCAACAAATTAATGAATGAAAGAGACAAGTTGGACTCAATGTAAGGAACTTGGTCTCAATCTCATTCCATTACGGCATATTTTGATTTTTATATGACCATATATTATATGGTGTATACTATCCCCATTGTCTTTTAATTTCATCCAATGGTTTTAAAAAAGAAGCTTCTTTTCAAATTTTTTTTAATAAATGAGAAAAGGAGTGAATCTTTTTAAAGTATGTGGCGACAACGACCTTTCCACCACTGCGAGCATTATTTGGTAATTGGATTCCTTTACAAGTTATAATGTTTTCAAATAGAAAATAACTTCCATATTTATTTTTAGGTATTTTTTTATTGAAATGGGTTTGATAATAGATTTATTATATCCACAACATGCAATGATGTCTTATGATTTCAATGTGAATATTTTAATTTTCCATTATTCTTGTTCATGTTTTATGATTTTATTATAGTTCATTGTAATTGCTTATGTGTATGGGTTGTCTGATGTTAAACTGAGGGTGAGTGAGACTGTGATATTTATCCAATTCATTGGGTATCATGACCTAGGTAATGTTTGCGATTTGACAATTATATTTAGGGAATATATGGTTATGGGTATTCCAATTGTAACCTTGAAGGTTATTCCATATGTGAATGTGAATTCCATAATGTATGTATGATATGGATGCCAAAAGATACATTTATGATTTATTTTTTCATTTATGTTTCCATTATTCGTGAGAAATCATGTTTTTATAAATATTCATGTACAAATGTTTTCTTTCTTTATTATATACCTTACATTGTTTTTGTGCTCTCCCCATGTTTTTTTCATTGTTGATTTCTGATTTGATGGTGAAGCCAATAAGTCATGATCTATAGTTTAAAATATCAGGGACAATGAAAAGATTTATGGTCTTGATTGGGATTAATTCAATGGTATGATTCTTGAGAAATATTCTCCTAATTCATTTTGGCTTATGATGGAAAACAAATATGGGAATTGAGGCAGGATGATGACTTAGTGGCTGCATATGAAGAAACATTCACTCGATTGGTAGGGTATTCCCCGAATTTTATGTGGGATAATGATAGTAAATTCAATAAAATTTAATCAAGATTAATTCCAGGGTATTTAAGGGAATTAGATTCTCTTGAATTTCAAAGTTATGAAAAACATGATAGATATGAGGAGATGGTGGAAATGGAGTTTCCCGATTATCATGTGTTCTTTAAAAAATTGTATATTAATCGGTCAAGTTGGAAGGAGAAGGGGAATAATTATTAAAAAATGAATGGTGGTATAAAAATTAATTTTATATTATGTGAATATTATGGTAAAAAGAACACCATAGATTGTCTATTTAATTATTGTTGGTGCTTCGGATGTGTTAAAATGTTACATCAGGTGTGTAAATACACTGAAAAATTTTCAGGGTAGTGCTAAGACAAAATAATATTTATGGTAAATAAAATGACATAAGTGAAATGAAATGAATTGTTATGAAAATATTTTTATTAAGAAGAACTAAATGGATTGAAATTAGTCAGACTATAATTAGAAAGGGATAGTGAAATCATATGAAACTACGTTTGTGGATGTTGGAACATGAAATAAGTAGTATCAGGAACATTGTTAGTAAATTCACATTATGAAAATGGGTGGATTGATTCCAGGTCTACAAATTCATTCATTTTGGAAAATGTTTCTAGTTAATTGGGAATTTCATCTCATGAAATGAATCTAGAACATAGGGTAAATCACTTTGGGGGATATACTGACAAAAAAAGAAATTATAAGAACATTCCTTACTTTATCGGTGGAAATAATGAACCTAAAACAGTAACACCCTAGGTAAATAAATAATATGACATCTTTATATTTATCCATATTTGTGAATAAAATATTAATATTACTTTAAAGGGGATTCTATGCTCGATAGAGTACCCAATACGCAACAACAAGTTTCTTGGGAATCTTACGTTTCACTCTAATAATAAAATAATATTATTTTAAATGGTAGTTAATGCCTAGCCATTGTAATGGCGGGAATGAACAGAACTAACTACCAAATGATTATATATGTTTGTCAAATATTTTTACTTTTTACGATAAATGATAGAGGATTAAAAATGCGAACGAATCCAATTTTAAGCATAAACACTCTAATATTCATTAAAAGGTTGATTAACTGCCTTTTGATGGAAATCCTATTTTAAATCCACTTGTTGACTATTTTATGTGTTAAATTTGAAAAAATAAAATTCTTCTTTAGAAACGGGACATAAAAATTTACTTTGTGTATATTTTTTGTATTTTTTCAAAATAGTTCAATTTTTAATGAATAGTGAAAAATGTTGTATTTTAATTCAAAACCACTTTTTATTCTAATTTATTTATATAATTAGATTATCTTTTGAATTGGTTTTAAAGTAAAATTAGAATATATTTTTACCATTAAATCCAATAGTGGTCGTTGGAATTAATCTCACTTTGAAATCAGACTTAAACTAGTGTCAATCTTTTGATACTTATTGTTTCATAAAAACACGCTATTTGTCATGATAGGGGGAATTAATTATTAAATTAATTAATGTGACTTATATGTTTTGATTTTTGTAAAATAGAATTCATTTTTGAATTCAGAATATCAAATATTGCTTAGGGTGTTTTTTCGGTATTTTTCTGAAAAACTTCAATTTTTGATGAATAGTGAAACCACTAAGTGTTACTTATAAAAACTAATTTTTTGTTTAAATGAAATTTTACCACTTCTTTGTTTTGAATTTCAAAAATCCTACAAACATGGTTGTCATTAATAAGTAAAATGTGGTTCAATGGGATTAAAATAATTTTTTGGTGAATAGTAACTTATTACGTTTTTAATCGCGATTAGAGGTAATTAGTGCAATTTAAGGCAAAAATGATATTATAATAAAATGAAAATACCTTGACACATGTACTACCCATATTGGATGTGTAATGGCCGACCAAGAAAAGCCATGGGTCAACTTTTGGACCCCATGGAGCCACTTTGGTATGGAAATGACATAAATAACATTTTATTTAATGTTAAAGTAAAAATGACACACACATGAGGTGTTTTACAAAAACAGTTTTTACATGGGTTTATACAAGTCATATTTTTTACTATAAATATTAATTAGGAATCTAAAAATATTTCCTACATCATAGTATTTTCTTTATAATTTTTAGACATTAAATAAATTAAATTATTTATGACTTCATGATGATGCAGTGATGACCTCATTAGTTAACGATTTAAATAAACTGGAAAGATAATGTAATATCTAAGACCAAAACATTGCCAAAACCTATTGGATGGGTGGATTTCGAACCGTTATCAACTTATCCTAGAAACAAATCAATGTGGGACCTCTTAAATCCGAATACCATTTTAAAATAAAGTGACTTTTCTTTACCTTCCAAGAGTGCCCCTCCTCTCCTCTTATAAAAGGCCCCCACCTCTACCTCCTTACCCACACTCCCAATACCTTTGGCTCGTCCAACCCCTGACCATTTTGGCTCTCCACTTCCCTATCTTACTCTTTGAAGAATCCCATTGAGCTGAAGACTTCCCAAGGAAGCCTTTGAGCTCAAACAAAAGGGAGTAACCCGATTTTAAGGTAATTTCTTCGCTTGATTCCTTTTGTTTTATTTTTCTTCTCCAACCCCCTAAACTCTTTTTATTAATTTCTTTTGTAACAACTCTAGTATCTTCCATATACTAGGATGTTGTTATAAGAAGGATTATATCTACACTTACACACACCTACATCTAATGGTTAAAGAACATACTGTTTCTGTGGACGGCGAATTTCTGCCTCACGAAACGATGATTGTTCAACATTCTTCTAACACCTTCAAAGGTGGACATTAAGATGAAACTATATTTATATATGATATATAATATGTTTATGTTTTAATTAAGCTTCTTAATTTTTCATTTATGGCATACTTTTATGGTTTCCATTATGGGTAAACGCGATATCTTCATTTAAGGAAGTGCGGACTACCGCCCCCTCAAAGTGATTTGATTCGTTAATACCATATGTGGTACGTATAAATGATATATTTAATGATATTATATATGATACCATACTGGAATTAAAATTCTATTATGTATAATTATTTTTCAATTCCATTAAATATTAAATAGAAGTGGAAGTAGCGTTCATGCGTACGTACGGCTTACCGTCTCCATGAACGGTACATTTCACTTCTTATCTCAAAATGTTATGTACTATTATAAGTACATATATATAATGGATATATATGAAATATATTACATCTAAATAATGGATATCATTCTGGAATTATAACATATATATAAATCTCTCATTTTGTTTTATTTTCATTAATATGACAAAAAAATGAAAGTAGCGTTCATGCATACGTACGACCTACTGTCTCCATGATTGGTGCTTTTAATTTTTATCTCCAAATGCTATGGAATAGTATAAAATGAATATATACTGGATATATATGATATTTAAAATATCAATACTATTCTGGATATTATGTACCTATAACTAAATGGAAAATTAATTTCCAAAAAGTTCAATTTTTGACTCATGTACCAAACATCGACAAAAACGTCTGATATGAACTCAAATTATTAACCAATTATTATAACATTAAAATATGTGATATGAACTGAATAATAATCTTTATAGGAGGTCCTTTAGAAATTATAAATTGACCACTATTTATTATTTAGGAATATAAAGAAACGAACAAGACAAGTTGGACTTGAGGTAAGGGATCCTACTCCTCTCTTTCTTTTTAAGTACAATCTTTTATGTCATTCATTTTAAGCTCATATTTCTTGTTATTGGGATGTTCTTTTATATTAATATTACTTAAATTATTATGTTCTTATGATGATAGACCTTATTCTCTCTCATCAATCCATTTTGGATGTTTTGAGTGTCGCTGTTAGGCTGTCGAATTTTCGTAAGAGATCTAACCTCTCTCTTTCTTTCTAAGTACTCTCCTTTATGTCACTTATTTTAAACTCCTCTTTGTTATGTTGGGGGATGTTCTTTTATATACCTCTTTCTGTAAACTTTATGTTAATATGATAAGAGACCCTGTTTGATCTCATCAATCCATTATTGTGGCGCTGTTAGGCTGCCGAGTTTTCGTAAGGTATTTTTCATCTCACTCTTATTCCTGTGAGATTTATGCTACCATATGCAACAATTTACTTTTAGTGGTGTATGTACTGTCCATTATTTTACACATTGTGTAATATAATTTCATTTATGAGTATTTAAATCAATTTTATATTGTCCTTCTTTCATGGGGTGTATGTTTCGAATGTTACCCAAGTCGGTAAGGGAACCTTTCACCCTCCTCTTTTTAAAAGACTTCTTTTGTTATGTCTTTTAATTCACATAATATTATGTTTGTATACGTTCTTATATATCATTGTTGATGTAAATTCTATTTCCAAGTGATGATATACCCTTTTTATCTCTCATCAACACATTTTCTGAATTTTGAAGTGACGCTGTTAGGCTGTCGAATTTTACAAAGGGAACTTTTTAACCCAATTTCGATTTCTTTGGGTTGAACATGTAGTTATTGAATATTTCATCCTTTGAATATGTGTGAATGACCTTTTATTGTTTTACACTTAATATCCACTTATATTCGGTGTATTTATATTTGTCACACATAATTCTAAGATTGATTTCTCCGTAATTTAAGGATACCTTCTTTATAATGGATATCATCTCATTTTACATTTTTTTGAGACTTTATTGTTGTTATGCACCAATTAAATCTTATATGGTGATTATACTGTCCTTTGACATATTATATCATGAATCCCTTTATTCTCATGATATTATAATGTTCGGATTAAATTTTATTCCACTATTATTTGTATTCAAGAGACTCTCATTTTGTTAAAAACTATTTAATAAAAATATCGTTTTAAATGTTTTAAAGATTTATTATTATAAATCATTATCTTTAATTTCCATGTTTTCGAAATGGTTTTCAGTATTTATTTATATGGACATTAATGTTTTAAAATTATAATTCCATTAAAAGCTTCAAAGTGGTATGGGACACTTTGAATCAAAAATCTCTTTTTAAGGGTTTTTGAAAATGGATTGATTAATTCAATATCTGGGAATTACTTATTGTGATTTCAAATGAAATGTTGTTATTGAAATGTTTATATTTTCAATATTTTATGTGTAATGATGGTACTTGGACATTTTACGAGAGGTTACGTGATAAACCATATGGCGGGTGGTGCCGTGAATACCAGGACGGGTGGTTACGTTATAACCTCCATTGCATTGGGTATGGAAGTCGGCCGTATGGCTATTCCATTAAGTATGTATGGAATTTGGCCGAATGGAAATTCCATTAAGTGATTTGTGTGGAAGTCGACCTTATGGTTATTCCACTTAAGTACGTTTATGTCCCACGTTACCTTTATATGTTATGTGATATTTATATGGGTTTTATGGTAATATTTTGGTTACAGAAGGGTATGTAATGAACTTTTATTCAGTGAAGAGTTTTTACTACTTAGAAAAGGTGAAAAGTATTACTTGGATAAAGTATACATGGTTTACTTGTTGTTTTGAAAAACTAACAGTTTTCCTTTTTTGTGTTTCTTTTACTGGGATTTTTATGCTCATCCCATGTTTTTGAAATGTTTTTCATAGGGCTTAACGTGGAATAGGGTCAAGGATGGGATCAAGGGAAAGTCATGCTACCTAAAAAATGGAACTAGACATGTTTCTTTTTAAGAGTTTTTTATTTTATGGAAACTTAGTAGAAGTTTCTACTTTGTAATCTTTTGAGATGTAATAGTTATGTCCTAATTCTCTAAAACACTAAAACTGAAAAGATCCTCAATGTGAATTATTCATTTAATTCAATATTAAGTATGTTTTAAGGCCGAGGCCTTATACTTGGTATCAAAGGTTGGTTTAGAGAACTTTAGAGGTTAGGGTATTCTTTAAGCATAAGTGACCTTACCACAATGGTTAGAATTTCAGAAAGAGTCCTAGTTTTAGATAAAGTGAATGAGTAAGTATATCTTAGTGTTTATCTTCCTCATTAGTACATGATGGTTTTGTTGATATACTCACACTATCATTTCTGTTTTTAGTGAATGGATGGATCTAGGAGGCACCAAAGAGACAACAGGTTTGAAGGAAAATGTGGTGGTTCTCTGATTAAGATACTAGATAAAATGGGGGATTCAATGAGGAAACTCGTGGTTGTTCTAAACCAACTATCAAGGAGTCATGAACAACCACTTGAACCTTGGCACAATCTGTAATGCATCATGTACGAGATGACCAATCGATGTGGATGTTCAGGTAATAATTTTAAAGGTAACCATTACAGTTTCTATGATCCTTACTTTTGAGGTAATTATGGGTAATTATATGTTATGATGGAAAATGAAAGGCATGTGATAAACTTGAGGATAAAATATGTTATGATTATTTTTTATGATTTTATCTCGTTTTGGGGAATGTTTTAAGAATTATATATCTTTGGAAAAAGGACAACACGCAGACCGTGTGACAACCCGTCGCGTCGGACAAAGCTGTGGGAATCGAACCCACAACCAAAGTGCGACTGGTATTTATCGCCTACCACTGGACTACGTGATGTCCCTGGTTAGTTTGACTGATTCTTTTTAGTTAGACGATTTTATGAATTAAGAGTAAGTTGATTTTGGGTTATTTATGAAAATGATTAACCTATCATGGAGGAAATGTGATTAGGTTAATTTCTGTTCAATACGAGACATTAAGAGAAACTGATGGTGTTTGGAGATAAATGTTACGGTTTAACTTGGAAGAATATGTGACTAAATCCTTCAAATATTTGGGTTTCAATCTTCGTTTGGTTTACTTTGAAGAATTTTATGGACAAATTGATTATCGAATGGTCCTCGTTGAACATTGGGTATTGTTGGACAAATTTTGGAGATTAAGAATATATTTTCTTTTTATAAATGGTTATCCTTTTCTGGATTATCTGATCTTGTACTAGCCTTTTTGGTTTTGGATTTGGTCTAAATACATGGGAAGTATATAGTTCTCTTTTGTGGATTAGGTGATTCTCTACAAGTTGATTATAGTATTCTTAATGTGAACAAGTATTCCTAAATACTCATCTTTTGGAGAAAATATGAGTTTGTGTAAAAGTTGAAAGTCAAAATGATATGTGATTATGTTTCCTTATGAATAAATTACTCAATAAAAAGAAACTTAAAAAAAATGTTGTATATTAACTTTTCATAATGGGGAATCGAATACCGTTTAACCCATCACAAGTTTGTGATTTTCTTGTGGTTTACTTTCTCCTAAACATGTTTTCAATCACTCTCCATCAGAACATGACCCTTTTTTTCCTCCATGTCCATATTTTCATACTTGGAATCCTAGTATGGGTTAACTCGGGTGACCTTTGTACTTATCATTCTTTATTTTAAAGTGATTGTTTTACCGGCTCTTGTTCCGATGTGGGACTTTCAAGGAAGTTTCCAAGCCCAATTTTAAAATTGCGAGGACGCAATTTCCAAAAGGGGGGAAGGATGTAACACCCCAGGTAAATAAAGAATATGAAATCTTTATATTTATCCATATTTGTGAATCATATATTAATATTACTTTAAAGGGGATGCTATGCTCGATGGCGTACCCAATACACAACAAGGAGTTTCTTTGGAATCTTACGTTGCACTCTAATAATAAAATAATATTATTTTAAATGGTAGTTAACGCCTAGCCATTGTAATGGCGGGAATGAACAGAACTAACTAACAAATTATTATATATGTTTGTCAAATATTTTTACTTTTTATGATAAATTTTAGAGGATTAAAAATGCGAATGAATCCAATTTTAAGCGTAAACACTCTAATATTCTTTAAAAGGTCGATTAACCGCTTTTTGATGGAGAACCTCTTTTAAATCCACTTTTTTAAAATTTTATGTGTTATATTTGACAAAATAAAATTCTTCTTTAGAAACAGGACATAAAAATTTACTTTGTGTAAATTTTTGGTATTTTTCTGAAAAAGATCATTTTTTAATGAATAGTGAAAATTGTTGTATTTTAACTCAAAACCACTTTTTAATATAATTTATTTATATGATTAGATTTTCTTTTGAATTGGTTTTAAAGTGAAATTAGAATATATTTTTACCATTAAATCCAATAGTGGTCATTGGAATTAATTTCACTTTGAAATCAGACTTAAACTAGTGTCAATCTTTTGATACTTATTGTTTCATAAAAACATGCTATTTGTCATGAAAACGAGAATTAATTATTAAATTAATTAATGTGAAATATATGTTTTGAATATTGTAAAATAGACATCATTTTTGAATTCGGAATATAAAATATATCTTAGGGTGAATTTTCGGTATTTTTCTGAAAAACTTCAATTTTTGATGAATAGTGAAACCACTAAGTGGTAGTTATAAAAACTGATTTTTCATTTAAATGAAATTTTACCACTTCTGTGTTTTGAATTTCAAAAATCCGACATACATGGTTGTCATTATGAAGTTAAATGTTGTTCAAATGGATTAAAATAATTTTTTGGTGAATAGTAACTTATTAAGTTTTTAATCGCGATTAGAGGTAATTAGTACAATTTAAGGGAAAAATGATATTATAATAAAATGAAAATACCTTGAAACATGTACTACCATTATTTGATGTGTCATGGCCGACAAAGAAAAGACATGGGTCAACTTGGGGACCCCATGGAGCCACTTTGGTTGAGAAATGAAATAAATAAATTTTTATTTAATGTTAAAGTAAAAATGACACACACATGAACTGTTTTACTAAAACAATTTTTACATGAGGATATAAAAGTCAGATTTTTGACAATAAATATTTATTAGGAAGCTAAAAATATTTCCTACATAATAGTATTTTTTTTATAATTTTTAGACATTAAATAAATTAAATTATTTATGACATCATGATGATGAAGCGATGACCTCATTATTTAACGATTTTAAAAAAATAGAAAGATAATGTAAAATATAACACCTACACATGGACAAAACCTATTGGATGGGTGGATTTAGAACCCTTATCACCTTATCCTCGAAAAAACTCAATGTGGGACCTCTTAAATCCTAATACCATTTTAAAATAAAGTGACGTTTCTTTACCTTCCAAGAGTGACCCTCCTATCCTCTTATAAAAGGCCCCCACCTCTACCTCCATACCCACACTCCCAAAGCCTTTGTATCGGCCAAACCCTACCCATTTTGGCTCTAAACTTACCTCTATTACTCCTTGAAGCCTCACTTTTGGCAGAAGTCTTCCCAAGGAAGCCTTTGAGCTCAAACCAAAGGGAGTTACCCGATTTTAAGGTAATGTCTTCACTTGATTCCTTTTGTTTTATTTTGCTTCTCCAACCCCCTAAACTCTTTTTATTCATTTATTTTGTAACAACTCCAGTATATTCCATATACTAGGATGTTTTTATAAGAATTATTATAGATACACTTACACACACCTACATCTAATTGTTAAACAACATATTGTTTCTGTGGATGGCGAATTTCTGCCTCACGAAACGATGATTGTTCAACATTCTTCTAACACCTTAAAAGGTGGCCTTTAAGATGACACAATAATTATATATGAGATATAATATGTTAATGTTTTAATTAAGCTTCTGTATTTTTCATTTATGGAATACCTTTATGGTTTCCATTATGGGTAAACACGATATCTTCATTTAAGGAAGTGCGGACTACCGCTCCCTCAAAGTGATTTGATTCGTTAATACCATAAGTGGTACGTATAAAGGATATATTTAATGATATTATATATGATACCATACTGTAATTAAAATACTATTATGTAACATTATGTTTTAATTCCATTAAATATGAAATAGAAATGGAAGTAGCGTTAATGCGTACGTACGACTTACCGTCTCCATGAACGGTACATTAAATTTCTTATCTCAAAATGTTATGTACTATTATAAGTACATATATATAATGGATATATATGTAATATATTACATATAAATTATGGATATCATTCTATAATTATAACATTTATATACATATCTCATTTTGTTTTAATTCCATTAATATGACAAAAAAATGAAAGTAGCGTTCATGCGTACGTACGGCCTACCGTCTCCATGAACGGTGCTTTTAATTTTTATCTCCAAATGATATGGAATAGTATAAAATGAATATATACTGGATATATATGATATTTAAAACATCAATACTATTCTTGATATTATGTACCTATAACTACAAGGAAAATTATTTTCCAACAAGTTCAATTTTTGACTCATGTACCAAACATCGACAGAAACGTCTGATATGAACTCATATTATTAACTAGTTATTATAACATTAAAATATGTGATATGAACTAAATAATAATATTTATATTAGGTCCTTAAGAAATTTTAAATTGACCAAATTTTATTATTCAGGAATATAAAGAAACGGACAAGACAAGTTGGACTTGAGGTAAGGGATCATACTCCTCTCTTTCTTTTTAAGTACACTCTTTTAGGTCATTCCTTTTAAGCTCATCTTTCTTGTGATTGGGATGTTCTTTTATATTACTCTTACTGTAATTTTTATTTTCATATGATGAGAGAAAATATTCTCTCTCATCAATCCGTTTTGGAAGTTTTGAGTGGCGTCGTTAGGCTGCCAAATTTTCGTAAGAGATCTAACCTCTCTCTTTCTTTTTAATTACTCTCATGTATGTCACTTATTTTAAGCTCCTCTTTATTATGTTGGGGGATATTATTTTATATTACTCTTTCTGTAAAATTTATGTTAATATGATTAAGGACCTTATTTGATCTCATCAATCCATTTTTGTGGCGCCATTAGGCTGCCGAGTTTTCGTAAGGGATTTTTCATCTCACTCTTATTCCCGTGAGATTTATGCTACCATTTTCCACAATTTTCTTTGAGTTGTGTATGTACTGCCCATTATTTTACTAATAGTGTAATATAATTTCATTTATGAGTATTTACATCAATGTTTTATTGTCCTTCTTTCATGGGGTGTATGTTTCGAAAGTTACCCAAGTCGGTAAGGGGACCTTTCACCCTCCTCTTTCTAAAAATCTTCTTTTGTTATGTCTTTTAATTCAAATAATATTATGTTGGGATATGTTATTATATATCCTTATTGATGTAAATTTTATGTCCAAGTGATGAGATACCCTTTTTATCTCTCATTAACTCATTTTCTGAATTTTTAAGTGACGTCGTTAGGCTGTTGAATTTTACCATGGGAACTTTTTAACCCAATTTCGATTTCTTTGGGTTCAACATGTAGTTATTGAATATGTCATTGTTGAATATGTGTGAATGACCTTTTATTGTTTTACACTTAATATCCACTTATATTGGGTGTATTTTTATTTGTCACACATAATTCTGAGATTGATTTCTCCTTAATTTAAGGATACCTTCTTTATAATGGATTTCATCTCATTTTACATTTATTTTGAGACTTCATTGTTTTTATGCACCAATTCACTCTTATATGGTGAGTATATTGTCCTTTGACATATTATATCATGAATCCCTTTATTCTCATGATATTATAAAGTTCATATTAAATGTTATTCCACTATTATTTGTATTCAAGAGTCTCTCATTTTGTTAAAAACAATTTAACAAAATTATTGTTTTAAATGTTTTAAAGATTTATTATTCTAAATAATTATCTTTAATTTCCATGTTTTCGAAATGGTTTTCAGTATTTATTTTTATGGACATTAATCTTTTAAAATTATAATTCCATTAAAAGCTTCAAATTGGTATGGGACACTTTGATTCAAAAATCACTTTTAAATGGTCTTTGAAAATGGATTGATTAATTCAATATTTGGGATTACTTATTGTGATTGAAAATGAAATGTTGTTATTGAAATGTTTATATTTTCAATATTTTATGTGTATTGATGGTACTTGGACATTTTACGGGTGGTTACGTGATAAACCATATGACGGGTGGTGTCGTGAATACCAGGACGGGTGGTTACGTTATAACCTCCAATGCATTGTGTATGGAAGTCGGACGTATGGCTATTCCATTAAGTATGTATGGTAGTTGTCTGAATGGCTATTTCATTAAGTGATATGTATGGAAGTCGACCTTATGGTTATTCCACTTACGTATTTTTATGTCCCAAGTTACCTTTATATGTTTTGTGATATTTATATGGGTTTTATGGTAATCTTTTGGTTACAGAAGGGTTTGTAATGTACTTTTATTCAGTGAAGAGTTTTTACTACATCAAAAAGGTGAAAAGTATTACTTTGATAAATAATACATGGTTTACTTTTTGTTTTGAAAAACTAACAGTTTTCCTTTTTGTGTATCCTTTACTGGGCTTTTTATGCTCATCCCATGTTTTTGAAATGTCTTTCATAGGACTTAACGTTGAATAGAGTCAAGGATGGGATCAAGGGAAAGTCATGCTACCGAAAACATGGAACTAGACATGTTTCTTTTTAAGAGTTTTTTATTTTATGGAAACTTAGTAGAAGTTTCTACTTTGTAATCTTTGGAGATGCAATAGTTATGTCCTAATTCTCTAAAACTCTAAACCTGAAAAGATCCTCAATGTGAATTATTCATTTCATTCAATATTAAGTAAGGTTTAAGGCATGGGCCTTATAAAAACCATTATGTTTGTCCTCTCATTGAGATTGATGTAATTTTGGGTATGGATATGCTTTCTGTTAATCATACTATGATTGAATTCGTATCTAAAGTGGTCTCTTTCTGTATAGAATTTTTTATTGTGTACAATAATGATGACATAAAATTGATAACATATCAGGATGAAGAGAAACTAGTAAAATATGGAAATGAATTATACCTTTTACATATTTTTTTGAATCAAAGGAACTTTTTAGTGTCATAATGTTCCAGAGGTAAATGAGTATCTTGATGTTTTTACTGATGTGTTTCCTATTATAATACCTGATCGGGAAGTTGAATTTATTATCCACTTGGTTACCGATGCTAAGCCAATTTCCAAATCCCATTTATTTAATGGATCAAATAGAGCTTTTAGAGTTGAATAATAATTTTTAAGAGTTATTAGGTTAAGGATTCATTCAACCTAGAAAACCACTAGTGGGTGCACATATCTTGTTTTTTAGAAAGAAATATTTTTCAGTGAGACTTTGAATTGATTATATTTCCATGAATAACATCACTATTAAGAACAAGTATCATTTTCCTCATATCAATGATTTTTTTGATAAGATCTATGGAGATCAGTATTTTATAGTGATTATCAAGAGGTTAGGGTACCATTAGTTGAATGTAAAGGAAGAATAAATTCTAAAGACGGCCTTTCATACTTGATATGGATATTTTGAATATGTTGTTATGACTTTACATTTAATCAATGAACCAACATTATTCATCGGTCTTATGAATAGATTTTTTCATGAGTTGTTGGATATGTTTGTGGTTGTTTTTATTGAAGATATTTTGGTACATTCTAAAAATAAATAGGATAATTAAAGTCATTTAAGGGTTGTAATAAAACACATAAACGAAAATAATATGAATGGGAATTAAGAAAGTTTGAGTTTTGGTTATAATAATTTTAATTCTTTGGCCACATTGTTTCTCGAGATCGAATAAATATGACCCTTCTATTAAAAATGTTTTTGAGGAATGGTGAAGACCCACAAAAAATGCATGATTCATAGTTTTCATTGTTTAGTAGGTTATTACTAGAGGGTTATTGAATATTTGGTGTATTTATCTATCCCACTGAATAAGTTAAATATAAAAGGTACAAGTTCATCTTGAAAAAGGAATGTGATGAATTTTTTAAAAAATTTAAAAGAAGATTTGTGAATGGTCTAGTTTATGAATTCCTTCAGTAAATGGTGAATTTGTTATATATAGTGATTCTTTTTTAAGGGATTTGGTTGTGTCCTAGTGTATAATGATTGGGAAATTTATTTCAATTCACATCAGTGGAAATCACTAGAGTTAAATTACCCTATACAAAATATAGAATTAGCTACTATATTTTTTTATTTACAAATTTTGCAGAATCATCAGTATGGAGTAAAATGGGAATTATTTACTATCCATTAATGTTTGAAGTATATATTTACTCTGAAATAATTTATCATGAGATATAGATGATGGATAGAATTAATCAAGGAATATGATTACTTGATTCATTACCACAGAAGAAAAGAGAAAAAAGTGACTGATGCCTTGTGTGAGAAATGAAATGCTATATTTATAATGTTAATTTTGGAACATAACCCTTTGATAGATTATTTTATGAACACTTTAATGGATGTTTTTTTTGTTGAAAATTAATCTATTCGGATTAATGTTTTTTTGAAATCCACTGTAGCAGATAGATTAATGCAAGCATATAAAGAAGACAATGAGTTGTAGAAAAAGGAAAAATTTGTTTAGAAGGGGTTGTTTCTGGAATTTGACATTGTTAAGGATTGTGTTTTAACATTTGGAAAATTATTATCAATTCCATGTGATTCATATTTGATGAGATAGCTTTTGAAAAATTTCATAGTTCTCCATTTTCTGTTAATCTTGAATGTACTAAGATGTTCATGGATCATAAAAAGTATTAATAGTGGGATGAAATGAAAAGAGATATCATTGACATCACTATGAAGTGTTTTAATTGATAGTAGGTGTAATAAGAATGAAAATCTATAAAGGGGATGATTCATCCTTTTCCAATATCAATGTTGAAATGGGTAAATATATCTATAGACAATCTGGTGGGATTACCGAAGACATCCCGAGGTAATAATGCAAACTAGGTTATTATTTATTGATAAACAATATCTAATCATTTTCTTCCTATTCAAGATAAACCATCTCTAGATCAACATTATCATTTGTATCTTATAGATATAGTCATTTTACATAGATTTCGTCAATCTATTGTATTTGATCGTGATCCTAGGTTCAGTTTTAACATTTGGAAAGGGATTTAGAATTTGTTGGGTACAAAATTAAATTTTAGTACAACATTTCATCCACATTTATATGAGAAGTAAAAAAAAATATTCATACATTAGATGATATGATTTGTTATTGTTCAATGGATTCTAAGGGAAATTAGGACAAACATTTTTCATTGGTTGATTTTATTTGTAATAACAATTTTCATTCTAGTATACAGATATCACCCTATGAGGAATTGTATGGAAAGTAGTGTAAAACTATAGCATATTGGGATTTATTAGGTGAAAGAAAGTTGACAGGACTAGAATTGGTAAATGATATAGAAGAAAATTATTTATTGATTTAGAAGTACATGAGGAAAGATCAGAGAATGCATAAAAGTTATATCGATAACTCATGGAAGGACCGTTTTTTGGAGGTAGGTGTTCATGTCTTTCTCAATGTCACTCCATGGAAAATTGTTATGTGGTTTGGTAAGAAGGAAAATATGAGCCCGATGTTCAAAGAAACCTTTGAAATCATTGAAAAATATGGATATGTTTCTTATATAGTAGAATTACCACCATGTTTATCTCAGGTATAGAAGTTTTTTCACTATTCAATGATGAGAAAATATTTGTGTGATCCATCTCATATTTTGAGTTCAGAGGTAGTTCAGTTGGAACAATATCTTTCTTATATGGAACAACCATTACAGATTCGTGAACAAAGAAAGAATGTGTTACAAAATAATGTGATTCATCAGGTAATGGTTTTGTAGAAACCCCATATAGTTAAATAGGAAACATGGGAATCTAAAGATTATATGAGGGATAAATACCCTCACTTATTTCATAAGTGATTAAAATTTCGAGGACACAATTTGTAAAAGTGGGAA
The DNA here is from genome assembly GCA_963277665.1 of Viscum album. Classification (NCBI taxonomy): domain Eukaryota; kingdom Viridiplantae; phylum Streptophyta; class Magnoliopsida; order Santalales; family Viscaceae; genus Viscum; species Viscum album. The sequence continues at coordinate 621,980,862 of OY728160.1, forward strand.
TGATGTAAAATCCCCAGTATTTTTAGAATAATAAATTTCCATATATATTAGTATTTTTGAATTGAATAATATTTTTAGTTTAAATAGGATTTTATGTATGATATCGTACGTGACACATAACAACATGTTTATCCAAAAAAATATGTTGCACAAATCACAGAGTTATATTGAAAAATAATAAAATCAAAACATTATTATTTTAAATTGTAGTTAGTTCATAGTCATTGTTTTGAGAATAATTAATATTTTTCACTCTTATGATTTTAAATTTTTTTAAATTTTTTTTACATTCATCCATAAAATTTTAGAGGATCAAAATGAGAATTAAAACAATTTTATGAATATTATACTGTAATATTTTTAAAAGGTTTTTTTCCCACCTTTTGATCGAAAACCCTTTTTAAAAATATATTCGGTCACTTTTATATGATCTTTTTGATAAAATAATTTTCTTCCTTGGAAGAGGGACATCAAAATTAACATTGGTTTAAATTTTGTTATTTTTTCTGATTAAATTCATCCTTTAGTGAATAGTGAAAAACATGAATTTTAATTCAAAACATTATTTTCGACTAATTTATGTATATAGTTATGTTATCTTTTAATTTTTTTAAGTGTAATTGGATTATTATTTATAATTTTATCCAATTATAATAATTGTATGTAAAATCAAATTTAAATTAGACATAAACATATGCCAATCATTTAATAGTTTATTTTTGTAAAAAAAATTTTTCTTCTATTGATACTGTGAAATATTTTTAAATTAATTAATGAAAAATATGAGGTCCGAATTTGGAAACATGGATTATATATTTTGAATCAAAATATCCAAATTAAAAAAATATGCAGCTTTTATTTTTGTACATTATGAATAGTAACATCATTAATAATTTTTCTACAACCATTTAAGGGTAAATTATGTAAATATGGGTAAAAATAATGATAAAATAATATAAAACTACCCATACATGTTTCCTAATCTTCTTAGATGAGTTATATGTGGCTCACAATATCCTTGGTGCAAACATTTTGATTTTTGGAGAATCATGGATGTGATAATGACATGATATAAAAATTAATTTAAAGTAAAGAGTGATATAACATAAACATGTATCATATTAATAATTTTTTTTAATATAGGGGGTTTTTACTAATCTATCTGACTACAAATAAACATTATACGGATAAATATATTTCATACCTCTTGTTATTTTATTTATAATTCTCATTCATTATATAATTAATTTATTTACGACACAATGATGATTCAATGATTAACTTATTAATGAAAGATTAAAATAAATTGTATTATAAAAATTAAAAAATATCTAATTGGAAAATTTTTATGCCATAAAAAAATTTGGGATGAAAATTATAGGTTATCTTTGAGTTTTATTATTTAATTAATCATGTCTTTATGACTTTTACAAAAATAAATTACTAAATACTGTCAAAATTGACAAAAACAATTTTTTAAAACAAATAATATTTTATTAAATGATATAATAGTCATTAAAATATAATATTTTCCAACTATAAAAAACAATGTGAAAAATGACACTAATTATCAACTTGAGGTTCTATTGGTATTATATGGAAACTATATTTAACATGTAATATAAAAACACAAGAATAAATTGGTAAGAGTTGATTTATTTAAAAATGAATTAAATGAAGATGTTCAGGTTGAAATTTTGAAGAAAATTTGTCTAAAAACTATTAGATAAGATTTTTCAGACTCATCCTCATCTTATCATCAAAATATATAATTTTGGATCTATAATAATTAGAAAATAAATTTATAATAAAAAATATTTCAAGAGAATCCTAACCTAACCCTCCTCATACATATAAAAGGAAACACCCTATACACACATACTAATACCTATCACACCCCATGTCTCATCCAATTCCACTCAAATAATCTCCCATAATCCCTCCCTTCCCCCTTGAATCCTTATATTGTGTATATGGAATTTCAAGAAATCCATTTGGCTCAAATCCAAAGGAGTTACCAGATTTAGAGTTATGTCTTATATTAGGATCCTTTCATTTATTTTTCTTCTATAACCCCCTAACCTCTTATTCATACATTATATTATAACAAACCCAACATAAAAAATATACTCAGATGATGTTACAATAATATTTCAGCCTATACTTACACAAACTCCCTGTAAATGATAATGAAGATATTATTTCTATGTAGGATGAACTACCACCTCACGAAATGATGATTGTTCAATTTTCTCCTCCCACATATGGTGGTGACCATTATGTAGATATTGTATTTATATATGATATATATTATATTTTAGTTTTATCTATGTTTTATTAATTTTTATTCACTACATTCTGTTATTCATTCCTTAATATGTAAATATGATAATTTTATTTCAGGAACTATGAACTACTGCCCCTTCAAAGTGATATGATTCACTCATGCCATACATGGAACATATAAAATATTGATTTAATGAACATATGTGACATATTTAAAATATATACTATACATGAATTATAATATAGTTTTTTATCATTTATTTTTCATACATTTAATATGATGATGAAATTAAAGTATCATTCATGCGTACATACGGCCTACCGTCTCCATGAACGGTGGATTTCATTTTTCAGGACAAGTGTTATAGACTCACATAAATACATATATATTATATATATGATATTTTAATCATGAATATCATTTTAGGGATAATGGACTCAGGACCACATGGATAATTTTAATCAAAACCAGTTCATTTTTTACTCAAGTACCGAACATTGAAAAAACGTCAAATATAAACCCAAATAATTACATAATTATTATAACATGGTAATAAGTGATATAAAAATAATAATAAAAGTTAAAATGATTATAAATTAGTATAAATTGTGTTATGTTTATTATTCGTGATATTAAAGAATGAAAGTGACATGTCAAACTCAAGGTAAAGAACTTTGTCTCAATCTCTTTCAATTGAAGCATATTTTTATTTATATACTGCCTTATTTAATATGGTGTATCATCAACCCCTTTTAATTTTAATTTCATTAAATAGTTTTAAAATGGAATATTTTTTAGGATGAGATTTAGTTAATGAAAAAAGGTATGTTTCTCCTTAACTTACATGATGAAACCGACATTTCTTCTGCGGTGAGCATTATTTTATATTTGGATTCCTCTAAGAGATGAAATGTCTTTTAAATAAAACTGAACACCATATCAATTTTATAGGTATTTGGTATTGAAAATGTTTTTGAGATAACATTTATTATATCAATAACTTTAAATGATGTCATTTTATTTCAATATAGAAGATTTTATTTTTACATTATGTTTGTTCTTGTGTTAGAATAACGTTACTGTTCATGGGAATAAATTATTTTTAGGGGTGGTTTTGGGATAAAATTATGGAGTATGAGCATGTGATATCTCTTAAATGAATTAATTAATGTGAAAGAGGTAAACATTAATCCTTATTTAAAAATATTTAGGGAATATACTGTGATGTTTATTCTAAATGAAACCATGAAAGATACTCCCTATGTGGCCGTGAAAGCTACAATGTAATTATGATATGGATGCCACATGTTACCTTTGTGATTTATGATTTATATAATGTTTTTATGAGTATTATGAATTCATTTTTTATAAATATTTATGGAATTATTTTTTCTTTCCTTATTTTATCCATTACTGAGTTTTTTTTCACATCCCATTATTTTTAAATATTTCATTGGCTATGAGAATGAGAAAGATAAAGGAAGAAGTATAGAATATTTTTATCAATAAAATCACTGATGTTTTAAATGGTTTCCAATGGTGAAAAAAATGGATATGTTATTGATATTATTCTCTTTAATGACTATGGGATTATATGTATTAGTAATGGAATATTTCATTAATACTATAAAACTAAAATGATACTTGATTTGAAATAAAGGTAAAATATTGACTTTTCTCAATATTGTGTAATGTTCTATGGGTGGGGACTTATAATAACAGTATATATGTGGGTTTTTCTCATTTATCTTTTATCTATTCTAGGGGACTTTTGTATCCCATTTTCAAAGGCTTGAAAATTTCTAATATAATTGTTTGTAATATTTATCATTAACTATTTTTTATTTCTTGATTATTTGATTTCTATGTATTTAATTTTTTTTTTCTGAAATTCCAAAATAATGGTAAAATGTTTTCTTAATTGAATTATATGATTAATTTTTTTATAACTATGTTTCAGTATAAAAATTGTTTTTTATATTTTAATGGAATGATTATATTCAATTGTACTGAATGTGAACACTTAATTTTTGATATATTTCATTGTAAACTCCTTATAAATAATATATGTATATATCATAAGGATTGGGGTCAATACCCTTTATTAATAAATATGAAAAAGAACCCTTTTAAATTGTGTAAGGAAAACCCATTACATGCCCATAGGGCCAAAGCGATTAGCCTCCCCAAAGAAGAGAGGGATAACCCATAAAATGCCCGAAGGCCAGAGATAAGTCAATGATCCGAGACCCATAGGGGATAGAACCCAATACATACTATTTATCCAAGGGTCACATAGGAAAACCTTGGAAACCCTAAAACACACTGCCTTAAATTTTCCATCGGCAAGGTCCGCCGCCGCCACCACGAAACTGAATAAGGTTGCCGCCAATATTTTTTTTAAAAACAGCCAAAACCAAATCTAGAATTTTAAACAAAGGACATGAAGACCGGAAAACATCAGATTCCACCCATGCCACTAGCTTTGACCGAACCACGGTTCTAGATTCATCAAATCTGAAAATGAAACTTTTCTAGAACTGATCATCCTTCGTCTTAATCGTTCTCACCTGCAAGAATGAAACACAGGGACTCCAGACACCAAAAATCCCCCCTCCCCTCCTCAAATCATTGGGGCCGACACCCTTCCCATAGGACAGGGCCGAAACACCGCTCCCATGATGATGTCGTGCCCGTCGAAGCTAGACCGGGATGTATCCAAACCCTTCACCAGACTGTACAACGTAGTCACACTCCAGATCCAAGGCCATCATTCCAATCCTCGGCCATCAAGACACGCCCCCATCACGGACGAAGCAGATCCCATTCACATTGAATCACACCAGCGCCATGACAGAGTAGGAGCCACAACCGAGACGTAGAACCGGAAGACACATCGTCGCAATGAATAGCATAAATCCCAAGACGATGAGACAATCTGGAGGGCCAGAGGGGAGGAGTGGGAGAGATCCGGGGCGAAAACCCTAGCGACGCAGAAGGGGAGATTGATGCCGCTCTGAGGCCTTCCTCAAGTATTCTATATATGTACATATATTTGTATCCGTTTACATTATGTTGGAAATCCCAATGTTTTACATGGAAATTAATGATATAATTAATTTAAAATTTGTTGTGTGAAATTATTGAATTTTTCAATACTTCTATGATATATAAAATAATTTAATATAGGTTTTTTATTCATAATTGTGTTTCAAATATAATTTATCTTTTGTTAATAAAGCGTTTAAATGAATTTTTTTGTGGTATATAAAATTAAAATTATCAAAAAATAGTTTCAATAATGTTTTTTCAATATTTTATGATTAATACTAATTTATAACCATTGGTTCTTGGAATAATTTTTTAAATGATATTTTAAACCATTATTTTTTCCTTTAAAATGAATTTTTTTATTTATTGATTTTCATTCTTCAATAATAATTGGTGTTATAAAATGTTATATAAATGGTTTATAATGATTTGATTTAAAAATGGATTCTAAATGAAATATAAATGAAAAGATGTGACACCGATTTATGATTTTGTTTTAATGTGTTGATCATTTGAATCTTTTTAATGATTTGTAAATTCTTCGGATTGTTTGAGACCCTCACCAAAACCCTTGTGTTTTTTCAATTCATGGGAGATGTATGATGGTCACTTTTGGGATGTTCCTTATCTATGTGATTATTGCTTAATCTAATATATAATAGTTTCCTTCCTTTATAATGTAGGTGAGTAGTGGGTAAATTATATATTATTGGAACGTGTTTTATTTTATTATTTATTTATCTCATATATATGATGTTTTCCATGGGAGTCTTATGTGGAAATGTTGAGGTATTCAAAACTACAAGATCTAGTATTGATGGTGTGTCAAGTATACAGGGTGGTTTTTAGGTTGAAAAAGATAGTATAGTTTTTTACAGATTTTCAAACTAAGAGAGATATTGTAATAAATTTTAAATATCTATATTGGTTGTCTAATAAAATTTATTATAGTTGGTGTCATTATTTTCCTTCCATGTGGTTTGTAATTTGATAGTTTAATAGGACTAATTTGGATATTATAGAATCAATAATATCATCTAAGGAATTTTTTCTCATAATTGGACCATTGTAAATGTGTCCTATGAAGAATCCAATGATGCATAGATATTTTTAAGGTTGATTTAGGGGATGTTTTCTCACTATTTTTCTTCCATTCCCATTAATTTATTAATGAATCCATTTTTCCTATTATTTATTTTAAAATGGTTAGGATGTGTGGTTCTCTATTGTGATATTATCTATTTATTGGGAATGCGAATTATAATCAAACAAATCTTTAAAATGTTTTATAAAAAAATGTTTCATTAAAATTGAAATATTATTTTATTTGTAAAAATATTATAATAAGTGATTTATGGATGTGGAATAATTTTTTTCGACATGATTTTAAAATGTCCTTTTTTCTAATTTTTTAAATCATTTTAATGAAAAGAATTTATTTATCATTTATTATAAAAAATATAGTTTTATTTTAAAAAAAACTTATCTTTTTTAAATTATTTTACCAATGTTTGAAAAAGAATTGTTTCCCTCATATTTTATCTCTCTATAAATGGGGGGTTTGAAAATGTATATATGTAATGATGTTCTATTTTATCTAATATGTATATGAAAACCACAATTATCTATCTATATATAAAAAAATATTGAATTTATATCATTAATTTACATATTATCATGTAGAATGGTGGTTAGGGTCCAATTGAGATTGTTTACAATCTCAACAATATTATCTTATAGTTTCAGGTTTTGGTTCAACTCTTGAGAAGTCTAGGATTATTGATTGATTTAGGATTGGTGGGTCCTATAAGATCTTATGAATGTTATTAGACATGTTATTTTATTTTTGGACCTCATTGACCTGACCAAGTAGGCCTTCAATTAATTCAGTTTTGGTCATTGGTGTATGAAATATATCTTTGGAGGTTGTAATTGATCAATGGATTGTTTTTTGTGGGGGGAGTTGGAGGGTAAAATTATGTATTTAATTTACAATAAAATTATTACATATTTATACATATTTTTTCATATTTATAATAATCAATATCATATTATTAGATTTAATTTTATTGAAAAATATTTCATAACATGGTGTTCTTTGAAGCCGAGACACCAGTTTCTAGCCTACTTGGAATAGGAATGCCCTTCTAGAAAATTGTGGACAAGTTTTATTTTATGTGTTGATGAAAAATATACTAAATTGGTTAAATTTTTTATTAATGACTAGAATATTCATTATTAAAATAGGTTTCATGATATTGTATACGTTAATAATGATATTTATGATAGAATTTATTTAAAATTTGACCAAAAAACAAAACATTTAGGTATATGAAGAATCTAACTGGCTTATCACTTCACAAAAAACTATAGTTTCCATGGGAAGTGGGATTTTATTTTATAAATATGGATTATTATTATTATTATTTTGTTCTTGTACCCTCACTGTTGATGGATTACATTCACTTGGATTATATATGTTGTTTTGGGATGGTGAAGGGAGATAAACTCCGTGATTGAGGTTTTCTTATTAGGGTTGACTACCCACAAAGAAAAAAAATATAATCATTTAACAATCATTATAGGGACCATTAAATTATTTTAATATGGTTTTAACCACATGGACATGTCCGTCATGGTTATATATCCCATCTATTGCTTCTATTTAGATCCTAGTATCCTTAGACATACTAAATTTGATAAGGATTATTCAAAAATGTCTTCACGAGAGTTCTATTATATTGTCAACATTGGATTGAATTTCGGTTGAGTATTTCTTTATAAATTTATACTCTGATTTCAAATGTTATTTGAAATAGGTGCTTCTTATGTGAATAATGAATTTCATGAGATATTTTTTTTATAAAAATGAATCATTGATAGTTTATTTAATAATCCTTGGTTTCATGATGGTTATGAAATATTCATATTCATTTCTAATAATAAATCTATATTCAGTATTATTGATTTTATAATTATGTGGTGAAACATATTTTTAAGGATAAAAAGAGTTTGTTTATTTTCACTCAAAGAGAATTTTTAAATATATAGGATTTTGTTTTAAGGTAACCTGATGAATTTAAAATATCATTATTGTATCATTTATTTTTTACATCATCTATGTGTGTTTGAGATGTGTTAATTTTTTCTAAATGATTAAAATATTGGTTTTATTATTTATCCTCAAATTGGGATACAATTTTTGTTTTAAAAATACAAGGACATTATTTTCAGAAAATGATTTAGAAACATTTTAAATGGAAAATGTTGGGGTTGGTATCATTGTGAAATTATAAATTGATTCCCATTTGGATTATATATAAATAATGGTTAATTGAAAAATATCCAAGTCCTACAAAAAAAATTTGGAAAATTTATAAGGGGATAATGGCTATAAATTATTTTATATTCTATTCATAATGAATTTTATTAGAATTTTTCGTTATATAGTTTTTTAACATCTTGACAAGATGTAAGTGGAATAACTGGTTTTAGCCATGTATCTTATTTATTTTCATAATATCCTTAACAAAAGCATTCTTGTAAATGTTGAGTGATATTATATTAATGTTTTACCTCTTTTTATTTTTAGAAATTATCACCCTCCAAATGAACTTGATGATGTTATTTGCATTTCACAGTGAAGGGTTTTTTATTTATACATTGTAGGGTATTCTATTGGATCTCTTTCAAATCATATAATTCGACTATTTTGGACATCTGAGCATCATTTTGGTAGTTATACTACTGAGGGTTATCTATTTTGGGGATGTTTTAGGTAGATTAGGTGGTTATAATTTAATGACTCTATTATATTATTGATAATTCCTCTTAAGATAAAAGTATATTTTGGGATATATGATATGTGAGTTAGAAAAGTAGTTTTTTGAGAAAATATTTTAATATGGTAATCATTCAGTTCTTTTTTAGTTTGGTCCTTTTAAGTATTGGTTGTTTTGGAGATTTTATATCATTATTCCCATGTTTGTTTTTGTTCCCATATTATGGTGTGGACCTTGTTTTGGTTGTTTGTTTTTGGAAGTAACACATTTGAAAACCCTACGGCACATGCCCGGGTGACTAGGGGTATTATATGGTTCTAGTTGGATTGTGGATTTCATCATAATTTTTCTCTATTAGACTCAAAAAATTATGGTGTTCTACAAATTTTAACTTACATGCCCTAATATACAGTGCTTGACCATAGGGTTATAAACGTGTTATTTTTTTTATTTATCTTGTTCTTTTCTCCTATTTTTTTTGTTTCCCAGAAACTTTTGGAAACATTCTTATGATAAATTGGTATATTTCTTGGTTTGGTGGTTTAATTGTTTAATAGATAATATTATTTGGATTTTTACGGCCATAGGTTCCCTGTGTTTTTTTTAAATTTTGGGAAGAGGGTTCTTAAGTGATGTCATCTAAAATTATATAAATGTGTTTGTTTATTGGCCCATAATTTTGGATGATTTCTATATGACGATGATTACAATGATATGCCACTTTTAATTATATCCATTGATTTGTTGTTAATTATACATCACAAAGTAATTTTTTATAGGATTCGTCTATTTTTTAAATGTAATAATTTTTTTAGGAATGTTAAATTATAATTCATTTTCCATTGATGAATAAATTGACATATGACTTTTATAAGGGAAGAATGTGTCTTGTTATAGAAAAACTCCACACCATCCTTGTGATTTTGGAGTTTATTTGGAATTAAATAATTCTATTTTGATTTTTTTTTTATTAATTTTTTTCTTGTAATTTTAAATTTAATGAATGTTTTTTGTTATCTAATGGGATGGACATGGTTAGATGTGACCATACATCGACATTGTGTTAATATTATAGTTAATCCATTTCTTTTGGAATTATTCATGAAACCATGTGATAAATTATGTCAAACCGTGAAAAAAATATTTTCAAAGGTTGTGATAGCTGCACAATTTAATAAACAATGAAGCAAAATAATCAATGAAATATAAATTATAAATATTCAGCACCATAACAAATTTACATTATTTAATATTATGGGATTCCCTATTCATTCCACCTCTATCATCAATGGACCACCACCCCATGTATTTACCCTTCACACACCATACCTCCTCTCATTATGATCTATTCATGGTGATTCTATGTAATATCTATATGGTTTAGATGTGAAACTCAAAGCTCAGGACTCATATAACATATATTTATTAATTCTCAGTTGTTTCTTTTTATCCTATAATATTATTTTTCACATGAACCCTATGAGGCACATATTAAAATAATTTTATATATTTTATTTCTTTAATGGTGTGTTATTTCTTAATTGGGTCCTTTTTATCCCATTTTTCATGCATCAGACAATTTACCATTTTTTATTGGTATGATTTTGAATTATATAACAACTAATTATTAAATTTTTTATTCATAATTATTTATTTCATTATAATTGACCATTAATAGTGTCATGTGAGCTAATTTAGGTTGAAAGATAATTGAATGAGTTAAACATAGTATTTTAATAAATTATATGATTTTGTCCATTTTAATAGAATTTTTAGATTTAACATTAATTATCATACACATTGAATTTAAATTATATTGTTCAATGTTGTTTTTATAATTTAAATTAATATTTCTAATTTTTTTATTGTACTTTAGGTTGTCATTATAAATATTTTGATTAATATTTTAGTGATTTATTAATAGAAAATATATTTTAGGAATTTCATAAAAATTTATAAATATGACCATGCAATGGGATGTCTATATTGAGATGGTTTATACTATTTAAGGAGATTTCATGATGTTTTAAATTTTTCTAACAAGGCATTTCTTTAAACATCGCCAGATATTGGGAATTCTAATTATCATTAAATTAAGGAAAGATTTTTAATGAAATATGTGATTTTTAATGTGTTTTCCCCATTTTGGTTATAAAATATGTTGGTAAAGAATTTAATAATCATTTAGGGTTTATCTGAATGAAACATTGATTTTGTTTATAAAATGATTTGTAAAAAAATGACGGTTTATTTTTGAAAAATATTCTAAATGGGATCCAAAGTGTTTACATAAAAATATAATCAAGAATAAAATTTATATTCCTAGTGGTGGATTGGAATCCAAATTCATATTTAATGAAATTCTTTTTTGGATCATCTAAATTATTTGTAATTTATTTGGTGTGTCTATGAACCTCCTGAGGCATCATGTGTTTATTTTTTCGTCATCAGTGATACTTATTTCTCTTTACTCATAATTGATTTATATATTAAATTTTATTTCCATATTAGTGGGGATAATTTCATGTGATGATGAGGGAGGTGATTTATGAGTTATTTTAAAATATTTGTTACTTTTTATGTTATTTTTGATTTCTACTAAACTATTGATGTTAGTAGTGGGAGTATTGGGTTTCTATGTTAGTCACGCCCCGACCCCCGAAGCCCTGGAGATGGTGCGTTGAGAAAAATTAGGTGAAATTTAGTTTTTATAAAATGAAATGCTGATAAATTAAACATCATGTTCTATATAGAGGATCTATGTGGTTTAGGTTATGTTAAACCAGATACAAATGTTACAATCCAAACATATAGACTATAATAGACTCAAAAAAGCACCCACCACTTAGTGTAACTCTAATCTACTAATCCAATAATAATAAAATGGAAATGGAGGGTGGGAACATGAATACCCATTATAGGATGATTTAAAAATAATTTATTCAAATAAAAACTTTTAAGAAACAACCCTTATTAAAATAATCGTAAGACATTTTCGTAAAATAATTTTTCAAAACAAGTAGAAAAATATTAGCAATTTTTTCCATGATTACCAGTAAACATTTTAAGGAAAAACAAAAAAGATATAAATGAAACAAATTCCAATCAGATGCACGAATATACTAGTTTCATGGGATATATCATATAATTCAAGAGTTAGAAAAAAAAAAGTTTAGCTTGAAATGGTGAAGGTACAAAATTTATACATGAAATTAATACACGATCAGGGTCGTACATAAAATGATAACATTAATTCCATTACTCACAAATTTAAAATCATAAAATGGTACATAAAATACAAGTATTTATATTAATTTTCAAAAAATTTGTAATGAATAAAAATTATTCCAAGGGAATTTACTTATATTACACTTAAGTAAGGATCTTATCCATGTATATTATTCTAGTAAAATTACTAAGTGGATGGTCATCTACTAAAACATTGTGACAGAATGTATAATGTGAGATTATGTCAAGGCCTCGTGTCATGACCTAATTTTTCTCATGAGAACTATCGATGCATTGTGGGGCTTTCATTAACCATTCCCCAACCCTTAGAGAATTCATTATCTGGCCCTCAACCCATTATATACAAAGTCTAATACATTCCTCATATGTCCAGAAAGTTCATATATTCAATTTTTCGCATTCCACTTTCGATATTTAACATCATATCTCATATATTCATGATTTTCCATACCACTATGAATATTTTGTTTCTTATTTCATATATTATCATTATGTGATAGTTAACATTTTTAATTTGGTCGTAACAAATTTTCTAAATGACATGCCTGGACTAATATACATTCTTTCACAAATGATAACAACTAAAGAACATAAAATAAATTCTTAATCAGGCTTTATCACATAGAATGATAACCATTAAAATACAAAATCCTTATATGAAAATGATCATTTCATATTTCCAAACTCATTATTTTGAATTTAAGATAGTTTTACTTTATATTTCAAAACATATGATGGGGAATGGGCATGGAAAAAATATCTATGTTTCAATAACTGAAAACATTATAGAGTGGAAGATTCATTATAAGTGAAATAAGTTAGATTGGAAATATTTTTTTCACGTGAATCATTCATAGATAAATTTATAATTGAACATGTTTATTTACATGTTCTTTTGAATTCAAATGTATTCATGCATCATCAAAAAACTATACCATCCTTCTAAAAAAAATTAATGCTTGAATTTGTGTGATTGTGGTTCTCATACATATAGATGTGGGTTTAAAAATTATATATAACCACGTAAACACAAAGTGTATACATGGGAATTTTAACAACCAATTAAATATTAAATAAATTCAAATATTTATTTTATACCTCAAAAGGATAATTTAATTACAAATAAAATTGTTTTTATGAAGACTTAATTCGGATCTAGATTAAATCTCCTAAGAATATATATATCTATAAATATATGTTTATATAATCCAATTAATAAAAAAAATAGTGTACTTACATGATCTACATATATATGAAGTTAGTATTCTCGGCATTCAAAAATCACATAACAGCTCTCGTTCATTTCATAATTAACCACACACAAATATATATAGATATATCCATATATAGAAAGTGTATATATAGGTTTTATATAACCAAACCAAAACTGAAAAATAACACTTACAATTTCTATTTGTATAAAAAAATATGATGTTATCATTGATAAAAAACATTTAAATGACATAAAAATGGTTCTAAAGGGGTCTTAAATAAACTGTATGATTAATATAATACTATATATAGTATGTGTGCATATTGGTTTTTTACAATGATTTCAAGTTATATTAAACCCTTGGAGTATTTGAAGGAGGAGACATGGTTGAGTAGAGGTTGGAGAGTTTCTTAAGAAGAGATAACCCTGTAATTTTTTATGGTGAAAAAGTTAGTTTATAATAAAAAATGCAAGTATATTTTTCATAACCCACAGATTAAACAGAAACTATAAACTATGACTCGAAAACAATACTCTTAAAGGAGAGGAAAAAAATTCCATTCAATACGACCTTTATCAAAATAATCACTTAAAATGTGCATATATATATATATAAATATCTAATATAAGAAACATACACCAAAACCAATGTAGTTGGGTTTTTAAAACAAATAGTCATGCATGGTCTTTGGAAAAAGAGAGAGGTGGGGGTGCGAGTTTATAAATGTGGTGACATGGGCTAGTGGAGCACAAGATGGATTTGATGATGGATGGTGTGGCATTGTGTGATACATGGCTGAGGACACGAAGAAGAATATGCAGCGTAATAGATTGTACAGAAAAAACCATTCGGTATTTGATTAGACATATTTGGGGCACTCATAGTTCAAAAAAAGATGAACAACTAGAAATAGACATGCCCCTGATCGGACGTTTACGGTGGAACCCAGGATTTGGAAATAGATATTCATCCAAGATCTCTAATGGAATGATCGTATATAGAAGGAAAACATGGAGTATGAGCCGCAAAGGTAGAGGTTTGAAGCCGAGACAGGCTTGGATGGATGAAATCTCGTGTGGTGAAATTTAGCGGCTAAGATTGTGTTCGGTAGAAAAATGAGTTGGCATATAAAACCTCGAGCTCCCAACCATCCTCTAGATTAGTCCCTCTCCCCCTCCCCTATACCACCACGTAACAGTTCACGTTGGGTGCGCTCTGCTCCCACCCTTGGTGTTTTGTTACCCTGCATGGTGGAACCCTGTAGTCCGAATCTCTGGATCATGCGCTCTATTCCATCTCGATGTTGTGGTTTCTCACGGGTATACATATGGGAGAAACCCACTGGATTTTGGATGGCTCTTGCAGGCTGGTTGGTTGGGGTATTTCCTAACCACATTGAGGGCTAGGCCTTGATGACCGACCATAAATGTTATCCTCGGTCAGCCTTTATTTAAAAATTTAAAAAAAAATATTTAACTTATTTGAAACATAATTAATAAAATTTATTATCATTAATATATATATATATATATTAATTAAGCTGAATATTAGTTTATTTATCATTAAAAATAGGATTAATTATTTCTTATGTTTTTATGTGATTTGGGTTTCAAAGCATTAGGTTCTAAAATGGAAACTCATTAAATATATCTTTACGTTCATCCAATTATTAATTTTAAAAATCATGTTGAAAATTAACTATGGTTAAGCCATTTTGAAAATAATTTGTAAAATTAAAAATGATTTATAAAAATAATCCCATGGTTAGTTTTTCTAAAATCCATAATAATAATTTTCATTAAAAAAATGGTCACTTGTTTTATTAACCAAAGGCATGGTTTTAGTTAACAGAAAGTATTTCTTCAAAATTTTTAGACTTCTTCCATGGAAAATTTTAAAAGTAATAGTTTTCTTATGTCTCTAATAGATGTAAAATAAAGTAACAGTCATAAATAATTCTAACGGTCAAGAAGAACCTTATAAATACCACTTAGGGTTATCCAAACACCAAAGAACTTGTTGAATATGGTTCTCTACACCCCCTAATGATTAGTTCGGTTGCTATAGTGTTTGCTATAATGTTCTTCCTTATGATATACCTGAAGGACACTCAATATCTTTTTGGATTATTTTTTATGTTCGGGGGTCTCCCTGTGACCTTTATAGGTATCCTAGTATGTATTAATAGGTAGTAAGGTTCTTATGGACTTGCTAAAATGTATCATTTCTGTGTTTTATTGAATAAAATATGTATTCTATTTATATTGTAGAAATTTTTTTGGATAGTATAAAAATTATGAAATGAAAAAGAATTAAAACAATTCAAAAACTATTAATACACATATATTTTGTTCGGGGTGTCACAATGTTAGGGTATTGTTAAGTTATATCCCTATTGTATATGTTTTTTCGACGAGGGAAGGTATATACTATACCAAGGGACTGGAAAAATTTATTAAGGATAACAGGACAGAGTAATCATGTTGATTATATGCTGGCCTACTAAACTGAGAGAGTATAAAGAAATTAGTTCATCACATCGAATAAAGTTTATTATATGTGGATAATCACATGATAGATCTAAGAGATTATCAAAGATGTGATACGTTATATAGTTTCATCCTATGAATTATGTCTAATATGAAATAGTTTACATCTATACTATGGTGTAACCCATGATTAATACATCATATTTTATGATAATATTGATGATTTCATTTCCTCTATGGTCACAACCACTACCCATTCCATTTTTATTGGAATATTTTACCATTTGTTTTATTTTATCTCATTTCTAATGTGTGTTTGACCATTTTATTTTTGTAATGTATTTAGACTTTGGTTTTTTAATCAATAATTTTTGTGAAATAACATGAAATGTTTGGTTTGTTAATAATGAAAATTGCGAGTTTTTTTAAATGGTATTTAACAAACCATTTGGTAAAAGGTAATATATTTTAGACATTGGGATTGAATTTCAAATTTCTTGTTTTCTTTGTTTTAAAAATATTATAAATAACATACTAGATTTATGGGATGAGTTTAAAAATTTGTAATTAGTCGGTGTAAAATATATTTTCAAATGGGTTTTTCCGTATTTTGAAAAAGGTTTTGATTCCTTTTTTATTTGAATTCTATAATGAATGATGTGTTCCTAAAAAATATTTATTTAATACTGACAATATGTATAAAAAATTATGTGAAATATATATATATATATATATATATTTATCAACATATAGTATTTGGAAATCGATTAATTCTTTTTCAGGTTTTAAGTAAATTTGAAACCTACAGATATTATTTTTTATAACTATATTATATTTTAATTTTCAATTTTGGTTTATCACTTAACCAATCATAGTGTGTAGAATGTTTTAGGCTTGGTTGGACACATGTGAACCTATAAAAATAAAAAATAAAAAAAATTATTTGGATTACTTGTTGAAAAAGACATATAGTTCTTTTTTATTTTATTTTTCATTATTAGTGGATGAACTATATATTTGAACATTGTTGTTATCCAAATGTATGCTTATAATGATGGAATTAGAGGGTGGGTTGATTGAATTCATTTACTTTAAATTATATATATTTTAATTCTTATTTATTTCATTATATTGTCTGATTTGGAATATATATTAAAATAGGAATGGGTGATGCCAAAAAAATTTAATCATCCACTATTTAGTCAATAAACATTGTTTTTGAAAAATCATTCCCAATGTGATGTTCATTGACAACTATGAAGTCTTTTCCATCTGTTAGGGATAGGGAATACACTTCTCTATAGTTGAGAACTAAGATAGATGTTGATTGAGATGACATCCTAGGATGGATCACTACAAAGCACTATATACATTCCTAATAATATTTTTTATTATAGGTTCATGTAATTAGAAAAATATATTTCGTTAATAAAAACATACTATTTCGTTGAACAGGAAAATTTGTCAGTTAAAAAACTATTTAAATTATATAAATTATTTATTGTTGGATAAAATATCACAATTAAGAAATATTAATTCAAAATTCATCCTTACTCATCCAAATTAATGATATAAATAAATTTGAAACATTACATGACTATAAGAAATATACGCAATGGTTATAAAAGGAAGATAATCCCAGTTAGGCATTTGAAATATTTGAAATACAATTAAATATATTTAATTTATGTAAATTCCATTTTCATGTAACTAAAAGATAAATATATATATTTAAATGAAATCAAAATCTTTTCTCCAGTTGATATATAAAACGTTCCAAAAACATGAATAATGATACCAAAGGCTTCCAGAATCATCACATTAACTTCACATTATGGAAGGGGACAACAACATCAGGACAATGGATTACAAACCAAAATGACAACACCTAGCCTATTATTCACATAATGGATGAGGTTTAATTCACCTAGACCAACCGCATCATTATAGATAAGTCTTAAATTCCATGAAACTTACATCATTATCACATAAGGTATATTGAATTAGGAAATTGATTGCTGCATTATAATTCATGGTCCACAATGATCCCATAAATACTTTCAATGAAAGGAAACATTATAAAAAAGAGAAAAGGCATTTAATTTATCCATAACAAGAATAAATAATACTCTTAAAAAAATTGTATATTCAGTTATTCCATAAAATTTAATAAACATTTTCTAACCAATTCCCTAATGTAACACCCTAAGATTTCATAGTATGTTATTTTAATTAAAATAATTCAATAGCTTGCGCTACAAGCAATACTAAGTTCGAGTGCACCACGACTAATCAGACTAGCCATTCGAAAATTTGTTCTAAATAGTATTTACTGAATTTTAGATTTTATATAATACATATAATTTTATAATCCATATTATTTGTTTCTTAGACATAATGTAAGAACACATTCATTTTTTCAGATAAAAAAATTATTTTTCACCAAATGAAGTTTTACCACCTTTTAATGGAAAACACTTTTTAACCAATATTTCTCACTTTTATATATTAAATTTAATAAAATTAAATTCTTATTTTTAATCGGAACATAAAAATTTATTTTGTTTAAATTTTTGGTACTTTTCTGATAACTTTTATATTTTGATGAATACTGAAATATAATAAATTTTAAGTGAAAAAACTTTTTTAATAAATATAAAATATTGTGTTCAATTATGAATTTAAATGATTAAAAAGTATAATTATATTATATTTTTATAATTTAATACAATGTAGTTCATTATAAGTAATTTCACGTTTACATTTAACATAAACACATGTCAATCTTTGAATTTTTTTACTTTTTAAAACCCCACTTTTTGGTTTTAACAACTGGAATTAATTTTAATTTAATTAATGAAACATCTATGTTTTTAATATGGTAAAATATAATTCATTTTTTAATTCAGAATATCAAAATATTCTCAGGGAGATTTTTTTATATTATTATTAAAACATTTAATTTTTAATGAATACTGAAAAACATTGTGTTATTGTTTAAAAAGTAATTTTTAATTAAATAATTAATTATTTTATTTATTTTTCATCATAAAATGTACATAATACTTATATATTTTCAATTTAATTCATTGGAGTCATTTTATAAAAAGTGTAGATATATAAAATTTTATTGAACATTTTAGAGTCTTATACCAACATTCTAGGAGCATTTGAATATTTGTATAAAACAAAATTTTACCACTTCTATAAGTTGAATTTGAAAAATCTGAGAGACACATATAACATTATTATGTAAAATGAGAATCAATAAGATGAAAAGAAATTTTTTTGAATAGTAACTTTAGACTTTTATTTACCACCTTTAAAAGTAAAGTTGGTAATTACGGGTAAAAATTATATTATAATTACCCAAAAACATGTCCTAATTCTATTATATAAGTGTAATTCAACAAAAAAACAACCTTATGAATAATATATAATCCTCTTTGGGCCATTTGGATTAGATTTGGACATTTATTATTATTTTCTTTGAAGAAGAGTTAAAATTGTTAAATTTAATGTTTAATAACTAAACCATTTTTAATATAGGGTATCAAATAAAATAAATTCGACTGTAAATATTCATTATAATGGTAAAAATATTTTCTACATAATTGTAATTTATTTAAAATTTAATGACATTAAATATTTTAATTTATTTATGAAAAACTGATTATTCAGTAATTACCTTATTAATGTAATATTAAAATAATTGATATTATAAATACCCTGATAAATGTAAATTTTTACTTTTGATGACTTCCACTAAAGTTCTAGGTAAATATTTCATGTTAGGGTTGATTAAATAACTTTTACTCTAACTGATATAGTTTTTATGGATTTCAAAAAAATCCAATAATAAATAATTTCAAAATTAACATAATTGAGTTTTTAAAACCAATACATTATTATTAATTATTATAATATTTCTAAAAATATATGGCTTAGCCAAAAGATTTAGATAAGGTTATATATATTAATAATTAACCACATGGTGTTCTCTTGGTTTGTTATAGTTTTTTTATTAACTATATAATATAAAAATACAAAGAGACATCGTAAATGTCAATCTATTTAACATAGAGTTAAATCTAATAGATAATTTTAATATGGGGGAAAAAACCTATCTAAAACCTATTGGTTGAATGTTTTTCCGCCCATCACCACCATACCCTCGAAATAAATCATTTTGGAGCCATTTGAAACTGAAAATGTTTGTATTATATAATAATATTTCAAGATATTATTAAAGTTCCCCTAACCCCTCTTATAAAATGACACTTCCACTTCCCTCAAAATCACACCTCTAATGCCATTTGGCTCAGAAAAACCCTACCCAAATATCCCCCAACCTCTCTCAGGTCCACCTAGAGTCCTTATATTGATTTGAAATACAACTTAAGGAGCCCTTCTGATCAACTCAAAAGGAAACACCCAAAGATGTTGTAATAATTTCACCACTCCCTTTCTAGTTCTTTTTTTCATCAACATAAAATTTCATATATTTTTTTTCCAAACTAAAATAATAAATCCAGTACCATCTACATAATGTGATGTTATTATAAATATGGTACAACCATATTCATTATTCTATCAATCCAATAAATGACAAGTCACTATACGTGCGTACATACAGCTCACCATCTCCACGTCATAGTGTAGTTTGTTATTCCAACCCTTCATTATTTAGAAGAGTATAATAATGTATATAACTAATGTAAATAATAAATATAACATTTTAATTATTCTGTATATATTATATACTATCAAACTACATACTATTTCACCACCAATATAATTATATTCTCACCCGTGTGTATGTACGACTTACCGTCTCCATGAACGCGATGAGATTAATTTCCCATCATAATCATTCATGAATAATTTTCATTTTATTATACAACAATGTTCATGAACATAATATCATATTTTATATCAATCAAATATTTCCTATACATAACAAACATGACTTACGTGACAAAACATGTAATGGAAAATGAATCAGTTAACAACCAAAACAATGATAGTACTGAAATATCATTAACAAATAAAAATTAGAAGATCATATATGAGATCATATTTATGTATTTTATTCATTTATAATTTTAAAAAAATGATTTCACCATTATATAAACGTTAAACCTACACTATACTACAGAAAATTACAAGGTAAGGGGATTTCATCTCACATTTATTCCTATGAGATTCATGCTATATTTTCCACTAATACCTTTGGTGTGGTGTATGTACTACAGATGATTATATTTTTTGTGTAATATACTTTAATTTATGGTCATTTAAATAGACATTGGATGATCCTTCTTCCATGGGGTGTATGATTTGTATGTTACCAAATTTGTAAGAGAATTTCAAATTCCAATTTCCACTCATTCAGTTTTATGAAATATTCATTGATTTCTATAATCTATGATTATGTGAGAAATCACTATTTATTTAATTAGGTTGTAATTTACACTCCCCTTAGTGTGTATATACTTTTTATACACGTAATAACTCTAATAAATTCTAAAGTCATCGATATAAACATGATAAGAGTAATATTACTCAATTTATATTCATCGAGTTAAACATCCAAGTCATTGGTGTTGTTTTTACATGAATATGTGTGAATTTCTTCTGATTAATTTACACTAAATATCAAATCAAATTTATTATATTTACATATTTCACACATTATTATATCATTGATTTATCCTTAACCTATCGATATGGTCTTCATAACAGAATTCATCTATACTTACATTCCATTATGACTTCTTTGTTGTTATGTATCAATTCACATTTATTTGGTGTCTATACTATACATTAACAAAGTATATCACGAACCCCTTTAATATCATGATATTATAATGTTTTTATTTCATCAATTATTTGTAATAATTCATCTCCAATTTGGTTAATAACTCTAACTAAAATATCATTTTAAATGTTTTAAAAATTTATTCTTCTAAACATTTCTAATTAATGTCCATATTTCCAAAATGATTTTAAGGATTTATTTATATTTAAATTAATTATTTAAATTGATAACTCCTTTCAAAAGTTTTAATGTGGTATGGGACAATTTGATTCAAAACAATATTTTAAATGAAATCCATTATAAATTATGTGATTTGTAAATGATTTCACGAAAAAGGGATATTTCTCTCAATGATTTTAACAGTTCATTTAAAAAATTATAATCATCATTTACGGGGTATTATTCTTGATCGAGGTTGATTTATTGTGATACAAATCTTACATATTATATTGATGGTTTTGTGGTATGTTCGATTGTGGATGTTTCATTTTTATACCATTCATGGTTTATGGATAATGTAGTGACATTTCGTATGAATGTTTTAATATGAATTTTTAGGTTATTTTTAAAACATTTCATGTGAAGAATGCATTGGACATAGTAAGTGATGGGTGGAGCCCGCTATATCTCTTTGATTCATCGGTAGGTCTCATGAGACAAACTAGTGCCTTGGCACATGTCCTTGATAAAATATTATTTGTAGTCCTAGCACAAGGCATTGACTATGTGGTTATGAAATCTGGAATTATGCATTCCATAAATAAGAAATTGTCAATTGATATTACATGTGATTATTCGACTAGTAGAATATCCATATGAATTAGTATGTGGAATTATTTGATTTATCATTGTCATATGAGGATGAATTTTATGTTTAAAAGGACTGTGTTCTTGTCTTATACATTACATTAAATGTTTATTCTTATATATGATAGTTTCCACTATATTGTAATCTTTATTGAGCATCTTAGATCCCCCCTTCCAAATGATTTATTTTTTCCAGGATACAAATATTTATATTATGATAAACCTGTAGCTATAGGATAAGGGATATAAGATAGTTCAAAGGGGACACAATGTTCCTTTTTTTGATGATGTAATGTAAAATTTATGAATGCATCTATTAATTCCAACACTACTATACTGAGCGGTCATTCTGGTCATGATTCCTTGCATCATGCAAATGTCATGTAATAATTCACCAATTCTAGGTAACAGGGGCTAGGGCATTATAGTTCATCTAAAATGAAGTTTAGTACAATCCATGGAAGCTAGATTTAGAAAATAATTTTATTAGGAAACACTACCCTAAGACTGACATTGAGGATTATTATAGAATAACATCGAAAAAATATGGTAATGTAAATTTTATGTGGGTTTTCTAAGAAATAAATTCTAGTCTGGATACGAGCAGGTACAGGCAGCTATGGCAAAGCTGTACCTAGGAGTTAAAACTCAGACAAGGTGTTTCGGTCTTGACCTGGGGTATCCTGGTACATGACAACGTGCCATACTACACTCATGATTACGAAACTACTGGGGATATACATAGGATAATTTACATTTTCATAACAATCAGATTTGATGAATTTAAATATTAGACGAGAATAAATAACCTTGGTTAACCCTATGGGGGTTTTTATTGAAAATAAAGAGTTATAATATTCTATAAATGATTTTATGACTCATACTATGCATTATTGTGTTAGTCAATGATTGGATTCCAAGGAAGTCATAGTAATAGAGAACATGATTTACATGGGGGTAATAGTGGTGGAAATGAGAAATGAAATGGAATGTTGATAGGTGTAAAAAATATTGTGTTCATGCCGAATCATTTTTCAAAAAATATTATCAATAACATATATATAAACCAACTCCTTGACTCAACAAATAATATAATGGTAGTGAATGATATTATCTCCGGCTGTGGAGACCATGTAGAAAAGAAAGTTCAATTTCTATTATGCATGAAATGTGGAAAGAGACACCTAGGGATGTTTCTTAATGGAAAAAATAAATTATTTATGTGTGGGAAAGAAGGAAATAAAGTAACAAATTGCTGAGGAAAATGAAGAGTACAATGGGAGAAAAAAAAGATCCCAAGAATCTATTTATAGTACTTTTATGTAAATTTAGGTGACTTGGGAATTAGCAGAGTAAATTTCCTATTATATTAGATAACCTCTTTGTCAACGAAGAACCTATGTGGAAATAAATGGATTATGAAATGTTTACAAGTATTAGTGCACTTTGATGATTGGATTTCTTTGGACGACTTTTCTCTTGCATGTGTAACCCTACAGATTGTTATGTGAAAAGTTTATATTAGGAAGAATTATCTTTTCTATTGTTGATATAGTTATAAATAAACAATTGGGCTTATATGATCATTGAATTTGAGGCAATTACAAGTTATTAAATTTTCTGATGAAAATGCGTTGTATGAGATAAAATTTGTGGTGAAATTATGTTGTTGTTATTTTGAATACTTTATCTCATTTTTGGATTTTTATATAATATAGTTTTTAAAAAAGAAAAACATGCAGACTGTTTGACATCTCGTCACGTCGGACAAAGATGCAAGAATCTAACCCAGAACTAGAGTGCGATTGGGATTTATCACCTACCATTGGACTACATGAAGTCCCTGGTTAGTGTGACTAATTGTTGTCAGTTAAATGATTTTTTTGATCTATAATAATTTGATTTGGGATCTTATGTCTTATCAAATGGATATCCTTAGTATAGAAAATGATTTTGTGATTATGTGACAAATTTTATTTTGGTTGCTGTTCTCTCTGTTGGGAACATTGTATGACTATGGAAAATAAAATACTATGGGATTTCATTTGGGGAGTAATGGTGGATTTTTATCTGTAATTTAATTCACGATTTATATATATTTGGTCTATTTATGTAAATTATTAACCTATCATATAGAAAATGTGATTATGTTAACAAATTTTAAGTATGTGACATTAAGAGTTGTCGATGTTATTTTGAGATACTATTTATCATAGAAGAATGTGTAATAAAATTATTCTATATTTTTTGTTTCAATATTAGTTTTGATTATATTGAAGGATTTTAAGAACAATTTTTTATTGAATGGTATTTATTAAACATTGTGTATTGTTGGTTTAATTTTAGAAATTTTGATTAGTGTTTCATTCACAAAGGATTATACTTTTTGGGGATCATCGATACTTGTACTAACCATTTTGGTTTTGGTTTATCTTTAAAGACAAGGTAAATATATAGTATATCATTTTTTTAATATGTGATTCTCTTGAAGTAGATTATAGCACATCAGGTATGACCATGTCATCATGAATAATCATCAACTAAAAAAAGATGAATTAGTGGTAGAAATCTATTATAGGATGAAACTCTATGTACAAGGAATTTATATCTCTTTATGTTCTTAGTCAATCTCGTAAATATATTTCTCAGATTTATGAAATATAACTTAAAACCAAAAATGATGTATGTTTTCTATTCTTACTGGGAAACTAATGGCCATTTATCCGATCACAAGTTCTTGGTTTTCTTGTTATTAACTTTCTATTGATCATGTTTTCTATCAATTTCCATCAGAAATTTACACTTAGTTTATCTTCTATATCCATATTTTCCAATTGGTAATCCACGTATGGGTTATCTCGGTTGACCTTGGTACTTATCTTTCCTTCTTTTAAAGTCATAGTTTTTTTTGAATCCATTTCCAATGTGGGACTTTAAATGAAGTTCCCGAGCCGAATTTTAAAATTGTGAGGATGTAATTCCCAAAAGGTGGGATTAATTTTACACCCCGAAATTTTATAGTAAGTTATTATTTATTGTAATTTAATAGCATGTTCTAGACGCAACACAGAGATAGAGTGCACCATGACTTACCAAATGAGCCGTTCAAAAAGTGTTTATGAATATCATAAAATGAATTTTGAATTTAATATACTCTATATAATTTTAGAATCCATATTATGTATTTCTTAGACATAATATATGAACAAATTCATTTTTTCAGATAAAATAAATATTTTTCAAAAAATGCATTTTTGCTACCTTTTAATGGAAATACATTTTAAAAAACATTATTTGATACTTTAATATATTCAATTTAATGAAATTAAATTATTCTTTATAATCGGGACATAATAGTTTATTTTGGATAAATATTTGTTACTTTTCTGATAACTTTCATATTTTGATGAATACTGAAAAATATTAAATATTTATTGAAAACATAATTTTTAATCAAAATAAGTTATAGGGTTAAATTATGAATTTTAATGGTTTTTAAGTATAATTAGATTATATTTTTATCATTTAATACTATGTAATTCATTATTAGTAATTTCACGTTTAAATTTGACATAAACAGATGTCAATATTTTGATAGTATTTACTTTTTAAAAACCTACATTTTGGTTTTGAAAATGGGAAATAATGTTAAATTAATTAATGAAAATTATATGTTTTTAAATTGGTAAAAAATAAATAATTATTGAATTCAGAATATCAAAATTTACATAGGTGGAATTATTGGTATTTTCCTGAAAACATCCAATTTTAGATGAATATTGAAAACCACTGTGTTATTATATAAAACATACATTTTATTTAAATAATATATTATCTTATTTATATTATGTCATAATATATACATAATATATATATTTGTTCAATGTAATTAATTAGAGTCATTTTAAAATAAGTTTAGACATATCAAATTTTATCGAACTTTTTACCGTCTTTTACCCATCTTCTAGAAGCATTTGAAAATTTGCATAAAACATAATTTTACATCTTTTTTGAGTTGATTTTCAAAAATCAGAGTGATATGGACAACATCAGTAAGTAAAATTTGGTTCAATAAGATGAAAATAATTTTTCGAGAATTGTAAATTTTGACTCTTATTTACCACGATTAAAATTAAATAGGGTAATTAATGGTAAAATGATATTATAATTAGCTTAACACATGTACTAATTATATTGGATATGTTTTATTCAACCACAAATAAACATAGTAAAAAAATATGATCTTTTTAGGTGCACTTGGATTAGATTAGGACATTTATTGTTATTATATTTAAAGATGATTTAAAAGTGATAAATTCAATTTTTAATAACAAAACACTTTTAAATCTAGGGTTACACATAAGATAAATTCGATTGTAACTATTCATTATAAATATAAAATTATTTTCTACATAATTTTATTTTATTTATAATTTTTAGACATTAATTAATAATATTAATTTATGACATAATGATGATGCAGTAATTACCATATAATAGAAATATTAAAATTATTGATATTATAAATATCCAAATAAATATAAATTGAGACTTTTGATTAATTATGCTATTTTTATAGGTTAATATCACATGTTAGGGTTTATTAAATAAATTTTATTATAATATATAATGTTTTTATATGTTTTAAAAAAATAAAATACTAAATAGTGTCACAATAGAAATAATTGATTATTTAAAACAAAAACTATATTATTAATTGATATAAATTTTTTTAAAAATCTATTGCTCTGCCAAAGAACATAGATAAGTGTTTATATATTAATAATGAACCACTTGGGGTTCTCATGTTTTTTATACTATGTTTATTAACTATATAATATAAAAATATAAAGAGACATGATAAATTACGAACTATTTAACTTAGAGTTAAATATAAAAGATAAGGTTAATATAGTGGCCTTAACCTGTCTAAAACCTATTTGATGAAAGGTTTTTGACCCATACAAACTTTTTCCTATAAATAAATCAATTTGGAGAATTTATAAACCGAATTTTTTTTATTATATAATAATAATTCAGGATTTCTATAAAGTGCCCCTCACCCCTCTTATAAAAGGCACATCCCCTTCTCTCAAAATCACACCTCAGAAGACATTTGGGTCATCCAAACCATACCAAAGCATCCCCATAACTTCCATAAAATCAACCTAGAGTCCTTACATTGATCAGAATGCAATCCTATGGAACATTTGTGATCAATCCAAAAGAAAACAACCAAAGATGAGGAAATAATTTCACCACCCTCTTTCAAGTTATTTTATTTTCCACTACCTTTTCTTTTATTGTTTCCATACAAAAATATTAAATCCAGCACCTTCTAAAAATTGTGATGGTATTATAAATATGGTACAACCATATTCATTATTCTATCATTCTTATAAATGACAAAGTCAATATACGTGTGAACGTACGACTCACCATCTCCAAGTCATGGTGTAGTTTGTTATTCAAATACTTCATTACTTGGATGGGTATAATAACGAGTATAAATAATGTAAATAATAAATATAACATTTTAATGATTCTTTATATAATATATAACATCAAAATACATACTATTTAACCATCAATATAATGATATTCTCGCACGTGCATACATACCGCTTTCCCTCTCCACGAACGCGATGAGATTCATTCTCCATCGTAATCATTCAATAATAATTTACATTTTAGGATTAAAATTATTTTTTATGAACTTAATATCATTCTGGATATGAATAAAATTCAACCTATACATAAAAAATATGACTTATGTAACGACACATATAAAATAAAACGAATCAGGTAACATCCTAAACAATGATACAACTGAAATATAATTAACAAATCAATATTAAAAGATCATATTTGATATCATATTTATGTAATTATTTCTTTTATAATTTAAGAAAAATTATTTAAGCAGTATACAGAAGGTTAACCTAAATTATACCATGTAAAATTACAAGGACAAGGGGTTTCATCTCACTTTTATTCCTGTGAGATTCATTATATATTGACATCTATTACCTTTTGTGTTGTGTTTTTACTATCCATTATTGATTTATTTGTGTAATATACTTTAATTTATGAGTATTTATATCATCATTGGATTATCCTTCTTCGATGGGGTGTATGTTTTGTATGTTACCAAATTGTAAAGGGAATGTCAAATTAAAATTTCCACTAATTCGGTTTTATGCAAACTTATTTTATTACTATACTCCAAGATTATATGTGAAATAAATATTTATTTACATATATAGTAATCTAATCTCCCCTTTATGTGGAAATAATTTTGATACACATAATCACTTCATTGTAAAATACCCAAGACATCGATATAAACTTGGTAAGTGTAATTTTAAATGAATTTCAATTAATTGAGTTAAACATTCATGTCATTGGTGTTGTTTTTACAAAAATATGTGTGAATGTCCTCTGATTGATTTGAACTGAATATCTATTCATATTTAGTGTATTTATATTTTCCAAAAATAATTATGTCATTTATTTACCTTAACCTAAGTATACAGTCTTTAAAAAAGAATTCAACTCAATATACATTCCACTGATACTTCTTTGTTGTTATGCGCCAATTCATATTTATTTTGTTTCTATACTATACTTTGACATAGTACAACCTGAATCCCTTTTATCTCATGATATTATAATTTTTTGATTTCTTTAATTATTTTTATTCAATAGTCTCTCATTTGGTTAGGAACTATAACTAAAATAACATTTTAATGGTTTTCAAATGTTAAACTTATAAAAATTTTAATTAATGTCCATGATTACAAAATGGTTTTAAGGATTTATTTATAAAGACAAAAATGTTTTAAATAGATAATTCTTCTCAAAAGTTTCAATGTGGTTTGGAAAACTTTTATTAAAAACTATCTTTTAAATGACTTCCATTATAAATTTTGTGACTTTTAAATGATTTCAAGAAAAAGGGATATTAATCTCAACGAGTTGTACTGATAATTTTCAACTATGTCAACATCCCTTATGGGATATTATTCTTGATTGAGGTTGATTTATTATGATACAAATATTCTATAATTTATTGAAGGTTTTGTGATATGATCAACCATGGATGTGTGATTTTTATACCATTCATGGTTTATGGATAATGTATTGACATTTCATACCCATGTTTTAAAACGAATTTGTATGTATGTTTATACCATTTCATATAAAGAATGAATTGGACTTAATAAGTGACTGTTGGAGCCAGCTATAGCTCGTCAAGGCATCGGTAGGTCTCATGAGACGAACTAGTGTCTGTGCGTAAGGCCTTGACAAAATATTATTTGTACTCTTAGCACAAGGCCTTGACTATGTGGTTATGAAGTCTCGCATTATGCATTCCATCAGTATGAAATTGGATATTGATATTATATGTGACTATTAGACTAGTAGAATAACAATGTGAATAAGTAAATGGCATTATTTGATTTATCTTAGCGATATTTTTCTGATGTTTAAGTTTAAAATGAAGGTTTTCTAGTCTGTTACATTGCCTAAAATGTTTATTCTTATTTATGACACTTTCTGATATATTGTCATCCTTACTGAGTATCTGAGCTCACCTATTTATTATGTTTTATTTTTACAGAATGTAAAGATGTATTATATGATTAACTTATAGGAATAGGATAAGGGATATAAGAGTGTTCAAAGGGGACACAATGTTGTTTTTTATTTTATTTTGTAATGTAAAACATATGTATGTATTTAGTACATCCATGGATACTAAAATGTTCGGTCTTTCAGAACATGATTCCATGTTTAATGAAAATGTTATGTAAAAATGCATCGATTTAGGTATGAAAGGGCCGAGAATTCTACATGATTAGTGTGAAATAGAAGTGAAAAATTTATCAATTATAAAAAATAATTTGAAGAAAAAATAATATATTTGAAAACATTAAATCCGAATATATAATAGATAAGTAGTGGTCGAATTTCATTTAATGTTTTCTAAGAGAACCCCTTAACTCAAATCCTGAGTCACTTTTTACCATATCTCATTTCTATAAAAATATAAATCTTATAATTAATTTAATTTCATTAGAATCATTTCATTATTATTCATATATATATTCATTTAATATCGTGGATTAATTATTGTATTAATTATTCCTATAATGTCCATTTTCTATTTTTTATATAAATGTTTAAAAATATATTGATATAATAGAAATATATATATCTCTTTTTTAGGGGTTCTATATATTCAATAAGTGATGATGTTAAATATAATGATACACTATTATAATATCGAAAAACATTACCAGTATTCAAAATTAAAACTAAAAAATATCATTTATGGAATACATTAAATATCTTAAAAATGTTATGTTATAACAAATAATAAATATGAATTCATTATAATATATCCAAAAAATAGTAATATTGATTTTCTATAATCATTCAAGTATGTTATTGGACCAACATAATTATTAAGGTACCAAAATGAAATGATGAATATAAATCAATTTAAGTAAATAAAATATATTTTTATAATAATATTAATTTTAATCCATTGTGATTTTGCCTGTAAGTTAATTTCATGAAATATTATAGAAGAAAGAATGGGTAAACAAATAAATTAGATGTAACGCCTCGACCCCAGTTACCTAGAGTCGGTGCATTATTACATAACATTGGCATGATCAGAAGAATGATCAAATCTTGAAAGAACGATTAGTTTATTAGCCTTGGAAACACTAGATATATTCATAATGTTTTACATTACATCATAAAAAAAACTACAACAACATAGTCTCCATAGTATAAAATCTTATCCCCTAATAATATCCCTGAAGGTCATTCATAATCTACTTCTTCACATCCTGGGAAAAATAAAATATTGAAAAGGAGTGAGCTCAAATGCCCAGTAAGGATAACAATATAGCAGAAACTATCATAAATATGAATAAACATTTAAGGCAATGTATAAATAAAACAAAAGCCTCTTAAACTTGAACGTAAACATAGTATGACAAAAATAAAATGAAATTATTCCATTTACTTATTCACATGGATATTATACTAATCGAATAATCACATGCAATATCAATAACCACTTTCATAATGATGGAATGAATAATGCCAGACTATCTTAACCACATAGCCAAGGCCTCGTGCCAAGACTACAAATAAGATTTTTCCAAGGCCTTGTGCCAAGAAACTATTTTGTCTCATGAGACCTACCGATGCATCGAGGATCATTAGCGGGCTCCACCCGTCACATATTAAGTCCAATGCATTCCCATATGAAAAGGTTTAAACATAACATAAACATTCGTATTAAAACAAGCATATGAAATGTAAATACTTCATCCATAAATCATGAATGGTATAAAAATAACATATCCATAGTCAAACATATCACAAATCTTTCAATACAATATAGATGTTTTGTATCATAATAAATCAACTTAAAATAAGCGCAAAATCCATCAATGGATGTTGACATAGATGAAATCAAAACCCTTTTTAGAGAAATATCTCTTCCTATTTTGAAATAATTTAAGAGTCATATATTTATAACATAAAAAATAATCATTGAAAATATTCTTATAATATTGTAAGGGAAGCATCGATGATTTTATAACGGCAGAAAATAGCCACCCCCGCCGTAGAAGTTAAATAAAACATTCTTACCTTATTTCTGTCGAAAAGGTTATAAAGCACCTTATTTGGAAAACGACAGAAATATTCCTTTATAAACCTCTTATAAAAAGTCAAACATGGGTATAAATGACTTTAACCCATATTCTAATAAATATTAAAAATGTTTTGAAATACATTTTTATGAAACATGTATGTGGATGATAAAGAGATCCCAATAGATTATTACGTATAAACAACCACATATAATGAAAAGATTGAGAAATAAACCCTTACCTTGTACTTTTCCTTGGTTGGGGGTAGGTTAAAATCCAATATAATGGTAGAATAATTGTTATTAAATTATACAAGAATAATATTATTATGTTATCATATATGATATTTTAACATTTCTTTGTTAATAATATCATGGTATTATCGTCGTTTCGGGTGTTAACTTACTCGTTTTCTTTTATATGTTTTGTTATGTAATCCATGTTTGTCATGGATAGGTTGAATATTATTCATATAAAGAATGATATCAAGTCCTTAAAAATTATTTTTAAATCATCAAATGATAATTATACTTGAATGGATATGATAAAGAATGAATCTCATCACGTTCGTGGAGACAGTAGTCCGTACGTACGCACGAGCGACAATATCAATATTTTGATATTAAAATAATATTTAATTGGATGGTATATCTTATATACACAATCATTATCATGTTACATTTATTATTAACATGAATTACACATCATTATTATACCCATAAAAATAATAATATATCGAATAACAATTACACCACGACGTGGAGACGGTAAGCCGTACGTACGCACGTATGGTGACATGTCATTCAAAGGATGGATAGAATACTGAATATGGTTGTACCATATTTATAATAATATTATAGTATATATTAGATACTGGATTCATTATTTTAGAATGAGAATAACAAAGAATGAAGAAGTTGAAGAATAAATGAATTTGAAAAAGGGTGGTGAAAACATTACCTCTTCTTCGGGTTCTTCTTTTTGATTTGATTAAAAGGGATCCTTAAGATGGCTTTATGACTAAAGGATGGCCTCTAGTATGAATTTAGGGAATTTTATAGAGTATTTGGGCAGGGTTTGGCCGAACCAAAAGGCTTTGAAGGTGTGAATTAATGATGAGGGGGAGTGCCCTTTTATAAGAGGGGTGAGGGGCACCTTTGGAAAAGTTAGAAATATTATTTTATAATAAATTCATATTCGGTTTCTAATGTCTCCAAAGTGAATTATTTAAATTTTAAGGTGGTTAGGGGTCAAAAACCACTCAACCAATAGAATTTAGACAGCTTTGGGTCATTATATTAACCTTATCATTTAGTTTTAACTCTTAGTTAATTTGTGTGAAACATACCATGTCACTTTGTATTTTTATACTATATAGTTAAAAAACATACTATATACCTCCAAGAGACCCCCAAGTGGTCCATTAAAGATACACCTATCATGATATAAGTCTCTTGGACGAACCGTAGAATTTTAGGAATTTAATATCAATTAATAATATAATATTTGATTTAAAAAATCTTATATGTCAATTTTGGCACTATTCAATAATTGATTTTTTGTGAAAATCATAACAGAATGATTAATTCAAAAAAAATTAATTAATTCAATAATAACATGTCATATTAACCAATAAAATTAGTTTAATTCATATGAAGTGTCAAATTATATTTATTTGGGTATTTATATTATCAATTAATTTAATTTTTTACTATTATTATAATTACTGCATCATCATTGTGTCATATATAAATTAAATTATTTATGGTCTAAAAATTGTAAATAAAATATAATTATGTAGGAAATATTTTGATCGTTCTAATGAATATTTACAATCGAATTTAACTTATTTATAATCCTATATTAAAAATGTTTTAGTAAATAAACTATGATTTTAACTCTTTTAACTCTTCTTTGAATTAAATAATAATAAATGACATAATCAAATCAAAGTGAACCTAAATGATAATATTTTATTCCTAAGGTTTATTTTGGTGGAGATAAACTTGTCTAATAGAATTAGGACATGTGTTAGGTAATATTAATATCATTTTTACCCTTAATTACCCTATTTACTTTTAACCGTTGTAAATAAAATTAAAAAGGTACTATTCACCAAAAATTATTTTCATCTCATTGAACCACATTTTTATAAGGCACCAGCCTTAATCCTTACTTAATCTTGAGTTATTACAATATTACACATTCATGATCTTTTCGGGTTTAGAGTTTTAGAGAATTAGATCATAAAACATGAATTACATTCCACATATATACCAAGTGGTTACAAAAAGATAGTATTCTTCTTTCCCATAAATGGAAACATATTTAAAATAAAACATGGATTCTTTGTTGACAGTCCCTTGAAACTATCATTATATCATGTACCTTTCCCTTTACCTGTGAAAAACATTTCAAAAAAACTTGGGATGAGCATAAAAAGCTCAGTAAGGGATATAAAAATATATGGAAAGGAAACATGGGTACATATATACATAAGAATGAAATCACACTTTACCCATATAACATAAGTACTTTAACATACCTCATCAAATCATGAATAAATCATAGAAATAATAAGACATAAAGGTAACTTGAGGCATTCATAACATTCTTACGTATGGAGTAACCCTCTTGGTTACGTTTGGAATACCCATCACAGTATATTCCCTAAATCTCTTCGGAGAAACCTTAACGTTTCACTCCTTCATGTTACCCAATTCATTTGAGAGCTATATCGGGCTCACCCGCCCTTAGTTTATCATGGAACCACCCGTCTTCATAATAATTCCCAAGAACCTCAACAAATCGTATCACATAAAACATGCATATAGGAAACATAACATTTCCACCTTTCAATAACAAGATATCAATATAACAAATTGATTTAAAAACATTATTAAAACCATTTTCAATACTAAAATAATAGAAAAGTTAAACATGGTATTTATTTTTCTTTTAAAATAAAGGTATGGCTTGTAGAGGAAGCCAGAATTCAAATAATGGTCACGGCGGCGGAGAAGTCGTTGTCGCCGCATACGTATGACAAAAACATTACCTTTTGTCGTTTAGTAAACGCTTCGTATAAAAAAATATTCCTTTTGAAAAAACATAAAAGTCAAATCGGTTTATACAACGTATAAAAGAAGGTTGTGTATAAAACAAAATATGCCTCAATGAAAGGAGATTGAGACGATGTCCCATACCTCGGGTCTGACTTAACTCGATCGTTCTTTAATGTCCTGAATAATAAACTTTATTTAATTTCTACTTTCTTAAGAACCTTTTTCAAGTTCATTATTCCTTTTATATCACTTATTTCCGTTTCATGAACACTATGTAATTATTTAAGTTAATAACGGTCGTTTTAACGATCATTGGTACTTGAGTCAAAAATAAACCCTTTATAATTACAAGTTGTTCATGTATAAATTATATCCAGAATTATAATAATGATGTATATATCATATATATCCAGTATATACATGCATTTATAATATTATATAACATTTAGAGGTAAGAAATGAAATGCACCGTTCATGGAGACGGTAAGTCGTATGTACGCATGAACGCTACTTTGATTTCTATTACGTATTTTATAGAATGGAATCATAATGATATAATGGTATATTATAATTCCAGTATAATATCATATATAATATCATAGTTCCATCCTTTATATGTCCCACATATTTTATTTAATGAATCAAATCACTTTGAGGGGGCGGTAGTCCGCACTTCCTTAAATGAAGATATCGCGTTTACCCATAATGGAAACCATAAAGGTATGCCCAAAATGAAAAATACAGAATCTTAAGGAAAATATAAACATATTATATATCATATATAAATATAGTGACATCTTAATGGCCACCTTTGAAGGTGTTAAAAGATTGTTGAACAATCATCGTTTCGGGAGGCATAAATTCACCATCCACGGAAATAGTATATCCTTTAACCATTAGATGTAGGTGTGTGTAGGTGTAGATATAATCATTATTATAACAACATCCTAGTACATTGAAGATACTGGAGTTGTTACAAATGAAATTAATAAAAAGAGTTTAGGGGGTTGGAGAAGCAAAATAAAACAAAAGGACTCAAGTGAAGACATTACCTTAAAATCTGGTAACTCCCTTTGGTTTGAGATCAATGGCTTCCTTGGGAATACTTCTGACCAAAGTGAGGATTTAAGGAGTAAGAGAGGGAAGTGGAGAGACAAAATGGGCAGGGGTTGTCTGAGCCAAAGGCTTTGGGAGTGTGTGTAATGAGGTAGAGGTGGGGGCCTTTTATAAGAGGAGAGGAGGGGAACTCTTGGAAATTAAAGAAATGTTACATTATTTGAAAATTATTTTCGTATTCAAAAGGTCCCAAATTGATATAATTCTAGGATAAGGTGATAAGAGTTCTAAATCCACCCATACAATAGGTTTTGGACATGTGTAGGTCATATATTTTACATTATCATTTCATTTTATTTAAATCCTTTATTAATGAGGTAATCGCTGCATCATCATGATGTCATAAATAATTTAATTTATTTAAAGTATAAATATTATGAAAAAAATACTATGATTTAGGAAATATTTTTATCTTTTTAATTAATATTTATAGTCCAAAATATCATTTATGTAGACAAAATTAAAAATATTTTACTTGGGTGATACATTCTTTGTCACATTTAACATTCTTTAAAAATAAAAAGATAAAAAGTCACTTTCTCACAAAAGTGATTCCATGGGGACCCCAAGATTGGCACAAGGAATCCCATGGTCGTCCATGAGACAACCAGTAGCCTTAGGACACATGTTGTGGTCTTTTATTATTATTATGATATCATTTTATTATCTTTAACTACCTGATTACTCATTAATCAAGATAATTAAAGATAATTACCATCATTACTATTCATAATGTCCAGAAATAAAAGAGTCGTAATTACATAATTTGGACCTTCTGATTCCAAATATATAATCCATTTTACCAAATTCTGAACACATAAATTGCAACAATTGATTTAAAAAGAATTCCCGTTGTCAAAACAAATAGC
Source organism: Viscum album (assembly GCA_963277665.1). NCBI lineage: Eukaryota > Viridiplantae > Streptophyta > Magnoliopsida > Santalales > Viscaceae > Viscum > Viscum album. The sequence continues at coordinate 622,018,292 of OY728160.1, forward strand.
GGGTTTTTTTGAAACAATATCTATGAAAAGATTGGCATTAGTTTATGACCAATTCCAAAGTGAAAATAATCTTAATGACCAAAATTGGATTAAATGGTAAAAATATATTCATATTAAACTTTAAGACCAATTAAAATGATAATCTAAACATATTATTAAATTAAATGAAAAAGCAGTTTCGATGTAAAATGCAGTATTTTTTCACTATTCATTAAATAATGATCATTGTCAGAAAAATACCAAAAATTTATCCAATGTAAATTTCAATGTCCCAATCATAATGAATATGTTTATATTGACAAATATAGATTATAAAATTGAAAAAATATTGATTTAAAAAGGGTTTTCCATCAAAAGGATGTAAAACAATCTTTTAAGAATATAAGTGTATTCCATGCATAAGATTGTATTTATTTTCATTTTAAGCCTCTAAAACACTATCTTAATCATTAATAGAAATAGATAAAAATATATATTATTCATTACTTACTTGGGATGTTACATCCTTCCCCCCTTTAGAAAATTGCGTCCCCGCAATTTATTTACTTATCGAATAAATGTGGGTACTTATCCCTTATTGCATCTTCAGATTCCCTTGATGCCTCTTCCATCATGTGGTTTTTCCACAAAACCTTTACCTGATTAATCACCTTATTTTGTAACACATGCTCCCAGTGGTCAAAAATCTGGACCGGTTGTTCCTCATTAGATAGGTTCTCTTTCAGCTGAACTACCTCTGGACTCAAAACATGAGATGGATCTGGCATATACTTTCTCAACATCAAAACGTGAAAAACATTGTGTACCTGAGATAAACTCGGATGTAAAGCCACCAGATATGCAACTGATCCAACTCTCTCCAGAATTTCATATGGTCCAATGAACCTTGGACTCAGCTTTCCTTTCTTACCAAATCTAATCACACTTTTCCATGGTGAGACTTTGAGAAAAACATGATCACCTACCTCAAATGTTAGATCCTTCCTCCTGTTGTCTGCATAACACTTCTGCCTACTCTGAGATGTTCTCATGTGTTTCTGAATCAGCTGAACTTTTTCGGCCATCTCTTGTACCAATTCTGGTCCCATAAACTTCCTTTCACCCACTTCATCCCAGAAAGCTGGAGTTCGACACTGCTTCCCATATAACGCCTCAGATGGTGCCATCTATATACTGGAATGAAAACTGTTATTTTATGAAAATTCAACCAAAGAAAGATGTTGGTCCCAAATTCCCTGATAATCCATCGAACAAGCTCGTAGAATATCCTCCAAGGTCTGAATTGTTCATTCTGACTGCCTATCTGATTGAGGATGAAAAGCTGTACTAAAATTTAATTCAGTACCCAATGACTTCTGAAGGCCTTTCCAAAAGTTAGAAGTGAACCTGTGATCACGATCAGATACAATGGAGAGGGGAACTCCATGTAACCTAGCTATATTTTTAAGATACCAACAGGAAAGTTGATCTAGGGAAAAAGTATCTCGTATAGCAAGGAAATGAGCAGATTTATTCAAGCGATCAACAATAACCCAGATTGCATTATTACCTTGAGATGTCTTTGGTAATCCCACAACAAAGTCCATTGATATATTCTCCCATTTCCACTCTGGCATTGGTAAAGGTTGAAGCATCCCTTTCGGTAACTACCGCTCTACTTTAACCTGTTGACATGTCAAACACTTCACAGTAAAATCAGCAATATCTCTTTTCATTCCATCCCACCAGTAATACTCCCACAGATCTCTGTACGTCTTAGTACTGCCAGGATGAACTGAAAACGGATAACTATGAGTTTCACATAACAACTCTCTCTTCAACTTTGAATTACAAGGCACACACAATATCTTCCCAAATCTCAAAACTCAATCATTAACAATGTTGAATTTAGGCAACTTACCTTTCTGAACCAGCTCTACCTTTATCTGCAACTCACTGTCTTGCTTCTATGCTTGCTTGATTCTATCTGATAGAGATGATCTCACTAATACCTGAAACAAAACAGAAGAACTTCCTACACCAACAAATTCTATGCCAAATTTCATCAAATCCTTAACTAAAGGATCACGTTCCAAGCACAACATTGCTAATGAAGCATTACTCTTTCGACTCAAAGCATCAGCCACTTTATTTTCTTTTCCTGGATGGTAATGAATTGTACAATCATAATCCTTGATTAATTCCAACCATCTCCTCTGTCTCATGTTTAACTCTTTCTTAGTGAATATATACTTTAAACATTTGTGATCAATATATATTTCACACTTTACTCCATCGCTAGTTTTATTTAGTTTATTTTCTGTTTTATCAAAAAATAAAAAATATAAAAAAAATTCACCAACAAATCCAAAATAATCAAAAAGAAATTTAAAATTTATATCATATAATCGGAAAATCAAAATTCAATTTTACCATTTCATTTTTAAACCTCAATATCCATCAAAATATATATTTTTATATATAAAATGAAAATACCCTTAAATTATATTTATAAATCCTTGAAAAACTATCTCATTATTTATCCCTCAAATAATATTAATCACCTTAATATAAAATCACATACTAGAAAATAATTTTATATACATTAATTAATCATGCATTCACCCAAAATATTGTAATCCCCTTTATAAACAAATTTAATCTCCTTCTCACATAATCTCTTATTAGTCTCAATGATTATATATATTTGTCAACTTAATATCCCAAAATCAATAAACAATTTTTCCTATGTAATCATAATTACTTCAATATAAAATAAAATATCATACCTAAGGGTTTTGTATTCCTCAATGATGAAATCATTCTAAAACCAAATAAACAACTCAAAAATTATCCTAATCCACCATTCAACTAATTCCATAAACAACCATTATTCTTTTATGATAATAATAACATATAAAAATAGACACCCATTACTCCCACTCAAAAATTACATCCAATAGATTAAATGCTAACCAATAATATAATTTCCAGTCACCTATGATGTAAACTCTAATGTAACATCATGTTATATTTTCAGGTATTTTTGATGTTTCTAAGTACCTCTGTTTTTGATGTAGTGACTTGGGAGTGTCATGATACCTTGAAATTTTGTTTTGGAGAAAAAGGGAAGTCGTAGAAGCAACAAAAGGGTTATCTAAACTATGTGGCCAAACCATGCACAGTTGGCCCCGGGGGGAGTAGCTTCTATGCTGGCAGCTCACGGTTTGTCTAACCGTGCAGTCAAATTGTGCATGAAGGGTGGCTGTGACAGTAGCTAACAGACAGCTAGTGCACGGTTTTTCAAACCGTGTGAACTAACCGTGCGACCACTTAAAAGATATCCTTAAATTGTGGAACTCACTCAGTTTTGACTCTAAGTGCCTCGTTTTTCATACTTTGTGACCATAACTAGGTATTTCTCTTCTCATAAGGCCTGAAAAGGTTCTCCCATTGTTCTGAAGGCGATCCAAAGGCTCTTCTTGGTGAATTGAAGTTGGATTCTTGAGGTATGTGATCGTTCTTCATCATTCTTGATCGGTTTCTTATATCTACTTAGATATACTTCTCTTCCACTCAAGGTTTCGTAGATCTACACCTGTTATGGTTAGATATGTGTGTGTGGTACAAAATATGATGAGATATATTCTTGATCATTCTAGGAGAATAGATCTACGGTGGTTTATTGAATAACTAGCCCGATTTTCGTCAGCGTTCTCGACCGTTGTGAATATGGTCAAAACCATCGTGGTAGGTGGTTCCGTCCTGACTTACCAAATTCATTATCATTGTATTTTCTTGATTTATTCCAATGGTTGATTTAAATTCAATTTCTCCAATTTTCTTTCAATTAAATTGATAACAACTTGATTCTAGTGAATCATGATATTTGAAATGGTTTTAGCATAGAAATTTGAAAAACCCCAATTCCATTGAATTGGGTGTGTTAATGTAAATTGGCCGATATAAATTGTTGAATTTAAATTTTGGATTTGATGGAAATGATTTCAATAAAATTCTTGAATTTAATTGTGGCAATAAATTGTGTAATGAAGGAATTGGTTTTGATTGGGTCTCAAACTGGTGAAAATGGAATAAAATGATTCGATAGAAACCCTTTGGTTTTATCTTTTAAAAAAGAATTTTTTGGATAGAACCTGTATTTGTTTTAAATGGAATGAAATTGGGACTTTTGAAATGGAAGAATGGTATTGCTCATATTTTTAGAATTCTTAAAATAGTTTTTCTATCATTTAAGAGTGTGTGCAAGCGATAGGTAGTTAGTGAGTTATTGGGATATACTCTACGCTACGACAACATTCTAAAACATAGTTGAGGTAGGTCACATCCCTGATAGGTTGGTGAAAATTCTCCTTTGGCTATCCTTATAGGGACGTGTGTATACACATTTTCCCAAGTTCACATAGGGACTGCAGAATCCTAAAACTGGTTAATACTATGATAAATTTTGGCAGATAACCATGTTTCTCACTTGATTATTTATATTTGAGATATAAATGTATTCCAAGGATTTTTGAACTGATATACATTCCTTCTGAATTTATATAAACTATTTAAAATTAATTTTTTACATAAGCCATTGTTTTAGAAATATTCCATCATTGTAAATTATTTTCTTAAAGTAATTTTTTCAATAGATGAAAATTTATAAATTTTTTTGTTAAAATATGCTTTTGAGTTTCCAAACCTGTTTATTTGAAAATAGAATTCTTTTCTTTGGAGAATCTATTTTTGGAATATGTTACAGAATTTTTGTTGGTATCCTAATAGGCTTAGGCTCACACCCTAAATTTGCCTTCGGGTGTTTGTAGAATTTATTCTTCCAGGTACGAACAAGGAAAGAGACCTCTTGGATGTGTACCCAACTGTTGAGCCTTGTACATGGTGAGTTTTTTCCTTAGGGACCATGGGGATGTTTTTCCCATTTTTAGTACTTGGGTTGTTGTACATTGGGCTTGTTGTGCTTCTTCGTATTCTGGTACATTACTCTTAGTGGAGTTCCTTTTTTTCATACTTTCTTGTTTATTTTGCTTCTGCGTTCTTATGGAAAAAATAATTCCCACATGTATGTTGTACAATCCTAGGGTCTGGTCACCGACCCATGGAGATCATGAACACCATTCGGGCTATGTCAGGGCCGGATCGGTTATCAGTTTACCAGGGTAACCAGGCTAGTTCATGACAAAGTGGTATCAGAGGGAGGTTAATCATCTTTACTTGATGATAGTATGAATTTTTTTATTCTTTTCGGGACCTAGGAGGTAGTTGTGATTGAGTTCCAGACCATCTATCACCACAAGGAACCTTAAGTCACCAATGATGGTTAGGGAAATATTACTTATGGATTAGTTCTTGTAGTTTCCCAATTTTGATTTGGATAGGGTGGAATCCAAATATTCTTATCACTTATTATAAGAATATTTATCCTTGTTACTCAGTTGGGGTGTTAATCTATGTATTTTCATGATGTGTAGTATCATGCCTCAGAGAAGACATTGAAATCAGATCATAAAAGAGGCTACTGCTAAATCTTAACAAGTGAGTCCTATTTTGGATCCGAGTCTAGTTGAGGTGATTGTTCGCACTGTCCAAGATCTCGGATAGGAACCACATCTAGCTCATGTTTATGCTCCAGCTATAGATCCTCATAGTGATATTCTATGAAGTCATTATCAAGAGTTCCAATGCCAGAAGCCACCAGTTTTCAAAGGCTCCACTGATCCTAAACATGCCGAGTAATGGTTGAGTATGATTAAATGTCTTTTTGGGTTCTTAGAGACACCTGATGTGATCAAGGTGAAGTGTGGCACGTTCTTCCTGGAAATACCAATTAGGAGATGGTGGGACACAATAGTGATGACTGGGAAACATGAGAGTTTGGAGTAAAAAGACTTTAGCATTCTTCTCACTAACCAGTTATATCCAGAATCAATGCTGTTGGCCAAGGATGTGGATTTTTTTAAGCATGTGTACACCAACAAAACCATGACTGAGTACTGAAATCCTTTTTCTGAACTGGTATAATTTTTTCCTGAGATTGTATCAAATGAGAGGATTAAGGCTCAATGATTTGTGTTGGGACTTCGATCAGAGATCCACTCTCAGGTTTTCATAATGAATCTACCCACTTATGCTGATGTGCTATATAGGGCGATGATGGTTGAGATGGACTTGGAAGTAATGCCATGGTTGAAGGATGATCTTTACCCTCCTAGTGGCAGTGAAGGTTCATTAAATGGAAAACGGATGTGTGACTTATATCATGGTGGTTCTTGATAGCAGAGTCATTCCAGACCTCCAGTAGCACCAGGAGGGGATTCTTTGACATTCTATCAATGTAGGAAGCTAGGATATTCTAAGAGGGTTCTCACTGAGGATCCCAAGAACTGTAGCTCCTGTGGACATTTAGGGAACTTACAAATATTATTACATCACTTCTTTACACCACATAGTGGAACATGATCATCAGCACCTCCAGATACTATGGGGCAATCAAATGCTTCAAATACAAAATGGTTCCCTCCACAAGCATTAGGAATGAAGCTTCTTCACACAGTTGAAGAGTCGCCTAAGGTAGCTGATACAGGTTTTTCAACTATGAGAGGTACCATTACTATAGCTCCATCTTTAGTGAAAGCTGTTTTTAATACTAGTGCATCTTACTATATTATTTCAACCCATATTGTTAATCTGCTGAATCTACTTATGGAACATTGATCTTGTGTGATGGATATTACTACACCCCTTGTTAAAATGAGAGCGAAGGGTATACATAGTCCTACATGTGTCTTCTCTGTGTCAGATTTTGATCATGCTTGGAGTTTCTCTTTCATAACATGAAATATTTTGACTTCATATTTGGGATGGATTGGCTCATTTCCAATCAATCCCCGATCGATTGTTATCTTCGACAGGTCTACCTTACTACACCCAGTGGTGTGCCTCTTGTTTTTCAAGGGGAATGGGACCCAAGATCAAGCAGAGTTGGACCCTCTTATCTAGAGTTGGGGAAAGTTTTCTCATTGTTTGATTTTGATATAGGGAGAGATTCAATGTGTTGTGATCTTCTTCCAATCGTCGCTGAGTTTTTTGACATGTTTCCTTCGGACTTATCTGGTTTTCCACCAGTAAGTGAGGTTGGTTTCTCTATTGGCCTAATTCCTGGTACTCATTCGGTTTCTATTCCCTCTTATATAATGGATCCTGCTGAACTAAAAGAAATGAAGTCTCAGTTAGATGATATTTTTGAGAATGGTTTTATAAGACCGAGTGTGTCACCTTGGGAAACACTTGTTCTCTTCTCTATGAAGTCCGATGGTTCTCTTCGCTTATGTGTTGATTATCGAAATCTCAATCAAGTTACGATAAAGAAAAAATATCACTTACCAAAAATTGATGATTTTTTGCTCAATTGAAAGGGGAAAAGTGGTTTTCAAAAATTGATCTTCGATCTGGTCACCATCAGTTGATGATAAAATATTCTGACAATCACATGACTTCTTTTCAGACAAGGTATGGCCATTATGAGTAACTTGTTATGCCCTTCAGCCTAAAAAATGCTCCTGGTGTTTTCATGGCTTTGATGAATAAGGATTTCCGTGAGTATCTAGATACTTTCGTGGTAGGATTTTGTGGATGACATTCTTTTCTACTCCATGTTTGAGGAGGATCATGGGCATCATCTGAGGACAATTATGAGTCTTCTAAGGATTCACCGACTTTATACATGCTTTCAAAGTGTGATTTCTGGATTTGGGGAGTGAAATTCTTGGGACATGTGGTGTCAGAATAGGAATATCAGTTGATCCTGAGAAGGTGAGGGATTTTATAACTTGGGAACAACCACAATATGTTTTCAAGATTTGGAGCTTCTAGGGATTAGAAGGTTATTATCACCATTATGATAAAGACTTCTCAAAGTTAGTTTCTCCAATGACTGCTTTGACTCGAAAGGGAGTAAATTTTTCATGGAATGATAAATTTTAGAGATCTTTTATTGAGTTAATGCATCTTTTGACTACTACACTATTTTTTACTCTTCTGAGGGGTTGGATAGGTTATGTGGCCTTCTGTGATGCATCGGGTTCAGGTTTGGGATGTGTCTTATGCACGGTAATCATGTTGTTGGATAGGGATCTAGTCAGATTTAGCCTCAGGAGAAGAACTATCCTACGCATGATCGTGGACATGCAGTTGTAATGCATGAACTTAAGTTTTAGAGACATTACCTTTTTGGAGAATGGTTTACAGTGTATTCATACCATAAGAGCTTGAGTTATATCTTCTCTCACAAATATTTGAATCTATGCCAAAGGCATTGGGTGGAGTACCTAAAATCATTCGACATTGACATTGCATAAACCCAAGGGAAAGGGAATGTACTTGCAGATGTGTTAAGAAAGAAACTTCCATCATAGGCTATGAAAGAATTTTCATAAGATTTGATTTTGATGGATCTTTTTACTCAATTCCATATTGGAGTTCAGTGGAAGGGTAATGGAGTTTCCTTAGACATTGTTCAATTGACTTATACCTTCCTCAAGTTAATTCTTTAGGAACAACAACTGGATGATGAATTCCATAGCATTAGGTACTCTCATTATGGTGAGGGGACTGACACCCAGTGGTCATTCTCCAATGAGGATGTTCTGTGTTATCAAAACCATTACGTTGTGCCATTAGCAGCACTGAAGGATGTGATGGGGAGTTGCCATAAATCATAGTGGGTTGTACACCTAGAAACCAATAAAAAATTTTATGACATGTGGCGGTTGTTCTGGTGGCTAGGTATGAGAGGAGACATTTCTGAGTTTGTGTCTCATTTATATACATGCCAACAAGTGAATATCGAGCACCAGAAACCATCAGGTTTGTTTCAACCACTTCCAGTACCTACATGGATGTGGGATGAAATCCCTATGGACTTTGTGGTTGGGTTACCTCAAACATAGAGGAAGAAGAACATGATATGGGTTGTGATCAACAGACTTACCAAGTCGGCTCATTTTATACCTATTCGATATACAACCAAAGTTGAGGAGTTGGGAAATATCTATGTAAAAGAATTTGATCATTTGAAATGATATCTGTCGACTATAGCCTTGGATAGGGATCCTTGGTTTACTTCTCGCTTTTTGGGAGGCCTTCAGGAGACACTGGGATCTCAAGTCAGTTTGAGAACGGCCTACCATCCCCAGTCAGATTTCTAGATAGAGAGAATTATACAGATCCTTAAGGATATGCTCCCCGCATGTGTTCTCAATTTTGGTGGGTCTTGGGATGATCATTTGTGGATAATTGAGTTTTTATATAACAACAGTTAGTAGTCTGTGATCAAAATGGATCCTTTTGTAGAATTTTGTGGTCCTTGTAAATATCTTTTATGTTGGTTGGATATTGGTGAAAGTTACTTGGTAGGACCAAGTTTGGTCCATGAGAGGACAACTAAGATCTAGTGTATTTTTCATAGATTTTGATAGAACAGATTCGGTACAAGTATTATGTTTATTGTCACCTTAAACCTTTAGAGTTATCAGTTGGTGACCAGGAGTTCTTGATAGTTTCACACCGATTAGGATATCAACGGCTTGGGAGGCAAGGGAAGCTTGCTCCTCGATTTGTGGAACCATTGGAGGTTGTTGTACTTCTAGGGAATGATTCTTATCGTATATATCTACCACCATAGTTGACATCGATACATAATGTGTTCCATGTATCGCAGCTACGAATGTATCTCTCCGATCCATCTCATGTTGTGAGATGGTGTGATCTTGAGATTGAACTAGATTTATCTATTACTGAACAACCAGTCAGGGTTGTTGATTCTGAGACCAAGGAACTTAGTTGGAGAACGATACCTATGGTCTGTGTACTTTGGAATTATGGTTATGAATCTCATGAGACATGGGAAACAGAGTCACTAAAGAGAGAGGAGTGGCCTCATTTAATTGAGTGGAGGTTTCTTCATAGGATTTCTGGGGACAGAATGATCTTATGGTGGGGAGGTTATAACATCATGTTGTGTTATTAGGTATTTTTGATGTTTCTAAGTGCCTCTGTTTTCTATGTAGTGACATGGGAGAGTCATGAGAACATTAAATGTTGTTTTGGGAAAAAATGGAAGTCTCACGGGCATTACACGAGTTGTCTAAACCGTGCGGCCAAACCATGCGCAGTTGGTCCTAGAGGCAGTAGCTTCGGCATGGGAAATATACAGTTTGTATAACCGTGCGGACAATCCATGTGTGAAGGATGACCAAGGTAGTAGCTAACGCACGACTAGAACACGGTTTGTCCAACCGTGCAAACTAACCATCTGACCACATAAATGAGATCCTCAAATAGTGGATCTCACTCGGTTTTGCCACTAAGTGCCTCATTTCCCTATTAAGCAACCCTAACTCCTGATTTGACTTCTCCTAATGTTAGAGAAGGTTCAAACATTGTTCTAAAGGTGACCCAAACGCTCCTCTTGGTGAATTGAAGCCGGATTCTTGAAATATGTGATCGTTCTTCATCATTCTTTATCGGTTTCTTATATCTACATAGTTCTACTTCTCCTCCTCTCTCGATTTCATAGATCTACGCCCGTTATGGGTAGAACAAAGTGTGTGGTACCAAATATGATGATATATGTTCTTGATATTGCTAGTATAATAGATCTAATGTGGGTTATTAACAATGCAACCCAGTTTTCTTGAGCGTTCTTGACCATTGTGATTTTAGTCAAAACCTTCAATGTAGGTTGTTCTGTCCTGACTAACCAAATTGATTATCATTATATTTTCATGATTTATTCTAATTGATGATTTAAATTCAATTTATAAAATTTTCATTCAATTAAATTGATAAAAACTCGATTCTAGTGAATCAAGATATTTGAAATGGTTTTGGCATAGAAATTTGGAAAACCCCAATTCGATTGAATTGGGTGTGTTTATGGAAATTGGCCAATTTAAATTGTTGAATTTAAATCGTGGATTGGATGGAAATTATTTCAGTTAAATTATTGAATTTAATTATGGGAATCAATTGGGTAATGATGGAATTGGTTTTGAATGGATTTAAAACTGGTGAAAATGGATTAAAATTATTTGATAGAAACCCATTGGTTTTATCTTTTTAAAAAGGAATGTTTTGAATAAAACCTGTGTTGGTTTTAAAGGGAATTAAATTGGATCTTTTGAAATGGAATAATGTGATTGATCATATTTTAAGAATTTTCAAAGTAGATCCTCCATCACGTAAGAGTGCATGCATGCCTTAGGTAGTAAGTTAGTTATTTGGATACACTCTACTATACGACAACGTTCTAAAACATAATTGCGGAAGGTCACATCCCCGATGGGTTGGTGACGAGTCTCCTTTAGCCAGTGTCATAGGGACGTCTGTATACACATTTTTTCGAGTTCACATAGAGAGTGCGGAATCCTATAACTAGTTAATACAATCGTTCCTTTTGGGAGATGACCATGTTTCTCGCTTGTTTATTTATATTTGAGATATAAATGTATTCCAAAGCTTTTGAACTGCATTATATTCCTGCTGAATTTATATAAACTATTTTATATAAATTTTTTACATAATCCATTATTTTAGAAATATACCATCATTATAAAGCCTTTATTTACGGTAAGTTTTTCATCATTTGAAAATGTATATCTTGTTTTGTTGAAATATTCTTTTGAGTTGTTAACCCTTTTTATTTAAAAATTGAATGCTTTTATTTGCATAATCTATTTTTGTAATCTCTTACAGAATTTTTGGTGGTATATTACAAGGTATTGGATCACACCCTACTTCTGCCTCTAGGTGTTTTAGACTTTCTTCTTCCATGTTCGAATAAAGGGAAGAGACCTCTTGGGGGTGGACCCATCTGTTGGTCCTTGTTCTTAGTGAGTTGTGTCCTTATGGTCCATGGGGATGTTTTCCCATTTTTAGTACTTGGGTTGTAGTACGTTGGGCTTGTTGTGCTTCTTTTTATTCTAGTACATTACTCCCAGTGGAGTTCATTTTTTTTCATACTGTATTGTTTTTTATGCTTCCACATTCTTCTGGAAAAAATCATTCCCTCTTGTATGTTGTGTGATGCTAGGTGCTAGTCGTCGAGCCATGGGAATCTATAACACCATTTGGGCTATGTTAGGGCTAGATCAGTTATCAGGTGACCAGGGTAACTGTGCTGGTTCGTGACATGTAATATCTTATACATAAGAATCTAATAACCACATGATATATTAAAAAAAAATTCCCTTACTTTTATTCCTATGAATTGATAGGTAATGAGTTTTTTAGAATATAAAGAGTTTTATCCATTAAAAACTCATTATTCTATCTGGGAATGGAAATATTTTCGACAAATAATCAAATTAATTAATAAACATACTTTATTTGTGGGTAATATCTCGCAAATTTTTAGATTTTACTTCATTTCCATCCTTACTCATCCTTAAAACCAATAAAATCTATTTGAAAACATGGAGTGGGTATAGTATTTTCAATAAGATACATAAAACAAACATATCAAAAATTTATTTTGATTTTTAAATACATTTAAAAAAGAGAATATGGTTTTGATACTAACCAATTCCATGTTCTAATAAGTGTGAATAATAATAGAATAAAAATTGAAATTAAAATCTTTTCAAAAAAAATCCATAGAAAATTTAATAAATATGAATACGTTTTATTTTTATTTTTAATTGAATATCACATTCACATCACATATTTAATGATTCTAACAAAACTAGAATGATGAACTATGTAATGGATGAGGCTTATATCACATATCACATGCAATACATTATATAAAAGGCTTAATTTCCTAAGAACACATATTATAATCACATGAAATATTATGCATTAACCATATAAATTGTGGTTTTCTATAATTCAATGTATGCCTAGAATCACATTAATAATATATGAAAATAATAACAATAATAAACCATATATTAATATCAATTTCCCCAGAGCATGAATAAATTATACATTTTTATCATAAAAACCTTAATTTCATGAAAAACCACATAATTGAAAATAATTTTAAAATAATAGTTCATATAATCATCTTTTGAGAGGAAAAATAAAGTGAATTATATAATTATCTTAATGAATTATATAGAACATACAAATAATATTATTTGAAAAAACTAATGATAGAGTGTTAAATTAGATAAATGATAGTAAGACATTATTAATTAGTATTCTTAAAAATAAAACACCATTAATCTCAACTAACATTGTACATCATAAGGATTCCTAAACAGTAAATATCATTTGATTAGTTACATAATTAAGAACATTATTCATTATTATTATTCATTTTTTTGTATATTTTTTTGTATTATTATCATATTGGATCTTCACACATAATTCAATTTTTTTAGATTCTTGGTTTGTAGCAACAAGAAAGCTTAATCATAAGTGTAATGGTTAGAGATCCTTTATTAGTTTTTCTTTAAATTCAATAATCAGAAGTGTTGGATTTCCTAAATTTTATTTCTACACTAAAAAATTTTCATTCATATGATTGTATTAAATTGAAAAAAAGTAACATTAAATGTTAATCTTGGATTGATTAATATTATTATTATATACAAAATATTCAATATTCATGCATTTTTTTCATTAAATATGAATTAATAAATAGAGTAAAATAATTAATGTATGTGGTTGAACCAACATAGATAGAACATAATATGTTGAAAATTGAATAATAAACCATACATATTAAGTAATTATATTCTTATTATATAATATTTCAAACATTAGTTCCACGATATAACGGTTATTGATTTGCTTCATGAAAATGTATAGGAAAGATATTTGGGAATTAAAAGAAAAATAAAATTAAGTTTAAACTAAAATATTGAAATTCTTATTATGGATCGTCTTTGTGTTAAAACCATAATAATTATTAATGAATGAATATCAATGGAATATTTTAATTATATTAGAAGATGGAATATGTGTAAAATACAAATAGCATAATGAAAAATTAACATATTAAAATGTTTCATGTCAACTTCTATGGATAACCATATGTAATTTATATATAAAAAACATTACACAATGGTTATGTATATGATTTTTTAATTTCATATTGATTATATTATGAAAAATATTAGATTGGTTATGTAGAAATTGTGTTTTTAAATCACATTATTTTTTATTTATTTTTTATTTCATTTCATTGGTTTTTTAATTTTTTGTAAAATATTATATCTTAAAATTTATATTTATTACCAAAATCATAATATGTCCCCATAATATCATAATTTAAAATACATGTAATATTAATATTATATATTATAATTTAAAATCACTATTATCATTGGTTATTTAATAAGAACATTGAATTATTCCCAAGGTTTTGTTAACACACACCTAACAAGACATAAAACACATTTCATTTATATTAGAGAATTCGTCTACATCATTTTGTAAAATATGAAAATCATTTAAAAAAATCATTTATAATATTAAATATTTTTCTCCCAGTAATTTTATTTTTCAATGATTATTTTCCAATAATATTACTTTGTAATTGTTTATTTTAAAGAGTTATGTTTCTAGTATTTATATTAATTATTTAATTAATTTCATTGTAAACAAAAGAAAATGAAAATAATAATTCATTATGTGAAAATATAATTCATAGAGACTCTAATATATATCATATGTTTCTATGTATGAATATGATATGTTGAAACATTATAATATAAGGTTATAACCATGAAAGGTGAAACATGAATTTTTAATCATGAATAAAATTTTTTATTGTTAAAGGATGAAGTGTACAATGAAATACATGAATCCTTATAACTGTAATAAGAGATAAACAGATTGAAAACATTTTGTACATGAATGAAAAGGAATGATATGTATTTTGAACCAACAAACCTGTGACATGAGATATGACCTAACATTAATAAAAATACATGTTAGATTCTATTATATGGAATTAAAAATATGAAATGTATAATTAATCATTTCATTTCCACATAAATATCTTATTACAATGTATTAATGAGCCATGTCTGATTAAAGCCACACTTGAAACATATTAAATATTCACACATGATAGAATATAAATTATCTATCATGTGATTAATTATGTAGCACTTACATTGGTTTTAAATATAAAATTACCCTATATGATTCATCAAGTGGGGATGTGACCCATGTTAAATTAAATTAATGATATTAATTCCTAATAAATGATAATTGATTGTAATCTAGTGTTAGTGTAATCTGTTTTCACATATTTACGAGAACCATCATACATGCGATGTTGATTGTGTTCAATGATATAATATAACATGGAATTGTTTGATATATTAAAATTATAGAATAATGAAACGAACTAAGTGAATCTAAACACTATGAATATTTTTAAAAAACATTGGTTAAATGGGATTTTAGAATCATTCATGGGTAACTATTTATAAAAAAATTAAATAAGTGTTATAAAATGAGATGATGTTTTTTGACATGATGTAAAGTATGAAGATGTAAATACTTCAGCTTCTTACACACATATTAAATGGACTATCCCCATCTTATAAATATATATAGAAATATAACATATATATATATAATAAATGTAGGGATAATTATTTCATAATATCGTCCCTGATACAAGAATTATAATTAATATAAATCATACTCAAATAGAAAATATTAATTCACAAAATAATATAGTTGAAATATACATCACCTTAAACATATTTGATTTCATTAAAATAGTTACAATTGTTAAAAAGTTACAATTTCATTATATATTCCTAATTGATGATATTCAATTTAAATAATCATTTCATATCTCCTTGATTCATGGATCATATAATATTTATAATTAAAAATTTATAAAATATAAAAATATTTATTTAATGAGTATTCATAGATTAATATATAAAAACTATACTATTCATCTTATTCTCCATATCTAATCAATTTTGAATACTTTTAATAAAATTTAAATAGTATTAATAACGAAATTTATAAACCAAAAATAATCTAAACATCTTATCTATGCTTAATTTATTCATTTTATTTTTAGCCATTAGGTAAACCCGCAGTAATTAATCATAGTTAAGACATTTAAAATTAATATCATTATTATCATCTATTAAAAAATATTTTTTATTACATTGGACACTAAAACAATAAATGTAAACAATATCACCACTAGTTAATCATAGGTTATTTAATGTATTATCTACAAATAATAAGATATTAAAAACTCTCCAAAATAATCCTAGCCAGATTACATAATGAATATTCAAATAAACCTTGATCAAATTTCATTCCAATTAAGTTTAACTTTTAGACTAATAAATATTGAAACCCAATAATCATAAAAATTATTCTTCTTATTTCATCAATTAAAACATATTCTTAAACCATAATTATACAAGATCGAAAAATAAAATCAATCTTTACTTTTGAAATATAATTATTTACATAGCCATAGAATAACACGATGGAAAATAATTTCATATATATACATTAATCATATGTGATCCAATAAATTTGTTCAAGTTATTATAAAATAATTTAAATGACATTTTCACCAAACCGTGTATCAATCCCCAATATTAACTATACATTTCATTACATTATCCAAAAATAAAAGAACATGTTATTATATAAATTCATTATTTTCTATATATCAAATCACAAACAATGAAATTAGGTTATATATTCCTAAGACATGTAATCTTCTCAAAACCCATCAATTATATTCATCTATTTAAAATTAAATACCATGAAATCTAAACGTTGTATTTTTACAAAAAATTAATAGTAATGCTTAAATATTGTAACCCATGTGTCTATCTCTTAAATATTCTAAATAAATAACAGAATTATATAAAAAGATATCTAAAAAAAATTTGATACAAATTGAAATTTCATGGACATATTCATTCCATGATAAGATTATTGATAACAAATATTTCTATACAGACATTCCCAATTATATTTAGTTATAGATTTTTTGAGATTTAGGAAAATCAATTAAAACAACTCATTTTTATCCTAGAGATGTACACTTTTAATACTAATGTGACTCATTATATGTTTTAACTACTTAATTTAAGGATAAAACCTCAAAATACATTATTTTCACTTCATAATAATTCATACTATTCTTTTGTATTTATAACATCATTTTAAAATGTGGATTAGGAAAAAAATAACATTAGAGGGTATGAAATAAAAATTAAATTCATTAAACTTTTTATTTAGATGAGAACCCAAGAAAGAAACATTATATTTAAATAAATACTTTATTCTTGAATAAAAGAAAAAATAGGCATTCAAATATTAATTAATTACCATTCCTCAATAGATCCAAAAAATAAACAGCATATTCAAGCATAATGATACATTAATTGTTAATGGAAAATCACATGTACATAAAATCATTTATAATTCATTCTAAACATGTTAAAATCACTATACATGTGGCTAACAAAAACTAAAAGAAAAATTTCATTATTTATTAGTATTATTTCACCAATCCAACAAATTCTATTATAGATATGACATACTTTACTGAGTCCACATATTACGAGATCATGAGATATGAATCATTACCCAATCAATTAGGTGATGTATAATTTCCATCACACATGTCCTCACATATATAATATCCAACGACCATAATTTGATTAAAAATCATATTCCCTCATATTTTACTATCGTGGGAATAATACATACATTATATAACTTAATCACAAAATATTCAATTAACCTTGAAAGAGAAAATTATATTTAAATAATTAGTTAACGATTTTTTGTTTAATAAATAAATGGAATCAAAGGATGAAATACATATAAATAAAAATAAAAAATATCAAATAAAAATCGTAAAATATATTACATAATGGAAGGTGAGAGTAAACTATTCAAAACATTTTAATGTATTAATTTACCAAAAAACCCATTACCACGATCCTTGATTCACATCACTTGTAATATGACACTCTGAATAAAAAAAATTATAAATATTGTATTTAAATTAGAACAATTCAAATTATAATTTTTAATTTTTATTAATTATATTCATGTATTATATATTTGGTATTTTTTTCTCACATCTTCTAGTTTATGATTTTCTGCGTCGTTCTTCATAACAGTCAATACTATGAAATTAATAATTTTAGATCATTATTTAATGGTTCCAAATGTTCTAGTAGTGATGGTTTTAAATATCTTATTAGAATATTATAATTTTAAAATTATTACATTTTATGATAATTTAAAATTCATAAAAAATATTTTCAATGGTAATATTAAATATAATAATAAATATAATGTTTCTAAAATATTCAATATCCATTAATTAATTATTTATATAACTATTATTAATAAATATATATCCATATCAATAAAGTATGTTGTTGATCCATCTTTCACATGAATTTATAACATAGAACGATCAATTATAAATTGAATTATATTAATATAGAATATTTTTTTATATAATCATTCTAGTATAAATTTTATTTCATTAGAGTTATCAATTATATTTATGAATAGTATGAGGATGAAAATTGGAAAATAAATTAATATATGGATGATTCATTATAGGAAATTAAAATATTCCCTATAAAATTACATTTGTTATGAAATATTAGGAAATCATATAAAATGAAGAAAAAAATGTATAATCATTCTATAAAAATGAATATTTGTGGAACACAATTATGTAACAAGATTTGTTATAGTAGATCATAGATTATTTTCTCATTTATTAGAAAATCTAATTTCATTATTTTAATAAATATTTCATAATTGTTATGTATAACATGTAAAAAAGTTATGTTGATTGTGAATAAAAAATTATGGTTTTGATTTTTTTCCATAACTCCTTCTTCCACATTATTTTTTATGTATAATTATTTTAATAAAAAATATTTTCAATTAGTTTATAAAATATATTTTTAACTTTTATATTGATCCTTAATCTCATGAAAGATAAAAATCTTATAATATTTTAATATCACCTTGTTTTGATTATGTTGTCATGTGATTTAATGTCATCTATATTATTACATATTTGTTAATATATTTGAATTTAATTGTAGGTTTTTTTCACTTATATGTTTATACGTTTAATTTAATTGAATTAAATTATAAAAATCAACTACATCATTTTGTATAATAAAATTTTTTAAATAAAAAATTCATTTAACAAATTAATTTGTTCCCCCGTATTTTTATTGATAAATATTTATTATACATAAATTTTACTATTATTAATATAAAACTGTGATATATATGTTACTATAAATTTTTCTTTGTTTATGAATTTTTAGAGTAAAATCTATATTTATATTTATTAAAACACATCTGTATATTAATAAAATGAAATGGGGCTCATCTATATATAATATGTGTATCTGTGTAAATAAATTTAAGGCTTGAATATGAATAAGGTGGTTGAAAATCAAAATGGCGAAAATATATTTCATAAACTAGAATAAAAAAATGAAAGAAAACAGAATATGTATACAAAAAAACATAGGCATCTTTAAATAATAAATGAGAATAAACTGGTTAGAGAAAACCTATATAAAAATAAAATTCAAAAAAATCACACATTAGAATATATTGACAATGTTATATATCATATACTCTTATAACCAATCTCTTTTAGATTCATTTGTGTTGATTTAATCTGGTCCATGTCATGTTAAATCACTACTCACTTAAGATAAATGCCATATTTTTTTATTATAATCATGCTTGGACCATATTAAATCTATCCTTTTGGGATATTAGATATGTGTTAATATTATATTTTGTTTATATCAGTCATTTGGTATTTACACTGTAGTGATAACAATGGAATCATGTGGAAGGGTTATTACCTGTGTTTGATTTAATGTGCGTGACTAATTGATTTTTCATGTTAACTGAAAAATGTGCATGTCAAAATAATTTGTATTCATTAATTTAGGTTATCTCTCATGCCTCATAATAATATTTTCATACATGAGATAATATAACAAATATATAGGATATAACTTAATTATACAATTATATAACGACTACTGAAAACATGAGTTTCGGAAAAGGCCAATAAACCTATGGAATATCCTATTTTTTAAATACATCCATGGATGATAGCTCAATAAAATTCATGAAATGTGATGTGATTTTATATGTAGAGAATTAGTTTATTCTGGATTAAATTATTCAATATATTACACCTATGAAAGGACCATAGTCCAAATTTTATGAATATATATATACCATTTAATTTTTAATAAAATTGAACCATTTTCATATATAATAATTTTATTCAATCAAATCCAATATTAAAATAATATTAAATAAAATTGCCTCAAAATGTGATGAATATCCTTTCTTTTAATGAGAAATTAATTTAACATATTCTTCATATTAAACCAAATTCTACTCATAATCAAAGTCCTATTTATTAAAAAATATCCATATGATTATACCATCCTAATTAGTCGTAATAAATTCTCTTAATAAAATATTGTTTCTTATTTTTATAGATCACATACTAGTTAGGAATTATAATATATTCTAACAAAAATTTATTTTTATTGAATTGAAATAAATTCACATATTAAAAAACAAAGAATGTCTGAAAGAGACTATTTTGGGGGGACCATATATGTCATGGTGAAATTCATTATCCATGGTTATATTATTGTGTAACCAATCTAGTCACATAATAGTGAATATCCCCCTCATATAATCTAAAAATTCAACCGTCGGATATGGCTGTCACATTACATTGTAACCCATTAGAGAGTGGAACAACACTTTCGGCAATTGAATGAAAGAAAAATGAAATCCAACTCACCCCATGTAGCATGGTAAGGATATTCATAATAAAAACATCACATTATAACCTGACCATATCACACTCCCCAGAACAACTACTGCATCATGGTGTAACACCATGGTTATGGAATAACCAAAAAATTAATGTATAACATAATCTTATGAACTCCCATTTCATGCTACATTTCCTAAGTCTATGGATTGACCAATGACATATAAATGAATTTTTACCCATTCAGTGTAAAAAATATTAAATTCTAATCCTCACACACTAAAAACAACTCTATCATCCTAAACCCACTAATACACACATGGTATGGGAAAAATTAAGAAATTTGAAAATCATAATATGTGTGGTGTTACAACCATTACACTCTAAAAATCGTTAATATTATATACATCACTAAATATAAATGGTAAAAAATATTAAGAATTTTACTCTTATATATTGCCCCAATTATTGGTCTAATATGATTTTGATGTTCATTTTCCAGTAAGGGGTATTTTTATAATTAAAATTATAAATCAAAATATGGAATTTAAATAAAAAATAGAATATTATATACGAATAGTTCATTATTATCCAATATATACTTTTCACACCCATATACTCTTTGGGATGTATGATACAAACTAGAAGCATCCTTCAATTATTTGGGGATTCATAAAACTATTATAATAAAGATTTATCTTGTCGATGAAGAAAGAAACCATAAATATTACGGTGAGTCACAACACAATTACAAAAACGTACATATTTCATAGTTAACACCAATAAATAAATGAATTTTGTGATGTAAATGTTTAAACTATTTAGAAATTATTTTTCAAAAAAATAGAATGGCAATTATAATGAAAGGAAACTGGTAAATGAAATTTTATGTTTGAAGTTATAGTTTCATGAATTGGATTTTAATTCTTAATCAATGTGATGAAATTATTTCATGAATTATAGTGTCAATAAGTTTTTTATTATGAATACCATGTAATGTAGGGTTTTCATTTTTGTCAAATGTATCTCCTCTATTTATATAATATACAGCTCTTATATCCTCAACATTATTTTAAATATGAATAAATAGTAAATAATAAATTTAAATCTGTAGAGAAATTCAAAAATTTAGAAATAAAAAAATTTCACATAAGTTACACGAGAAAATATCCACAAATAATAAATTACAAATTCTCAGTCAACTTTTAAAGATATAATCTGTATATAAGTAACCTCTTCAATGTTTACCAGTTTTTCTCTATCTAATTATTTACATTAAATAAATCTAAAATATATCTCCAATAATAGGTCATTAAATACAGAAAATGTTTAAAACTTATTTATTTATCATCTATAAAAAATTAAATCTTATTGAATTTTGAAGAAGAAATATTCATGATATTCGTGGCATTACTAGATTATATGTAACGTGATAAACAAAACCTAAAAAAATATTCATCTATTAATTTTTTAAGATTATTAATCATGTTCCAAATATAGGATATCCTCAGATATCATAGGCCCACTTTGGTGAACTACTATAATCAATAACTGACAATTTGGTAGATTGAAATATAATTAATTATCTCTTAGAGATCTTATCAAAATCTACCTTTTTCAAGAATGATATAACAATGATTGGTTATACACAATAATATCAATGATAATAAATAACATAAAATATATATGTATGAATTGAATACATAATTTATTTTGGACTATTACACTTTAGATGTGTTCATCAAATTGAATGGAATCAAAAAATAAATTTTCTATTCATATCTTATCCTAAATGTAGAGTGAGTAATATACAAATAAATAACGGATAGTCAGTGATTTGTTAATATAAATATAATATTTGATAATAAAATTTATCCCATAATTAATTTAAATATATTATAAATATATAGTATAAAATATATGACTAGAACAATAACTTATTTTAGCCTCTATTAATTGACACAATACCACAATAATTCAACTCCATTTTTTATAAAGAACATATAACCACACTAGGGGACAATCATGAGTTTATAAATCCATACTCCTGAAGTTCCTCTTTCATAAATAACATCTCTATAATTTATAATAGGGATATCATATATAGGGAATAAATACTGTATTTATAATTACCCAAAAATATTATTGATTGAAGTTCTCTTATATATATATATTAATGTCATTATTATTTTATGACTCACATGAACCACATGATGAATCCAAAAATATTAATTATAATAATTATAACACTATATATAGAGAATAAAAATTTTCTTATGAATTGGAATTATTAAAATGCCAAAAATAATATAAGATAAAATACTAATAAAAGTTAAATTTTAATCTTTTTGAACAACATGAATAATCACAATCTCAAGAAATAAGTATACAAAAATAAGAATGTTATAAATACAATATGAATTTTGAATTTAAAAAATATGTATAATCTTGAAAGAAAATATTATTTAATGAACAATGAATTAAATTAGATGTGTTTAAGGATGCTGGAAACCAATAAGATAGTTACAAATCTTACCATTGAATTGTAATATAGACATTCGAATAGTAAACATACTATTACGAATAGTGAAATGATAGTTAGAACAATATCTTCTCCTTTATAATTGTTAAAATATAGTTAGGTATGTTATTAAATGAAGATATGATATATTTATACCATGAAAGAAGTAAATTCATTTTTAAAAATTATAAATTAAGTATTTCTATTTTTATAAAACATAAATGTTTTTGTTGAACATTTATAATATATATAATGATTTAAAATAGTATTTATTTTACATTAACTATATTTATAAATTAATTATAGTTGTATATAAATTATAATATATATTTATGAGACAATATGTTATTTTTCAATGTGTCATAAAATATACCACACAATAAAAATTGATATTCTCAAAGAAACAACAATTCTATATATAAAAATTTAATATTTTGAAAAAACAATTAAAAAAGTTTTAGTTTCATTAAAATAAAACTGGAAAAGGTGTTATGGTATATCATTTTCTTTTTCTAAAGTAGTTTAACTTTTTATGAATACTCAAATATGGTAGGATACAATATATAAAACAATAAGATAAATACTTGAATTTTTTAGAAATGTATAATCTATGAAAAATTAATAAAAACATACATGAATAATTTAAAATATATATTCAAAATAACATAAACTATTTTTATTATTTAACTAAAATAATAAAAAAGGGATTTTTATATTTTAAAACACCCTTATCCACCCTTATAAATACAGCCCCTCACAACTCATTTAGCTAATTCATTCTAAGACATTGAGATTTAAAAAATCTTCTAAATTCCCTTCTCTATCTTCTGTACTCATTATTACACTAATTTTCACGTCAAAAAATAATCATTTTATGATTATATAGATTCCCAAGAAGAGACATGCAAAAGAGAGGGTAATAAACATTACTGAGCTATTTAGATTTATCCTCCTCCACCATGAAAAAAATCCATTAGAAATGGAATAGAAAGTCTAGAACCGTATATAAATTTGAATGTTGTTATGGAAATTTAATATCAATAATCCAATATATTCTTGTATACCCTTCTTGTATAAGTGAAAATATCATTCGTATAATGTTTGTTCACCACCTTAATTGATGAAGAGTTTTAGTTTCATGTTAACATACTAATGGAAAATTCAATATGACATATAATTATTTAAAATGAATGAAATACGGGGTTTTCATATAAATTATGATAAAATATTTCCTTAATTTTAAATAAAATGAAACTACATTTGTACATTGGATAAAATCACCTAAATAAGGAAATAACTTGACATTATTATTTAATTAACTGAATATGTTATATGTCAAAACACATATGGATGCATTGGAAAATATCAATATCAAGAAGGTCATTAATACCATTTTGATTAACTTCTATACTTATATTCCCATTTTAATATAATGTCAATAATTATCCACTAGTAATCTTACCTTTGATCCCTAGAACTAACACTCAAGGAAATATAAAACATTTTATTATCTATCGATTAAATGGTTATAAATGAACATAATAATGTTAATATAAATCACATATAGATGGTAAATATTATGAATAAATAAATTAATAATTTTAATTTAATCATTAATGACATTAATGGAATGTGTATAATGATTTTGGAATATATGGTATGGGATCTCTCCATCCCACCATTTGGGTTTATGACATATTTCTCTCTAGCTTGATTTGAATCACTTTTCAATTTTATGAAATGATTCTAATTTCTCTTTATTTTTCTGTCACATATATCCCAGCTTATTGTACCATCCATTGATGGTTCAATTAATGACGTAAGATTATTTCCCAGACTATTTAATTATCAATTCTCTATCAATTATGATATGAGGAAAGATCATGAAACCCATTACATTTAATGATAAATTATTATTTTTATGCTTTATCATTTATTTGGGTTTCTGGAATACAAAATCATGTACAAATTATAATTAGAGAACATAGATAGAGCTCCAATGTATTGTGTAATGTTTTAGTTTCATGATATTTATCATATGGATTTATTGAGTGAACATTATCCATCGTGGGACTCTGTTCCCCATATGATGCTGTCCGAAGGGTAATCCATGAATTATTACGACTCCATGTTATTTATTTATCAAATGTTTAATGTTTCGATGATCATATTTTACCATTCTAATTATTTTTTCCTCCCATTTAATTATTTATTGGCCTTACTTTTTATGATAGATGATTTTTTATCGAATCACATGTAATACTACATTATCATGTTTAATCCATAACATACATTTATAGTTAGACACGTTTTTTTATATATTCTATTGGTTATCCTATTATTTATATGGAACACAATGGTATTTGTGATGTCATTATCATAATTAAAATAAATATTTGTTATTTTAAATTCATTTTCCATTCTTATGTTCATAGTCTTCATAATATACCTGGCCTTTTGATCCATTGGATTTTATTTATGGATATTTTAGTTAAAGATCATGTAGTAATATGTGTAAAATGGTTGGGTCACTATATTTTGTTTTATAGTATGTCCTTCAAACATTTATTTATTTTTATTATATTTCATTAGTGTAATTCATATGGATATTTATTAGTATAGGATAATATCATGATGTTTTTTTGAGGTATAGAGTGGGTGTCTTATATGAAATCAAATACCTTTGTAGACACTCTAAGAGGATGGACAACTATCATAGCTATACAAAGGGGTAATAACACAAAAAATAGAAAAAAATTATTATATCAATAATAACCACGTTCACACCAAAGATGAATTGATTCACACAGAGTTTAACACATTTATAGTATACAATCTAAAGAGGCCTTAAAACATTATTCTGATAGAAAATATTTTATGAAAATCACAGTGGATAACCTAGACTAAAACCTAGAGACTCAAATGTTTTGGACACACCACTGATTTAAAGTAATTATTATTATATTCATAGTTTCCCATTTTTATAATTTTTACTATAATTATTAAGCATGATAATTTTATTTTAGAAATCATAAATTCATATAAATCTAATAAAAATATTAAAGCTGCGATTGTTATCTATTCAAGAGACTAAATGGATATTGTTTTATATTTTCATTCACATATTTCATGTTTATAATTATAATTCATAGATAACATCAAACATAGGGATTCTTGTTTTTGAGAAAAATCAAATTTGATAAATTATTTTATCTCTAGTTAATACATAATCCTAAATCTATGGTTTTTTTGTATTGGTCCTCCAATAAAATATTATCTCAATTCCATTTTTATAGTTTTATATTATAAAATTCATTTCTTGTTTATCCTTATGTAAATCATAAATCAACTTTTAGGAGAGTGAGATCAGTCTTTATATACCACGTTATCCCACAAAAATATAAATGTTCAAGGTGGGGGGTGAATCTTCCATGAAATCGTCATTTCATCTAAATATATTATTTAATCCCGATAAATAATGTATATATCAAATGAATGAAACTAAATGATAGAATTATTCCGAAATTTATTTTTATTATGTGGTCATACACTTTTGATTTACTTAGAGAGATACTTATTCTTCTGGTTGAAAATGATTTGATTTATCAATCAAACATATATATAGATCATTTATGTAACACCCTGGGTAAATAAAGAATATGAAATCTTTATATTTATCCATATTTGTGAATAAAATATTAATATTAATTTAAAGGGGATGCTATTCTCGATGGCGTACCCAATACGCAACAACGAGTTTCTTAAGAATCTTACGTTGCACTCGAATAATAAAATAATATTATTTTAAATGGTAGTTAACGCCTAGCCATTGTAATGGAAGAATGAACATAACTATCTACCAAATGATTATATATGTTTGTCAAATATTTTAACTTTTTACGATAAATGTTAGGGGATTAAAAATGCGAATGAATCAAATTTTAAGCGTAAACAGTCTAATATTCTTTAAAAGGTCGATTAACTGCCTTTTGACGGCGAACCTCTTTTAAATCCACTTTTTTACAATTTTATGTGTTATATTTGACAAAATAAAATTCTTCTTTAGAAACAGGACATAAAAATTTCATTTGTGTAAATTTTTGGTATTTTTCCGAAAAAGTTAAATTTTTAATGAATAGTGAAAAATGTTGTATTTTAATTCAAAACCTCTTTTTAATATAATTTATTTATATTATTGTATTATCTTTTGAATTGGTTTTAAATTGAAATTAGAATATATTTTTACCATTAAATCCAATAGTGGTCTTTGGAATTAATTTCACTTTGAAATCAGACTTAAACTAGTGTCAATCTTTTGATACTTATTGTTTCATAAAAACACGCTATTTGACATGACAACGAGAATTAATTATTAAATTAATTAATGTGACTTATATGTTTTGATTTTTTTTTTAAAATAGACTTCATTTTTGAATTCGTAATATCAAATATATCTTATGGTGAATTTTCGGTATTTTTTTGAAAAACTTCAATTTTTGATAAATAGTGAAACCATTATGTGGTACTTATTAAAACTGATTTTTCATTTAAATAATATTTTACCACTTATGTGTTTTGAATTTAAAAAATCCGACATACATGGTTGTCATTAAGAATTAAAATGTGGTTCAATGGGATTAAAATAATTTTTTGGTGAATAGTAACTTATTAAGTTTTTAATCACGATTAGAGGTAATTAGTGCAATTTAAGGAAAAAATGATATTATAATAAAATGAAAATACCTTTACACATGTCCTACCCTTATTTGATGTGTAATGGCCGACCAAGAAAATCCATGGGTCAACTTGGGGACCCCATGGAGCCACTTTGGTTGGGAAATGACATAAATAACTTTTTATATAATGTTAAAGTAAAAATGACACACACATGTGGTGTTTTACTAAAACAATTTTTACATGGGGTTATACAAGTCAGATTTTTGACTATAAATATTCATTAGGAATATGATAAATATTTCCTACATCATAGTATTTTTTTTATAATTTTTAGACATTAAATAAATTAAATTATTTATGACATCATGATGATGCAGCGATGACCTCATTGTTTAACGGTTTAAATTAAAAGGAAAGATAATGTAACATCTAAGACCTAAACATGGAAAAAACCTATTTTATTGGTGGATTTAGAAACCTTATCACCTTATCCTCGAAAAAAATCAATGTGGGACCTCTTAAATCCGAATACCATTTTAAAATAAAGTGACTTTTCTTTACCTTCCAAGAGTCCCCCTCCTCTCCTCTTATAAAAGGCCCCCACCTCTACCTCCTTACCCACACTCCCAAAGCCTTTGGCTCGGCCAACCCCTGCCCATTTTGGCTCTCCACTTCCAAATATTACTCCTTGAAGTCTCACTTTGGGCAGAAGTCTTCTCAAGGAACCCTTTGAGCTCAAACCCTATGGAGTTATCCGATTTTAGGGTAATGTCTTCACTTGATTCCTTTTGTTTTATTTTGCTTCTACAACCCTATAAACTCTTTTTATTAATTTCTTTTGTAACAAATCCAGTATATTACATATACTAGGATGTTTTTATAAGAATTATTCGAGCTACACTTACACACACCTACATCTAATGGTTAAAGAACACACTGTTTCTGTGGATGGAGAATTTCTACCTCACGAAACGATGATTGTTCAACATTCTTCTAACACAATCAAAGGTGGACATTAAGATGAGACTATATTTATATATGATATATATTATGTTTATGTTTTACTTAAGCTTCTGTATTTTTCATTTATGGCATACCTTTATGGTTTCCATTATGGGTAAACACGATACCTTCATTTAATGAAGTGCGGACTACCACCCCCTCAAAGTGATTTGATTCGTTAATACCATATGTGGTACATATAAAGGATATATTTAATGATATTATATATAATACCATACTGGAATTAAAATACTATTATTTATCATTATGTTTTAATTCCATTAAATATGAAATAGAAATGGAAGTAGCGTTCATGCGTACATACGGCTTACCGTCTCCATTAACGGTACATTTCATTTCTTGTCTCAAAATGTTATGTACTATTATAAGTACATATATATAATGGATATATATGTAATATATTACATCTAAATGATGGATATAATTCTGGAATTATAACATATATATACATTTCTCATTTTGTTTTAATTCCATTAATATGACAAAAAAATGAAAGTAGCGTTCATGCGTACGTACGACCTACCGTCTCCATGAACGGTGCTTTTAATTTTTATTTCCAAATGCTATGGAATAGTATAAAATGAATATATACTGGATATATATGATATTTAAAACATCAATACTATTCTGGATATTATGTACCTATAACTACATGGAAAATTATTTTCCAACAAGTTTAATTTTTGACTCATGTACCAAACATCGACAAAAACATCTGATATGAACTCATATTATTAACCAATTATTATAAAATTAAAATATTTTATATTAACTGAATAATAATATTTATAGTAGTTCCTTAAGAAATTATAAATTGAAAAATTTTTATTATTAAGGAATACAAAGAAACGAACAAGACAAGTTGGAGTTGAGGTAAGGGATCATACTCCTCTCTTTCTTTTTAAGTACACTCTTTTATGTAATTCCTTTTAAGCTCATATTTATTGTGATTGGGATGTTATTTTATATTACTATTACTGTAATTTTTATGTTCATATGATTATAGACCATATTCTTTCTCATCAATCCATTTTGGAAGTTTTGAGTGGCGCCGTTAGGCTGCTGAATTTTCGTAAGAGATCTAACCTCTCTCATTCTTTTTAAGTACTCTCCTTTATGTCACTTATTTTAAGCTCCTCTTTTTTATGTTGGGGGATGTTCTTTTATATTCCTCTTTCTGTAAAATTTATGTTAATATGATAAGTGACCCTATTTGATCTCATCAATCCATTTTTGTGGCGCCGTTAGGCTGCTGATTTTTCGTAAGGGATTTTTCATCTCACTCTTATTCTTGTGAGATTTATGCTACCATTTGCCACAATTTCCTTTGATTGGTGTATGTACTACCCATTATTTTACTCATTGTGTAATATAATTTAATTTATGAGTGTTTACAGCAATGTTTTATTGTACTTCTTTCACGGGGTGTATGTTTCGAAAGTTACCCAAGTCGGTAAGGGAACCTTTCACCCTCCTCTTTTTAAAAGACTTATTTTTTTATGTCTTTTAATTCACATACTAGTATGTTGGGATATGTTATTATATATCCTTATTGATGTAAATTTTATGTACAAGTGATGAGATACCCTTTTTATCTCTCGTCAACTCATTTTCTGAATTTTGAAGTGACACCGTTAGGCTGTCAAATTTTACAAAGGGAACTTTTTAACCCAATTTCGATTTTTTTGGGTTCAACATGTAGTTTTTGAATATGTCATCCTTTGAATATGTGTGAATGAGATTTTACTGTTTTACACTTAATATCCACTTATATTGGATGTATTTATATTTGTCACACATAATTCTGAGATTGATTTATCCTTAATTTAAGGATACCTTCTTCATAATGTATTTCATCTCATTTTACATTTCTTTTGAGACTTCATTGTTGTTATGCACCAATTCAATCTTATATGGTTTGTATACTGTCCTTTGAAATATTATATCATTAATACCTTTATTCTCATGATATTATAAAGTTTGGATTAAATGTTATTCCGATATTATTTGTATTCAAGAGTCTCTCATTTTGTTAAAAACTATTTAACATAAATATTGTTTTAAATGTTTTAAAGATTTATTATTCTAAATCATTATCTTTAATTTCCATGTTTTCGAAATTGTTTTCAGTATTTATTTATATGGACATTAATGTTTTAAAATTATAATTCCATTAAACGCTTCAAAGTGGTATGGGACACTTGGATTCAAAAATCTCTTTTAAATGGTTTTTGAAAATGGATTGATTAATTCAATATCTGCGAATTACTTATTGTGATTTAAAATGAAATGTTGTTATTGAAATGTTTATATTTTCAATATTTTATGTGTAATGATGGTACTTGGACATTTTACGGTTGGTTACGTCATAAACCATATGATGGGTGGTGCCGTGAATACCAGGACGGGTGGTTACGTTATAACTTCCAATGCATTGGGCATGGAAGTCGGCCGTATGGCTATTCCATTAAGTATGTATGGAAGTTGGCCGAATTGAGATTCCATTAAGTGATATGTGTGGAAGTCAACCTTATGTTTATTCCACTTAAGTATGTTTATGTCCCAAGTTACCTTTATATGTTATGTGATCTTTATATGGGTTTTATGGTAATCTTTTGGTTACAGAAGGGCAAGTAATGAACTTTTATTCAGTGACGAGTTTTTACTACTTCGAAAAGGTGGAAAGTATTACCTTGATAAAGTATACATGGTTTACTTGTTTTTTTGAAAAACTAACAGTTTTCCTTCTTTTTGTATCCTTTACTGGGCTTTTTACGGTCATCCCATGTTTTTGAAATGTTTTTCACAGGACTTAATGTGGAATAGTGTCAAGGATGGGATCATGGAAAAGTCATGCAACCTAAAACATGGAACTAGACATGTTTCTTTTTAAGAGTTTTTTATTTTATGGAAACTTAGTAGAAGTTTCTACTTTGTAATCTTTTGAGATGTAATAGTTATGTCCTAATTCTCTAAAACTCTAAACCTGAAAAGATCCTCATTGTGAATTATTCATTTCATTCAATATTAAGTAAGGTTTAAGGTCGGGATCCTTATAGATGGTATCAATGGTCGGTTTAGATAACTTTAGAGGTTAGGGTATTCTTTAATCATAAGTGACCTTACCACAATGGTTAGAATTTCGGAAAGATTCCTAGTTTTAGATAAAGTGAATGAGTAAGTATATTTAGTGTTTGTGTTCCTCATTAGTACATGATGGTTTTGTTGATATACTCACACTAACATTTCAGTTTTTAGTGAATGGATGGATCTAGCAGGCACCAAAGAGACAACATGTTTGAAGAAAACTATGGTGGTTCTCTGATTAAGATACTAGATAAAATGGGGGATGCAATGAGGAAACATGTGGTTGTTCTAAACCAACTATCAAGTAGTCATGAACAACCACATAAACCTTGGTATTATCTTTAATTCATCTTGTACGAGATGAACAATCGATGTGGAAGTTCAGGTAATAATTATAAAGGTAACCATTAGAGTTTATATGATCCTTACTTTTGAGGTAATTATGGGTTATTATATGTTATGATGATAAATGAATGGCATGAGATAATATTGAGGATAAAATATGTTATGATTATTTTTGAAGATTTTTTTTCGTTTTGGGGAATGTTTTAAGAATTATATAGTTTTGGAAAAAGGAAAACATGCAGACCATGTGACAACCCGTCGCGTCCGACAAAGCTATGGGAATCAAACCCACAACCGAAGTGCGACTGGTATTTATCGCCTACCCCTGGACTACGTGAAGTCCCTGGTTAGTTTGACTGATTCTTTTTAGTTAGATGATTTTATGAATTAAGAGTAAGTTGGTTTTGGGTTATTTATGAAAATGATTAACCTATCATGGATGAAATGTGTTTAGGTTAATTACTTTTCAATACGAGACACTAAGAGCAATTAATGTTGTTTGGAGATAAATGTTACAATTTAACATGGAAGACTATGTGACTAAATCCTTAAAATATTTGGGTTTCAATCTTAGTTTGGTTTACTTTGAATAATTTTATGTACAAATATATTATCGAATGGTCCTCGTTGAACTTTCGGTATTGTTTGACACGTTTTAGAGATTAAGAATAGATTTTCTTTTTATAAAGGGTTATCCTTTTCTAGATTATCTGATCTTGTACTAGCCTTTTTGGTTTTTGTTTTGGTCTAAAGACATGGGAAGTATATAGTTCTCTTTTTTGGATTAGTTGATTCTCTAGAAGTTTATTATAGTACTCTTAATGTGAACAAGTCTTCCTAAATACTCATCTTTTGGAGAAAATATGAGTTTGTGTAAAAGTTGAAAGTCAACATGATAAGTGATTATGTTTCCTTATGAATAAATTACTCAATAAGAAGTAACTTAAAACAAAAATATTGTCTATTAACTTTTCCTACTGGGGAATCGAATACCGTTTAACCCATCACAAGTTTGTGATTTTCTTGTGGTTAACATTCTCCTAAACATGTTTTCTATCACTCTCCATCAGAACATGACCCTTTGTTTTTTCCTCCATTTCCATATTTTCATACATGGATTCCTAGTATGGGTTAACTCGGGTGACCTTTGTACTTTTCATTCTTTATTTTAAAGTGATTGTTTTACTGACTCTTGTTCCTATGTGGGACTTTCAAGGATGTTTCCAAACCCAATTTTAAAATTGGGAGGACACAATTCTCAAAAGGGGGGAAGGATGTAACACCCCAGGTAAATAAAGAATATGACATCTTTATATTTATCCATATTTGTGAATCAAAAATTAATATTACTTTAAATGGGATTCTATGCTTGATGGCGTACCCAATACGCAATAATGAGTTTTTTGGGAATCTTACGTTGCACTCTAATAATAAAATAATATTATTTTAAATGGTAGTTAACACCTAGCCGTTGTAATGGAGGGAATGAACATAACTAACTAACTAATGATTATATATGTTTGTCAAATATTTTTACTTTTTACGATAAATGTTAGAGGACTAAAAATGCGAATGAATCCAATTTTAAGCGTAAACACTCTAATATTCTTTAAAAGGTCGATTAACCGCCTTTTGATGTCGAACCTCTTTTAAATCCACTTTCTGACAATTTTATGTGTTATATTTGACAAAATAAAATTCTTCTTTAGAAACGGGACATAAAAATTTACTTTGTGTAAATTTTTGGTATTTTTCCGAAAAAGTTCAATTTTTAATGAATAGTGAAAATTGTTGTATTTTAATTCAAAACCTCTTTTTAATCTAACTTATTTATATGATTACATTATATTTTGAATTATTGTTAAATTAAAATTATAATATATTTTTACCATTAAATCCAATAGTGGTCATTCGAATAAATTTCACTTTGAAATCGGTCTTAAACTACTATCAATCTTTTGATACTTATTGTTTCATAAAAACACGCTATTTGTCATGATAGCAGGAATTAATTATTAAATTAATTAATGTGACTTATATGTTTTGAATTTTGTAAAATATACTTCCTTTTTTAATTCGAAATATCAAATATATCTTTTGGTGAATTTTCGGTATTTTTCTGAAAAACATCAATTTTTGATGAATAGTGAAACCACTAAGTGGTACTTATAAAAACTGATTTTTCGTTTAAATGAAATTTTACCACATATGTGTTTTTAATTTCAAAAATCCAACACATATGGTTGTCATTAAGAAGTAAAATGTGGTTCAATGGGATTAAAATAATTTTTTGGCGAATAGTAACTTATTAAGTTTTTAACCGCGATTAGAGGTAATTAGTGCAATTTAAGGAAAAAATTATATTATAATAAAATGAAAATACATTGACACATGTCCTACCCTTATTGGATGTGTCATGGACGACAAATAAAATACATGAGTCAACTTGGGGACCCCATAGAGCCACTTTGGTTGGGAAATGAAATAAATTACTTTTTATTTAATGTTAAAGTAAAAATTACACACACATGAGGTGTTTTAATAAAACAATTTTTACATGGGGTTATACAAGTCGGATTTTTTACTATAAATATTAATTAGGAAGATAAAAAGATTTCTTACATCATAGTATTTTTTTTATAATTTTTAGACATTAAATAAATTAAATTATTTATGACATTATGATGATGTAGTGATGACCTCATTATTTAACGATTTAAATAAAATGGAAAGATAATGTTTACTCTAATACCTACACATGGCCAAAACCTATTGAATGGGTGGATTTATAACCCTTACCACCTTATCCTCGAAACACATCAATGTGGGACCTCTTAAATCCGAATAACATTTTAAAATAAAGTGACTTTTCTATACCTTCCAAGAGTGCCCCTCCTCTCCTCTTATAAAAGGCCCCCACCTCTACCTCCTTACCCACACGCCCAAAGCCATTAGCTCGGAAACACAATGCCCATTTTGGCTCTCCACTTCCCTCTATTACTCATTGAAGCCTCACTTTGGGCATAAGTCTTCCCAAGGAAGCCTTTAAGCTCAATCCAAAGGGAGTTACCTGATTCTAAGGTAATGTTTTCACTTGATTCCTTTTGTTTTATTTTGCTTCTCCAACCCCCTAAACTCTTTTTATTCATTTCGTTTGAAACAACTCCAGTATCTTCCATATACTATGATGTTGTTATAAGAAGTATTCGAGCTACACTTACACACAACTACATCTAATGGTTAAAGAACATACTGTTTCTGTGGATGGAGAATTTCTGCCTCACGAAACGATGATTGTTCAACATTATTCTAACACCTTCAAAGGTGTCCATTAAGATGACACTATATTTATATATGATATATCATATGTTTATGTTTTACTTAAGCTTCTGTATTTTTAATTTATGGTATTACTTTATGGTTTCCATTATGGGTAAACGTGATATCTTCATTTAAGGAAGTGCGGACTACCGCCCCCTCAAAGTGATTTGATTCGTTAATACCATATTTGTTACGTAAAAAGGATATATTTAACGATATTATATATGATACCATACTGGAATTAAAATACTATTATATATCATTATGTTTTAATTTCATTAAATATGAAATAGAAATGGAAGTAGCGTGCATGCGTACGCACGGCTTACTGTCTCTATGAACGGTACATTTCATTTATTATCTCAAAATGTTATGTACTATTATAAGTACATATATATAATGGATATATATTTAATATATTACATCTAAATCATGGATATCATTCTGGGATTATAACATATATATACATCTCTCATTTTTTTTATTCCATTAATATGACAAAAAAATGATAGTAGTGTTCATGCGTACGTATGGCTTACCGTCTCCATGAACGGTGCTTTTAATTTTTATCTCCAAATGATATGGAATAGTATATAATGAATATATACTGGATATATATGATATTTAAAACATCAATAATATTCTGGATATTATGTACCTATAACTACATGGAAAATTATTTTCAAACAAGTTCAATTTTTGACTAATGTACCAAACATCGACAAAAACGTCTGATATGAACTCATATTATTAACCAATTATTATAACATTAAAATATGTGATATGAACTGAATAATAATCTTTATAGGAGTTACTTAAGCAATTATAAATTGACCAATGTTCATTATTAAGGAATATAAAGAAACGAACAAGACAAGTCGGACTTGAGGTAAGGGATCCTACTCCTCTCTTTGTTTTTAAGTACACTTTTTTATGTCATTCCTTTTAAGCTCATATTTCTTGTGATTGGGATGTTATTTTATACTACTCTTACTGTAATTTTTATGTTCATATTATGAGAGACCATACTCTCTCTCATCAATCCATTTTGGTTGTTTTGAGTGGCGCCGTTAGGCTGCCGAATTTTCGTAAGAGATCTAACCTCTCTCTTTCTTTTTAAGTACTATCCTTTATGTCACTTCTTTTAAGTTCCTCTTTTTTATGTTCAAGGATGTTATTTTATATTCCTATTTCTGTAAAATTTATGTTTATATGATGAGAGACCCTATTTACTCTCATCAATCCATTTTTATGGCGTCGTTAGGCTGCCGAGTTTTCATAAGGGATTTTTCATCTCACTCTTATTCCCGTGAGATTTATGCTACAATTTGCCACAATTTCCTTTTAGTGGTGTATGTACTGCCAATTATTTTACTCATTGTGTAATATAATTAAATTTATGAGTATTTACATCAATTTTGTGTTGTCCTTCTTTCATGGGGTGTATGTTTAGAAAGTTACCAAAGTCGGTAAGGGAACCTTTCACCCTCCTCTTTTTAAAACACTAATGTTGTTATGTCTTTTAATTCACATAATATTATGTTGTGATATATTCTTATATAACCTTATTGATGTAAATTTTATGTCAAAGTTATGAGATACACTTTTTATCTCTCATCAACTCATTTTCTGAATTTTGAAGTGACGCCGTTAGGCTGTCAAATTTTACCAAGGGAACTTTTTAACCAAATTTCGATTTCTTTGGGTTCGACATGTAGTTATTGAATATGTAGTCCTTTGAATATGTGTTAATGAACATTTATTGTTTTACACTTAATATTTACTTATATTGGGTGTATTTATATTTGTCACACATAATTCTGAGATTGATTTCTCCTTAATTTAAGATACCTTTTTTATAATGGATTTCATCTCATTTTACATTTCTTTTGAGACTTCATTGTTTTTATGCACCAATTCACACTTATATGGTGTGTATACTGTCCTTTTACATATTATATAATGAATCCCTTTATTCTCATGATATTATAAAGTTCGGATTAAATGTTATTCTGCTATTATTTGTATTCAAGAGTCTCTCATTTTGTTAAAAACTATTTAACAAAAATATCAATTTAAATGTTTTAAAGATTTATTATTATAAATATTTATTTTTAATGTCCATATTATTGAAATGGATTTCAGTATTTATTTATATGGACATTAATTTTTTGAAATTATAATTCCATTAAAACCTTC
The DNA here is from genome assembly GCA_963277665.1 of Viscum album. NCBI lineage: Eukaryota > Viridiplantae > Streptophyta > Magnoliopsida > Santalales > Viscaceae > Viscum > Viscum album. The sequence goes on from OY728160.1 coordinate 622,056,289, forward strand.
AATGTGGTATGGGACACTTTGATTCAAAAATCTCTTTTATATGGTTTTTGAAAATGGATTGATTAATTCAATATCTGGGAATTACTTATTGTGATTGAAAATGAAATTTTGTTATTGAAATGTTTATATTTTCAATATTTTATGTGTAATGATGGTACTTGGACATTTTACGGGTGGTTACGTGATAAACCATATGACGAGTGGTGTCGTGAATACCCGGACGGGTAGTTACGTTATAACCACCAATGCATTGGGTATGGAAGTCGGTCGTATGGCTATTCCATTAAGTATGTATGGAAGTTGGTCGAATGTCTATTCCATTAACTGATATATGTGGAAGTAGACCTTATGGTTATTCCACTTAATTATGTTTATGTCCCAATTTACCTTTATATGTTATGTGATCTTTATATGGGTTTTATGGTAATCTTTTGGTTACAAAAGGGTATGTAGTGAAATTTTATTCAGTGAAGAGTTTTTACTACTTCGAAAAGGTGAAAAGTATTACTTTGATAAAGAATACATGGTTTACATGTTGTTTTGAAAAACTAACAGTTTTCCTTCTTTGTGTATCCTTTACTGGGCTTTTTATGCTCATCCAATGTTTTTGAAATGTTTTTCACAGGACTTAACATGGAATAGGGTCAAGAATGGGATCAAGGGAATGTCATGCTACCTAAAACATGGAACTAGACATGTTTCTTTTTAAGAGTTTTTTATTTTATGGAAACTTAGTAGAAGTTTCTACATTGTAATCTTTTGAGATGTAATGGTTATGTCCTAATTCTCTAAAACTCAAAACCTGAAAGGATACTCAATGTGAATTATTCATTTAATTCAATATTAAGTAATGTTTAAGGTTGGGGCCTTATAATTTACCATTTATATTAATTTGTAATAAAATATAAACAATTGAGTTGGAAGAACTAAAGAAGATGTTAGATGAAAATATGGAGAAAAGATTTATATTACTAAGTTCATAATCTTGGGATGTACTGGTCCTCCTTAGCATGAATAATAATTGGATAATAGTTTTATGATATTAAAATTGTTTACACAATGAATTCATAATAACGAAAAAATATCATGCCTAATAGATAGATGAAGTATTAAATTAATTATGCGTGTACATTTATTTTTATATGGTAGTCCATCTATCAATATATCTATAATTAATGGTGATGAACATTGATATTCCCGCGACTAACTTTTGAAGAAGGTATAGAAAATATGGGTTCATGGTGATTCCCTTCATACACACTAATTCTCTATTTTAAATTATTGTTTTAATAATATAGTCTATAGATTTTAGCTATATAAAATATTTCTATTATATAAGGAAGATATTCTCAAATACCACATGATTAAGTAGGAGTATTAGGATCATTATAATACCATTATAATGATGTTATATAAGGATAATATATGTGAAATTTATTGTAAATAAGTGTTTGGGATATAGTAAGTGTCATTGTTAGGGAATGTTATCATAACAAAAGGGATATATGTGGTCCCTTTTAAGAAAAATGAAACTACGCAGTGACCCAAACAATATGTGTAATGGAGATCGGTAGTTCCCATGGACTCGATGGATATTATTGATGATTTGATAGAATCTTATTATTATTATAAAACTGATTAACCATGATGAATCAATAGGGGTAATGTTATTCTAGATATATGAATTAAAATAGATATTAAAGGAAATCAAAAAGTTGATTAGAAAACCACTAGTACATAAAGTTTCCTCAATTGGTGATTTTTTTCCTATAAAAATATCCGTCAAATAAGGTCTTGGGTTTTGTACTAATGTAGATTGAAAATGTGATAGCTTATAAATCATGGTATTTGAAATATTATGAGAATAACAAAAATATAATTTACTAAAACCCATCACCTTTGAACTGAGGGAAAATCTAAGAAGGCAATCTAGAAATTTGTCAACATGATGAGAGCATGCTCGATGAACATCAAAGGATTGTAAGATCACCAATTTCCTATTATCAAGTTCTCATATAATCATACCCTTATGTAAATCATAAAAATGTACCCATATGAACCCCTTTATTAAAAAATATGAAGAACACTAGCATACATGGATTCCATTTCTAAACGAATGAATCTTGGTCCTGAAATGTTAATGGAAATGATGTAAAATGTAATTACCATTTTGTAAAACATCATGGGTTCTTAAATTTAATTACAGTTCAATTATAATAATCATTAATGATAATTTAATTTTATGATTATGTGACATTTTTTATTCAATATGTCTCTATGGAATAGATTAATGGGATTTCAAAAGAAGGAAATGATGTTTCTTGGGAACATTGGAGCCTTTTATATTATAGATTTCAAATGCTTCATGACATATCAACCAACCCTCCCACAACCCCTATATCAAGTACATGAAATATTATACATATAATTCATTAAAATAATATACTTGATCCCTCAACGGTATAAAATTTATTTGTGGAATACCTAGAAAATGATCTCTCTTAAGAGGAGAAATATATGACGGTCTTCGAATATATAGATAATGTTCTACAGAACAAGAAGGGTTAACTGGTCAAATTACTATAGTGAATCCAAAAGAATGAGGAGGAAATATGAGATCTAGAAGAATCCATTGGTAGATTTTCCCTCTCTTGTTTTATCCATATTACGTAAAATAAAATTTATAGGGAGAAATTTCTTAATGTGGTAAAATTAGAAAACCTAATGTTTTTTCAACATAATTTCCATTATGAATATATAATTCTGTCAAATTTATTATATAATGTACATGAAAAAAATAATTAAACCAAAAATATTATATTATATTAATTTGAAATATATTTTTATTTAATAAAAATGTCAACATGTTTAATTCCCTAAGATTTTAAAGGTAAAAAATTATGTTTAAAAGCATATATGACACACAACATTGTGTTCTAAGAGAACCATGATATACTATTAAACTATTATTTTTAAATTTATCAATATTAACCTAGACCCTATGTTGGTAGGATTGAACCATTTAGATCACATTATAAAAATGTTTATAATGGATTGATGTAATTTATTTATTAATAATTACTTAATTCTCATTAAATTCATTATATAATTCCAAAATACATTTTCCTCAAAATAGATTTATTTTTCAAATTATTCATGGTATGTATAATAAAATTCTAGCACGTTTAGAAATTTTATATGATAAGAAGATTATATGTATTGAAAATCATTGTATCAAAAATACCAAGGGGTAAATATTTCATATTTTCTGGGAATTCATTATTCTTTATTGAATACTGTAAAATACAACTTTTTGTACAAATTTAATAAATTTTCAATAAAATAATAAATTTAAAAGATCTATTATTTAATAGTTTTTTTAAATTATAATTTCATTATATATTGTCATATTTTATCAATATAATTACATTTGTTTCATTTTTTTAGTTCACTATTTTTGTATAATTTTATATTTATTCTTAAGAACCCATTTCTCTAAAAACTATTTTTATGTGCATAATGTTCCCAAATAATAATAAATTAAAATAACCCCTGTTAATAATATATTTAATTAAAATTATTGAATAATATATATAACTACAAGAGTTTTAAAAATAGAATTATCATCACTAGTCATATAGGTAATGTAACATAATCTTATTCTTCGAAACAATGCATCTTGAAAAATCATTGTCAACAATTTTGATGGTCAGTTTTAAAAAAATTATGAAACATAAATGAAATTAATTTTTTCAAATGAAATCTATAATTTTAAGAATCATATTATACATTATTTATTATGTAAACTTAATTTCACATCCCAACGAAGAGTAAAATTAGTGAAATTTAATTCATCTGGTTAATGTTAAAACAATTTATTGTATGTTCCCAACAATTCTACCAAAATAAATTTTACACACATATATAATAATTAAATGATTACTATGTTTTTATATTTAGAATATTATTTTCCTAATTATGTAATAATTTCATTTTATTACAGGCATTTTGGATTTATTTCTTAGGATAAAAATTAGATACCATGGTTAAAACTAAAATGATAATTGGATAAAAAATAATAGGATAAATGAATTAAATGTCTAAATCGTTATTTTTATAAGTATATCACTTATATATTTCTGAAACCCAATTATTTATTTATTTTTACTACATTTTTTTGGGAGTGACTTCCCATTACTGAATAGTTTTCTGCATTTACAAAAGTCCCACTCCTCAATTAGAATCTAGAACCCCCACCCCTCAAATCATCAGACATATAAATCAAATTAACCCTACGAAAACCTAAATTGTTTTCCCGAATACCCTTATAAACACACATGAGATTCTTTTATACTAATAATACTAATCCTCGGTTCATTAATAGGAGATCTAGATGAATACTCTTTAATCAAAGATAATCTTACTTACCAATCTCTTTCATTATAATTATTATTCAATCAAATTAAATTTGGTATTAAAATATATAATATGATAAATAAAATATATATTACATATTTATATGTTGTTTTCAGGGTATGATATTTATTTATCTCATCATCCATAAAATGGGAAATAAATAAATTCCTTGTTTGTATATATGACTACCACCTTGTTAACCGATATAATTTCTATTCCATAATCGAACGACAAGGATTGTCCTAATACTTGAGAAATTAAATATATAATAAAATTTTTAAATTAAATTGAAAATATAAATTAATATAAATTAATATTCATTTCTATTTCATAAATTTAATAAATGAAAATTTCAATCATGCGTCTGTATGGCCTACCATGTTTGTGTAGTGTATTGTTTCCCCAACATAGGAGACACTAAACTGATGCCCCGATTCGTGTTTTCTCATGTCCACTAGCATGGATCCTCATATGAAATAGTATTTAATGTGGTGGTGATGATCAAATAAAACACATGGGGTGGCTATACCCGCTTTACCAGAGCATGCCACAAAATTTTACAATATAAATAACGAAAACAAAATGTAATACCAAATGAAAATTCATATACAAACATATTCTAAAACTACGTACAATCCAAAAAACAACATTAACTATGTCACTTCATACTAATAGTTCCAAAATTAAGATAAATCAAAATAAATACAGTCAATTAAAAATCCCCAAATGTTCATGACTACATGCTCATATCCTTATCCATTCATATCCCAAGTATGGATCAACACACTATTATAGGGCACTTTAACTTATCTGATCCTAAAAATGAGATCACGAAGGTTCCCAATGGCAGCTCGAGCAGGCTGTGAGTACAACATAGATGGCCACCCCCAATAGTGTCTACAAAATATGCAGTCTAAATAAATAAATCAAGCATGTACAATTGAAATGGGATGATATAATATATGACCATTCAGGTTCCATTATATAAAAAATTAGACCTAACCCATTTCTATATTTATTTTCATTTGCATCATTTTTGTTATCTTCATTAATGAATCCATTTTTATCATGTGTTCCAGGGGTTCGGCATATATGTCATTCATACAATTTTTCTAAGAATTCATCAATGTAAATAATTTAATAAGTAAAATTGATGTATCAATATGTATTACACATATCAAAGAACACAGTTTACATAACTCAAACCCTCAGTTCGGGAAGAATGGAACTATTATGGGAATATGACTTTGTCCCTTTTTATAACCCATGCATTTTAGGTGGAGTTTAGTGCATCAGTTTAATACGAACCCAGCTAGGAGTCATATTCCTTTATCCTACACCAAATTACATGTGAACCTGCTTATATATCCATTCACCACACATATCAGGGTGGTTTAGAGAATTAGTCCAAAAATGACCCGTGGAAGGAACCTCAGTCCTTAATCACACCACACAATAATATAACCCAAAACAACACAACCATTACTTTTTGATATCAGATCCCATTATAATAAACATGATAATAAATACTATTCAATAACTCATTAACACAATTTTGATTTACCTTTCATTAATAATTGTCTCAATTCCTATAGTCAAGCATTAACCCATTATGTTTATTCATCAATTACCACTCATTATCAAATAATAATCCATTACCATAGCTTTTCCATCTTATCACATTCATCATTCGCCAATTATTTTCCCACATCTAATATTGAAGTAAAATTATTATATCACACAATACATCTACATTATTATAATCAAACCCTTAGGTATACCCCAAATTACCCATGTATTAACTAATTCAACATATTCATCAATCACATTAAGAAAAAACATTTACATGTTATTCAATTCACAAGACAGCAGAAAATCAACATGTTCAACATTTCATATATATTAATCCTTTTTTCATTTAAATATAATTCATTGGACATTCTACAAAATCTTCATTAACGAAATTAATCTATTTTCATGCCAAGCCAAAAAACCCCTTATTCCATTCTCAACACCTAGAGACAACTATCAATATTCCATTTTAAATAACAATAAATTAATTCAGCGTGGTCAATATGGGATTTATCTTCTGGGAAGTTAACTATACACTTAACACAACACATTTATTGGTTCGGGAATGCATGAGCACCCCATCGGTGTCCCTATATCATTCTAATCATCCTCATCACATCTGATTGGGATAATGAGACTTATAAATTATTAAATAGCAATTATTTTTTCCATATTTTACTCGTGGTTATAAATAAAAATCAATATGGAAACATGATATCCACTCTATTGTAAAAATATATAACCCAACTATGGGATATAACTTTTAGACCACCTAAATTGAATCCATTTATGTTAAAATTCTTCATCTTAGGCATAGATCCGGATTAAAAAAATCCACTATCCAATGATCCACAATTAGAAGTTATTTTTTTGGATTCAGATGAATATTAGAGTAACTAAAAACCCTAATCAAGAAAGTAGAAGAAAGGGATTCTATTATCTTACATTTTATATTTAATCTGTTTCCAGCAGTACTAAAACTGCATAATATTGAAATATATTGACCCCATGGAATCATGTATAGAAATGGATAATCACATTAATTGGGGGAGTAATGATTGTAGAATTAGTCATATAGGTATCTTAAAATCATATAATGTAGGAAATATAATTTCCCAACATTTACTCGGCTTCACAGTTTACCTACAAGGGTTTCCAAACCATACACAAACCCTTTGTAAGACTATGTATAATGAAGGTGTGGTAATAGGGTTACCTAGGAGGCTCCACCCATTTTAAATAAATTGTTCAAAATGTGAAATATTCCACTTTTCATGGATGCACATTTTTTCATGGAAGGCTGCATAGTTTACTGAACCGTACAGCAGTTGTGCTCCTTGCATAGTTTGGCCCTATTCTCCGCCTATTCGTGTCCCAAACCCTAGGAACATTCATTATGCCCCTAATACACCCATTAAATATTAAATTAACATAAATGTTGTATTTTAAACGGAAATTTAATGAAGAATGTACCTTTATGAAGTATGAGATCATAAAATTTTTCCTTCCTTATAACAGTTCATCCTTGAAATGCATTTACAAGAATTATTGATCATATCTAACCAATATATTAGGCCACTCGGCCCACCTATCCATTCCCATTATCTATGTTTCTAGTTGAAAATTAAAATTATACCATATAATTAGATCCAATTTCATGATCATTCCCCTGAAAAAAACCTCATCACAACCTAAAACATGATCCAGATACCCCTGTATGGATGCATCAACTTGGAATATACATCAAACAAAAGAGAATAATAGAAAAAATATGAAATAGTGTATAATTCACCATAAAATGAATCTTAACTCTGATAATCATTTCATCATAAGGGAACCAATCAAAACACCATCAGTATAATTCTCATTGAAACTCATAACCTGAATCACATGGCACCATTTTATTATGTTTTTAGAACACTATTGGTTACAAAAATCAGATAGAACCCAAACTAAAACATTGAGTATTTTAATAAACCATTCATAAATTATATATATCCAAAAATGATGTCCCAAATATCACATCCCATATACGCACTACCTAGAACAAAATATAAACTCTTGGGGAAGTAAACTGAATAAACCTGTTCCAACGCTCGTTACCAAGGCCAACTCAAAAAAATAATGATCACTCAAGTCCCACTGACCCAAAACACCAATCACATCATCAACCTTACTATTATGGTTCTCTCCAAAATCTTAAACTATTTTGAAATCCCATTATAAATTAATGTCTTCCATAATATCAACTCAACATTCACATCATTCCCAACATGTTCCCAACTCACCATGCTCAAACAATCATGTAGCCTTATCTCTATATTTTCCTCTATCCTTACCATTAAAACCATCTAGGAGTGTTATCAAAAAATTTCCATTTGATGAAAATGATCAACATGACCTCATTAAAGTACGAATTCATTTAATAATGGAACCTTTGACTAGAACATGAAACCATAGGTAGGTCATTCTCATTATAACAATTCTTCTTTATCATATCATTCAGGACCACCCTGACTAGAATTTCATAAAACACCCAAAAACACACAACCAAGTATATTATAGATCTTTTTCTGGAGTTATATAATCCAACATCCCTTTTTAGAAATCATTTTCATGTCTTTAAATACCCTTAAATTGATTAAAAAAAGCATCTCGAATTCATTTGGAACTACACCAGTCCCAAGTCAAATTATTAGATCAATCAACCTCCATAATCTATGCAACCCGACCCTCTTCAAAAGACTCAATTATGAACCTCAAATGGTTCACATTGAAATCATAGTTACACCACATCAAATAAACATTATTCTCCCCACATCTAGGAGAAACATATCAATCCCTATCATATGAGTGTTGTACCACCGCCTTCTATAAATAATTTCCTTCCACTACGGATCCCACCCAATCAGAGATAAACCCAAAAATATAGACATGGATATCTAGACCCTCAATGACCATTAAAACAAGAATCACTCAGTGCTCATCCTAGTTCTTTTGAATGACACCTACAACATTTGTAAAACTGTTTTCCATCCTGAGGACTTTACCTAAAAACCATTGATAGTGCGCATACTACAATCTGGCTCCCCATATAATAACACATGACTATCAGCACCACGATGTTCCCTATCCAACCAAAATAACATCATGTTTCCTGGTGTAAATCCATATCTTCTCAAAATATGAGGGATGAGGATATGATATAGGTCAAGATCGTTAATAGATGAGGTATAACAAGAATTTATCAAATAACATCACTACCAACTCATCCATTAATGATGTCACCTCAATCCAGGGTAGACCATGACCTACCAAGGATATCAGGCTTCCTTGCAGCACACATCTCATCAGCACTTAACCACCACCACCCAGGTTTGATTTTCATCCTATGCTCACCATAGCTCGATGACCATCCCCCAAACAGCTATGGATCAATGTTTCCTTTTGAAAATTTCAACCACAACCCTTGAGTTCATTGGGCTTGATGCTGACCTGTATCAACCAAACACAATGGTATATCAAACCAATGAAATACAATGGAATATAACATAAAAATACTTCCTTCATTTGTTTTTCAGTGAACAACATATTATAATACTGATCGAAATCATGCCTTACCAGTGCTTACCCAAATATGGACCTCATTAGAGGCCTTTGGTTTCATAATTTCTTATGACCAAACTTAAAAACATTTATGTTCTTGTATACCTTAATATCACTTTTTGGTATCCCCATACCCACTTACATATTATAAAATTCCTAAAAAGATATCTTCAACGTTTCCATTCTCACATAGGGTGTCACATTAAAAAAAATCTAACCATTCCTCAGTCACCCATGTCTATCTCACTAATAACAACAAAACATACTCCATTAATTTTCATTAAAACTGATGGTACTCATTATGCAATGGTTCTACCTCTAAATTATATATCGTGCATCCTATTCGGAGGCACCTATATCATAGGGATGGTCTCCTATGATTCCTCCATAAATTTTCAAAAAATTGTTAATGTGTAACCATAACTCTATCTGCAACACCAACCATTATTATTCCACATTGTCCATTAGGCCAAGAAAACACTACAAAACACTTTATGTGTCCTGAAGACAAATTCAATGACATCCCCTGTGTGACACACACCCAAAAGAACTATGAACCCTCTCCAAACTCTCTCATATGCCACCATGAAAATAGAATGAGAACATTTCTCCAAACTGGAGTCACATCATGGATAATACATTGGTATTCTACCCAAACCACACACATTATGTTGGGAATAAATAATATTTCTGGAACGAAACACCCACCCTTGTTCTGATACGCACTAAGAATAGCACACAATGTGACCATTCACACATGGTTCTACACCAAAGGTAAGAGTACAGTTATATTGACACTACAATATGAACAACCTCTCTCAGATCCAAAACACAACCCTCCATGGTCCATATTCACAAGGACTCAAAACCACAGAACCAACAATAAGTTCACGAATATACTCTGTACGATCACAACACCTTAGATTATCCACACACATATTACTAGACAAATCTAATGGAGCCAATTGACATATCCTACTGAGTATTCCCTTGGAACAACTCTGATGCGGTATCATAACAATAATTTCCTCCCAACACAATTCCATGGTATCAAACTAGGGAACTCTCAATGCCCCAAACCACCCATACAATGTGTCAAATCATCAACATATGGAATAAACATATCCCAGTTCAACAAAAATTCCATCACCACTCATCAATATAGAATTATCTCATCCATCATTAAAATCATTAATTGACATTTTAAACTCCATGTTCACTTAATGCTTTCAAATAACCTTCCATAATCATGAAAATAATCCAAAAACATTTCCTAAACAAAACAATAATGAATAATCGACATGATTTAAATCACGTGTGGAATTGTTTTTAGAATATCATAAAAAAAACCCACTCTACATACACTATTCCCATAATCATCATCACACATTAAACACATCCCATTTCTATCCCTACAATGGGATATGGTCTAAATGGGGAGTACAAAATTAATTATTCAGTATTCATTAATAAAAAAATTTATACTATTTTCTCTTTCACTACACAAATAATTTCACTTAGACATTTTCCTAATTTCAAAAATTGTTACCATTTTATTTTTATCTCATTTCCACCATTCATTAGGGAAAATAATTAACTATTTTTCCATCACAATTCAAACATTATATTGTAAACATCATTCATACCTTACAATTTATTACAATAGAAATCAAAATTCGAGTCATACAGTTTCCTTATACACATGATTAACTCACTATTAATTCATATTATTTTCATTTTCCCAATTGAATTTCGATTGTTAGACATAGTTTTCATCAAAACTTTCATATAATATTCATTCCACTATCTATGACCCACAAACTCATAATGGGTATTCCTATCATGATACATCCCTCTTATATCATTATGTGCCTAAAATAATTCAAGAATTAGCAACCTCGTGCCAATCCATCCCGGATATAAATATTGTAAATCAGTAACCTCATAGAACCTGTGCATCACCCAAATGTGAAATATCATTCAACAATAACAACAAACATTAAGAATAGAAATTCTTACCCTTGGTGACTTGGGGATTCCAACATACATGGGTCAGATACCCCCAAGCTTGAGTTCATTACCAATGCCCAACACATCCTATCCCATGATCTACCATCCCAAATAAAAATTTTGCAAAAAACTATTACTGATACAAATTTCAGACTTCCCCATCTCGAGATTCACTAAATCGATGTCCTGAGCAGGGTCATATCATGAAATCAAGCAAGCCGCCCTGTACAATTGTGGCTTCCAACTAGAAGTGAGGGTCTAATATTCCACATGGGGAGACTATACCCTCTTTACTAGAGTAGGACAATGTACATAACATTGTATTTTGGGGAAGTAATAATTAATAACCAATTAAAATACATTTGGAAACAACTCCAAAAACTGGGTAAAAAATAGAAACTAACATTAACCATGTCATGTCATTCTAAATTTTCCAAAATGAAGGTCACACAAAATAATGAATATGTGTTGAAATCCCCAATTTATCTTGACTTCATGTCTTGATCCACATCCAAGAAAATCCAAATTCTGAATTAAAACCCTTAATCCTGTCTTTTTCCCTTATATGTATATGGAACTATGAAGTATTCTAAAGTGTCCAATGTTAGCTCAAATAGGGTGTGGGTATAAATCAGTAGGACATAACCAACTATGTCTACATCCTTTTTAGTCTTAATTAATATTTCATCAATGTATCATGTAAATGGTACATTAAACAAATTGACAACTCTGGTGCCACTAATTATCAAATTACACTTAAATTGTATATATAATTAATTCCATTTTCATTATTCATTTCTAAATCCATTTTTATCATGTTTTCCATGGGTTAAAAATATACATCATTCAAACAATGTTTCAATGATTTCATCTCTATGAATAGTTAAATAAGTCAAATCATTGTCTCACTAGAGAAAACATCTAAAAAAATACATTTTCTTAACATCGATGTGTTAGTCCGGGTGGAATGAAACCATTAATAAATAAGAGATGCATCCTCTTCTTTATCCCATGAAATATGGGTGGAGTTTAGGTCACAAGTCTAACATGAACCATGTGAGGAGCCTTAGTGATTTATCCCACACCACAAGACATGTTAACATGCTTATATATCCATTCACCACACATATTGGGGTAGGCTAGAGCATTAGACCAAAACCTACTAGTGGGAGGAGCCTTAGTCCTTAATCCCACCACAAACATACCATAAAATAAATAAACAGAAAAATAAAAATAGAAATCATAGACGATAAACATTACCATGTGAATTAATATTATGACATAACTCATTAACAAATTTTCCATTTATAATTCATAATTTTTTAGACCGATTCCTATATTATTCCTTATCCCATTATTTATATTACAAAAGTTCATTACATTATATTTTAGCCATCCATTTTTATATATTATCCCATTTATCACATTCATCATTTCAAAATAATTTTCCCACTTATAAATCTCGATAATAATTCTTTTATCACATTACATAACTAATTTATTACATTCAACCCATTAGGTATAACACATAATTCTCCGGTATTAACCCATTAAAAATATTAATCAATTCCATTTTGAAAAAATTATAACATGTTCTTGAATTCAAAAGCCATCACCAATTTAACATGTTCATCATTTCATATATACTAATCCTTTTAGGCATTTAAATATAATTCATAGGCTATTTCACAATGTCCCAATTAACCAAATTAACCCTTTTCAAGCCACACTAAACAACCCCCTATGCCATTATCAAAACCAATAAATGTATTTTAATACTCCATTTTCAATCCCACTAATAATATTTATCATATTCAATATGGTATCTATGTTATCTTGTGTAAAACCAATGCATAACATTACTTTTTTATCAGATGGGGAATGCTGGTGCACCCCATGGGTGCCCTTAAATCATTCTAAAATCAACAAAAACTCTAATTGGGATCATTAATGAATTATGTTGTTAATTTTCCAATATTTTTTCCAAATCATACTCAATGTAAAAAATGATAAATGAGAGGGAAAGAATATCTCAACACACATTCACAAATATGTAACATAACTATGGGAAATAACTTGTAGATTATCTACGTCAAATTGAATGATAAATAAAATCTTTATTATAGTTTTAGATGTTGATTAATAAAACATTTTAATCCCCTACCTAGGTTCCAATAAGATAATATTGGGTCTGTGCTTCAAAAGAAGTAGGGAGAAACTAAAAACCAGAATTCAAAAAAGGAATGTAAGGTATCTAATAGTCATTCTCAGAGATTTGATCTGCAACCTACAGTGCCTCAAACAACATAAAAATGAAATATATATACCACTGAAACTATGGTTTGGAATGGGTAATCATTATATTTGGGGAGGATGAAATGGGGAAGAAATATTTTGGGAATCTTAAAATCCAATATTAGAAAACTATAAGTTTTTACATCTTTTACTGGGCTTCATAGATTTTTCCCACAGTCTTCCAAACCATCCTCAAAGTAAATTTTAAGGTAGTTGTGGTCAAATAATTATCTAGTAGTATACACATTGTTTACAAACTGTTATACAACTTTATTAAATGCCACTATCCAAAGGAACAAGATTTTCCAGGGAAGGCTGTATAGTTTACAAAAATTTTATATAGTCATGAACCTTGCTTTTTATTGTACAATTTTCCTTCCATTGATGTCATAAACCCCTTGAATACCCATTTCCCCCCTTATACAATCTAGAATCATTTCATTAAAAAAGTGGTATATATAAAAATTTATTAAATTACATACCTTCATGAAGACAGAGATCTTATAAAATTATGTGATTCATTCTCCATGGTTAAGTTTCAATAATGATAATACACTTGTTTCATATGAATAAATATGAATTTTATTAAATTTATATCATTATGTATTTTTTAGAACTATATCACAAGAACAATAACAAGATCCTCAATGGAAAAACATGCATGAAAACATGATTCAATTAACACACAAATCATTTGTTATAATAAAATTGTTTTATTGAATGGGTGGTTAGATATTATAAGATAGATATATATGATGATATATATATTTATTTATTTATACATATATATGAATATGGGTTTGGTATAATATAATGTCATTCTTTAAATGATTATAATCGATGTTGAAGATACTTCAACTAGAGGGAATCATGAGGTAATGTATTTTATATTAATAGATTTTCATTGAGGCATATTGTAATGTCATATAAATAATTTAATTTATATTGTGTATATAAATACCATTTTACATATTATATCATGAATAATTTACACATCATGGTATTTTATATCTCAATTATAAATATTTCAATATTGTTTTTTTTCATGATAAATACTATGTGTCAAGGAATTTCATAATTCAATTCGTATTCATTGTGTTATAATAATTCATAATTTGACATAATATTATAATATTATTAATGTGAAAAATTTTGTAACACCCCAGGCTTCCACAGTAAGTTTCATTTTGAATAATTTAAAAATTTTCATAGTACACAACTTTGAGATTAATACACATAGTTACCAATCATACTAGTCTTTATGAATATTTATACCCACTTTTTGAAATTTTATAAATTTTATTTTTTCAAAATGAAATTAATTTTTTATTTTGGAATATATAAATTAAATTAGGTTGACTTTATGGTATTTTTATGAAAACTTTTAAATTATTATGAATAGTGAAAACACTACATTAATGGTTAAAGACAAATTTTATATTAAATTAATTTTTTATTTTATTAAAAAAAAATTAGGTCAAAATAGATACATAATAACTATATATGGTAAATGAAATTAGTTGGTGTCAATTTATAATAACTCTATAAATATAAAAAATAAAATTGAACAATTTACTATCTTTTACCCACCTCCAAGAAGCATATGCAAATTTTCATAAAACAAACATTTATCACTTCTGTGAGTTGAATTTCAAAATTCCTAGATACATGTTTCATATCAGTAAATAAATGTGGTTCAATAAAATTTAAGGATTTTTGGTTAATAGTAACTCTTTATTTTTATTTACCGTAGTTAAAAGTAAATTATGTAATTATGGGTAAAAATGATATCATAATTACCCAAACACATGTCCTAATTCAATTGGATAAATTTAATTTGACACAAAACAACGTTAGGAATAAAATATGATCTCTTTGTTCCACATAGATTATATTATGAAATTTATTATTATTTTATTTAAAGAAGAGTTAAAATATTTAAATTTCACGTTTAATAACTAAACCATTTTTAATATAGGGTTACACACAATACAAATTCGACTATAAATATTAATTAGAAATATAAAAATATTTCGTAAAAAATTTTATTTTATTTTTATAATTTTTTTACACTAAATAAGTTAATTTATTTATGACTCAATGATGATGTTGTAATTACCTTATTAATGAATGATTAAAATATTTGATATTATAAATATCAAAATAAATGTAATTTATATTTTTGTTGAAAAAAACTAATTTTATAGGTTAATATGACATGTTATGGCTCATTAAATAATTTTTGTTCTAAATAATCATGGTTTTATGATTTTCACAAAAACCAAATACTAAAAGTGTCAAAATTGACATAATTATGTTTTGAAATAAAATACTATATTATTAATTGATATAATATTCCAATAAATCGAAGGTCCAACCAAAAGACATAGAAAAGTTTGTATATATTAATAATGAAACACTTGGTGTTCTCTTGAATGTTTATAGTAATTTTATTAACCATATAACATCAACATACAAAGGAACATGGAAAATGACAAACTATTTAACCAAGAGTAAAATCTATATGATAAGGTTAATATGGTGACCTAAAAATGTATAAAACCGATTATTTTAAATTTTTTAGACCCATACCAACATTATAATATAAATAAATCATTTTTAAAACATTAAAAATAGAAAATGATTTTATTATAAAATAACAAATCAATCTGTTCTTAAAGTGACCATCACTTCACTTATAAAAGGGTGCATCCCCTTCTCTTAATTTATCACCACAAATGCCATTTAGATCATCCAACCCCAACTTGAATATCCTCCCACCTTTCCTCCCTTCATCCTAGAGGCCTTACATTGGCCATAAATCCAACCTAAGTAGCCCTTGAGATTAAATAAAAAGAAAGAACCCGAAGAAGAGGTAAAAATTCCATCACCTCTTTCAAGTTCTTTTATTCTTCCACTTCCTCTTTATTTTTTTCCATTATAAAATAATAATTCCAGTATCTTCTATATATTATTATGTTATTATAAATATGGAACAACCATATTCATTATTTGATCCATCCTATAAATGACAAAGCCACCATATGTGCGTACGTAGGGCTTACCGTCTCCACGTCGTGGTGTAGTTTGTAATTCAAACACTTCATTATTTTGGAATGGTGTAACAATGAATATAACTGATGTAAATAATAAATATATCATATTAATTAATCTTTTTATATGACATACAATCCAATTACATACTATTTCACCATCAATATAATGATATTGTCGCCCGTGTGTATGCACGGATTACCGTCTCCATGAACGCGACGATATTCATTCCCCATCGTAATCATTAAAAAAGAATTTTTAATTTATGATTATAAATAATGTTTAATAACATAATATCATTCCTTATATGAATGAAATATTTCTAATCTATAACAAACATGGCTTAGTTAACCAATCATATAAAGGAAAACGAATCAGTTAACTACCGAACCGATGATACTACTGAAATATTATTAAAAAAGAAATATTAGAGGGTCATATATGTTATAATATTTATGTATATAGATATTTTATAATTTAATAACATTTATTTAACTATTATATGGGAGGTTAATGTACCATCAACTCCGGAAAAGTACCAAGTAAAAGTTAATTTCACAATCTCTTTATTATCTTAGGTTTTTTTTACGTAAGTATCTAATGAGACCTATTTATCATCCACATCCATGTTTTCTTAAAAATTTAATTCAAAACATTTTTTATATTTACAATAATATGGGTTAATGACATTTATACACTTATGTGACAATATATTTTTTCAATATAATCTATTCGTCGTTTTTTAATCAATAAACCTTATCACCTTTTCAACTAAATTAATGTAAGAATGTCTTTTTTAAACATATATAATGGGCATGGCTATTTTCCACCATTATATAATCATCAAATTTTCCTATAAAATATTATAAGAATATTCTTAAAATAAATGTTTTCTTTTATAAATATATGTCTTTTAAATGATTTCAAAATAGAAGGATATAATATTCATAGTAAGTTTTGATTTCATCTATGTCAACATATTTTGATGGATTTTAAGCATGTTTGAAGTTTATTTATTATGATACAAAACATTCATATTGTATTTAAGGTTTTGTGATATGTTTGACTATGGATTAGTTATTTTTATACCATTCATGGTTTATAGATAAATTATTGACATTACATAGGCTAGTTTTAATATGAATGGTTATGTTATGTTTAAACCATTCCATATGAGGAATGCATTAAAAATAGTAGGTGATGGGTGGAGACTGCTATAGATCTCGGATTCATCGGTAGGTCTCATGAGACAAAATAGTGTCTTGGCACAAGTGTTTGAAAAAATATTATTTTTAGTCATATCACAAGACAATGACTATGAGATTATGGTGTCTGGAATTATGCATTACATAATTATGAAAGAGGGTATTGATATTGCATGTGATTATTCGACTAGTAGAATATAAATTTGAATTTTTAAATGGAATTATTTGATTATATATTTTCCATTTTTTTCTTAAGATTATGTTTTAAAGACTTTTGTTATAGTTTTATACATTGCCTTAAATGTTTATGCTTATTTATGAATGTTTTTGCTATATTGTTATCCTTACTGAGCATATGAGCTCACCCCATTCTATGTTTTATTTCTCATAGGATGTGAAGATCTATTTTATGTTTGAAAAACATGGAATGTTTAAGGATATAAGTGTGTTCAAAAGGGGAAAAATGTTGTGGATTTTTTTATTTCACGATTTAATTTAAAACATATGAATGTATCTTGTACATACAAGGCTACTAAACTAACCGGTTTTCAAGAATTGGATCCCTTGGGATCATGCCAATGTTATGTAACAATACACCGACTCTGGGTAACTGGGGTCGTAGTGTAACAGTTGGTACAAGAAAATGTTTAGTACAAACCATGGAAGCTAGATTTAGAGAAAAACTGATTACAGAACATTAACCTAAGATATACATTAAGGATTAAGATAGAATAACTTCCTAGAATTGTGGTATTTTAGAGATTTTGGGAGTCTTCCATGAAATACATCCTTGTATGAATACGAGTAGGTAGAGGCTGCTCTGGCACAAATGTAAGTAGGGGTAAAACCCAAAAACCCTACTTTGAGCTAGACACGAACGAGAACTCGTGCACAATAACATGCCTTACTGTACTCTTGGTTACAACACTCATAGGGGATATGCTAATGATAATTCTCATTTTCATTATAAACAATATGGATGTGCTTATGAGTATATACATCCACAATGAAAACATTCTTTTGATTATCGATTATATCCATAAACTTTTCAATTTATGTTATATCTTTTACATGTTTCGAATTATGTATTGTGATTCATAAACTAACATAGTGTATGACATTGTTTAGAAATTGCACCTTATGGAAGGAATGAAAAATGTATCAATGCATGTAATCCATGTAGGGATAGACCAATAAATCAATTTATTATAGTGGAGCTGTTGAAGCAACTGGTGCTAATCATCTTATCACTATACTGTGACAACACACTCATGATATGAATAATAACCTTACTCGTATGGAGAACCCTAATTCAAAACATGATGTTTCAATGTTAGACCGCTTCATGAGGCAACAACCACCAACATTCAATAGGAAATGCATTAGTAGCTGAGAAATTTATATGTTCCATAGAGAAAATATTTTATTCTTTTGGATGTATAGAAAGGGAAAATTTTTTCATGGTTGCTTACCGACTCATGGGAGATGTAGATCAATGGTGTTCATTAATCTAGAACACAAAGGAAGATGAATAAGTATCTAACATGGAGAGGAGGGAGTTTAAAGATATTTTCATGGAATAATACATTGCTTGTGACCATTGAGAGAATATGGAAAGACAATTTCTATGTTTGGGGAAAAATGAATATGAGAATATCGAAATGTATGAGGATAAATTTAAATAGTTAGCAAGGCATGCACCAAATTATATACATAACATAAGAAGTAAGATTGATCTATTCTATGATGGGTTAACCCCATTTCTTCTTCAAGAATTCGTCTCACAATCCTTCTCATCATACGATGATATTGTATCATGCGCTATCAATACATAAAAAGAATTCCCTTTGTCTAATGACTTTAACAAAAATAAAGTGAAACAAAGATCTGTTGAACACTCTGAAAATGTAAATAATGGGAATAAGGGGAAATTTGAATATACCACTTGGGTTAAATGTGTGTAGAAACACCCATGTACATGCCTGAAGAGAATATGATTCTGTAAAAAGTGTGGAGAAAATGGCAACCAAGCTCGCTATTACAAGGTGATGAAAGAGGCTCTCAAAGTTGAATTATACAATTGTAGAGGGAAGTGGAATTGTGAAAAATAATGTAAAAAGTGAAAAGGGATCTTAACTCAGAAATTTCCTAGAGAGCAAGGACAAGCTTATGTGATCACTAGTACTGAGTGTGATGCTTTATTTAAAGTCATGATGGCCGGAAATTTAATGGTTACCTCAATTTTAGCCAATGCTTTATTTGATTCTGGATCAACAGATTTTTTCATATCTATCCATTTTGGTATGAAAATTAGATATTTTTAATTAGACATAATAAGGGAGTTGTCATTTAAAACACATAAGGGAAGTATAATCATAATAATGTTTTGTGAATCAGTTCCCATTATGTCATATAAATGTTCTTTATCTGCGGATCTCATCATCATACACATGATTGAATTTAATACAATCCTCGGAATGGATTGGCATTAAGACCATAATTATTAAATTTATTTTAGGAATAAGGAGGATAAAATTTTCGATGATGACAAAGAGTACCTTATCATTAGATTAAAAACATCACCACCTTATTCTTATCTAGATCCACCCCCATTAGCTCTACTAAATTCAATTATATGAGAGGAAGAGAATGAAATAACTATGGGTGAGGAAAATATTTTTATAAAAGAGGACAAACCTTTTGTGCAATAATATGTTGATGTGTTTGCAGAGGATTTATTTGGAAATCCTCTGGAAAAAAATTGAGTTTTCCATTGATTTAATTCATAGTTCAAGTCCCATATTAAAGACCTCTTATAGAATGGCCACTGTGGAATTAGCGGTTCTAAAGAATGAACTAGAGGAATTGAGTAACAAAGGATTTATTCACCCTAGTGTTTCTCCATGTTTATCCATTATCCTCTTTGTTAAGAAGAAAGATAGATCTATGATGTTGTGCATTGACAACAGGGAGATCAGGGCTATAACAATAACCAACATGTATCCCCTACCTCACATAGATGATTTTTTCGTCCAACTACATAGAGCTCAATATATATCAAATATTCTCCTTTGATCTGGATATCATCAGTTGTGTGTGATGAAGGAAGGAATTCCGAAAACAACATTTCAAAACAGGTACATTAATTACCAGTTTACAGTAATGGCTTTTGGATGGAATAATTCACACTCTGTCTTCCTGAATCTAATGAATTGAGTTTTCAAGGAATATCTTGATGAATTTATAGTGTAATTTATTGATTATATTTTTTTATACTCAAAATTCTATGAAGATCATGAAAATATCTTGCGCATTATCATATGGACTCCAATAAGAAATGAATTATATAGTTAATTTAGCATGAGTGAATTCTGGGTTTATGAGATTTCATTTCATGTCCATGTTATCTCTAAAGATGGATTCTCTGTAGATCCTTCAAAGACCAAGGCAATCCAAGATTGGCCAGCAATAATGAGTATAACTAAGGTACCCAGTTTAATTGGTTTAGCATGTTATTATCAGCATTTTGTCCATTACTTTTCTCCATTTGTTAACCCATTAACCAAGATCACTTGTAAATGGGTTTTTTTTTTGAAAAAAGTTTGTGACAAATATTTTGAATAACTATTGAGAATATTAGTCAATTTCATTTATCTAGAATTTTCCATCAGGGAAAGATGGGATTGTTATTTATAGTGATGCTTCAACGAAGGGTCATGGCTGTGTCCTTATACTGATTGATATTGTTATTTCATATGAATCATGACAGCTAAAAATTCATGAAGAAAACATTCATACTCCTAATATTGAGTTATAAGATGTAATAATTTCTCTAAAATATAGATAAACAATCTCTATAGTAGAAAATGTGATATTTATACTGATCACAAGAGTTTGAAGTATATTTTCCCAGCAAAATAAATCAACATGAGGAAAATATTATGGATTGAACTACCCATGGATTATGATTGTGCTATATAATACATCCCTGGGAAGGAAAATAAGGTTGTATATTCGTTGATTAGAAATGAACATGGACATTCGAACAAGATGAGAGTTTAAAGGGATCCTATTTTCATGGATCTCGTAAAGATGGATTTGGGAATTACCAAGTATGGCGAAACATCAATACTTTTTAAAATGTTTTCCAATAAATATTTAATAGAAATAATAAAGAGTTCTCAGACTGGTGATAAGAAGTTTCAAAAGAGGATTACAGCTGTGAATGATGGGAGATTGAGTGACATCATATATAAAGATTGTATTATGATATCTGGGAAGATACCCTATGTTCCTGAAATACCTGATCTAAAAAGGGAATTGTTGGTTGATGCTCATAGCTCCAATTTCTCTGTACACCCTAGAATCACCATGATGTATAGTGATTTGAATGAAAATTTTTGATGGGACAACATGAAGAGGGAGATTTTTGATTTTCTGTCAAGATGTATGGTTTTCATCAAGTGTAGGATGGAAGGAAACATCGTAGAGGAGTCATGAGACATATTCCCATACCTTATTGGAAATGTTAAAATAATACGATGGACTTTGTCATGGGGCTTCCAAAGACTCCTAGAAGGAATGATGCAATATGGGTCATTGTTGATTGTCTTACAAAGTTAACATATTTTCTTGTAATTAGAAAAGATTTAACACTTGAACATACAGATGGACTTTATATTAATGAAGTTGTATGACATTATGGAGTACCCCAATCTATTTATCATGATCGTGTTCTCTATTTTACATCAACATTCTGGGAATTTTTTAGAAATCCCTAGACACTGAACGTCGTTTGAGCATTGCCTAACACCCTCAAACTGATAGACAATTAGAAGAGACTACTCAAACCTTATAAGACATGTTGATATCTTGATCACATGACATTCATGGTATATGGGATCAATATTTACCTCTAGTTGAATATTCCTCTAACAATAGCTTCCCTTCCAGTATTCAGGTAGCACCATATAAAGTGTTATACATAAACAGACGTGACACACCAACTTGTTGGGATGATGATGGTGAAATAAAACTCGTAGGCCAACAACATAATGAGGAATCAATGGAAATGTGAAGAGTATCCAATCCCACATCAAAGAACCCAAAAGTAGGCAAAAGATCTATGTTGATAACTGATGGAAGGATTTAAAATTTCAAGTAAGTGACTATGTTTTCTTGAATGAATCTCTATGGAATAGTGTTATGCATTTCGGTAAGATGGGTAAATTGAGTACCCGATACATCGAACCTTTGGAAATTCTAGAACAAATTGGATTTGTAGATTATCATTTGGGAATGCCTCCAAGTCTCTCCAATGTTCATGATTTATTCCACATATCACTATTGATAAAATAAATGCCTCACCTAGTGCATGTACTCTCCTATGAGGAAATTTGACTGGAACCTGATCTGTCTTATTGTGATGATCTTGTTAGTGTTTTTGATACCATATAACAAGTGTTGAGAAACTGGATGACTCGTTTGGTGAAATTTCTATGGAGAAATCATAAGATGGAAGAGAAAACATGGGAACCTTAGGAACTTATGATGAATAACCAACCTCATCATTTTATGCAGTAATATTCTAGAAATTTTGAGGATGAAAGTATTTTATAGATGGGGGAATTTAACACCCCAAGCATCCACAGTACGTTTCCCTTTGAAAAATGCAATAGCTTGCATTGTACACAACATTGAGATTCTAACACACCGCGACCTATCAAACTATCCATTAGAAATATTAATACCCACTTTTTGAAATATTATAAATTTTATTTTTTATAATGGACATCAATTTTGAATTTGGAATATCTAAATTAGCTTAGGGTGAATTTTTTGTTTTTTTCTAAAAACGTTAATTTTTTTATTAATATTGAAAAAATATTGCATTATTGGTCAAAACCGAATTTTTTTAAATAATTATTTATTTTATGAAAATTTATTATATTTCAAAATAGATGAATAATACCTACAAATGTTCAATTTAATTCATTTGAGTCATTTCATAATATGTTTAGATATATAAAAATTTTATTGAACTTTTTACCATCCATTACCCACCTTCTAGGAGCATTTGAAATTTGCATAAGCCATAATTTTACCTCTTCTATGAGTTTAATTTCAAAAATTCGTGAGACATGGTTGATATAACTATGTAAAATGTGGTTCAATAGGAAGAAAATAATATTTGGTGAATAGTGACTTTTGACTTTTATTAACCACGGTTAAAAGTATACAGGGTAATTAATGGAACCAATTATATCATAATTAACCAAAAACATTCCCTAATTCTATTATATAATTGTTATTAAACTAAAATAAACCATAGGAATAAAATTTTATCCACTTGGGTACACATGGATTAAAATAGGACTATTTTTTTAATTTAATTTAAAGAAGAGTTAAAAAAGTTAAATTCAATGATTAATAACTAAACAATTTTTAATATATGGTTAAAAAAATTATAAATTGGACTATAAGTATCCACTAGAAAGATTAAGTATATTTCTTACATAATTATATTTTATTTATAATTTGTAGTCATTAAATAATTTAATTTATTTATGACACAAGGATGCTGCAGTAATTACCTTATTAATGAAATATTAAAATAATTGATATTATAAATATCCAAATAAATGTAATTTGAGACTTTAAATGAATTAAAAAAAATTATCGGTTAATATGAGATGTTATGGTTGATTAAATATATTTTATTTCAAATTAATCATGCAGTTATGATTTTCCAAAAAACCAAATTCTAGATAGTGTAAAAATTTACATAATTACGTTTTTAAAACAAATACTATATATTTTTAATTGATATAATATTCTTAAAAATATAAGGTTTGCAAAAAGGACATATATAAGGTTATATATATTAATAATTAACCACTTTTTGTTCTCATGGATGTTTATAGTACGTTTATTAAAAATGTAATATAAAAATATAAAGAGACATGGTAAATGACAAAATATTTAACTAAGAGTTAAATATAATAGATAAGGTTAATATGGTGACCTAAACCATTCTAAAATCTATTGGTTGAGATGTTTTTATCCCATCCCCACCTTATCCTCTAAATAAATTATTTTTAAGCAATTAAAACCTGAAAATTATTTTATTATAAAATAATAGTTCACGATTTACCTAAAGTGACCGTTACCTCTCTTATAAAATGGTAGTTCCCCTTCTATTAATTTCACACCTTCAAGGCCATTTGGCTTGGCCAACCCCTTCCCAAATAACCTCCCAACATTACTCCCTTCATCCTAGATGCCTTCCTTTGGTCATAAATCCAACCAATGGATCTATTTTGTTCAAATAAAAAGGAAGAACCTAAATAAGAGCTAAATATTTAATCACATATTTCATGTTTTTTCTTCTTACACATCCTCTTTCATTATTGTTTCCATTGTAATATTAAAACTCTATTATATTCATTATAAAATTATGTTATTATAAATATGGTACAAATATATTCATTATTCAAATAATCCTATAAATTCAAAGTCACCATCTGTGTGTATGTATGGCTTACCATCTCTACGTCGTAGTGTTGTTTGTTATTAAAACAATTCATTATTTTGGATGGGTATAATAATGAATATAACTGATGAAAATAAAAAATATAACATGTTAATGATTCGGTATATATCATATACCATCCAATTACATATCATTCACCACTAATAGAATGATATTGTCTCTCGTGCATACGTATATATTATTGTTCCCACGAACGTGTTGAGATTCATTCCCCATGATAAGCATTCAAAAAAATCATTTTATGATTAAAAATAATGTTTAGGAACATAATATAATTATGTATATGATTCAAATATATCCTATCCATAACAAAAATGGCATACATAACAAACATATAATGGAAAAAAATCAGTTAACACCGGAAACGATGATACTATTGAAATATTTATAACAAAACAATATTAGAGGGTCATATAAGATATCATAGTTTTGTATATAGTTCTTTAATAATTTAATAATAATGATTTAAATATTATAAATGGGGTTAACATACCCTCCAACAAGGAAAATTACATGTTAATGGTTAATTTCACAATCTATTTATTATATGAGGTTGTTTTTACGTAAGTATCTACTGGGAACTCTTTATCAACCACATCCATGTTGACCAAGAAATGTAATTCAAAAAATTTTTACTATTTACTATATTATGGGTTAATTTAATTTATTCCCTTATTAGACAATATATGATTTGAATGGAATCTTTCTGTCTTTTTCCACACAAGGTCCTTTATGTCCTTTTTGAAAAAATTAATGTAAGTATATCTATTTTAAACTTATATGGTGGGTGTGGCTATTTTACGCCATTATATCATCATCGAAGCCTCCCGTACAAGATTATAAGTATATTTTTAAAATAAATGTTTTCTTTTATAAATATATTACTTCTAAATGATTTCATAATAGGAAGACATATTTCTCTAAAAAAAATTTGATTTCAACTATGTCAACATCAATTGACAGATTTTATGTTGGTTTGAAGTTGATTTATTATGATACAAAACTTCCATATATTATTGACATTTTTGTGTTATGTTTCACTTTGGATGTGTTATTTTTATACCTTTCATGTTTTATAAATAAAGTATTGAAATTTCGAATGCTAGTTTTAAAATGATTTTTTATGTAATTTTTAATCCTTTTCATATGAGGAATGATGTCGACTTAGTAATTGACACAAGGAGCCCTCTATAGATCTTCGATGCATCGATAGGACTCATGAGACAAACTATTGTCTTGTCACAAGGCCATGAAAAAATCTTATTTGTAGTCTTGGCATAAGTTCGAGACTATGTGGTTATAAAATCTAGCATTATGCATTCCATCATTATGATAGTGGCTATTGATATTTAATTTGATTATTCAACTAGTAGAATATGCATTTTAATAAGTAAATGGAATTATTTTATTTTATCTTTTCCATATTATTCTGAATTTTATGTTTGATAGGATTTTGTTTTAGTCTTATACATTTCCTTAAATGTTTGTGCTTATTTATGAATGTTTTTTCTATATTGTTATCCTTACTGATCATCTAAGTTCGCCTCTTTATATGTTTTATTATTCCCAGGATGTGAAAAAATATTATATGGTAGACCTGTAGGGATTGGAAAATGATATAAGAGTGTTCAAAAGGGGAAAAATTTTCTTGATATTTTTATTTCATGATGTAATGTAAAACCTATAAATGTATCTTGTACTTCTAAGGCTTCTAAACTAATCGTTCATTCAGGATTGGATCCATTATGATCTTGCCAATGTTATTTAATAATGCACCGACTCTGGGTAACTGGGGTCAGTGCATTACAAATTTTAAGTATATTATATATTATTTACAATTTTTTTGGATTTAAATTAGATACACATTATTTATTCATTGATTAATTATCAGATAAACATTATTATCATTTCATAAGTTTTTCATCTACAATTTTATCCAATGGTGAATTTGTTATATTATACACATATCTATTTCTAATCGGTCCTTATACTAAATCATTGATATTTTATATTATAAATTTCTCTATATTTATCATACTTAGTGTTTCTTTTAATGTTATATCTTTCATGCTGGTTATAATGAATACCATTCAAAATTTGAAAGGCTTTATTTCTATATATCATTTTAAACATGATTTTTTATGATTGATTTTCCATTGAAGATATATTATATAATCATTTTCCAGTAAATTTTTTTATTGATGCCCTCTAATTATTCATGTAATGTAGTAGTAATAAAATATTTTCCTACATTTTTTAATAAAAAATTATTTAGAAAATGTTCTTAATAAAATATAAATATGTTACTCTATTTGGAAATAATTACATTTCTTCCAAATCCATTTATTCCAAATGATCAATATATAATGTTTTTCATATTATCCATTGATTTATTAAATAAATTTGTTCCATGATAATAATTTTTTTAAAATATATTTCCAGTTTTTTTTTCATATAATGTACTTTTTACTATTATTATAAAATTGTGAAAGTAATCATTTTATTAACATAATTAGAATTAAATGATTTTACTACAACTTTGACTTTTCATTAATCTTACTCTTCTATTAAAATTTTAAAATGTTCTTCACAATTTCGTTTCCTTACAATTAGGAAAATTTAGTTTTTAAAATTGATCTTCAATGTAAAAAATTTCATTTTCATTAAAAATGTTTTCAATGATTTTGAATTCAGTTTTTATTCATTTTAAAAAATAATAATTAATTTTAAATACGGAACACTAATGAGATATTGTAATGACACCATCCTGATTCTTTCTACGGATGGGTGCGTGATCATTTTTACAATGTAATGTGTTGAAATTCATTTACTTGATTAGTTTTAAATTCGTTATCTTTTTGTTATGAAACTCAATTTCTTATGATCATTGAATATAATATTTCCCTTAATATTATAAAATATTTGTTATGGATATACTTATTTAATAAATTATATATCATTTATATAAAATTTTTTATTATTTAAAGGTTATTTTATTTACATGAAAATATAATGGAAATCCATATTTTTTACTCAGTAAATACATTTATGGATATGGAACATTGTTCAATAATAAATCAATAATAAAATATATCAAGAATAATCAAAATGGATGTGATGGTTGGGTTGATGAATTACATATCCAATGATCCTTTTATAGTATAAATATATGAATCAATTGATTTACCTTATTTAAATGGGTTTGGTGTATACCAACCCATCAATTATATTGTCTTGTTTCAAGGTCTTTATTATATATTTATCATGATGTATGATACCATTATGTCCAATATTTTGAGTTATATTAATTTTTAATTTATTTATTATTATACATTAGATTAATGCACAGATATTATCAATAGATTAATTTTTTTCTAATGTTATTAATTAAATAGAAGGTTTCATTATAAATTTACCTTTCCATACTGATTATTACTTATATATTCATGATTCTTAAGTTATTTAATAAATACAATGATTGTTCAGTTATTTGTTTTCAAATATTGATTATTTCGTAATGATTCATGATATTTTTAATGTCTGTCATTCTTAATGAGAATTTAATCTCACCCAAATTATTTTTCCTTCAATAATATATGATGAAGGGATATTATAATGATTTAATGAATACTGAATAAGATTTTTCATATTTTGGTAATTTTTTTTTCAAATTTAATAAGTTAAAAATGTATTTATCTTGTTTAAACGACTAAAATGATATCCAACCCATTTGTATTAGATTTTTTTTATTCCAATGTATTAATATAACTACCAGCTCTATGATTTATGAGTATGGGTTTTTATAGTTTTTGTTGGAGAATGTTCAGTAGAATCCTTAAAAAAATTTATAAAATTATAGAATGTAGATCATAAAACTATGAAAAATATGTAGGAAAATTATAAAATAATTTTCGTCAGTTTTTAATAGGTATAGAAAATTTGGTTTTCCTATAAATATATACCTTTCGGAATAATAAAAGTGTATGTGGCTAGACAGAAGTTAAATCTAGTTGTTATATCTCTGATAAGGGTTCATTGAGATTTAACATGACCATAAACATGTGAAAAACAATGGTCCTTATTGCACACTTATTTTTTCCTTAATAGGGGAAATATATGGGTTAATTCACATTTTCTCTACAATCCACTAAGATATATTAAGGAATAAAACCTCTATAACCATATGATATAATATATTGAGATGGGATAAAACTAACGTGTCATTGGATAGTATGCCTAAGGTTAATAAATTTTTTTAAATTATATTATCTCTTTTGATAAATTACTTATTGAGAGTTTCACATGATTATATAATTTTTTAGAGATATTTATCAGAATAAAACCCTTTGGTTTTTTAATTTTTTAGTAAAATGTTTATTTGATAAATTATTCTATATGGAAATTTGATTAAAGGTATTGAAAACCGTTATATAAAATATGGTCATTGATGTTAATTTAATAATAGTTATTTATGATTATTTGGTTTTATGAATGACTAAAAAATAATAATATATTGTATTGAAAACCTCTATCGTTAAATGTTTATTTAGTTATTAATTTTTTTATGTATTTTCATCATATTTTTCAATATTTTATAGAAAATATATGAAAAAAGTTAAAAAAATGAATAATGCATATTGGGTGAAATCTTATCATGTATAGAAATGTCGTGGGATCGATAAAACAATTTATGGTTGTTTAGGGTGTAACACATACCACTGGCCTATGTATTGTTCTACATAGTATAAATTTAATTTTATTAAATAATTTGATTAGTAAATACTATGTTGAATTGTGGATAATACTTTGGAGCTTTTAGAGATTAATATATTTTGTTTGATATGTTTTTATCCACATTGATTATACAAATTGTATAAAGAAGGAATGAATGAAATAAGTTTATTTTATGGATAATATGATCCATTAAATATTAAATTCAGTTTTTTTGGAATAAAGAACTGATATTTTATATTCATTTCCTAGTGTAATATATGAATTGTGTATTAATAAGACCACAAACTAATTTTGAAATCATACCTATAAAATGAAATGAAATGAAGTATATGTACTTTGATATGTAATTATTTCATATGTTAAGGTAATATTTGAAATATAGGAAATGAGTATTAGAACAATGTAACATCTTATTATCTTTAAATCAAATGGATCAATATCCATTTTACCCATCACATATTAATTTTTTGTGGTGGTTAGAAATATTCTGACCACGTTTGGTATCTCTCAATATTATACATTTGGAATTAGTTTCTAGTCAATTATTATGTTTTAACATCACAAAAATATTCTCATACATCGGAATCTAGTTTTTTTATATGAGTTTTTCATTTCTCTTTACCTCATTTTAAGATGATTTTTTGTTAACGTTTTTAATATGTCTGTATTAATTAATGGTATTTTCAAATATCAAACAATATTTTTGAAAAATGATTTCAATATTTTGAGGATTTATTTAATTAGGGGATATTATAACATCATAATATTTTAAATGAAGAATATTATTTATGATTGAATTTATGACACACAAAATATAGTTTTAAGAGAACTATGATATACTATTACAATATTATTATATTATGTAACAAATATAATCATATTGCTAAATTGGTTACAATTATACCAATTAATAACTTTATGAAATTTTTTATATTTTTTTTATATAAGTTATTAATAAATAAGTATAGAACTATCAATA
This sequence comes from Viscum album, assembly GCA_963277665.1. NCBI lineage: Eukaryota > Viridiplantae > Streptophyta > Magnoliopsida > Santalales > Viscaceae > Viscum > Viscum album. Next base: position 622,087,712 of record OY728160.1, read on the forward strand.
AAATATTTTTATCATTCCAAAATACTCTTTCTTCAAAAATTGGTTATAGTTTTTTTTATGTTTGGGAATTATAAATAATTGACTCACATTAAGAATTTTAATATTATAAAAATAATAACAATATAATATAATCATATCAAAATTTTATACAATTAAATTTCAGGATGTTCCTAAAAATATTATTTTCCAGTGAATTCTGACTAGTACAACATCTTGTAAATCTATCATGACATTTCATTAAATTATTTAATTTGAAAGTCATATAATTATTTTCATTTTATTTAAAATTATAATTTTATATATATAGTCATATTTAATATAAATAATTACATATGAATCATGTTTATAAAATCTATTGGTTTGAATTTATTTTTTGGATTAAAAAAAATTTTCTAAAAAAATTTTTAGTGCATAATGTTCTTCTATTTTAATTAATGAAAATTACCACTACATAAGAGAATATTATATCAAAAATATATATATTATATGTAAATATATTAATTCAAATCCCAATATTTATGTTCAATATTTATATAGTAAATGTTCGATCATCGGACACTTGAAAGTCAAATTTCTTGAAAAACAAACTTTCGACCTGTTTTGTGAGTACATTTTTAATTAAAATTATTCACTTCATTGTATTTTATACAATGAGCTTCGTATTTTTAATAATTATTTTGAATATTAGTTATAATGTTAAACTTATATTTTGTTCATATTGTGGAGCGATGAAAAATAATTACAATGGTTAGAGTTAATGTGGTGTTTTCATGTTAAATGAACATGTATTAAAATTAATATTCCAGAAACATAGAATTTTTACTTTATAAAATGGATTTAATAATTATAATAAATTGATTTAAAATATATATTTTGTATCATTTTATTTTATGGACAGATGATATATTAGGTTGGTTAATATTATTTACCATTATGACAACTTATACAGTAAAAGTATGTTTACATGAGGATAATGGAATAACATGTTCTAAAAATGATTCCTATTATATAATGGAGATTAGGATATACATTATATTAAATCCACCACATTATTTATCAATTTTATAGGCACCTGGGTTGATCATGAATTCAAATTATTAACTAGTTTGGGTATTTAAAAAAATTCCAATCCATTTCATTTATAAATGGATATCCATCCTCTCACTTATTTAAACCTATCATGAAATTTAGACACAATAAAAAATGAAAAAACACACTCCTAAATCCTTATACGCGTTTTGGTGGAATTTTTCATCCCAAAATACAAATTCTAATGTAGATAATAAGATATGAAAATTATTCTTCTCTAAGATAAGGTAATAGTCTACACAAGGTTTATTATTTCTTAATTATTCTTTTATCAAATTAATATATGTATTAAAGTATATAATTTAATATATAAAAAATTATTTAAAATATAATTATATTTTATTATGTTAATTATATAATAATTATCCATATCCTTCTCCATCAATTAGGAAAGAAAGCCACTTGTCTTTTTTATGTTGGAATTCCTCCTTGCGAACCAATGTAAATTAATTTACATCACCTACTCACATTGAAAAAAAAAGGAATAGAAATATTAAATATACAATATAAATATTAAATGATATTGATTATTTAAAATTACTATATATCATCCACTTACAAACCCATTCATTCATTAAAGAAATTATAACATTGCTCATGCTTGTGTGTGATATTCCATGTCTATTAAGCAATGTGATTCATTGATTGGGTTGAAATTTTAATAATTCTAATAAAAATGTATCAAAATATTAAATATGATATTTATAAATTTATTTTAATTCCATTGATTATATAACTAATTCACATGAAAAATAACCATAATTTTTTGTGACAAAACAAGGATGATAAAATGAAAGGTTAACTATTTAAATATTAGTAATAATGAATTATTATTAATGAGTGAGAGGTAAAATGTTTAATGACCATAACATATGATATTAGAAATATAATTTTTTTCATTTATTATTAAATAATATTATTAATACCATAATATTGTATTTTAATTCACATTCAACTAGATGGAATCTAGATGTAAGGGATCATTTCTCGATTTGGATTCATTAATGAATATTGTAATGTATAGAAACTGATTACTTTCATAAAGTTTATATGATTATAATTTACATAATATATCATGAGTACATCATAATTAATGTTATTTTTTGTTTTAGTCCGTTTTATTTCTTCCATTTCTTTCTGTCTTGATGGACACTAAGTGGTAAATAATCCAATAAGTCAATTAATATTCATAGTGTTTTTTAAATTCATGATTATAATTGATATTATAACATTATATGTGTAATAAAAATTACATATATTATGTTTTATTTCCATTTATTATTTTTATTATTATTATATACATGTAACCAAGTCATTGATTATTTCTCACTTCAATGTTATGATCACTATAATGGTCTGTCATCACAAATTTCCTTCGTTAAGACATTTCTTATCTAACACACCAATCATGTTTAATGAGTTTTATATAAATAAAATTTGATATTTTATTTCATTAATCTCTTAAAATTGATGGTATATAATTTTTTATTTTAATTTATATCTTTATTGGTCAATATGATTAAAAAATATAGCAACACTAAAAGGATTTATTTAGCATTGTCATTTTAATTGGTATTGTTTATGCTTGAATTAGAATAAATAAAATTATTTTATAATTGTATATTAAAACCATTTAATTTCATTATCCAATGGTTTTTATTATATTTACATGTAATAGTAAACTTGTTCCACTATTTTGCACCTAAAATTGTTGATAAATATTTTTAATAAAATCTTACATTATTATGCACTATGGTCATAAATTATTTACTTATAGATATATAGTTTCTATATGACCATTCTAGAATGTTTATAATATTATAAAATGATGTTAAATTAATATTAACCAATACATTGTTTTTTAAAAAAATAAAAAAAATTCTAATTTGTTTTTAATTACATAATGTATTTCCTTAGACAAATGTAATAAATATCATTACTTTAACATACAATGCATAAACATAACATAACACCATCATAAAAACTAATCGATTATATAATTAAAATATAAATATATAAGGTTATTTTATAAGAAATAGTTTTCTTTTATATTATCTAATATTTAATTTATAAAATAGATCTTCATTTTGAAAGGGTCCTTCATAAATGATTTTAATGACATTTTTATATTATTTCTATTCATCAACCCAAAAAATCATTATTTATTTGTAAATAAGTGGGGATATATTGTAATTATACATACATTATCACTTATGTAGATGTTTTATTAAATTTTTACCAAGGATAGAATTGAAATTCAAATACATTATTAATTCTGATGTCATTAACATCATCATAAAATCATTATCATTAATTTGATCAATTGATATTACATTTAACATAAATAAAAAAATTATTTATCATATATATTATTTAAATTTAAGCCATATTATATATATATATATGGTTTTATCTTTGATTATTATTCCAAATATGGGTTAAATCTTATTAAATCAATATTTGATACACAATATAGAAATTTATTAATAATGCATAAAATTCAACATATGAGGAATGCTTATTAGGTGTAGTGATCAGTAGTGATCAAAATTATATAGATGATTGATGTATTGATTGTCTAATTTTTAGTTTCAATAGTCTAAACTTCTTTAAATGAGTTTTTTGTGTACCTACCCATAAATAATACTTTTTTAGTGTATGGTATTGATGGTATACATATCATAATGTCTATGATCACAAAAACTAATATTAATAATTTACATCACTATGAATTTTGTTTCTATTATCTGTGAGATTATTGAATTGATATTATCTATTGAGGCATATTTTCCTATGTTATTGATTAATTGATAGGTATTTTCAGAAATATACTTTTCTAAATTGATAAATCCCTATCTAATCATGATTTTAAAGATATTTATTTAATGTAATTTTTGTTTTTTATTTAACTATAAATATTGAATACATATTATTTATTGATGATATAATCTATTGTATGTAACCCTTCCTGAGCATTTCAGCTACCCCTTATTTTTTTTACTTTCCCCTAGATATAGTGAGTGATGTTTTTGATGAGTTCAAGGATGTAGAATATTTAAATTCATCAAGTTTTAATTTAAATTATCAAATGTTAGGCGAGACTCAAGTATGTATCTAGTATTAATTGAAAACTATACTATTCATTTCATTTAGATGGTATCTCTTATAACTTACATTACATAAATAATGTAACCATTATATAAAGGATATTACATTTAGGGTCTTTATTATGAAAACATAATATATTTTAATGGATTAAAAATTTAATATAAGAAAACTATAATTAAAAAAATTTCATTTCTTCGATCACATTGAATAACTATACACACAGGAAAAACTAATTGAATTATCCATTTTATTAGTATTGGAAAATCCATTATGAAATTGAAAATATATATATCCACGAAAGAAAATAGAATTGAGTGAATAATTAAGGAAATATTATGTGTTCATATAATATAGGTAACCCATATTACTATTAGAAAATGGACTATTTGAACATTAAACATTCCATTATAAAAGAAATATGACCATTAGGAATACTAATATGGAAATAAGAATTGTTTCCAAACAGCCTAATGTGATAAATAATATTTAAGAATATTATGAAATTGAAATATGATTTATTGGTTCTGTGGTATATGTATATAAATATAATAAAACTGATAAATTTAGTGTCTGTGTTTTTATACAACATAAATTTCTTAATTTAATTTTTATAATAATAATAATTATTTATAATAAATTTTAATTTCATAAAATGTATTTGTGATATTATATGAAGTTTTATTTTAATGATAATATATTTTTTTTATACCATAACTAATATTTAAAAAGGTCAAAAAGTTGATCATATTTTTAAAATTTATAATTTTTTAATTAAAATAGTATTTATATTAAAAAAATGAATTTATCATATGGAATTTTTTTCATCATATGGATTTCATTTTTTTTTCTACACCACAAAAAATTGTAATATGTAATCTTTTTTCTCAAAATTTGTTGCATTTTTTGGAATATCGAATATTGTAAAATACTAGGTTTAACATTTTATGTTCAATACATGAAATATTTTTCATAAATTATTTAGGGACATATAATTTTATATTCAAATTAAATATTCACATTATAAAATCATAATAATGAAAACTGGATTTTTATTTGATCAAAAAATAATAACAAAATGATTATTATAAAAACAAACAGTCAACTCCTCCACTTATAAATACCACCCTCACAATCACTACTCCTTGTATCTTCTAAGAATTATTAAAACAAAAAATCATCCATATTAATTTCCAAAACCTATCCCAAAAATCATAGTGTTTCTATTGTCATTATTTTCTAGTCCAAGGTTCCTATGGTTGATGCCCAAGAGGAGACATACAATGGAGAAGTTAATAACTTCAACCACATATTTTATTTTTACCATCCTCTTAATAATCCAAAAAATTAACTTATACATTTAATAATAACTCCAATATAATAAATATGTTATATTGGTGTCCTAGTAATGGAATACAAATCCTCCATCATCACCTCAATTACTCTTTTTCTAAAAATAAAAACATAGTACGTATTATATCAGTTTACTAAATTCATGTATAATTTTTTATATCTTTCCATTTAAACGTTTTCTATAAGTTTTAATTTCCCATATTTTAGTTTAAAAATATAAAAATATTTATATTATATAATTTTCCAGATTATTTTATAAATACATGCATAAAATGTTAAATAAAACGATACTAGTTTCTTATATTCGGTAAAACCACCAAAATAAATTTTACATTTAACATAAACATTTTACTGAATTATTTTCCCATATGTTAGAAAAATATGGATACATGGAAATTGAAATTTATATAATTTCATGAATACCATTTATTTTTGTTTTGGGTTTTTAATCACATTTTTATATAACATCATTAATTATCAAAAAATGATATAAACTTCAATCCATGGAAAATGACTATAGAACAATGAAAGTAAGAATTATTCCTCAAGAAAATTATAATAAATTAATAATATAAATTATAATTAACAAAATATAGATGCTAAAGGATCTAAATTAAGTAAAGAATTAATTTAATTTGATTATTAAGGAATTTTTTTACGGTTTAAAATGATTCTAGAACATAAGGTCGGGGAACTCCCTAAACCTCCTTTTTTAGTGTTATAACATTTATCTAATTATCTGAATTTATTTCTATAATTATTATTTTTGAATGAATCTAAATTCTTTATATATATCTCTTGTATTTATAAATATATTATTTCCACTTTTTTATAGGTTAATATATCTCACAAGTTCATTTCCAAATTCCACCTATATGAAAATACCGTTATCAATAAAAAAATATAAGTTATGTAGGATAGTTTTCTAATTCATTGGGTAATGTTTTTTTTCATGAAACATTATGTATGGGAATAGTGAGTGATTATAATCTTTGATTTGTCTCATTCCACCATGTTATGTTTTCTCAAAAGTGTTCCATGGATTATATTTCTTTATTAATATATATTTCTAGGTTTTTTTAATTTGTCAATGATCTTATGATACTATGATCATTATTCTATTCTACCATGTGTTTATTCTAGATCTATCACATCTATAATATAATGTTATCTTTTTTGACTAACTTGTTTTTCCACATTTTCATGTTTATACTATTTCTAGTATTTGTATCTCACCCCTTTCATTTATGTATTCTTTCTGTTATTTGATGTTGTTTTAAGAACAAAAAAGGATATAGAACTCATTATTGTGGTTAAAATAATAATTTTTTATCTCTATTTTGTATTTTTGATTTATTTTCCTTTTATTACAATGACACTGGTTCTTTCGATACTTTGGTTATTTTTAATGGATATTTATGTTAAAATATTTAATAATTTCTATAATAAATTTATATAAATATATGAATCATACCTTGAATAATATCATAATTATATTATAACTCCCCCTTGGGTGGAAGCATCATGAATTCCTTAGGAATAATGTTCCAAAATTAGTAAACAAAAGAAGGAATGAAAAGATAAAACATATCAACCTCTCACAAAACAACAATAATGTCTAGGATCTATATGTACATGTTTATCAATTTTTATTTATCAAATTTAATTCCAATAAATATCATTCACATAAATAATTATAATAGATACCCTATGAAAACCAAAAAGATATCCATTAGTGTTTTTTGTAGATGTGTACAAGATAATGACACAATCAGACCATTTTATGGATCAAAAAAAAAATTAATTTCCTCTAACACAGTGATATCTTAAAAGAGAATATATTACATATTAATGATATTATAATTTTTAAAAAATTAAAACCCCTCAGATTTCAACCCTAAGAGAGATAAATAGTCTATATATAAGTCCCATATCACTATAAAACTATATAATTATTAACAAATACAACAAACATGTGCTGAATAATGTTGATTATTTTATATATCCTACTATTATTATTCATAAAATTCCCAATGTTCTATCAATATTATTAGTATAACTGAAATTCCCAGTTTGAAGATTCTTTATCCCCAATTATATAACACATACTCTTAATCCTCGAATACCTTGAATATAACTAATATACTACATCCACTAACCCCATGAATTAATATCTCTTCCATGCTTTTTATGGCAATAATACCACATACAATTGCCTATGGTAAATCATCTAACACAATACTAGATCATTGACATTGACCATCAAAAATTCCAATATCTTACATTTATGTACTATAAGAGAATCATTGTATATTAATGTAACCAATACTTTTTATACATTAATATTTCATATTAATATATTAATATTTAATAGGTAACATATCAACTAATTAAAGAATCATATTTTCATAATTGTGTTTGGAATAATGGACATATTAAAACATGTTCATAAGAGATATATATCATCCCCCAATCTGTTTTCTCATTTACAACAAATCATAGAAATATAATTATTAAAATCATTCATCAATAAAATTAGAATGTATAAAATATTTATAGTAAAAATTTATTCATATTATAGGTAAACATTGGAGGTATCACTGGTCACATCATTATAACATATCAAATTGGTATGAGAACTTGATATTGATAATTTAAAACCAAACCCTTATAATCATTGCTAATGTACTATTGTCATTTCATTAATCATTGAAATTTAAATAAAATGATTCATAATATAATTAAATAAATTGATCCATGTGATAATAACATTAATCTATGAATAAACTTTGTTGCATATAATTTCAATTTTAATGTTTCAAAATTTATATTATCGTAGTTGATTTATTTAACTCCCAATTTCACCACATCATTCGAAAATATTAACTCCAAATACTATCAATATGGATAGATTCAGTTAATGAAAATGGTTCACTCCCCAATCTATTACATATTTTCTCATGAGATATCCATCATTACCCAATGCAGTAGTGGGATATAGAATTTTCTTACATGAAACAACACAATATAAATACTATATATGAGTCCCAAAATATCAGAAAAATATTAAAAATAATAGAACACATGTAAAAAAAATTGGTTTCATAAACATACCATCATTTCATTCTAGTATAACCCGTGGGAAATACATGAGATTAATAATGGTTTATTCATAACGCAATATATCCACGGTAAAGAAATGAGATTCATAGAATCTTTATAAATTCACAATCTCCTTAAGATTATCAGATAATAAAAGTATATGGTATCGAAAAATCATATCCCCGGTAAATCAGAATTTTCAACGAAAGATGTTATCATAGATAAAATATTAATTTAAAATATCTCTTGAACATTTGTAGAGAAATATAACCTTTTTACTTTTAATTATCATATTTAAAATTGAAAAATGTCCCAAATAATAATGAAATAAATTTCATTTAAAATAAACATAGATACATGTTTCTAAGGCATTAAAAAATGACAAATTATGATGATTGTAATTTTTTTCATGGTGTGCACATTAAAATAATGATTCCTTTTCACATTTTAGAAAAAATTATAATATCTATTTTTTTTGAAAAATGATTAAAATAATTTTAATAGTTTTTTTAAATGTAATGAATTTTTAAAAATTACTTTCAAACTCATAGGATAAGATAAAAAATATTTTTCAAAATATTTTTTTTTGAAAATATGGATTGGGATGAAAAATATTTTCTGACCAAATAGAGAAAATAATGCATGTTTTGTTAAAAAATTGTTTTTTTATATTGAGTTCATAAAATTACTAAAACTAGAGTAATACAAATATTCTTTATAAATTTACATTGGTGATTAAAAATCATCTAATTATTTAGAGATAGGTCATAATATATCATCCTTGGAAACATAATCATAAATGATCACAATAAACCAGGAGATTATAATATAAATACCTTACCCCACATTTGAATTTAATTGAATTCACTCAAAAAACATATATAATAAATTTAAATTATTTATAATTATATAATAGAACAATGAAAATACTTAAAATATCATTTCTGACCCACTAAAAACATTTTCACATGAATTTAATAATAATTCTTTATTATTATTATTGTTTCTAGATGTGAGTTATTTCATTTTGTAGTAAAACATTAGTTAATTAGGTTTGATACATGTACATTAATCATGTTTCCAATATGTCAATAAATTTATTCATGATATAATTATCATGTATATGTTTACACCCATAAATGGTATAAATTGAATAAAATACACTGTTTTTGGAGATGGTATGTCATACATAATCGTGGACCATATTTTAACTTTTCAAATTCATACAAAGTAGGAACAGTAAATATAAATACTTCTTCACAGAATCATTAATACTAGATATATATAATATACAATATTTAAAATGATATTTATTAGTATATATAAAATGTTAAAATGAAAAATTGGTCAGATCACATCGTGGTGGTTGTATTCCACACATGGCAAGCGAAATTATATTTTTCTAACAGATCGGATGTTAACAAAGATGATCTGATATTAAAATTCTTCATGAATAATTGTATTGAAAAAATAATAATTAATCATTGAATATATCATAATATATATTTCATAAATATAGTTATTGAAAATGAATTCTATCTCTACATAGAGACAGTAGTCCACAAACAAAAATAGAAGGTACATTTGCAGACCATTTGTTTGAAAATAGGGTATGTAATAGTGTTATGTATTCATAAAATAATTTAATATATTTGGGTAAAATTATTTTTTTATTATTGATGCCATTTATTTTGAGGATTTAAAAGAATGAATACATTGAAAGAGGTCTGTTGGGATGATTACCTCTCCTTTGGATGGCCTCCTGTTGATACATTCTGAAAGAAATTTTGATTTTTAATAGACAAAAACAAATAATTCATGTATAAAAAATTATACAAGTGAATAATGTATATTTTTTATAAATACAATACAAATTACTATAAATAATAGAAAGGATGGGTGTCCTTTTATATGTGGTGGATTAGACACACATGAAATTTAATAAAAAAGTAAAATAAAATAATTTCAAACTCATAGAAAATTCTTATTAATGGATATATATTATCATTTCAGATAGAGTGAGAACGAAATATGTTAGTTAAATTTAGAATTATATGGTTTTAATTAAAATATATGCTCTTTAACTCTCGGTTTAAACCCCCATGTAAACTTATTTTAACCATTACAATAGTGAAAAATTTGTAATTTTTTATATTCATTATGATAATAGATTAATGGGGAATAATTACCAACAATTATATGTGATGCACATGAGCCTTAGCCTGGTTGGCAAGGTCCATGTTGGTGCATCCATGCGACCGGGGATCAAATCCAGGCGGAGGCAGAATTTCTGGGGTACTGCAGAAGTACTGTAGCAGTACTATAGTAGTACTGTAGTAGGAACTGCGCAGTACTATAGCAGGTACTGTAGCAGGAACTGTACCAGGCACTGTTTGGCACTGTAGCAGGTGGGAATATGCCCCCGTTTGGGCCTTCAGGACTCAGATTTGGTCCTTGAGTCCTTCATTGGCCTTCGGACACCCAGCCCATTAGGTCAGTTGGGCCTTCGGGCCATCTTAAGGCCTTCGGGCCACCTGTAGATGCAAACCAGACAAAAACTACAAGGAATAAGCTCTACAAGGAGGACGAGAAAAAGAGATTTCACCATAGCAGAAGCTAAACAGATTGTAATAAGGAGAGGGTATGACACCTGCCAACGGGACAAGCTTGTGCATGCATAGGAATGCCTAGCTGAACAGCCATGCGAAGGTGGAGAGCTGATTTCATGATGAAGATGCTGGGAGCTGGCGGGCATAGACAGGCACAACTCCAGGCAGCGGAGGCCTACGACCACGGAACGCCCGAGATGATTCGAGGTTCTATTTTTGTCTATTCCACCATTGTTTTAGTTCTTATAGACACAAGAGAGAGTCATTATTTCATAGCTGCTGCCCTTTTTCGGAGCTCAGAGATTCTAACAGAGCCATTGGCTTGATCCTTATGGCTAGATACTCCTATGGGAGTAGACTCGACGATTACGCACAGGTGCCAGAAGTGTGAGATTACTCTAGGAGGCAAAAGCTTCGGCTGGGATCTTCTTGCTGCGGTGTCGAGGCCTTACGAAGTCAACTTAGGCATGGATTGGTTATCTACATTCCATGCTCAGATTGACTGTATTAGGCTCAAGGTCTGATGTTTACGCACTGACAGGAGCAGGTTCACCTCCACCGGCGAGAAGGGAGTCTTCGCAGCACAGGATGGACTCTCATAGAGGAGAGGACAACCCATCACCTATCAGTTGGATAGCCTCATCCTAGGATCAGTTGACATGCAGATTCCTTGTTTTCCTTCAGTGGTGGATCAGTATGTGTACGTTTTTCCCGACGACATTCTAGGACTACCTCCTCGCAGAGAGGTAGAACTTTATATTGTTCTATACCCCGGGATAGCCCTGATATCCACTTTAGCATATTGGATGGCCCCCGCTGAGCTTTGAGAGCTACGGGTACAGTTGGAGGACTTGCAGGGCAAGAGATACATCTAACCTATTGTTTCACCCTGGGCTTCCACGATATTGTTCTCCAAGAAGGCAGACGGGAGCTTGCGACTTAGTGTCGACTATCGTTGCTTGAACCAGGTGACAGTGAGTAACAAGTATCCGCTACAGAGGATTGATGACCTCTTCGATTATCGCAATGGATCACGGTGGTTCCCAAAGATAGACCTCAGGTCAGTCTATCATCAGCTCAGAGTTCGGGACGAGGACATGCAGAAGACGACCATAAGATGTCGGTACTACCACTATCGGTTCTTGGTTATGCCCTACGGCATAACCAATTCTCCCATAGTGTTCATGGGCCTCATGAACAGGATCTTTCAGCCATACCTCGATCGATTTGTTGTGGTCTTCATCCACGACATTTTGATATAATCGACGACTGAGGAGGAAAACGCCTACCACTTGCGGGTTGTACTTGACACACTCCGAGAGCACCAGCTTTATGGAATGCTCTCGATGTGTCAGTTATTTATATGTGAGGTCCATTTCATGGGACACATCATCTCCGAGGTGGGAGTTTCGGTGGATCCTATGAAGATTGAGTCAGTTCTATCTTGGGAGCCACCCAGGAGCGTGATGGATGTGTGGAGCTTCTTTGGACTAGCCGGATACTACCAGAGATTTGTGCCTGACTTCCCTATAGTTTTGGCACCACTCTTAGCTTTGAAGAAGAAGCGAAAACCCTTTGTGTGGTCAGACAGATGTCAACAGATCTTCCAGGAGCTGAGGCAGAGATTGACTAGCGCACCTATCTTGAGACTTCCGGAGGAGGGAGTTGGGTACGTGGTTTACTGCGATGCATCAGGGACCAGACTCGGATGTGTCCTGATGAAGGAGCGGGCCGTGATCGCTTATGGATCATGCAAGTTGAGGCCACATGAGCAGAACTATGCTACTCATGACCTGGAGTTAGCAGTAGTGGTCTTTGCTATGAAGATGTGGTGACACTTTCTGATGGGCGAGCGCTTTACAGTTTTTTCTGACCATCAAAGTCTCGGGTACATCTTCTCTTAGAATTACTTGAACCTGAGACAACGGTGATGGCTCGAGTTCCTCCAGGACAATGACTTTGAGATAGTCTATACTCCTTGGAAGGGGAACGTGGTAGTCGATGCTCTCAGCAGGAGGATGGGCATTCATCTACTTGGGGAGGCGACAGAACAGCTAGCTGCTTTGCAGATATCATTTGTGGATAGAGATGGAATATCCTTCTTTCAGTCTCTCACAGTCACTCCTCCACTACTGCAGCGGGTCAGAGAGGCACAATTTGGGGTTGCTGACTGTGAGACGCTACATGCGCCGATATCCTCAGGACAGGAACCTGATTGTTTCTCCTTAGGAGGAGAGCACGACCTCCTTTTCAAAGGACATACCTTGGTACAAGTTTCTTTGCGGGAGGAGGTGCTGATAGAGTTTCACACTTCCCCTTTGGCGGTACATCCTAGAGTGGAGAAGATGTACCAGGATCTCAGATGACAGCACTGGTGGTCAGGCATGAAGAAGACTGTGGCAGAGTTCGTTTCTCGATGCCTCACCTGCCAGTAGATGAAGGCGGAGAATCTGGTACCAGCAGGCTTGGTACAGCCCTTGGTGGTCCTGGAGTGGACATTGGACGGGATATCTATGGACTTCATGACTGGACTTCCACACACATCCAGAGGTCATGACTCCATTTGGGTGATTGTTGACCGACTCACCATGTCAGCTCACTTCTTACCCATCAGAGAGCAGGGCTTAGTGGAGAGCTTGGAACGTCTCTACATTCAGGAGATTGTGCGGCTTCATGGTGTGCCATCATTTATCATCTCCGATCGAGATTCTTGTTTTACTTCCCGACATTGGAAGGGGTTGTAGGAGGCATTCGGGACGCAGCTACGTCTGAGTACTGCCTTTCACCCTCAGATAGACGGTCAGACGGAGAGGACCATACAAACTCTCGAGGACATGCTCCGCGCATGTGTACTCGACATTGGTCACAGCTGTGAGGACCACCTACCATTGGTGGAGTTCGTGTACAACAATAGCTACCACTCCACCATTGGGCTGACACCATACGAGGCGTTGTATGGAAGACCTTGCAGATCACAATTGTGCTGGAAATACCCTGGGGAGTCAGTACTTGTGGGACCAGAGATGGTCAACACCACGATAGAGAAGGTCCAGATCGTCCAGGAGCAGATGAGGATAGCTCATAGCCGGCATAAGTCTTATGCTGATAGGAGGGGGAGGCCACTGGAGTTCAAGGATGGCGAAAACGTCTTCTTGCGGGTCTCACCTCGACATGGATTATAGAGATTTGTCTGAGGCATCAATTTCTCTCCACTCTTCATCAGACCATTCCAGGTCCTCAGAAGGATTGGCGAGGTGGCTTATCTCCTGGCTCTACCACCTCAGTTGCACCAGGTGCACGATGTCTTCCATGTATCTCATCTGAGGAGATACGTGCACGACCCGAGCATTTCATTGACCATGGAGAGTTGGATGTTGATGATGGGGCGACTTTTGTGGAGGTCCTGGTGAATATTAAGGATCGACAGGAGCGGGTCCTACGTGAACGGTCGATTCCTCTAGTGTGAATCAGATGGCAGCACAAGAACCTCTAGGAGAGCATTTGGGAGCGGGAGGATTAGATGTGTGCTCAGTACCCACATTTGTTTCCCTAGTTTTTGGTGTATCTTTACGGGGATGTAAAGCCCTGAGGTGGGAGTGATTTAATGACCCGAAAAATTCAATGATTTTTTTTTAATTTTTTTTGGGAATTTTACAAGAACGCAGTTTCTGACGGTGCCTGATTCTGAAGCCCGGTGTTCCCAGAATCATTTTCCGAAGTTTAGTTCGGGTACTTTCAGTGAACGAATGAGCGTGTTTTTCTATCTTTTGAAGTGGTGCTTAGAATCAAATTCTGAGGGCACCAATGGAATCGCAGCGCCGATAATTGCTTAGAAACACCCTTTCCAGAGTTGCGTTTACTCTGGTGTGGTTTTTATTTTTTGGGGTTATTTTAAGAAATAAAATAAAGGTGGTAGGAATATTTATTTTATTTTACTAATAGCCGCTTAACCTAAGTTAAGAGGATAAGTTGGGACCCACAATATCCTACCCACTTGGTAGGATATTTGTGATGTGGGTCCTGCACGAGCCCCACAGTTTCATTCCTTCTATGTAAGGCACCCGCAACCCCCTTTTAATGTAGTCAAACCATACATTTATTCTGGTTAAGAAATGTCTCCTTAATTTGGGCGGTTAAATCGTTATAATTAATTAATTGAATTAATTGTTTGTTTCTTATCTTTTGAATTTCAAATGCTTATGATATGTTAATAAAATAAGTGTTTAACTTATTTTATTTTGTTGGAATTCTGGTTGTGGGAGCGTTTGGGAGAAAAAGAGAGGTCTTGAGGATTCTTCGTTCTTCGATGAAGAACGCGAAGAACACACCGCCGCCGATGGCAAACGCGGACCTTCGACGGCGGATGGCGGAGAGATACGCCTTCCTCAGAGATCACCTAATGCCAACGACGTTCCTTCCGTGACTCTTTCTTCCGCGACGATCCTCTTCTTCTGCGACGAACTCTCGTTCGGCGGAAAAGTTGAGGTAGGGGTTATGTGTTTTAATTTGTGGAATCTTCCATCATCTAACCCCGTTCTTTTGAACCACATGATATCATTTAACGGTAGGGGGCCGGACCGCAAAAACACGACCGACCCTCCTCCATGATTTTTATTTGTTGTTGCGGTTCGAGGGAAAGTAATGCAGTGCCATCGCACCGTGTGGGGATGAGTGACAAGCAATGTGCGGCGCCGTCACGCCCCGCATTTGAGAATTGAACCAAGCTACAGTGCCATCGCGCCGCGCCGAAAAGAAACCGAAGACACCTCGGCCGGAGCGGGCCGGCCGGACCGTTCAAGAACCGGGGGTTCGAAACCCCCGGCTGGCCGGACGTGAGTGGCCCTATTAAGGGGTTGTGGTTTCTCAACGCGGGGGCAGCGCCCCCCGCATTTGAACGGCTCGGCCGTTCGGCTGAGCCCCCGGCCTGCACGCCAGCGCCCCGTGTGCCGGGCTGGCTGCCCTAGCCGGTCCGCATGACCGGGCCGAGCCTCGCCCAGGCCGGGCCTGGGCACGACGACCGGCCCGGGCCGCGCCCAAGAGGGATGGACCCGAACCCCGTTCTGGTCGACCCGGTTCGGGCCAACCATAGGGGTATCGGGCCGGGTCGGACCGGGCCCGAACCCCTTAACACCGAACATCTTTCGGTCTGTTGCCCATAACATGAGTTGCATACCTCCGATAGATGCACCCTCATTTGCGTAGAGATCCTTGGATCGAGTCGGTTGTTTCGGTATTCTACACTAAGGGTTTCAGAGAACTTTGAGTTCGGCTGGGTTGGTTCGTACATGAAACCAACCGGGCCCTCGTATCAGAAACGCTCATAACATGGGTTTCGGACGTCCAATTGATGTTCCGTCGACTTTGATGGATTCCTCTAAGTGAGATGGACCTTTTGGCTTACTCCGCTCAAGGTTTGGATGCATTTGGAGTACGGAGGGTTATTTTTTCCTTAAAAATCAACCGAGCCCCTGGAATGAAAAAGCCAATAACTCTCAGACCGGGCATCTTATTGACCTGCCGTCTATGACGTTGAGTTCATGTTGACGATACGGAACCTTTGGGTACATAAACTCCGGACTATGTTTCAGTTGATGTATCAACCCCTCGGCTCGTTGGTGTAGACCCTCCCAAATGAGCTTGTTGTGTGCGGGAACCCAAGAGTTGCCTGCGACGATGATGACGACGACTGTGTAGAAATCCTCTATGGATTCCACGACGAAGACTACTTC